>CM021100.1:754230263-754524387 GCA_007115665.2 Sequoiadendron giganteum
TCCTACACTAGCTATCCAGTTGTTTGGGAGTGTGTGGAGGCATGTTTATTTGATGGACATTGAATATTTGATGGATTTCCTTAGTATATATGGGTATGTTGACACCTATGATTCCATTCTTGTTGTTGGCCTAAGTTATAGTTGTGGTATTTGGTGGCCTAGTGAGTTGATCTATGTACACATGAGAGATTTGAGCACCAGACTCTACATTGGTACTTTTGAGATTGACATTGGACAACCTTATCAGAAGAAGATGGTTTCTTCTAAGTTTTGCATGCTAGACCTTGGTGTTGTTCTAGCCTCTTTTCAGGAGATAGGTGGCATCCATGATGGTACTCTTCTTACTCCTGGAAGTAAGTTAAGATACCTATAATTGCTTTCTGATAGAGGTCTTGTTGACATGACTGTAAAGGATAATGATGATGTTGCTATAAGACCAACTCATCCTGTTGTGAGTTGTGAGTTTTCTTTTGATGATGTCAGTATAGGATGGAGCACCCATGACCACTCTAGTTTTCCATTGGTGCAGTCAAGGGAGTTTCACCTTGATTGCATTATGAGGTGTGCTCATCGATTTCCTTTCAGCCAACATACACAGGATTTGACCATGTCTTTGATGACACCGAGAGGTGGGTTGAATAAGGGGTGTTTTGATTCACTTTGGTATGATATATTTCCATCTACAGGTGATGAGTCCAAATTTGGCAAGTCTTCAACTTTGTTCCCTCTTGTTGATTGCCTTTTGTATCAGGACATTGAGATTTGCTACATTTGGGTTTTAGAGGTTATCAGAGTGGCACAATGGAAAGAGACAGGTGTTGGATTTCCAATTTATTCATGGGATCCAGATGGAGTTTGCTTATGGATAGTGTGGATGCATGTGGTTCATCTCCGCAGTTCTTGGATGGTAGAGATCCATGTGCACAATTTATATAGAGATGATTTTCAGAACTGAGATCCAAGAGTTTATTTGTTGGACAATTGGCTTCACTTGACAAGGCTTGACAATGATAGGAACTTCATTTGTATACAGAGGATGCTGGTTGGAGTTATTTTTAGGATCATTTTGGATCTAAGTGGTTGGCCGTCAGACACAAATAGTTTGTTATTCAGATATCATATGCTGTAGTAGTTGAAAGATATTACAGTTGCAGGTTGCTTGGGGGCAAGAAATCTCAGGAAGGGAGGATTGTAATGTCCCTTCCTTGGATAGCTCAGTCTACAGCAAAGGTTGGCCTACTATTAGGGTTCTCGTAGGTCAGTAGCATGGTTAGGGGACCCAACCGAGGGTTGTGGAGTCTAGCTGGGAGCCTTACGAGCCTTTCAATTTGGATTTCAATTGATGAATCCAGAGCTAAACTGAAAAGATTAAAGTTGTTTTATGGGAATAGTAAAAGGTGAATAGTAGCTGAAAATTATAAGGTGAATAGTGAAAGGTGCCCCATCCTAGCAACTCAAGTTGTTTTAAAAAAGTGACATTTTTCTTTTGATGAGGAAAGACCCTCAAGAGGAATATTTTATTGAACTTTATTAAAAATTCCATGAGAGGTTATAAAGCAATGTGTTGGGATCCTTTTTGAGCATTCTACTCTCATTTTTACAAAACACTTTGCAAGTTTGAGCTCTGGAGAAGGGTTTCAACATTGCTTCAGCCTTCTAGGAACAAAAACTCTTCAAGGTTATCATGGATTGGATGAGAACCCAGTTCACCTTTGGGGAGGGCCTACCTTGGGTCTTCATTTGGACTTTATTGGATGAGTTTTAAGTATATATTTTGTAGATATGAGTTTGCAACAATATTATATCAACATATTGCAATAGACCAAGGGCTGCCATAAGTAGTATAGGCCTTCTCAAGGCCTTGGAAACTCATTTTACACCTTACCTCAATTGTTGCATCATTTCAAGATCGCAAGCTTCAAACCCCAAGTGCTACGAAGGGTCTCATACCCATTATTAGATCGGATTTGCATATTTAATTAGTTGGAAATTCATATCAGACCCTGGGGTAGATTTGTGAAGCTAGGAAGAAACTAAAAAGAGGTTGTCTTTACTATTCAAGTTTGTATCAAATTGTTATATGCAGATTTATGGTATGTACAATGACATTTGAGCCAATAAATTCATCATTATTTCTCTCGATTTAAATTTCATGACTCATTTAATTTTTAGCAGCAATTTCCTTCCTTCTAGTTTACAATATTGTTGCATAAATCAACCTTCAACAAAAACACACAAAAAAATCAGAAAAATGTGAAAACAAAACAAAAACAAAACCCTTCATATTCGTTGGTCAAAGACTTTGAAAAGACAAAACTCAAAAAATCAGATCATATTTGGGTTGGAGATCTTTCAGGGTGAAAGTACACACTATGGACCATAAAACCTAAAATATGATAAAGCTATGAAACATGAACAAGAAAATTAAATTAAATCCTAAATAAATCTAAAAACAATATAAAATACTAAAATCAGATCTAGAAAACCCTTATTTAAAAGGAAAATTTTCTAAGGCAAAACTCTAGGATTGTAGGATAATTTGGGTTCACCAATAATGTAATGAAAATAATAGCATCACATAAATAATTTAGGCTAATTAAATAAATATGATCAGTTTACCGAGCAATTAACCTAATAATAGAAAGGCTATATAATTGCAACAAATACACTAAAATTAAATGCAGTGGATAAAATTACTTAGTTCTAAAATTGGTGATAGAAGAATGATTTCGATGCAATGTTGAATTGATTCACCACTCTTAGAGAGTTAATTAACATTGCACATGATGAATATCTTAGGTTTTGTATCATCTTAGCAAAAGGAGAATTTATTCTTGAGTGTTGTAAGTTTTATCTCAAGTGTTATGAACTTAATTTGTTTGCAAGGATTGGATTTGTGATGTGCATGATTGATATGACATAATATGCACTTGACTACTTATTGACCTTTGTCTTCTAAATAGTCAGGCTTGTCAAGATGCTATTTAAGGACATCAATTAAGAGTTTTCCAATTCAAAAAGTGAATGAGTACTCCTAGGTCAAACCCCTTTGGTGGGCTGAATTAACTGTCATGAGTGATATTGAATAAACAAATAAACAATTGTCTTATAGAATGATGTGAAATTGATTCTTGATTATTCTTCAAGATGGAAGTCACTAAATTAATAGTAATGAGTCATATTGAAGGCAACATGCACAAACAATTGATTGACTTATATAATGATGTGAATTTGATTCTTTATTATCCTTTAGAATTGAAGTGTCCTCTAATTAACATATAATAATTGTCGATTCTCTCATAAATATTGAAGACAACATAAACAAATAAACAACTACCTTATAGAATGATGTGAAATTGGTTCTTGATTATTCTTAAAGATAGAAGTCACTAAATTAATAGTCATGAGTCATATTGAAGACAACATGCACAAACAATCAATTGACTTATATAATGATGTGAATTCAATTCTTTATTATCCTCTAGAATTGAAATGTCCTCTAATTAACATATAATAATTGTCGATTCTCTCTCATGAACAAATCATACACTAAATATCTTTAAATATCATAACAAAATCACATGTCACACAAACATTAGGACAAATAATAAGTGGAAGTAGAAAGAAAATTTGAATTTGAATTTAACATCTAAAAGTTGGAGATCAATTACATGCCATCTTATCGATGTGGAATAAAGTAGCTTTCATGGTGTCCTTTCATTGTTTGAGGAAAGACTCTAGATTTCAAGTAACCTAAATGGGGTCCATCAAGATGTTTTTCTAGGTTTCATGTGTCGTAATCTATGGAGGTCACCCATATGAGAGAAAGACACAACATTCCCGAAATCAACGAGGTCATAAGCAAACCCACTACCTAATGAAAGCCACATTTCGCACTCATAAGCAAATCCACTAATAAAAGCCCCGTGAGTTTCGGGGTGACCTTTTGAAGGACAGGGGTACCTACATGTGATTTTGGAATAATGGAACAAAGCTTGTACGGACCACCCCTAAACACATGGCATTAGTTAGAATCATCATTCAAATATTTGCTACTCATAAACCCCACTCTAAGCCCCCGTGCACCCATGTCCTAAGCACATAATTTAATTGCCAAAGTATGGAAAGTAAGTCTCAAAAACATTACATGAAACCCCACCTCCTTGAGTATCATTTTATTGTTTGAAAAATTTAGTTTTCATGTATGTTGGATAGACATTGTTTTGTTTTTATTTAGATTTGTGAATTCATGTAATCATAGCATTAGTTCTTTTTTATGTGGTATGACATTATATTATTATGAGGTTGGTTGTAATTTTTGAGGTTGGTTGTAATTTTTGGTATATTTTATATTCAAAACAAAATACACATTACAATTAAGGAGATTTGAGTTTGTAAATAAAGAAATAATATTTTTATGAAGATATGTGTCTAGTGAGTGAAATTAGTAATATCAATAACATTTTTCATTTAGTTTTGTATTTATTTTGATGGTAATGTTTTAATATAATAATAAATTGACAAGTGACATAATTTATTATGGTGTTAAGTTTGGTTCATGTTTTTATCTCTATAAATCTTCATTGCACTCTTATTTGCACTAATCCTCATACATTCACTACCTATCCATCCCTATTTTACGTGTAGTGACATTTGATTTTCACATATTTGCTATCTACCTCAAGACCACCTTATCCATATAGATCATTTTCATGTGACTCAAGACTAACATGGATCAAACTTGAAGGGTGCGGAAATGAACCCCAAACCCTAAAAAACATTAATTTAAATTTAAATTTTCTCACCTTTTTTCACTAATTGTTATGAGCTAACTTGATACATTTCATGTGACATGATATTATATCATGGTATTCAAAGACATCCATCGTGCACTTAAACATGTTCTAGTAGAATGCAAGGATCATATGGTGGATTGTTAAAGCACACTTTAATTTAAGAACATTAAAGGAATCAAATATGCATAATCATCAAAACGTCCATCTAATGCCACTAATATCTTTCTCGTTGTTATTAATTTATTCCACCAAGGAGGTTGACCTAGGAGAACTCATTCACTTATCAAGCTGACAAACTCCTCAATGGTGTTTTTATACACCACCTTGATAGATTCAAATATCTTGAAGGAGGAAGAAAGAAGATCTATCTACTTTCTATCAAATTAGTTTTGTGTGTCTCAAATCAATTATGTGTATTAGATTTAGGTATGTAGTAGTTAGGATTGAACTCATGGGACTTGGATGGATGTACAAAATTTATTGTGACACTTTATATTCTAAGAAACTCATCATATTGAGGCATTTTAATTTCCTATGGATGCAAGCATAATTTATTATGGACCTCCTAATAGACTAATTTAAATAATTATTATTTTTCCTATAATAATTTTTCAAATAGATGTTGTTCTTGCAATGTGTTAAATTATTTGATATTTAATTAGCTTCAACTATGAATTTTTTTGAATCAATATTCATCAAACCATATTTCATGAATAGTGATGTACGAGAACCCATCTCTTGTGAACATTAATGATCCACTAAACACATTCGTGACCTATTATTATTTGTCACCTAGCGCATTGCTTTGTACCCTTGGTTAGACACACTTTATGTGCCCCTTTCTCTAATGTCTATTGTCTACCTCCATTATAATCAACATAGCCTTTTACAATATTTGGTTTGACCAACTATTTATTTATTTACAACTATTTTATCTATTTTTAATTAAAATGATTCTTTATTTTTAAATACCTTAAAAATGATCTTTGTAAATAACCTTTAATTATAAATCCCTTTTTAATTAAAGTGTCAAAATAGTATCATAATGTTTACCACCCTTTTAACAATAACTTTTAATTTTATTCTCCCTTCTAACCAAATAGATATTTTACATGGAAGTGATTCCTTTTAATATTTATTTTAGGAAACAGTCTCACAATATTTGTATCACTATAATTTATTTGTGCCTTTAGTAACACAAGACACATCTACCTTATATCTTATAAAATACTTAGCCACTAAATGAAGATATTGACTATGAGTATATTCATTTGTTTCACATGTAACACTATTAATATTATAGGAAACTTAGCATTTATTTCATCTACAATTCTAGTTTTTAATGTATGATTTTTTTCTCAATAATACAAGCATTCAATTTTAAATTGATAATTCAAATTCAATAAAAATACTTTGTTAGTCAACAACATAAGAAGAAATATATATTTTTCTATAAATACATCATGAATGCGTAATTGAAGAGATAATGAAAGTTATATGCTAAATCTTCAATATTTTAACTTTTTCAATTTGGTTGTTTATGTACCCTTATCTTAATATAGATGTTTTATTCTTTTACATGTAACTTTAACATAAACTTTACAAAAGTATTGTTTTTTGAATACATAGTTATTAGTGAATGGCATGCATATCCCAGATTATGTAGCTATCTATTATTGACTATCATATATTTTATGTACTCAAAATATATTCCAAAATGACAATCATGCATTCCAAACTATATGATGATCCTCTTTTCTAGTACCTAGTACATTTTTTTTATACTTATTAGATTACAATTCATGTTCAATAAAAAAAATAAAATTACAGATTCCAATATAAATGATATTTGATTAATTACAATTCCATTTAAATTTTATTATTATTTTCTCTAAGATTCACTAAAATAATTTAGAGAAAACTCATAATATTAATTATATAAATATATATATCATATTTGAATATAATACTAATTAAACTCCATAATATTTGTTTAGATACTTACATTATATAAGTTGATATTAAATATAATATATATAAATAATTTTAATGATTAAATAATATTATAGATATTATAAAGTTTATTTATTCAAATATAATAAAAAAATTTATAAAAATTAATGTTTATTTGAATATTTATTGATTTAATTTTTAAAATTTTGAGAATCAAAATAATTGTTTTTTTCTAATTTTTAATTTAGGAAATACCTTCATAATGGATAAAAGAAGGAATTGGTGCACACATTCATGGCCCTTTCTTAGAGTAATTTAAAGGAGAATGACTTTTTTTTATTGTAAACATTTGATTTAGTGTGGGTTTTTTATGTAAATTTTTTGAATGTAAATACAATAAATCATCATTCGTATGGTTTGTAAATTGGATTTTCAATAAATATTAGTGTTTCTTATGTGTAGATTTATGGTATTATAATATTTGAGATATATTTTGAGTTATTTTGGTATATTCTATATTCAACATATATTGTGTAATGAAATAAAACACATATAACAATTAAGGAAATTTAGGTTTGTAAGAAAAAAACAACATTATTATGAAGATATGTGTCTAGTGGGTGAAATTAGCAATGCCAATATAACGTTTTCATTCAATTTTGTATTTATTTTGATGGTAATATTTTAATATAATAATATATTGACAAGTGGCATAATATAGTATGGTGTTAAGTTTGGATCATGCCCCGATCTTTATCAATCTTCATTTCACTCTCATTTGCACCAATCCTCATACATTCACTATCTATTCATCCCTATTTTATGTGTAGTGGCATTTGATTTTCATAGATTTGCTATCTACCTCAAGACCATCTTATCCACATAGATCATTTTCATGTGAATCGAGACTAACTTGGATCAAACTTGAAGGGTGTGGGAATGAACCCCAAACCCTAAAAGCATTAAATTTAAATTTAAATTTTCTCACCTTCTTTCACTAATTGTTATGAGCTAACTTAACACATTTCATGTGACATGATATTATATCATGGTATTTAAAGACATCCATTATGCACTTAAACATGTGCTAGTAGAATGTGATGATCATATGGTGGACTATTAAAGCACACTTTAATTTAAGAGCATTAAAGGAATCAAATATGCATAATCATCAAAACGTCCATATAATGTCTTTGATATCTTTCTCATTATTTTCAATTTAGTCCACCAAGGGGGTTGACCTAGGAGAACTCGTTCACTTATCATGTTGATAAGCTCCTCAATGGTGTCTCTACACACCACCTTGATAGATTCAAATATCTTGAAGATGAAAGAAAGAAGATCTTCTACCAAGTTTCTATCAAATTAGTTTTGTGTGTCTCAAATCAATTATGTGTATTAGATTAGGTATGTGGTAGTTAGGATTGAACTCATGGGACTTGGATAGATCTACAAAATTTCTTGTGACACTTCATATTATAAGACACTCATCATAATGAGGCATTTAAATTTTCTATGGACACAAACATCATTTATTGTGGACCTCCTAATAGACTAATCTAAATAATTATTATTTTTCCTATAATAAATTTTCAATTAGATATTTTTCTTGCAATGTGTTAAATGATTTGATATTTAATTAGGTTCAACTATGCAATTTTTTGAATCAATATTCATCAAACCATATTTCATGAGTAGTGATTTACAAGAACCCATCTCTTGTGAACATTAATGGTCCACTGAACACATTCATGGCCTACTATGATTTGTCACCTAGCGCATTGCTTTGTACCCTTGGTTGGACACACTTTATCTGCTCTTTCTCCAATATCTATTGTCTACCTCCATTCTCTTCTTATAGTTCTTGGATATTCCATTTTCAAGCCTCTCACAATATTTAAATAATTTTCTCAAGAGTAATTATAATCAACATAACCCTTTACAATAGTTAGTTTAAGATACTATTTATTAATTACAATTATTTTTCTATTTTTGATTAAAGAAGGTTCTTTACCTTTAAATATATTTAAAATGGTCTTTGCAAATAACCATTAACTATAACTCCCTTTTTAATTAAAGTGTCAAAATAACATCATAATTTTTACCACCCTTTTAACAATAATTTTTAACTTCTTTCTCCCTTCTAACCAAATAGGTCTTTTACATGAAAGTGATTTCCTTTTAATATTTATTTTAGGAAACAATCTCCTAATATTTGTTTCCTGATAATTTATTTGTTCCTTCAGTAACACAAAACACATCTACCTTATATTTTATAAAATACTTTGTCAAGATATTGATTATGAGCATATTTATTTATTTCCCATGTAACATTATTAACATTGTAGGGAATCCATTTAACATTTACTTCATCTATAATTCTAGTTTTTAATGTTTAGATATTTTCTCAATAATACAAGCATTCAATTTTAAATTGATAATTGAAATTAAACAAATTTACTTTGTTAGCCAACATGATAATAAATATATTTGTCTATAAGCAAATCATGTGTTTAATTGAAGAGATGATGAAAGTTATATGTTAAATCTTTAATATTTTAACTTTTTCAATTTGATCATTCATGTACTCTTTATCTTATTATAAACATTTTATTCTTTTACAAGTAAATTTAACATAAACTTTACAAAAGTATTGTCTTTTGAATACATAATTCTTAGTGAATGACATCCATATCTCATATTATGTAGCTATCTATCATTGACTATCATATGATTTATGTACTCAAAATATATTTCAAAATGACAATCATACATTTCAAACTAAAATGTAGATAAAACTCATAATATTAATTATACAGATTTATATATATCATATTGGAATATAGTACTAATTAAACTTCATTATATATAAGTTTAGATACTTCAAATTATATATATATAATATGATTAAATAATATTATAAAGTTTATTTATTCAAACATAATAAAAGTTTTATAAAAATTGAATGTTTGTTTCAATATTTATTGATTTAATTTTTAAAATTTTGGGAATTGAAATAATTATTTTTTTAATATTATTATAGGAAATACCCTCATAATAGATAAAAGAAGGAATTGATGCATGCATTCATGGCCCTTTCTTAGTGTAATTTAGAGGAGAATATTTTTTTATCATAAACATTTGATTTAGTATGGGTTTTTTATGTAAATCCTTTGAATGCAAATACAATAAATCAATAAATCTTCATGTTTCTTGTGTGTAAATTCATGGTATTATGATATTTGAGATATATTTTAAGGTATTTTTCTCAATTACAACTTGTGTAATATAATTTTTTATAACAATTTGTTAAAGAGTTTGAAAGAGCTTAGTGGCAGTCCTAATAGATGTCACAATAATTTTTTTAAGAGTTTGCAAGAGCTTAGTGATGGTCCTAATAGATGTCACAATAGAAAATTTGATACATATTTAATTTAATTTTCTCCCTTCCCTTCTCTCCATTTTATTGTTATTTTTGATTTGGTGTTAGTTTAAGAGTGGAGTAGATTAAGAGTAGAAATAGATATAGTTTTATTTAATGCTTGTCTATAGGGATTTTAACCATTACAACATAGTTAAAGGTTAATGATGCATTATTTTATTTTTGTGCATTTAGTTTAGTAATTTTATTGTATTATATTCCCTAAAGATAAGATAAGTTTTCTTAGGTAGGTATCTACTTCGGTGGGTTGTGCATGTATCATGTGACTTGTAATTTCATAGCTTGGTGGAGGTGTTATACACACAAATGACTACATCTCTTTTATCATATATATGTTTTACATTCACATCTATTGATAGTGTATCCTCTATATACCTACCTATATCTAATATAAATATCTTTAAACTCATTGCAACCCATATTTTGATTAGGGTACAATCTACAAGTAATCCAATCTCTTTTTTATCTCATTGCAATTCACATTTTGATTAGAATGTAACTTATTCTATTGAATATTGATATTATTTGTGCTTTTCTTTAAGCCTTCCTAAAATTAGGTGGATATCTCCATATCCAAATATTACATGGTATTAGAGTGTTTGAGATCCTCTAGTTAGACTTCTACGAAATTTGGACTTACAAATATTTTTTTCCCTTGAAAAAATTGGTATGCTCTTCTCTTACATCGAATGGTGATCTATAAATTTATGTTTTATAGAAAGACAAAATTATAGTGTTCCAATTTATGGATTTGTATTGTGAGTGAATTATAGATATTACTAGAGAAAATTGAAGCTCACCATTGTATCTAGAGTGTTTGAGATGCTAGATTTTGTCTTTTGTTCTATCTAAATTGGACATTGTAGACTAGATCTACAAGAATTCTTTTAGGGGGTTGCATGCAAGATTTAGTAGCTATCCATCATTTTGGACTATTTCTTTTTTATCAAAATTGATCTTACCATGACATCTAGAAGGCTAAAACCCCATAGATCAACTATCAATTCATCAAAAATAGAGTACTTTGATCCAAACCCTAGAGGAAAAAATATGCTCCCATAAAATATTCCTTAGAATCTTGGCATGTTCCTCTTTTCTATGTAGGAATTATAGTGATTTGTCTCCTTGAAAAATATTAATTATCAAGGTATCTAATATTTTAAAAAATAAAATTGTAATTTTTTATTTTATAAAAAATAATAAATAATTCGTCAAAATTGATTTGTGGGGCATTGTACAACCATAGGCCCCCAAAAAATTTATATTGCCACATATAAGGCTAAAAAAGACTCATAAGGGTTGTAGATTTTTTATAAGCCATGAATTTTTGGGACCACACAATTTGTTGGTTGTATACAATCAAACTCTATAAACCTTTCCTTGTTTAGTGGCCTACATGAAAACCACATAGAACCCTTGAAATATGTGTATGAATTCCCACTATTATAGTTTATCTATATAGTTAGCAATGGCTACATTTAGTGGGATATCTTCCAGATTCTAATAATTCCTAAATTTGGTAATATTTTTGGTAAAAATACTAAATCTAGAGGTTTTACTATATCTATATAAGTGTCTTGAAACTACTAAAAATAGCTTTTGGGGGAGATTACATAGTTGGAGTTTTTCCTTTTACATATAGCTTTTGATGGATGATATATTGGGCATACTAGCTTCTTTTAAAAGTATTCTTTCAATTTTGGATATTTTTCTATTTACTTCATGGTAGTGTAAATTATTTTTAAGTTATATTATACAAGTGTTGCTATGTAGCTATTATTTTGGGACCTTTCAAGGCTCTATTTGGGCCTATACAAGTTCCTTCTTGGACACCATTTTTAAAGTACATAATTTTTTGAGCTATATGTAATGGTTGATTATTTCTAATTTTACTCCTAATACATAGTTTTATCGTTGTATCATTTTTTGACATCTATAAGTATTAAGATCAAGTCCACTTTATAATATATATGAGTAAAAAATTTCCTCTCCTTAAATAAAAATTCTCAAAACCATATTATACTAGGGGTTTCATGATTGTGTAGCTTGTGGGGTAATCTTCAAGTTTTGCATTTCATTTATTGATTAAGTTCCGTGATTAGTCTATTGTGTGACTATTTTGAAGAGATAATGATGAGTATAAAAAAATCTCATTATCATCAAAATAAATAAATAGAACTATAAGTATTTGGGGGATGTCCTCTTGGAATATTTTAAATGAATTAAACTCTTACCCATTATTTATGGAATCATTCCTAAACCTATCTCAATTTAATAAAAACATGTGTGCCATGAAAATATTGATCATGCCATGAGATTAATTCTATGAATATCCATGACAATAGCATGATGGATGCTACTCACATTGAGTACCCATGTGACCATTAGAAAAATAAATGAGAAATATTTGGAGACTCCAATTAATATCCTTTTTCCTAGATTATCCTATTATGGACTATCTTGTACCACTTAAATATTTTTGAACCATATGATGAGGATATAGATAACATGCTTGAACAATGGGAAGACTGATCATTGTGGTGATATATCAAATTATCTTTACATATTTTATTTCTCTCTTAAATAGTTACATTGATTCCTCAAATCTTATGACTCCTAATTCAAATTTAGTGTGTCCATATTCTTTATCTATGAATCAAAGTATTGAGGTTGATGAATCTTTAATTCAAGCATTAATAGATAGTTATTATTCGGTTTTCATACTCAAACATGTTGTGTGGATGCATCATAACATAAGTAGTGTAATTATATGACATGCATTGAGATATTGTCTCCATAATTACTTATCGCTTCATCAAATTCTAGTGTTTCTTCGTCCATGAATTCTAGGGATTCCTTATATAGTGGGATTAGATTTCTCTTTCTAATCTATGTGCCAAATATTTCACATATATTTGTGGAGTCCTACCTTTGAGATATTGAGGAAGCTATTGAAAATATTCATCTCATATTTGATGATAAATCCTACAAAGTTACATCTGTTGGCTTTCTGATTGTTTGTCCTTGATGTCAAAACAGGCTTTGGTTGGAATGTGGTTTCTTCATATCAGTTGATGTACATGGTCACAGGTCCTCATATACTTACATTGAATAATTGATGCACTTTATTGATGGCATTCATGATATGTTGGTCATGATTCAGAGGTTACAGAATCTTGATTGTACTTCACTTTCAGATATTCATTTGCAGTGTTTATGATGATTCACGTTTTTCATGTTGATATTACTCATGTGGCTTCTAGTTTAGATTTATGAATGCATTATATCCTCATATGGTTATGGTTACTGACAATAGGGTCATTCAAGATGATCATGCAATAGGTTCAAGATACTCAGTTTTGACAGGTATATTGTTTCATTTGATTTTATTAGATTGATCTTGGTTTGTCTTGGCATATTTCTATCTTCATGATATCAATGGTCATGACTTGTTGATTGATAAATATGGCACATGAATTCTGGTTCATTGTTTATTTATATTGCTTTAACAAGAAATTACAATGTCTAAGGATTCAGGCAGTTTGGGTATTGATTCACTTTGTTCTATGAGTCTTGGCTTATTGACATCATTGCACTCACATTACCTAGAAGCATTGAATTCATACTGGGCTCTGGCAATGTCACTTGTTTGATGGTTCTACTAATATCTATTTGGCCTACTACATGATTTGTTTACTAACAATCACCTTGTAAAGTGATTGGGCATCAAAGGAGGCATATAAAATAAGCCGTTATTATAAAAGGCATGGTCCGGTTTATATTGTTTGCATTTTTGTTTGATCACATTAAAAAAAATTGATAACAGAGCTATCTTTGTTGAAGTTACTTTAGCATTGGTGGTTTGTGATTCACATAGAAAATATATGCTCGGGTCCCTATGGTTCCAAATGGTAAGTGTTTATGAGAAAACAAATGAAGTCACATTTATCGGGCTTCAAGGATTTATGAATTATAACTGACATTGGTTAAATTTTTAAATGTTATCGGCCTTTGGTGATTAAAATATAAGCCATCGGCTTTTCATGTGAAATTATATATTTATCGGTGTGCTTCATCTATCGATTTATATTATGTGATTTTAAATCACCCTGTGACAAGCATATGGTCACATTGGTAGCGACAGAAAATGTGGCAGTGTTTTTTGGTGTTGTGTATCTGACAACTCATCATAAGATTTTTTCTTTATTATGAATGAAGGGTTGACTTGGCATCGACAGTATTATGAGTATCTCGGACTTCAAAATGCATTCATTATGTTTTTATTGGACTCCAAATAATTGTTTTTTTTGACAAAAGAGCATTGTAAAGCTTAACTAATAAGATTGAATAGGGTTGAGAGAAACCCTAGCTGCCTAGAGCTGACGTGGAAGAAAGAATGATGGGTAGCTCGACAGTTTAAAGAGCTCGCAGTTGGGTAACTTATTTCTGATTCTTTGCATTAGTTAACAAATAACATTGGGTCTTTATTCTTTGGTTTGTTTTAAGAAATAAGAGGTTGTTATCGGGCTCAAATGTGAAAAATGATTAAGAGGTATAAAAGTTTTGTTAAAGGGTTTTGGAATTTTTGTTTAAGAGCAAGGGATTAGTTATCAGTTTTCATAATCAAGGTTTGCAAGTTTTAATCTTTTCTAAGGGGTTGTTTTGAAACCCTAATGGCATTTGATGTATGGCTTCAAGGGTTGTTTGGAAACTCTAATGGAATTCGTTGATTTGAGAATCAGTTATGAGAAAGATAGTTGGAAAACAGTTTGACATTATTTTTGTGTATATATATATATTCAAAGGTCTTCGAACCTCTATGTGTGAGAGGAAAAATAGAGACATATTTTAAGCCAATCTGATTATATGTATTTGAAATATTGAAAATATTTGAGAGACAGATCATTATACTGCTATACCTTATATCTTAAGGATTCTAATTTTCTTTTGAATTATTAAGGTATCGTGTCTACTAGTCAGTTTTGGTATAAGGTTTTATTGAAATAGAGAAACCCTCTGAATCATTGATATTATTCATAATTGAGAAAGGGATTTGGCACTCCTAAACCATAAAGAGTCGGTGCTCTAATAATAAAAGGAATTATTCGAGTGATTTTTTATACCCCAAGAGGGTTTTTCCACTCAGGAAAATAACGTGTTATGTGGTGAAATATGTGTATTTATGTTTCAGCCCATGTGCTTAAGTGTTAATGTTTTCATTCTGTCATTTTTCAATACAATTCATGCAATGCTTTGATACTTGATTAAGAATTTCATTCTATTATAAAAGTGTTCAAAACATACATGAAATCTTGTGGAAATAAAGCATTAAAAGGAATTGTTCAATCAAGTTTACATGAACAATCAATATCATGCTTTGACATTGTTATGTAAGTCTTTTATCAATCTGTCATTTTGCTAAAAGTCTTTGATGTGGTAGAATTCACCTTGCAATTTAAGAGGGTTCATAAAGCTGTCTCAAGGTTGTTGTGTGATTTTCTCTTGAAGTTAAAAGTTTGAAAAATTATACATTACTCTAATTCACCCCCCACCTCTTAGAGTAATTCATCTTCCAACAACATCTCATTCTCTAAATTTCATATAGGTACATACAAATATTCTCGTTCTTTCTCTACTTATTTAGGCTTCTACATTGATAGATTCTATATATATTCATTGGTCCATAGACCCAACCTAGTCATCATTTATGTTGACACCTTTTATAAGATGATCACAATATTATTAGTGAATTTTTCTAGCTATGGTGAGAACCATACACCCATGGTTACTATACCTAAATCTTGAAAGGTACTTGATTCATCTTATTAGTATTTCTCATAGTTTTAATTGGTTTGGGGAAGCTTGAATATTTTTTGAAGACACCATCCACATGTTTGTTAACTATTCCTCATTTATTTCTAATCAATCCACTTGATTACACATTCAAACCCACTATAGAGATTGTACCATATGTAACACACTGAAGAATATTTTTGTGGCCAATATTGGAGTTATAAAGACCCAATCTATTAGACATATTTAATTATAAATCTCAATATTTAGTCATGAATCTCATCAAGAGGTTGAAAATATTATCAAATATATCATATTAACTATATTAAATTCCTTACACATCAACCAATGTACAACTAACAATATGTTTGCAAGTTCTCATCAAAGTTGAGAGAATTCAACCATATCATTCAAGGAATAAATATTAACTTAATCAAAAGAGAAATTTGTAATGGTAAAAGGAACACATAATATGCTATTCAAAGGGATACATCCATGGTCAATAAAATGTGGCCTCCATTTAGGAGTAATAAAAATATTTACTAATTAAGATATTTCAAATACACATAATTAAAATAATATTGATCATAGTTGATGGATCCTATTTTGATCCCTTGCCTTTCTTGTTTTTGTTTTTGTCTAGACAAGTGCCACCATGGACCCCTCATGTATGTTTTAAGAGGTGGTCTCATGTAGCCTCTCAAAGGATTCAAGGTTTTCCCTATTCAATTAAATATTTAGTAACCTCTATACTTCTTAGAAGCCTTTTCAAATTCATGTAGATATGTGAATAGTAAAAAATTGGCATGAGGTGCCTATACTTAAAATACCTCTTAAAATATTATGGTTGATATTTTGATTAAACTCTTAGATATTTCATTAGTTGTTAAATTTATAGGTACATGGTCATCCCTAAAGCACCTAGAAATATGGGTAGATAAATAATGGAAGTCATAAATATCCAAAGGGGTGGACATTGTTATGTGTGAAAGATCATTTTTTATTATAATCTTCTTAGATAAAGATGATTAAGATTTAATATTAAAAAATGGTCCTACTTCTTTATTTTTGGGACCTTGTATAATATATTTAAATTATTGTACTCCCTATTTTGATCCACTTAAAGAAAGCTTATTGTAGACACCTAAAATATGACCTTTCCCAACCATACCTCATTTCAGCCTATCCTTAGCCATTAATTAAATAAATATCTATTATTTATTTAATTATTCCCATCCTTTCATAAGCTATTAATTAAATAAATATTTAATATTTATTTAATTATTTTCATCTTTTCATAATCCTTTAATTAAATAAATATTTACTATTCATTTAATTATTATCCCACCATGATCTCATTAATTAAATAGATAATTTATTCAATTAATTAATTGCTCTTAATCCTCAATCTTTGTCCATATAATCCTATCCCTCCATCTTGTTCACATGGATATAATTTAAATTTGTCCTCATGTGACAAATGTCCTCTTCATATTTCTAACTAACTTCTTGCCTAGATTAATTCAACCAAGACACCTACCCAAAAGTCAAACTAACTTTTCATCTTATCCACTCATCTCATTTAACCTCTTAATCATAGCCATTTCCATAAGGATTTTTTTCCTTATCCCTATCCTAAACCTAGATCCTATCCATCATTTGACACTTGGCATATGACTACATCCTTGATCTAAAACCTAACTCTCCTTCAATATTAGCCATACATAATCAATCATTTCTAGCCATTGATTTTTCCTCTTCAAGACTTTATATCTAGAGGCTCTCTTCCTTCATTTTCACCTAAGAATCCAATATTGAGCTATCATACTTACATATTTTATTTTTTATCTCCTACCTTGTAATCACTATTAATCATCAAGGTTAAAATAGAAAATTGAGCAATCCACATATTAACATGAAGAGAAAATCAAATGGGATAAGGGTGCACTCCATTTCTTCTCATCAAGGAGGGAAGCAAAGATTCTAGGTGAAGGTATTGTGCTTTTATATTGATTTTATCTTCCTTTATTTTCCATCAATATTTTCTAACCTCTTCATTTTGGCATGCTTGATGGGACCCCCATCGCTATTTTGATCTTTTTTGTGAGTTTTTGTTGAGTTCTTAGTTTCAGGTTCTAATTTTGCACTTGACTCTACAATTCGACACTTGACTTTGTGATTTGATGCTTTTGTTCGACAAAACCATGCTTTTGTCACGAATTTTTGTGCCTCTGTCATCACACTTCTATAGTGACTCATCGCGCATGTATTTCGACTTTCTATGCTTTTGTTCTGAGAAGTTGCATATGCATTTTAACTTCCAATACTTCTATTCTAAGAAGTTGCATATACCTTTTGACTTTTGGCACTTCTATTATGAGAAGTTGAACTTGCATTCTACTAAATTTTTTGGCTATTTTTAGTATTAACTCTTGGGTTTTCTCTATTTATTCCTATATTTTTACTAATTTTTTTTCTTATAGATGTTGCTAATCTATCTTGTGTGCATATTTTAGATTTACCTAACATTCTATTTTGTAGAAATTGGGATTGGTCATCAATTATTTTCTTTCAGATCTAGGGTTTCTATAAAAGCACACTTTTGTTCAATAGAACCATGCCTCCATTTTGACTTTCAACACCTATGTCTCAACTTTTGGAACTCGTGTTTTATAAAGCACACTTTTGTTCAATAGAACCACACCTCCATTCTAACTTTCCATACTTTCACCTCATTTGTGCCTATATTTCAACATGTTGTGCTTTTGCTTCACAAAGTCGTGCCTTTGCATAGGTATAATTTTCTTGTTTTTAAGTTTTTTTATCTTGAAAGGCACCTCTATCTCATAGATTTGCACTTCTGTTCAATTTCTTTCATAAGTTTTTCAAATTCTATTTTTTTCTTATCCAAAAAAATCTTTTAGGGCCTCACCCCTGAACCCCTATCAATGAGAGATCACATTTGTCCCCTACACCCCCCATTGTTGGGGTGAGTGTACTAACCACCATTACAAAAGGGTCCTAAAATTTTATGGTTTTCTTAATGTTAACAATCATTTTCTTTGATATTTTTTTCATCTAACCCCTTGTTGTGTAGCTTGAAATTGCTTGTTAAAGTAAAAATCATCAAACTACTAACATCTTCTTGCAGATTTTTTGGTCCAAGGCTTTATTTTCTACTAATCTAGGCATCTAAAGTAGATTAGTGGGTTAATGAACATTTTTTTCTATGTTTATAAGTGTGTGTATACATATGCTCTCTATTTGCATTTAGTGTGATCTTGGAGATCAAAAATCTCACATATCTTCATTTCTTTTATGTTTCAAGTGTTATCCCAAGGATTTCTAGCTTGTGTGTATGCTCTCCCCTTGCACTTCGTGTGATCTTGGGTGATCAAAAGAACCTAGTATAGTATTTCCTATTAGGAGGTCTTCTTGTGGATGCAATCACCTCAAGGAAGGCCTCAACCATATTTTCAAGCGAGGTATAAAATGGGGGAGATAAAAAAATTTACACCAAAGTGTGGCTAGTGTCATTTGAGACAAGATGTTTGACCTTGATCCATCGAGATGTGTTTGGTGAAGAGAGTGGAGGAGAACCCTCTAATCTTGAGCATTACATATGAGCTCACTGTTCACCAATACCACTAAGAACATTATTTTTAGAAGCCTTTAAGACCATCGATTGTTGCTTAGTGTGGTGTAGGGTACAATATCATACCCAAAGTTATTCACCATGTAATTTATCTTATTGAAGTGACAAATACTCCTTGGTAGGGCCTTTTCCTTCCAAGTTAAGGGGCATAAAGGTGGTACATGACCTTTGCATACCCTAGTTACCCATTCATTTGAAGGTATCATGCCTTTGGTAGGTGGGTCTACATTAAGTTAACACTCCTACTTGACTAAATATAGGTTGTGCTATCATGTTTAGTGTGTTTACATGTGCAAAACCAGCGAAGCCATTCAACTTGCATTGTCGAAACTTATCCTTATCACCTTGATAGTCAAGTTATCCATTATGTCTTCTTGTTTGATTATCTCTTGCCAAAAATCATCTTGAGACCTCCATTTGCAATCTTGACTGTTTTAGCCCTAGAGAAGATTTAGGAGACCACTCCTCAAGCATAATTTCACCTAAAAACATTAACCATTATCCATCTAAAATCATATCACATTGCTTTCATTCTCATACCCTAGTCATTCCAACCGTTATCCTTAAACCTTGGTCCTATCACCTATCATTTTACCTTCATTGTCCTTATCATCACCATTGATTTCATCATTGATCTTCTTAATCCTCCTATCCAATCCCAATCCTATCATCATATTAAATCCTTATCCTCTTTAATCCAATCTCATAATATATATCATATCCCATTAAAACCAATCTTGTCAAGAGTCTATCTAGATCTTCATTTTTGATATCAAATCTCCATCAAAGCCTAAGTAAGAATATCCAAGCCTTTCCTAAGTCATTATCCAAGCTTAGGTAAGAAAAAACATCTTTCATGCAAGCCTTGGTCAAGTGATTATCCAAGCTTGAGTGAACAAATCGAAGCCTTTCCTAAGCAATTATCCAAGTCTAGTGTAAGAAAAACCCTCATCATTTATCAATCAAGGATCTAGTTAGCTTGAGACACTATTGGTATTGTATCATCATTTCATCATTATCCCAGGTTTCTATCCATTTTATCATTATTTCATCATTATCCCCATTCCATCTATTTCTTCAGTATCCCCTTCCCATCCATTCCATAACTCCCATCATTTCAAATCCAAGGTCTACCCAATCATCCCTAATCATCCTCATATATCATCATCATTCCTAGGTCTCTCTTGGATTCCTATCACAAGGTCCCAAGAAGGAAATCAAAATATGGCCTCTCAAGAGTTCCCCTCATTATTTCATGATACACCCTTTTAGGAGATAGTCCACCAAATCCCCATGGAGAATCCATTTTCATCTTACATCATACATGATCATGATTCAAGTGACCAAGAATCCTAAACATCATTAGAGGACTTTTCCCAATATACCCAAGCCATGGACTTGATTCATAGATGTATCATGAAGCACCCTAACCAATATATCCTTATACTTGGAAATAAAGGAGCTAAATTACCCCATGAGTTTGATACATCTAAAATCATCCAACAACCTCCTTCTAAACCTCTACCTTCCATTCCTCATAATCATACATATATTTCATCTTCCACTAATCCTCATAATCCTACACACCTATTTTCTTATAATCCTCATGTTCCCTCATTTTTCCCATCTTCTTTCACTCTCCCCACTTTTTAAACCCTTATCCCTACATCCCATTTATATATCAATATCCCCTCTCATACACAAAACATTTCATCACATATCCCTCAACCACAAAATTGCATCCCTTCTCATGTCTTAACATCCATTCCTCCTAAAACATCATATCATCTTCAAACTTCAAACTTCAAATTCAATTTCTTCTAACCCCATCTCATCTTCCTATCAATACCTCCAACCTTCCAAACCAATCTGATCTACACATCAACATATCCAATCTTCCAATTTCCCTTCATCCTCTTATCAATACCAACACATATCATCCTCACAACCTCCTATATACGATTATCAATTGCCTCCTTTCAATTTCACGAGTACTTTGGCCCAAGTTGTTCAAAAAACAAAGGATGCCCTTAAGGGAATTCGATTAGGACATCACAATAAATATTATACCTTCCAAGAACTATGTATTATTTTTATAATTCTATCACCATGATCCCTTTTCCTCAAAACTTTGAAATGCTTGAATTAGACAAGTTCAAGGGAAAGGGAGATCCTAAGGAACACTTAAAAGAATTTTGCATTTCATGCTAAGAGGTTTCCTATCTTGATTCTTACCTCTTGAGGATATTCCCTAGAAGCTTGGGTGGACAAGCCCTTGATTAGTTCTCATCTTCCCCATGGGATAGTCATAAAAATTTTCAAGCTAGCTAATAAATTTGTCACTTAATTTTCCTAAAACATAAAAAATGATATCACCATGATGGATGTTTGAAAAACTAAAAAAAGGTTGGTGAATTATTTGCCTCATTCTTACAATGATGGAGACATCTTGCTAGTTGCTTTGCATGGCCTATACTTGAAAAAATACTTGTCACTATATTTGTCAAAAAATTAAACACTAAATTGGGCTTCCATCTTCGCATGCAATGTGCCCAATCCATTTATGAGATCATAGAAAAAGGAATGGCTACTAAAAAATCCCTTATTTCCAAAGGACCAATCAAGATATACAAAGAAGGCAAAGATAACAATCATCAATCTAGTGACAAATCCTATTTTTGGAATAAATAAATAAAATGGTCAATATTGGTGTGACCAATTAAAAACATGTTCAAACTATCCAAATACCTCCACCATCATTATTCCATAACAATATAGCTCCCCAAAAACATGTGGTTATCTCTAAAGGTCAACCTAGATGATACACTAGATGTGAATATACTCCCTTGGGTGAACCAATAAAAACCATCCTCCAAAAAATCATCCAAGCGAACACAATCCAATTTCCACCCATCAAACTCCTTGGTCCTAATGTGCCTAAACCTTCTTGGTATAAAGAACATGAATTTTTTTATTACCATAGGGTTCATGGATATAAAACCTCCTCATGCATGAAACTTAAGAACTCCATCAAATATCTTATTCATCAAGGAGATACATATATATATTGAAGGCCATACATCCACTAATTAAAACTTGGGTATATACAAGCAACCTTTTCCTTAGGGGTGATCCCACAATACTAGTTTACAATTTTTGGCCAAACTGGACATTGAATTGAATTTTTTTAGCTAAATCCTCACTTTCGGGCACCTATAGCTGCTAAACCATGAGGAATTTGAAGATGATGCAACGTAGTGATTTTTGACATTTTTTTTGTAGATTCTAAATATATATTTTTAATTTATTTTCAATTAGATTGCATTTATTTTTCCATCTCCTTTGAAAACTAGTTTTTAACAGTAAACACCATTTTTAAAGAGTGATTCTCACCGTAAACAACATAAAAAAAATTTCATGAAGGATAATTTTTTTTTTTTTTAATTTAGATTTGTAATTACGATATCTAGCACGTTCATTTGGTTTCATAGTGTTTTATTGAATATTTTTTCTTAATCAAGTTTTGAAGTCAAACCAATTACAATTTAGACATAGGTGGACTGTAAACAACATAACCTTTTTTGCATGTATCGAAATTCTTTTCTTTTTTTACTGGATCAAGGACATCAATACCTAGCACGAACATATTTTTCAGAATTTTCTTTTTGATAATCTACCATTTTTCCACATGTGCATAACAAAGAGCTTGATTTTTGGTGAAAAACCTACATTCACAAGAAATAAAAAATAAATATAATAATAAAATTAAATATATTTAAAATTATACTTTTGGGGAAGCTTATAATTATAAGGACTACACACTTACAAAAAATATTTTTAATAAATTCATTTGATCACCCAAAAGGTAAATCAAAAGTGATTTTTTATCAACATTTTGATAGGTGTAAAGGAGACTCTATTATAGGTATGGTTTAAAACTAGCATGGTTCTCTCCAAGGGGGTTTTATCTAAGGTGGTTTGATAAAACCCTCTTCAATTGGAATCCTTTAAATGGAACTTTTCAAGGCTTAAATCATTATATTTTCTAAAAATATGTGATTTCAACAAAAATCAGGTTGTCCCAAAAAGTGTAAACCACTATTGTGGGATCACCCTTAAGATAATGATGATAATACTTCCACATCATAAAAATAATACCTTATACATATAACAACCATATCTCATCTAGTTTTGTTATTGGTTTCATCAAACAAAGCCCTTCCCAAATATCCACCATAACTATCAAAGAACCTAATTATTTTGTCACCACTCGATGTGGTCAACTTGCTATTCAATGAGCTTCATCCTCCTCTCAACCTACAAATCAATATAGCATACTTGACCACTTGAACAAAATACCAACACAAATATGTATCCTTGAAATACTTAAAGTGTCTCCCATCCATAAGGACCTTCTTAAGAAATCCCTCCATGAGTCTCATGTCCCTAATGACATTGATCTTGTTCAATTTGAAGCCATGATATGATACTTATCATATCCATAATCCCTCACCTTTTCCACTAACAACATGCCTTCCATCAATCTATCTCATAAGCATCCACTTCACATTCAAGCTCGCATCCATAAAACCTGTAGTGCCTCTCGTGTTGTTTTCATTATTCTGATACTCATTATGATATGTTATGCACTATGATACCTTGTTGATGCTTATTTCACCATTTTGGATTGGTTTGGATGACAGTTTACCTGATTTTGATGATCATGATACTATTGACTATGCTTATGTTTTGATGGATATACAGAGTTAGTTGTGTGTTTGGATTAATCTGATTATGTGTATCATGTGGAAATATGACTATGCTTGTTGTGCATTTGGTTAGTGATTGATATATGTTGTCTAAGATGTAATTATTGTTATTGGATGATGTGGTTATTGTTTGAGGTCTTGGTGGGAGGGACAATGTAGCATTACTTGTTCGTGAATACCCTGCTACACTGTGATTTCCTCTCATGGTGTGGTTGTTGTTTGATATATATGTATATTGCTCGACAGTGTGTTTGATACAGGTTGTACATACCAAGCATTGACTCTACTTGCACTATCAAGTTCGAGCATGCCTTAAAAACCCAATGGCAGTGTCGTTGAAAACTAGAGATGACAAAAGGTTTCCCTACCCCTTGCCATCATCCTCGACGAGGATGAGTACCATCTTGTAACCCCATTAGTTTGGTTTTTATTCTTTGTCATTTGTCTTGCTTGGTGTCTATCATTATTTGGTTAAATTGTGATGTCATGTTGTTGTTCGTTATCATGTTATTTGATTTGTTATTACAATTATGTGGTAAATTAATATCATGAATGGCCTTGTTTAATCATTTTAATTAAATTAAGTTGATTATAAGGTAATTTAAATTGATTTAGAATTGAAATAATAATTAAATAAATTATGTTTGTGAAAAGGTATTGTGTGGATTTTGATTACTAATTATTAAATTAAATGATGTGACTAAATATTTTAATAATTAAAAATAAATAAAGATAAATATTATTATTATTATTTTGGTGAGAAAAAAAAATAAACTTGGAAAGAATATATAATTTTAAAATAGAATAATTAATTGGAATAGATTTTCGAACTGATTGTGAAAGCAAGTTTTAAAATGGAAAAAGTGGAGTGTGTGCACATGCATGACTCCAAATTGAATTTCGAATTGGAAACTTGTCTTTTTAGATGATTATTGCTTGATTTTGCTTTTTGAAAATCAAATCTCTCTCTTTGTTTTAATATTGATCAATTTTGGGGAAAAAGGTTTTATGATTTGATTTTTGTTTTGGAACAAGAAATTTTGTGGCTGCAACATTATTCTATAAAATATATGTTTGTTATTTTTTTTTTGGTTTGGAAGAGAACGAATTTTCTGAAGGTTGATCAAAGCTTGATAGAAGTGAAATTATTATTGGATAGCGGTTGGCTTCGACACTTCTTCTTTGTTTCAAAGTGAAGGAACCCAGGTTGACATCACCTTGCTCTTGCTTTCGATTATCTGTTTTTTGTGAATGATCGACCTCTCTTTTTGTTGTTGAAAGTGATTATTTATTATTCGATTGAACAAAATATCGATTTATTGTGGTCATTGTCTAGGTTTGAACTTCCTTGCTACCATTCGCATTCTTAAAAATGTTGCGCTTCATTGCTTGAAGTTTTGTTTGTGTCATCTCATAGCATTTAATAAGCTTAATCGGTGGTTGGTTTCCCATTTAGGATGCTTAGATTGCTGTCCCATTCTCTCCTCCAATCGATTTCTTTGGACTGCAAAATTTAATCTATTTGCTTTATATTGTTTCATTTAGCATCACCAATAATTCTCATTGATCATGTCACTATCTAAAATGATGATTAAGGGTCGTTGCTTATTGATTGAATCAACATCTCTCTTGCCTTAAGTGATCCCATGTTTAGCTTCCACAATTTTGGTAAGAGTTTTCAATTTTGGGTTATGCCCTTGTTGCTGCTTGGCATCTATCTTATTGTTGCAGGGCGTCCTCTATCTATTACCTGGCATCTATTTTGTCTAGCTTGTCCACATGGCTTTTGTTAGCAGAGCCTAACCGCCACCATAGGTGTGTGAGCTAGGGCCATTTGGGTTTGATGTTGGTTTGGAGGGTTGAGTGAATGATCTTAAAACTTTAGGCAATTTGTATTCCCTGATGAATGGGGGTTGTGCGTTGTAGCTCAACCTACCGACCATGCCAGCCTATTCACCATTAGTTCTCTCCATTCATTTCATTTGAACCTGGTCTGCTCCATTCGAATTAGCTTTTCCTAGAAATATATATATATGTATATACATATACATGTGGATAGTGTGTATTAAAATTTTAATTTGTTAAGGTCTGTGTGTTTTTACAGACCTATTGGCTGTAAACAACGATTTCTTGGATATATATATTATTACAGAATTTAAATGTTAGGATATAAATATATACAGCTATATATGTTTATGTATACATGTGTGTATATATACATGTGTGTGTATATATATGTGTGTGTGTGTGTTATATTTGGTTTTATACATGTGTATATTTACTTATTAAATTTAAAGATTTAAGTTGTGGAGTTACTTAATCATATATGGGTAGATATAATTAAATATGCGAAATGTGATGAAAATTATTAAGTGAGAATTGATTGTGTTACATTTAAGTAAATGCGAGGAATGATTTATCATATAAATAAAAGGTAGTTGATGATTTAAATGTTCTTTAAAATTGATACATTGAAGGTTTAGTGAAATTAAGGAATGATTTTTAGGGTTCCATGATGTTTTTATCCTCTCTCGTAATAGTTTTTATGCTTGAAGTGCTGGTATTCATATCTTGTTATTAAGTTGAATCCTGTAATGTTTTAAGTTACTTTCAAGTGGGAGTTCATGGTTAGTTGGCTTATTAGGCTTCCAGAGGTTAAGGGATGTTGCTTCAAGTTGGATTTTCATATTTGGTTCTTTGTTAAACCATTGATCTTAATTCTTGTATTGAGTTCATGTGGGTTGTAACCTTGCACCATTGTTTTTCCTTATGATGTGGTCCTTGTGCGAGAAGGTTCATGCCTCACATATGTATATGGTTGTGTGATTTTGGTGCTTTGTGCAAGAGGGTACACCCTAGATGTTATGAGAGTTGCCTTGATGCTAGTAGGGAGAGTGGCTCTCCATGGGGGCTGGTGCACAAAATGGTGTCAGGGTAACTCATTGGAGAGTTTCATAATTAAGTGATAACCTAAATAATTAATTGGGGGGGAATGGGTAATTGACACATTAATCAGGATAATTGAAGTCCTCGCCCATGCCTATAGTGCTTGTTTAGGCTAAGGATGGGGTGAGAAGGCCTAGTTGGCAAGGTCAACTTCCTTGTTCCACGAAAGGATTATTGGCTCCGCATGTGTCACCCTATGGGGTTGGCGTCTAGTGAAAGGCTGTTAGGGTAACCATAGATGGGGTCTGACATCTAGATTGTCAGGGTAACTCAGGGATAGGGGCTGACATCTAGACTGTCAGGGTAACCCATGTTAGAACCATATGATGAAACTCCTCCCTATAGCAACCTTGTATGCCTTGTTTGTTTTCCCCTGGTTGTTCATGTATCTCTAGAAGTGGTTGCTCATTATGTTTATTATTGCATTTATTGTGGAGTCTTGATAGCCTTGTCTGCTTGATTATTTTTATGTTGTGGGTCCTTATTGTCATCTCCTAGCACGGGGGGTAGGCCTAAGGGTCCACATGGTTGGATGGAACTTGCTATGCACTCCATTGGGTTCCGAGTCAAAGTTTGGATGCAAGGAGTTGTACAGGTTGTAGTGATTCCAGAGCTTCACGAGATTTGGAGATAGTCTTGATGCCATGTATCACGTTCTTTTCAATTGTATCACATTATGTAATTGTTCAATCCTTCCTGTTGTTATAAGGGAAGTTTGATGTAACTTGAAATTTGTGTAATGATCTACCCCATGTATGGGAGTGGTGTATGCAATCTTTGGTTCGCATTTAATGCTCATATGTGGTGTTGTGTCTGTGGAAATATTTGTAATTATGTAATCTTGAAACAATGTATATTTATGTTAGAAAAGTGATGGATGTACTCTTTGATTTATTATTTGATCATGAATGTATGTTTATCATTTATGTAATGTTATGGATGTGCGTACGTTGTTTATTCATGCTATATAATGGGTTTCAAACGAAAACTTATGAGTAGTTTATCATCATTATGGGGATTGGATCATGTTAAGGAGATTCACAAGTAATGCAATCATGTTACCCTAAGGACTAGTTAGATGATGTGTATGTATAGTTTCATTATTAGAGTTGTATGTTAATTCACATTTATTATTAGTTTCACTTTAAAAAAAATTGTGCTATTATTGTTAGTCCTTTTGTTTTCCTTTGGGGTTTGTGTGATAGGGCGTTACAAAACCGCAATCAAATATGTTCTTGTAGATGGTGAATCAAGACTTAATATTTGCAACCCAAGTCTAATAAAGCAACTAGGATACTTTGATCATGTTGTTGATCCGCAAGAAAAAATTATCATAAAAGCATATGATGAAGCTAAGTGTGAATCTAAAGGCTCTATCAAGCTACCCATCCAGGTCAGACCCACAATAATTGAAACCACTTTCCAAATCTTAGACCTTGATCTCCCTTATAACATCCTCCTTGTCCACCCATGGATTTGTGTCATGCAAGCCGCCCCATACACATTCCATCAATGCATAAATTTTACCCACAATGGAACTGAAGTGACTATGCATGTTGATCCAAATCTATTCCAATATTACAAATTCTTACAAAGATGTCATAGCCTTTCACAATATTTCCCTACTAACACTGCATCACCATCTTCATCTTCATACATTTTTCCATCAATGAATAAAGTTTCTCCACAATGGAACTAAAGTGACTGTGCATGCTAATCTAAATCCATTCCAATATTACAGATTCTTATAAATCAGTCATGGCCTTTCACAACATCTCCCTACCAACATCACATCGCCATATTCATCTTCATACATTGATCCTTCATCACTACCTACCTTTTGAACTCCCTCAGAGATCAAGGCTAAGATAAAAGACCTCAATATTGGAGAATATGAGTAGCACAAGCCTTCCACATCAAACTTTCCTTACCACCATTCACTTTATCCCACTCTTTTGATGTCCATGATAGTCCTATGTATCCAATCTTTGATCATGATCTTATTGAGGACATCCAAGATCATATCCCTTCCACTCCATCTCATGAACTACCATCCTGACATCTTGAACATCCTGGGTTAGGGTATGCATCCCCTAATGTTGCCATTACTCAACCTTCTTGCCAAATCGTTAAGGATGTGCAAGCTTCCTTTAACATTAACAATTCTGAAAAGGATAGTCACAAAGAATCCATTGAAGGCATCACTAATATCCTCGATGAGTCACATATCCTTACCATGTCATCTAGTACATCCACTTTTTCCACCTCCATCCATTTCCTAGACTTGGATCAACAAGTGTCACTCAAAAAGAACAAAGATATCAATCAAAAGTTAAAAATAAAAAATTATTTATCCAATGAAGATCGAAAATCAAAAGAAAGAAAGAAGACCAAAGAAAATTCCTCTATTCAAAATCAAAATCAAAATCTATTGGACAAATCAAAAATCAAAATAAAAAATAAAAGAAAGCAAAAATCAATCTCCTATCATGCCCCTTCATTTAAAATAATCGGGGGCATCTATCCAAGCACAATATCAAGACATGAACATGTTTATTGTAAGTTTTAATTCTCATCATCTTCACATAATCCATACACTCTACCAAATCTACCCATATCCATACATCAATCATATCATTCCATCTCCCATGGTTGTCTCTCGAATGACCTTTCATGGTGACCCTTTTATGTACTTTAATCCAAAGGTTGCCCAAACCCATTTTTGTGTGACACATGATGACTCTTGTAGTGTGCATGTTAGGGATCATACCTTATCTCCTTCCATCCATCATAGAAAGAATCCTCCATCATCCATATCATGCCATCCACATTTATATATCATGATTCTTCTTCCATCTATTAAAGAGCGTCCACCATGATTACAACATCATCAAGTCTCGTTTTATATACAAAATATCCAAAAAAATTAGAAAAGCCAAAAAAAAATCAAAAAGTAAAAAAACATAGGGTGATCCCACAATATTGGTTTACACTTTTTGGCCAAACTGACCATTGAACTGAATTTTTTTAACAGAAAATTGCTAGAGGAGAGGGAGAAGGGCAAAAAAGAGAGGTTCGAGCGACCCCCCTAGACCCCTTCAAGCAAAGGGGGGTTCACTCGAAACCCCCCTCCCCCCCCTTTTAATTTTCCTTTATTTTCATTAAAAAAATGTTCGAAAAAGGGGATAACATCATTGGGGGTTCACTTGAAGGGGGGTTCGAGCGAACCCCTAAAAAACCAAAAAAAATTCTTTGGTGCATTTTTGCAATTTTTCTTCATGAAGGGAATTGTAAACTAGTATTGTGGGATCACCCTAGAGAAAAGAGAAATAACTCATCCAAAGGTGAAAACCATTTTAGTGGTGCCTTGGATAAGTACCATAGTGAAAACTTGGAAATAAGCACCATGTGTACTAGTCCCTTATCCACCATCTCCTAGGATGTCATCCCATATACTATCATTCCTTATCTATATCATAATAAACTACCAATATCGACCCATCATATCATAATAAAACTACCATGGCTTGTCCTTGATACTTGATTAAGCATCAATCCCTTATCCATCCATTATCACCCACCCTTCCTCATACTTTTCCATGTGTTAGATGCAAAAGTTACATCTACATCGTGTCTAGGATTGATCTTGTATATCCTTAGTTTCCTCTCACTTTGGCCTTCAAGTCTCATGCATTTGGAGTCCCATCTTCATCCATAGTAAATCAACCATCAACCCGTCCTATCCCATCTAAAATATAATACATAAATCATCATCCTTTCATCCCATCTAAAAAAATCTAAAAATAAAAATCATAATCTTGAGCTCCTTAGACTTGACATTCAATCAATCCAATCATTGTATCCAAGACATTTGTCTTTAATCGTCATCATGTCATAATCCTAGTTGTCAATAATTAATCAATCATCTTATCCTTTTGTCGGTCAATCAATCAATTATCCATCATCTTATCTAAGCCTTTCTTAAGTGATTATCCAAGCTTGAGTAAGCAAATCAAATCCTTGCTTAGGTGATTAACCAAGCCTAATCATAAGAAAATCATCATTATCAAAGCCTTTCTTAGGTGATTACCTAAGCCTAATCACAAGCAAATCATCATCATCATCATCCTTATTATATGATGTTAAATGGAAAGAGATATGTTGGCTACATGACATGTTTGCAATGAGTATTTTGTTTTTGATTTATCTTTTGATTTTTATCTTGTAACCCATGACTACACCTGCTTACGATCACCTTGATCTATCTATATTCATAAATGGAAACTCTTTTGTGAGATTTGTAGCTTGTTTGTATATTTCCAATAATATATATGCTAAAGTCAAAGCTTTGAGATTGGGGACGCTTGTTGCACTTGAAATATGCTATAATAAATTGAATATTTTTGGAGACTCCAATATAATTATTGATGATATTAATTTTGGTCATTATAAGATTATTATTCTTCATTAAAAAATCAATTTATCAAAATCCTCTCAAAACATTAAAACATGATTCATTTTCAACATGTAGGGGTCACTCTTAATCCTTGATGGCTATTTTCTTTTTCTTTGATTTTGGGATAAAGGGGGAAGAAACCCCATAATTATATTAAGATAATAGAGTAGGATACCAACATAGATGTTTGAAATAGTATACAAATTGATATAGATTGAAGAGCTTAATGGATGCATGCAAGCCTTGATAATTAAAAAAAAAGCCAAAAATTTAAGGTATACACCTTTAGAGTATGGCGAAGATAAGATGCATAGTCAGAGCAAAATAACCAAATCGTCCATTAAAATGAAGACCTGATAGCCTCAACTGGGGAGTGAAGAGTTGCTATCTTCTTTGGTCAATATTTCCTTGTACCATTCTTTATGTTTTGATGAGGGAATGGAAGAGGAAGTTGTAGATGGAGGAGGGTGCTTTAGCAAAAGCACAAATGGATGTATACTTGTTCTGAATAGTAGTATGTCGACTTGGTTAGTGTGAGAGGTTGTTGCATTTCTATAAGCCAAGGGCAGTCACATTTGAAACTAGTGGACAAAGAGTTATAGATGCATTTCACCTCTAGAGAAGTTTAGAGGAAGAAGTTGGAGAATAATCCACCTATTGGACCTTGTCCCATGAGATGGATATAGTTACCAAGTGTCTTGAAGAAAATGGGTTAAGGTCGAATGATATTTGGTAGAGGCGAAAAAAAAGGTGCTAGCATTGAAGGATGCCAATAAAATTAGAAAAAAAGCACGAAATTTACTTAACCAACACACTCTAAACGTTGAGATGGATATAGTTACCAAGTGTCTTGAAGAAAATGGATTAAGGCCGAATGATATTTGGTAGAGGCGAAAAAAAAGGTGCTAGCATTGAAGGATGCCAATAAAATTAGAAAAAAAGCACGAAATTTGCTTAACCAACACACTCTAAACGTTGACAGCTTAAATGACTAGTGAGGGGTTCAGCGATAACCCATTACTTTCCCGTTTGCCATTAACAAAGGCCGTTTGGGAGATGGCGGTCAATTTAAATTTTTTAAACTGTCTCCCGTCCACACATAGCTCAAAGTTCCCGCGCTGCAGAAGTTAGCTACTGCCGTGTAAGAAGACATGGGTTTCCTCACAGGCTCAGTCGCACTGTTCACATTTGCCATCATAGTCCCAGGCTGTGCCAAAATGGGAGCTTTGGAACAGAGAATCCGTAAAAGCACAATGGATTTAGAAATTTTGTCAAATGTTGTAGTTGGAAATGCGCTGTGCTCTGGCAGACATGTATTCAAAATGTAAAATCAAAGACAAGGTGCGTGAGCTGTTTGACCGAATGCCTAAAAAAGTGATCTTATGGAATGGTATGATTGCAGGATATGCACAAAATGGGAGAGTCGTGTCCAATGGGGTTTGTTGAAAAGGCTTTAGAAACTTTCAAGCAAATGCTCCTCAACCTTTGCTAGTATCTATATGATGATTGACAATTACATTCTGATTTCAAAAAAAATAAAATACCTTTGCTAGTATCCTCCCTGCCTGTGCCGAAATGGGAACTTTGTAACAGGCTTTGCATACCCATCACAGGATGAAAGGATAGATGGATTCTGTCAGATGTTGTAGTTGCAACTGCCCTGGTAGACATGTATATAAAATGTGGAAACGTAAAAACAGCACGTGAACTGTTTGACAGAATGCCTCAAAGAAATGTGTTCTAAAGGAATGCCCTGATTGGAGGATATTTACAAAATGGATTTATTGAAAAGGCTTTATAAACTTTCAAGCAAATGCAATTGGCGGGTGTAAAGCCAGACTCTACAACTTTTACCAGCATGCTCGCAGCCTGTGCCGAATCGGATCTTAGGAACACGGTATGTACATCCATCAAAGCATAATGGATAGAGGAATTTTGTCAGATGTACTTGCAACCACTCTTGTAGACACCCTAAACTTTATCATCAAGATGCCAATTAAACCTATTATTGGTGCCTGCAGATCACATATGGATATAGGTTGAGTATTTAAAGTGACGTTGCTTTGTTATTTTTTTATTTGGATCTGTGACTTCAAATCTTTCTCTCAAACATCTATACAGACGTGGGAAGGTGGTGTGAGGTTCAAATGGTAAGGAGATTGATAAATGATAAAGAAATTAAAGAGATCTCTAGATGTAGATGGATTGAAGGCAGTAAAATGGTGTGCTTTTTGTGTAGGTGAAAGAGAGATTGGCTTGGGATATGAAGGCAGTAGGGCATCCTTCAGATTCAAGACATTTGCTTAGTAATGTGGGAAAGGGAGGAAAAAAAATATTTTTCTGTCATCATAGTGAAAAGTTGACAATTGCTTTTGGTTTGTTAGATGCATTCTTAGAACCTTCAATGTGTATTGATAATCACACTGCAACAAAATTTATCTTCAAATTTGCTGTAAGAGAAATTGTTTCAAGAGATGCCAACTAAATTTATCTTCAAGATCGTTGCAAAAGAAATTGTTATGACAGATGCCAATTGTTTCCATCATTTTAAATAGGCATAACGTTTTTATGGATATTATTGGTGATGCTAAATGAAATGATTTGTAAAATAGGCTCACGCTATAATAATGTGCACCATGTCACACCTATACTAATAGTGAAAGAACAAAGTTTTATTTTCAGTTTCTAAAAAGAAAAGAAAAATTGATTTTGAAGTGGTTTTGAAATTTTGACAATCTAGACTATGATATTGACTTCATAAAATTAGATGCATAAAGTGCATATATGTTGTTGGGGTATTTGTCAAAGATTTATTTTATGATAACATTGACATTTAGTTAAATTCTTTTCATAAGCTACCCTAGGTAATTATTGAGTTTTTTTCTTTTCTTTTCTTAAGTTTTTGCATGGCCTTTTTCCTTGAGTTTTTCTTGAGTTTTTCTTTTGTATAATTTTTTCAATTTCTCTTTTGTCAATGCAAATTCTTCTATTCTACATTTGTTTTCTTACATTGTCTAACTAGATTCTCTTTTTAGTTGGGGGTGTATTAGCTCTTTGTTTCTATCCGGAAGGAAGAAGTGAAGGCCCGGTTCGAGCATGCTTAACTAATTGTTCTAGTTGTATGGGAACTCGAGAAAGTAGCGGCACATTGAGTCCTCGAGAAAGTAGCTTTAGTCATTAGTATTTTAGCATCATTGGTTGCATTTAAACTAGACAATTATTCACTTTTTTATCATGGTGCCAACACATTCTTATAGAATTATTAAATTTGGGACAACTAGAAATATCATGTGATTTATTGCCACAAAAATCACATGGGAACTTTCTTCCTTTTTTTTTTCTTTTATATTCATTAGCATAATGTCCTAGTTTACCATACTTAATAACATTTTGGCCTTTTGGTCCTTCCTCTTTCTTTGATACCTCTATTATTATTGTTGTAGCCTCTCCTACTACCTCCTCAATAATTATCATGGTAATTTATGGAAGGTCTTGCATCTTGAATTTGTGGTACCACATAGTGTATATTGTTAAGTGGTCTTATACTCACTTTGGATCTAAGTTCCCACTAGCCATGTGCCAAATAAACATTCAATGCTCTTTTCACTAAAGTGTATGATCTATCCATGCCCATATCCAAAAAATGCTTCCCTGGTAAATCCATGAACTAAATTGGTTCATATTCATCTTCTTCATGAACATTGGACACCTAATGTGTTATGTGTGTACCACTTTATATTTTACAGTATATACTTACCATCTTTCTAGGGGATTTATTAAGTTTCCCTCTTAGTGTGGTAGCCCTTTTGGTGCCCTTGATTATCAAAAATTTAAAATTTGTTCCTTAGATGTTCTTCTCTACTTTAATTTTTAAACCAAATTTTACTTCTATAAGTGTGGGAGAAGTCTCAACCTTCTCACCTTTCATTAGAATTTCTTACTTCAACATTATGCTTTCCCACTTTAATTTGAAAATGTCAATTTCATACTTTCCTATTATATCGTTCTCCCATATCTTTGTCTAGGATTCTATTTTGGTGATAAATTATACTACATCCTTATACAAAGAGGAAATATTATCATCTACTTTTGCAATATGAGGGGCTAACCCTAAAATAAACCACCCAATTCATTTATTTGATGTCAAGGTTTCTTCTAGGTTTCTAAACACACTTTTAAATTATTATTTATGATATTCTATTAATTCCTCCTTAGTTTAAATGTCATCTTCCATATATTTTATTTATGTTTTTTTTTTCATACATTAGGTGAATGGAAGTTTGTCAAAAATTAGTCGCTCAATTCTTTCTATGTTTTATTATGGTTAAGGTATTTTTTAATGCACCATCTTAGGGCCTCATCATTGAGGGTCTCCATAAAATTGTATGATTAGGTCTAATCATCATCAATGTCAACCCCACTCTACTGAAAATTCAAGGCAAAGAGATGTTTGCTAGCATTTTGGGCGTATTTGTGAAAAATAGGGAGCTTATCATATGTGCATCAATATTTGGAGGAGGTAAATGTGTTCCTAATTTATTTTGTATGGTTAGGGATTATCCTTTCTCCTAATCTATTATGTGCTCTTGGATCTCTTTCTCTCTCTTTATCATGGCTTCTTTGTCTAGTTCCACTCCTTTTCTACTTGACCAAACTCCTTTCTCTACCATTATCTCTTGCAATTGAACACATAAGAACTCACTTCATAATATTTGTCTCAAACCTCATACACAATTCTTCTTTTACTTTCTCTAATCCAATTAAGGACTTGCTACTTATATGGACTCTTTAGAAACTCTTCTTGATTTTGACAAAATGGGAGGTGATTCTTAGTCCATGAGGTTCACATGTGCTCATAGTGTCTCTTTAGCTTGGGGAATGTGTTGGTTGATAGCACATTATTAGTAATTGATTCATCTTTAATTTTTTTGAGTTATTTTCTTCCTCACCCTAGGAATTGCTCGCATCTATTATCTCCAAAGTTTCCTCGGAAAACTCTCAATTTTAGGTGACTTCTTTTATTCTACTACTAAATATTATCTCCTCTTCACCAAATAACAACTTCTTTACTTTATCCCTTATTTACTCCCTCTTCTTCCCAATAGCAACCTCATCTATATTATCCCTACAAATAAGGTCAAACTTCTCTAAGTTCATTGTTTCCTTATATTCTTTCAGTTGCCTTATCATTTGTTATATTTTTTTATATAGTTCTAATTTAGATTATAAACCACTCTATTGCTTTAATATTCATGAATTCCATGTCCATTGAGGATCTACCTATCTCAATACTAGGGTTTTTATCAGTTGCATCCCTCTTGATACACTCTCTTGATGCTTGTCACATGACATAGTATACGTAATAAAATAACTATTACAATGTTTCCATGATCCGCTAATGTGGAATTCCTTCCCATCCTTTATGATAGATTTTATTGATGATTGAAGTTATCAACATGCTTTGATTCCAACGGTTGTGTGACATCCTACCTCTTTGTTTGCAGGTGCTCGAGCCTCTAGTTACACATGGTTGATCTTGTAATTGCAGGTCCACAAGAGTCCTTTGATTACGTGTTGTCTATTGCCCTTGCTGCATGATTAGTTTCTCTAAAATAATTATGCTATAATTACAATAATTCATCATAATATGCTATCATATTTTAGAAAGATTCATCTAAAAATACAAACATATATAAAGTTTTAGTGCTTTATACTTTAAATATTAGTCACAAAGTAAAGACTAGGAAATAAACATAATTAACAACAACAAATGTTGAACTCGTTAGAATGCATCTAATATAACCTTTTACTTGATAATACATTGAGGCACATTTTATATATTTTGCATCCTTTTCCTTACAATTCTTATTCACAAACTGTATTCATATGATCACTTTCCTAGTTCATGATTCATTTAAGTGCTTGATCTAACATATTTTAAGTGTTGGAAGTAATTTGATAAAATTCATCAAGGTCTTGCCATAACATATTTTTAAGTGTTGGAAGTAATTTGATAAAATTCATTAAGTTCTTGTCATTTGATACATTAACTTTCTCTATCTATTGTTTCCTTATGAAATTTAATGGAACAATCATGTGATCCTATTCAATTTTGAATCTCATCATGTTTTACTTAAAATTCACATATTCACCTACTTGGAAAGACAATATCCATCCTAATAATATAGGATTATGTCATTCTTTTTCCTTACTAATAACCTAGAAAGCTAGCTATAAACATGTACATTGCATACACATCCCATTTTTTCCAAAAATAATGATGAATCCCTTTATTAATTTTCAAGTTTATTGATCAAATTTTCTCCTAGCTTTAAGTGTTCTAGTTTTCCTTGGTTCTTGATCATCTTATATGGTTGTGAGATCTAAATACTTGATCTAGTTAGAATTTTTACAATGAGGTTTAATTTGTGGCATCAAGATGTGATTTGGGTTCTCATTTCCACATTTTATTTGTATTTTCTTTCCTAGCCAGTCCCTAAGTTACTATCATTAAAACAATTTATTTGAGTGTTTAGGGAGACTTTTTATGCTATGCTATTAATATTCATACATTAGAAAAGTCTCTAAGTGTTCACCAGATATTAATCCCTTAAAAATATCGTGAAACCATTAAATAGTCTTGAAAATAGCTTGAAAGTTGTTTTGTAGTATCTAAAACCTTTACAAACCCTCCTTGAAGCATTGGAACCCTTTATTATCTTTGAAAATAACATTTGGTGCCAAGAATTTAAATTTAAAGGATAATAGGAAGGTAGTTTAGAATGAAGATTTGAATAAGAATAATTGGATATATGTCCTACCTTGAATGCACCATTAGATTCCCTTTAGTAGATCACTAATAACCTTAGATTTTCTCAATACTTTTGGGGCTAAAATTGATAGTTTGGTATGTGTTGAAAACTCTCATCTAGCTATCATGATAGAGCTATAGTCATCAAGTAGGAGTCATAAGCCTTATAAAATTTATATAACGAATATTTTTTGGTGTGTAACACCTACTACAAGGTCCAACATATTTGATGTATGATATCAAACTTCCCCTATAGTTGTTACAACAAGAAAACTAGATTTTTATTGTGTAATTGGTGTTGGAATGTGGAAATATTTTTGAAACATCTTTTTTTATTGGATTTAACCTTAGGGTTAACCAATTGTAGTGATTTACAACCTCATTTTGAATCTCAATGCGAAGGAAGCATTGAGCTTTTGAAAACCCTTTATTTCTACATGAAAATCTTGATAAATGTGTCTTAATACTTTAGGAAATTAAGAAAAAATAGGTTGTAGATGCATACCTCTTAAACCATGGGCAGAGATAAAATTACAAGGGTTTAGTTTTTGTGAGATTCCTAAAAAAATTATATCATTTAGTATGGGGATTTATGTTTTGACATGCATGCAAGTATAATCATGTAGGATCTAATAAATTTGATTTTATTTGTTGTAGTTAGAATGTTTATTTAAAGTTCAACATCATTTCTTAGATCCAAGAAATTCATTCAATCAACATACACTTTAGACACTATCATGTATGATTAGAAGCTCTTAGATAGCGAGTCAATCAATTACATGGTCATGTCTTATGCACTTGGTTGTCCCTTAAATTGATTAATGATATATCATTCTAACAATTAATCCAAACCAAATAACTATACAAAATAACAAGGGTAATTGTGAGCCCTCCTCTCCCATTTCCTACTAGTCAAGCATCTTTTGATTTACTTTGTGTTCCTCACCTTTTGTTTTTCTCTTTCTCCACCTCCAACTTTTCATTTGATACACATATAGGTTTATAAAAACAATTCAATTAAATATCCATGTTATCATAAAATAAGTCTTTGATAGATACCCAATAGTGTATATGCACTTTATGCATCTAATTTTATGAAGCGAACATCATAGTCTAGATTGTAAAATTTCCAAACCAAAACAAAACCAATTTTTTTCTTTCTAGAAACATAAAACAAAACCTTGTTCCTTCATTATCAATATAGATGTGACATGGTGCACGTTATTATATTCCAAGCATATTTTTCAAATCACTTCATTTAGTGCCACCAATAATATCGACATGAACATTCTGCCTATTTAAAAGGATGAAAACAATTAGCATCTCACAACAATTTCTCTTGCAACAATCTTGGAGATAATTTTTGTTGCAATGTGGCAATCAACACATATCAAGGCTCTAGGGGTACATCTAACAAACCAAAAACAACTATCAACTTTTCACTATGGTGGTAGGGAAATAATTATTTTCCCTCATTTTCACATCACTAAGTAAACGTCTTAAATATGGGGAATGCCTTGATGCCTTCATCTCCCAAGCCAATCTCTCCAACATTGCATAGATCTCTTGTGTTTGTGATGCAATCTATCCCCTACACAAAAAAACACCCCATTTTATGGCCTTCAATCCAACTACATCCAAGGATCTCTTTAATTCCTTTATCATTTATCAATCTCCTTACCATTTGAACCTCACACCACATGCCCACGTCTTCATAAATGTTTGAGAGAAGAACATAAGTCAACATTTTTAGGATTCAAATAAAAAAACAATGTCACTATAAATACTCCTAAACCTATATCCATATGTGATTTATAGGTACCAAGAAAACACATCCACGGAATACCATAGGTTGAATTGGAATCTTAATGATAAGTTTAAGGTGTCCTCAAGATACTCAGCACAAACAAGAAACTCAACCATGCACACAATGATCAATTGTAGGTGTAATGAAATAAGATTAATTGTGTGACTTAAATATATACAACCCTCATCCACTAAACCTGAATGCCTGAATACACATAGAACACAACACACAAATAAAGCTCATAATATTAGGATATATTCCAAGAATGCTTTATTAATTCAAACATTTTGAGAGCATCCTTGCAAAATCCATTTTGAGCATATCCTGCGAACATATAATTCCATGCATATCCTGCGAACATATCATTCCATGAGACTTTCCTAAAGAGTTCACTTGCTTTGTCTATGATTCCACATTTCCATGCATGAGCATTTCCAAATATAGTATTTGACAAAAATCCCCCTTCCATTTGCTTTGATGGATGTCCGTACCATGCTACAAAGCTCCCATTTTAGCATAGGCGGGGAGAATGCTGCCTTTTCAACTGCCAATTTCATTTGCTTGAAAGTTTCTAAATCTTTGTTAACATATCCATTTTGTTCATATTCTGCAATCATGGCATTTCATGAAACCAAATTTCTTTGAGGTACATTGTCAAATAGTTCCCGTGCCTTGTCTATGCTTCCACATGTCTACCAGAGCGGTTGCAATACAACATCTGACAAAATTCCTCTATCCTTTATGCTTTGATGGATGTCCATACCCTCTTCCTAAGCTCCCATTCAGCACAGGCTGCAAGGATGCTGGCAAAAGTTGCAGAGTCTGGCTTTACACCCGCCAATTGCATTTGCTTGAAAGTTTATAAAGCCTTTTCAACAGACCCATTTTGTGAATATCCTGCAATCAGCGCATTCCATTAGAACACATTTCTTTGAGGCATTCTGTCAAACAATTGACGTGCTGTGTCTATGCTTCCACATTTTATATACATGTCTAACAGGGCAGTTGCAACTACAACATCCGACAAAACTCATTTATCCTTTATCCTGTGATGGGTGTGCATAGCCTGTTACAAAGCTCCCATTTCGGCACAGGCAGGGAGGATACTGGCAAAGGTTGAGGAGTCTGGCTTTATAACTGCCAATTGCATTTGCCTGAAAGCTTCTAAAGCCTTTTCAACAAACTCATTTTGTGCATATCCTGAAATTGTAGCATTCCATAAGATCACATTACCTTGTCTTTGCTTCTACATTTTGAATACATGTCTACCAGAGCGTTTCCAACTACAACATCTGACAAAATTCCTAAATCCATTGTGCTTTACGGATTCTCTGTTCCAAAGCTCCCATTTTGGCACTGGCTGGGACTTTGCTGGCAAATGTAAACAGTGTAAAAGGAGAAGAGCGTGATGAACCTTGATGGGGAAGAAAGTAGAGGAGATAGTGAAAAGATAATGTACAAAAGACATATGCTTGAAGGATAACCTGCACAAAAGAGAAGATACGTTAGAATTAAAAACTACAGAGGTGATACCGTCGATTGGAAACAAAGATTCAGGATGCCTTGCTTGATAAGAGGGAGACACCTGCAAGTTGAGCCCAAAGCTATGTCTCAAGTACATTTGACCTGGTTTAGGAGTTAATTCAATACCCAATTTTATGTTTGATTGTGAGAGAGAATATTGATAGTGATTAGAGAATCTCCTTTAATTATGAGATGTTGAACTCCTTTTTTAATGCCAATTCGAAACTTAGTATGAGGGCATTAAATTCTACAATGTTTGTTCATGGAGGCTAGTGTAATAATTTTATTTGAGTGGCCTCTCAGACAACACTTGCATATGAAATGCTTAGATTTCCTTTCAAACTCCATCAAAGTTTATTTTTATCATGTTGAGGGGAGGAGGTTCCAATTTTATCATTTTTGTATTAGACCTATTGGTTATCTTAGCAACTTTACCATATATGGGAGGAGGTTCTAAGAAGTCCCAATCCTTTAGCATAAAGTTTTCCCATAAGGAAAGGACTCTATTTGGGGATATATTCTTAAATAAAAAGCCATAGCAGTTTCAGAAATAGATTTTTTTGAATTTTGAGATTGCTTTTTCAGATTTTGAGATTTACTTTCTAAAAATTATATTATTCCTTTTCAACCAGATTTTCTATATTAAAACAAAATGAATTATAAGCCAAAGATTTGAAAAGGTTGACACGTTCTGAAAAAAAGGCCAACTTTGGAAATGCTTAAATAATGAATTTTGAAGGAGACCATATTAGAACCCAATTTGTATTGTAGCCATATCCAACACTATTGGCTAAAGTGACATTTTAGAAGTAGGTGATCTATATATTTGAAGGAATCACACATAAGACACAAGGGAATAGGGTTGTTATATCCAATCTATCTAGCCTAGATTGAGGTGGAATTATATTATTGAGGGCTAACCAAGCGAAGGAAGTTGCTTTTGGAAGGCAAGGAGAACTCTAGTAGAGATGTGAGGGCCAATGATCTTTGACTTTTGGATTAGAGATGGAAAGATAGCCCTCTTGTACTGGGTATTTACTTAACTTGGACTTGGTCCAGATTATTTCATCATCCTAGTTAGAATAGAATACTTGTCTTCTATTAAGCTCCACCATAAAACTGTTCTTTTAGATGTTGAGGAAAGGGGAGAGGATCTAAGGATTTCCATCTTACTTTGTAGGGGGGGGAAGAGAAATCCAATTGAAAGTAATATTTGACATGGATCCCTAGTGATTTTTGAGAAAAAAGTATAGTTATTTCTAGTCATGGATTTGATGTAGAGGTTTTTATCCATTCTAGGAGTCTTCCTAGAACAAATATTTTTCACCATTGTGTATTATCCATGATAGATGCGAGATAATTAATCATCAACAAGCACATTTTGGATCCTGTAGGGAGTTGCAATAAGGTAAGGATTCTTTCTATGTCCATATTTTTTATTTTTTTTGCTAGTTAAACCGCTGCAGAGGGGCATCACCCTATATTGATTATCAAAACAAAATACACGATTGCAGTTTGTGACAGTTATCCACTGAAGCCAATTTGAAAATGGCATAAAGCTTCATGTCTATTGAAGCAACTAACTATGAAGGTACCTAGTTGCATAACCATAGCCAAAAAAGAAGCTTTCTATGTCCATATTGTCTAAGTATTTTCTTTTCATTATTCTACACCATCTTGAATCTGACTTTTCGTAAAGTCTCCAAACTAATTGTGCACTAAGGACATGTTTTGAAGCTCCAAACTATGGATGTTGGATCCTCCTTGAAGTTTAGGTGTACATACTTTTTCCCATGCCATGAGTGGGATTTTATCCTTATTTTTAGACTGTCTACCCAAAGAAATGATTTGAGCAATCTTTGAATATCAACTGTAATTCCCCTAGGGATATTAAGGAAAAACATCATGTAGGTGGGAATGCAATTTAGAACTAATTTACTTAGTAAGATTTTTCTTGCCATAGTTAACCATTTACCTTTCCATGAGGAGATTCTTTTTGAAATGGCTGAAATCAGGTTTTCCAAGAATATTTTTCTATTTTTGCATGTGAATAATGGGATTCCTAAGTATTTGCAAGGAATACTTTTAGAGTGGAATCTCCACATATTAGCAATTATTTTTCTTATTGATAAAATGTGTTAATGATTTTTTTTAATTGGAGTTGTTGACCTCTTGTCCTAAGGACTTGTGATAGGAAGATATAACTTTTTTTTATTTCCTTGGCTTCTTGATATTTAGCTTGTCCAAACAAGAGAGTGTCATCTACAAATTAAAAATGTGTAATGGTTTATGGGAATTCTCTTATTTAATTCCTTTCTACTTTTTTTGTTCCTTTTCCACTGTAATAACTCTACTAGTGCTTATTCGATGATTATGAACATGAAGGGAGATATTGCATCTCCTTGTTGGATGCCTTGTGTGGAGGATAAGAAACCATATGGGGATCCATTTATAATCTAAAAAAAATCTCTTGATATATAAATGGATTTACCATTTTTTGTTAAAACCAAATCTTTGTAATATTTCAAAAGAAATTCCCAGTTTACTTTGTCATAGGCTTTCCTCATATCTAGTTTCACCATTACTACAGGGGTCTTATCTTCATGGATTGAGTGAAGGACTTCATGTTCTACTAGTGCACCTTATAAGGTTTCATTACCTTGGACAAAACCCCCTTGTTCTTCCAAAATTATTGAGGAGATGATGATGGTCAATCTGGTGGCTATTGCTTTAGTGTTCAAAGATTTTATATATTGTATTACATAAGGCTATTGGTATGAAATCAAAAAAGGTTGAGGGGGTATTTTTTAAGGGTTGGTACTAGGATGGTTGAGTTGAATTCCCCCCCCAAAAATATTTTATTTGCTTCCTCTAAGACTAGAAGAATGTCTTGACTGATAAAATCCCAACATTTTTGAAAAAAAAATTGTTATAAAACCATTAGGACCTGGGGTTTATAGTTGAAAATATGAAACTTCCCTAATATGTATTGGTTTCTCTTAGTGCATCATGTTCCTTCAGCTCTCTCTAGCCCATTCTTTGGTATAATAGATATAGATTATATTTGATTTTTTCTTGGTCCAATATTGATATCATTCCTTTTGATCTACTAGATCAAATTGTGAGTGTTACATATTTTGGTTTCTTTGATCTTTGTAATTGATCCTTTTGTATATTTTATGTTAATATTATCTCTTCTTTTTAAAATAAAAAATAATAATATCACTTCCTTATTTCATTGTTCACATGATTATTATTTAGAAAAAATATATATTTATAATATTATGAATTGAGAAAGGACCCTATGCCTATTTAACAATACAAAGAAATAAAAAATATAAACTAATTATAATTTTAATGTAAGTCCAATGTTTAATAAATATTCATTTAAAATAAATTTAAATCTAAATTTGTAACCTTTAATCACTTTAACTCAAATACCACAAAATTAGTTATTTTCATTATTTTTTGTCAAATAGGGATAGAAGGGTCCCAATCCCTTACAAAAATAAAAATTTCAATAAAAAAATTAAAACAATAAACATCTATGTAAAAATACCTTGCTATAAGGAAGAACGCACAAACAACATGAGGAAAAATAAAGAAAACAAAAACAAAAACCTAATTAAATCCAAGATAGGTTTTCATATTTTTCCAATATTTTTTGAGAGACAGTAGCTTGTCCTCTCAGTTGAGGTTCCCAGTATGCTCGTCCAACTTCCCTTTGGATTTTTGTTTCATTTTATCATACTCCTCAATTTCTTCAAACTTTCTTTTCCTAAGTTTATCCTTCATCCTCATAAAACCCAAGACACATCCTTTCATCATGTCATCATTCAACCCAACTATTTTGTTAGGCTTCCTCATACTTATCTATTCTATTATGAATAGTGTACATCCCATCCTCTAGCATACCCCATTTGATATTAGTTATTTTTACTTATTATTTGAATATAAATTATAATTTTCATTAAAAAATAACTAAATAATTAAAATTTGAAATTTAACATTGATATATATCATTTTTCTAAAGTATAGGTCCTATTCTTCATGAACTAGGAGATATAGTTCCAAAATGACACCTAGAGTTTGAAAGGAAATATAAATAATACAATGGAGAGAAGTTATGCTAAAATAGTTATAGGATCCAAAGTATTAATTTAAAGATAAAAATAATAGCAAACATGCATAAACACAAGAGATACAATAGGAAACAATTTTAGGTAAAACTTGACAATAACATATCACTCGATACAATATCAAAAAGAATATGATTACAACATAGAAAGAAGCTCAATTGATCTTAAATATATCCTTGGTCTTATTTCTAATATGAAAAATACATTCATATAAGTTATTCTCAATTTAATCTATGATATTCTCTCAACAATTTTATCAATCTACCAGCATGTAACTACTGCAAAATTATGTCAAAATAACTTTTTTAAATGTAATCCCAAAAACTTAGTTTATAGGCAATGGAAAAAATAAGAAACAAGGAATGGTTTCCAATATCATGGAACCAAAACCATGACCCATAACTTTCCAACACTCCTCTAATTAGATCCATAAAAACTACATTATAATATACCCCCTCCATGATATTCCTTGACCCATACAATAAAGGAATCCATTTAGTCAATCCAAGTGTTCTAATTTGATGCAATAATTTATCTTACAAGAATGCCACACACACACACACACACTTGTAATTATCCAACTATGCTCCATCAATGTAGCTTTACCTACTCATTAATAAATAATCCAAGTGGTAGAATCAACTTGACAAGGGAAATATCAAGATTCCTCTCTAATGTGGCACCCAAATCCTTAAGAAAAAAATATTATAATAATATCAAATTAGTATCTCAGTGTACAACACAAGTTTTAAACAGTCTACCACTTGTATACATTGCATAAGTGGTTAAATAAACAAGCATTAACTAACAATTAGAGGAATAAATTCACATAGTATACCTACACTAGTTAAACATATATGTGACCATTAGGTTATTTATGTATCTACTCACAACTCACACTATGTGGGAATTATATGGTCTAATATCATAGTACCACATGGATTACATACTCAACATCTTGAATATCCTTAGATTTTAATATCATTTAAGACACTTATTTGCAACTAATAAATTTTCTTTTCATAGATGATAAAATTCATGAGCCATGAAACACTTACCACTTAGTGCTATCATACAACCTATACATAGTCCCAATTAAAACTCCTCTTTCTATCACAAATAAACCATTGACCATATTTTAACTACCCTTTCCAAACACTACCTACAAATCTATATCATTTATCTTACAAATTGACATTAAATTTTTGGTAAAAACTAAAAAATGTAAAATAGTAGGGAGTGTCTTGTCCATACCATACATAAATATCTATTTGACCTTACTAAATTTAATGATTGTGTGCTTTAATTTACTACCTAAGAATAGATCACCTATATTACAATTCATATTTAGAAACTTATTCTCTACGAGGATTCATATGAGAATAAGCTCTTGCATCAATCAACCATACATCATTACATGAATGTATACTTAAAGATGCCAAGAACACATCTACTTTTTAGTTAAGTGTTTGTTCTAAGGAAGAGGCATAATTATATGCCTTGTTAGTCTTATTAAATATTTATTTTCTTTTGATAAGACCGAATTCAACACAATTCCAACATTTTCTCTCAGAATTTTAAGAATTTTAACTTATCTTTCTTTACCATGAGGATGACCTGTCACAAACAAAGAATCCTTCATAACACTCTTTAAGGATTTCTACCTCATTTATACTAATAATTATACAACCACCTCTTCAAAATTTAATGGAGTTGAGGTAATATTAATTTTTGTAAGAAATTTTTCCCATGAATATAACAAAGAGCTTGGAAAGGTAATGCATTTATATTCCTAATCCAAGTCAACACTAATAGATTTCTAACTAGCTTAACACAATGTTGAAAGCATTGAAATGCTCTATCATAAATTCACTATCATGAATTCTAATGGATTATAACCTCTTCTAAGGAAATCATTTGTTTACTAGAGACTAGTCTAATAAAAAAACTATATTATCCAAAATATTCTTATGGATTCCTCTCCTATAACATTTAACAACATTAATTTCAAAGGTAAATCTAAACTAGTCTTATTGTCTTACTCTATTTTTTCCCAATCATATACACCCATACTTGATGGTATATTTTCTGAAACAACAATCCATAAGTCTCCACTAACAAGGAGATAATTTTGTGGCTCATGTTTTCATAATTCTAACATGGTATATGTGAATATTTATTCACACACCGCTTTTTCCTTCATGGTTTCTCTTTATTATACAGCTTCGCCTTTTTCTTTTGGTATCACTCGCAGCTTCTTGGCAGTCGCCACGTGGTGTCCTATCGGAGCTTTCTTTTGGGTCGTCTCGCCTTCCTTTTTTCGGGCTCCATTTGTTTGACACATGGCCTCCACTTGTTTCTTCCCGAGTCAGTCCCACACTACAGTTTCCTTCGTTGGGAGGTTTTCCACATGGCGCTCATTCATGCATCTATTATCTCGGGTTCGACAATTGTGCATCGGTCTCCATTTTTATGTCATGTGTTCTCTTCTTCTACTGCTGTGTGACACATATCTCTTTAGGGTGTGCATGTTGGCGTGCTGTTGGATGATCTTTCTGTTGGTGTCGGCTCAAGACAATCTCGATTGTTGATGGCTTCGCGGAAGCATCTTTCTTGTTGGGGTGCTCAGGCGGTGGACTGGCTTATTTAAGCAATCTTTTCTTCATTTTATTGGTTGTTGTTAGATGGATAAAAAATTCCCGAGCATTGAGAATTAGCCTTTGTAGTGTTTTCTATTGAACTTGAACTCGCAAACTGTGCCATTCAATTCGAACTTTCTGTTTTCATGCATTTAATAGGACATTAAACTTTGCTTGTATTTTCTGAAATATATGAACATATGTTTCAAGCATTTGTAAGCTTTATGCAGCTTAATATAATACAAATCATGTTGCTACTCTTTTGTGTTAGCTTATGTTGTATGGGTTATATTATGAAAATGGTTTGATGTTCTTATGTTTGCAGTGTTGGGAATCATCTATTTGATAAACACTAGTTACTATTCGAGCCTTTCTCTTAGCATTGTGCTTAATTAATTCCTTTTTGATCTGGCGCATCGCCTTAGCTTACGTTTGTTTATTTTACGTTCATATTTTTACCTTTCCCCCCAATAAAAAATGAAGAGTCGACTTCGATAAAATCTCGGAGGTCACTTAGCTACGTGCATAAGTCCCCCAATAGCTAAGTTTCCCATAAGGCTGCTGCCTGCAAACTTTTGCATCAACAGTTCTTTTTCTGGCACGCCCAGTGGGACACAAACTAACGCGTTCACCTGATCAATAGGAGTGTATGAGCCATAGGCCTGTCACTAGGTCTCAAACTACAAGAATTCTCGGCCCGCTTGTACCACCATTGGTTTCAGTCCAGGCGAGAGGTCGACAGGCTAATACTTGACCTCCCTCTCCTCCTCCGTATCTTGCACCAATGGCTGCTCGAAATTATGTAGCCTAGGATGTTGGTATTATTTTGATAGCACCTGTGCCTCCTATAGTGTGGGATCCAATCCTGACTTCCACTTTAAAGGTTGTCCCTAAGTTCTCCGAGGATGATTCAAAAAATCTAACAGAGCACTTGCAAGATGTAGCCGATGTATGTCTAGTGCATGATGTTACCAATGAGAATGGAGCTTTGTGATTGCTCACTGCCTCTTTCAAAGGGAAGGCATTGGACTGGTATCGTACTCTTTCGGCTAATACAGTTGCCACTTGGGATCATCTCAGAGATCCTTTCTATGAGCACTTCTCAAATACTAGTGACAGATCCTCGCTATATCACCAGCTGGCTCATATAAAGCGAGCTCCCCACGAAGCTTTGGTCGATTTCAATGCTTGGTTTCATTCGACTTGGCAGAGAGTTCTTGTCGGTAGTCGACCACCTCTAGATTTTTCGTTCATGATCTATTTAAAGTCTATAAATGTTGATATTTCTATGATGCTACAAGCTCTCGACGGAAATACCCTACCCGATGCATACAACCTTGCCATCACTGTGGAGAACAATCTTATGGCTACCAAAAAATTGGCGCTAAGACCTATCATGCCATTATTCCCATAATCGACCACAATAGAACCAGAGGTAGCTTCAACTAGCGTTCATACAACTCCCTAGTCTATGTATGTGTACCCGAGAATGACGCCAAGCGTGGCTCCAATGCCTAGCCCCCTGGCGGTTGAAGTAAACAACATGAAGGAGCAGATGTGAACCATGAAAAATGAATTCACCAGTATGAAGCAGCAACAGTATAGCTACCAAAAGCCTACTTACCAAAACTACCAAGACGGGAAGGCTCCTTTCCAGCTGAGCCAGTGGCAGGATAGATCGTGCACCAATATCCAAACTCAACAGAACAATAAAATCATCCCTGTGACTATGTCGATACAAACCGTCTATCCTAGTTCGAGCAAGAAGCTAGTAGCAGGACAAAAAAATCTTCCCGAGGAGACTAATTCATGGTGCTTCCCTTGCAATGATACACATATGCCCCAGAATTGTCTGCAAGGGAATTTACAAAAGAGAATAGTAGAGCAATGAATTCAAGGCATCATGCATGATCACAGAGGTCATACACATGCCTCTCAGCAAATGGACAATACAGTTCTCATTGCACAAATGCAAGGAATGTCTATAGAGTAGGAGCTAGAAATAGCTTCGGACCAGGCACTCTTTTCTTGGATGGAAGGAGAGGAGTTAACATTCTTGAATGATATTTTGGTAACCCAAGTGCCACAAGTACAGTCAGATTACAATACTCATTCCAAGTGGAGGCTCACTAAAGAATTCACATCTTTGCAGACTGAAGGGTCGCCTAATTCAATGCCTAGTCCATCGGAAAATCTGTCATCAATTCCACAACAGTCTAAGGTGGTCGTTCCCAATCCCACAAATCCACCTCCTCCAAAAGTAAGAGCTCCCATGGCCACCCGGCTATTGCCAAACAGCCAGATACGCCGGTTACAAGGAAAAAGGAGCAAGCTATTGTAACTCATCGGTCACAAACGCCATTCAACATGGTGGAACAACAAAATAAATCCTTTGCTAATGTTTCTTTGTGGGATATCCCAGAGCAAAAGTTGCTATTATCGAAAGCATTATCAAGAGAAGAAGACATGAAGATGCTTGAGCAGCCCTCAGAAGATAAGACATCCAAGCCGGTCCTGGACAAAATTCTAGCAAATCAACCAGAAGAAAAACAAATCAAAAACAGAGTAAGCCTAAACCCAAGCATTTCTTTTTAACACTTATCATTGGTAACAAACTACTGCATAATTGTATGATTGAATATGGTGCTAGCACCAGCGTCATGCCTAAGCAAATAGTTGAAGCTTTGGGACTCGAATACGAGCCTCTGAAGAAGAGTCATGCAACTCGACGGGAACAAGGTTGAAACCATCAGAGTAATCAAAGGATTGCCTATGACATTGTTTTCTTGTCCCAGGATTACTATGAATCAAGATGTTGTACTCATTGACATCCCTCCTTTGTTTGGGATATGTTTGTCCCAAGAATTCACTGCAAATGTTGGAGGTTATCTAGCATTGGACTGGTCACACCTGATCCTAAGAACCAAGCATGGAGCTAAGATGAAGTTATTGTCAAAATATTTGCATTCCAAACATGTGGCTGATGAAGCCATGATCAATTTTGAGGCAACACATACCTCAATCACTTCCGGAGAGATGCTCAATTTCAAACTCCTTGAGGGAGAAGAAGCAAGCAGCTCTCAGACAAAGAAGGAAGAAGCTCTTTTAAATGAATTCATAGACACAGATCCTTTTGGTAACTATCATGCAACTGGGCTAGGAACATATGTCATACATGAAGAGGACCAGATAATGCCCAGAGTGACTAAAGAGTCTAAAGGTGAAGCGTCCAACGAGTTATGGACCTTGCACTTTGACGGAGCAAGATGCAAAGTAGGAGCCGGCACAGGAATATGTTTAATATCTCCATCCAAAGAAAAGACCTTAAGGTCTTACCATTTCTAGTTCGCATGCTCGAACAACGAAGCAAAATATGAAGGCCTTGTTCACAGGCTTGAGCTTAGCGGAACGAATGGGTGCAAAGAAAATACGGGTGTTCGAAGATTCAAAATTGGTGGTCAACCAAATCCGAGGGCTATCTTCCGCCAAGAATGTCCGTATGCGATCATACCGACACAAGGTCTAGGATCTGATTGAAGGCTTTGAAGCATTCAACATCCAAGTCATACCTAGAGAGCAGAACTCTGAAGCAAACCAAGTGGCAACTGTCAGATCTCAATTTGAGCCAGCTTCCAAGTTAATTAACAACAAACATTCAGTGCGAGTGATCGTATGGCCTACAGTCCCAAATAATGATCAAGACTGGAAAGTTTTTGATAGCGATGCTCATATTGCGTCATTTCTTCAGTTATCCAGAGAATTTGTCAACCAATTATAGTCGAAGATCGCTGAGGCCTATGAGGATCAAGTAATCCAGCTTAAATCACACAAGCTCCCTAGGGGTCTAGTTACTCTTGAGAGTCTTTGATTTTGATGATGCAAGGAAAGACAAGAGAAAGCTTGTAGCTGATAAATGCGACTATACTGATTTGCACATCAGCGAAGATAAAAAGCTTAAGCTCAGAAAAGGAGTCTCGCAGAAGAATAAAGAAAGGTTGAGACATTTTTGCGAGGAGTATCTGAGAGTGGTAGCATGGTCATATGATGATCTTAAGGGATATGATCCCGGGATTATCCAACACACCATTGAGCTACTAGAAGGAGCAAAACCCGTGCGTCAAAGGCAATGGCCAGTAAATCCAAAGATCGAGTCGCTAATGTCACAAGAATTAAATAAGTTGATTGCATCTTGGATAGTGTTCCCGATCAAACACAACACTTGGGTGTCTAACCTGGTTCTAGTCCAGAAGAAGAATGGTGATATATGGTTGTGTGTTGACTTCCGAGACCTGAATAGAGCGTCCCTGAAGGACCACTACCCCTTGCCTTCCATGGAGGTAATTATGCAAATAGTTGCTGGTTCCGAGATTTTTTCAATGTTGGATGGTTTCTCCGGCTATAATTAGATTTGTGTGAAAGAGGAGGACCAACACAAAATGATGTTTAATACTAAGTGGGGGGCATACGTTTATGCTAAAATTCCCTTCGAACTTTCAAATGTCGGAGCCACTTTCCAATGAGCTATGGACATTGCCTTCAAGGATTTGATACATAAGATCATTCTTATTTATCTTGATGACCTAACGGTGTTCTCAAAATCCATCAAGGATCATTTTGATCATCTTGAGCTTATCTTCCAAAAATTCCAAGAGTTCGAGATTTCTTTGAACCCAAAGAAATGTGTGTTTGGGTTCCCACAAGGGAAGCTGTTGGGTTATGTTGTCTCAAAGGAAGGTATTGCCATCAATTCAGAAAGGGTTAAAGCGATCAAGGAACTCCCTCTACCTGTCAACAAAAAAGGAGTTCAATATTTTTTGGGCAAGGTTAACTTCATCAGCCGGCTCATAGAAAACTTCGCAAGGATCATTCGGCCCATCACCTTGATGTTGAAAAAAGACTAGATTTTCAAATGGACAGGGGAAGCTAGAAAATATTTTGAATAGATAAAAGAGGTCATATCTTCTGCTCCCGTGTTGGTTAATCTGGATTTGTCAAAATACTTCATTATGTACGTCTTTGGTGGTAGTATGAGTATCGCTACCTTCCTGATGCAGAAGGATGATGAAGATAAAAGAGAATCACTTGTTGCCTTCTATTTGTGCACTCTGAAAGATTATGAGGTGAAGTACAACTTTGTGGAGAAGCAAGCTTTTGCTATTGTAAAGGGGTTGAATAAGTTTCGACACCTCATATCATGCAACAAGGTAATTGTTTGTGTGTCACACCCTAATGTGTGAGAATATATTATGGAAGGTGAAGTCATTGAGAAGTGGGCTAACTAGATAGCCAAAATTCTTGAGTATGAAATCGAGATCAAACCAGTCAAGACTGTGAAAGGGAAGGGGTTGTGTGAATATTTGGCGGAAAACAATGAAGCAATTACTAAGTCTAAAGTCCCAAAACTCGTGCTGCTAAATGAAGAGAGCTCTGGAGAAGATTGGCTAGACGCCATAATTAATTTTATGCAAACAAGAAGGTATCCACCTGACCTCCCCTCATTTAAAAGTTGTTTTTATCGACTGTAGAATAATGGTTATGTACTCTTGGAGGGAATTCTTTTCAAGAGAAACTTCAATGGCGTCTTGTTAAGATGTGTAACACAAGAGCAATCAAAAAGGATATTGGAGCAGTACCGCAGTGGCCCAGCCAAAGGATATTTTTCAACAAAAAACTATTGCAATCAAGATTATGTGTGCTGGTTATTTCTGGCCGACATTATTTAAGGACTCGTATTCATTGGTGAAGTCTTGCAACAAGTGTCAGTTTTTTGTTGGGAAAAGGAAAGATGTTGCCATGCCATTGAAACCAATTGTCGTGGAAGAACCATTTGCTCAATGGGGTCTCGACTTTATTGGCATGATCAATCCATTTTCATCAGCCGAACACAGGTGGATCCTTACGGCAACTTACTATTTCACCCGATGGACTGAGGCTGTACCATTGAAGAATGCAACAGAGGCAGAAATCATGAACTTCCTGGAGGAACTGGTAGCTAGGTTTGGCCCACCAAAGACAAATATCTCAGATAATGCTAAAGCTTTTCTTGGCTCCAAAATTAGCCAATTTGCACTAAAGTATGGAGTCTTCCTAAAGACATCTTCTAACTACTACCCACAAGGGAATGGCCTTGTTGAATCTACAAACAAGAACCTCATCAGGCTGATCAAGAGAATAGGTTCAAAACATCAAAGGGAGTGGCATAAACACCTTCGGATACCACTATGGCTAGACTGTATCACGCCCAAGCAAATATTGAAAACATCTCCTTACGAGATAGTATACGGGAAGGAGGCGCTATTGCTAATCTCTATGGAAATCCCTACAATCCAACTACTCAAGTCTCTTGAGATTGAACAAAATGGAGCAATGGAGGTGCAGTTTTCATAATTACTTGAAGTTCAGGAGAAATGAGAGCACGCTCTTGAGGCAATTACCAACCGCCAGCAGGTGGAAAAGAGATGGTTCGACAAGAAAATGTCTAACCAGGGTTTGCAATCTGGAGACTTGGTGCTCAAGATTAATGAGCACGGAGCAAAGCCCGGTCAACATGGCAAGTTTGATAGTCTTTGGGAAGGACCATTCAAAATCACACAATGCAAGCAATGCAACTCGTTTGAGTTAGAAACAATGTAGGGCGAGGCCTTGGGTATTCGAGTTAATGGAATACACCTCAAAAAATTCAATTAATTTGACTTTTGTAGTAAGTGTGTAAATATGTATATATTTTCCCTTCTTTGTTAGTTTTGGGTTATTCTCAGTGCTTTCTTAGATCAACAACCACATTGATATAAGGATTTAAAATAAAATGAGGAAAGGAGCCAGAATATAGGAAAATACATATATTGTATTAATTATAGAGATATTTACATCTTTATACATGCTGACTTAACGGGGCCCTTAGCCATGTTCCAAAATACATACATACATACATATATATATATATATATATTGTCGTTGACAGATGTTATAGAGAATGTTTCAAATACAAAAGAAAAAGAGGAAGGATCTTCTTGACGTCTCTTCAGGCATTCGAGGGTCCAACGATGGCAGTAGGTGGCGCACAATGAGGAAACACCATCCTCTCAAAATTCTCATACCATTGCACCTCGCGGAAAGGTTCAACGTTGTGCATCCTCATCAAAAAATGGCAGGCAACACGGAATTTGTAGCGATGTTCCTCATGAGTTTCAAGCTCAAACCCACGCAAAAAGGGCCTAGTCAGCATGGGTCCTCCTTCTTTGACAATTCGGTGTAGGTTTCGAAAAGATGGAATTCCACGGTCAATCTCGGCAGCTCTCACTACATTCTCCAAACCCCCGAGGTAGCGTTGGGGAAATACCTATTTTGTTAGCTTCAGAATCTTCCTCTTAGAAACACCAATGTCCAAAAGGGAAGCTACAAAGTGGGAGCTGATACTAGTATTGCCTCTATACTGGTCTTCATATTCCACACAATCTTTACCTAGCACCCACTTTATGGCTTTCACATACAGAAGGTTCTTCATGCCAATCATGCGTTTCAGACGCTTGCACCTAATTTTTCCTACAAAAGCAGCTTGGGTCTTCTTGTAGATGAGCCTAATTGGTGTTTCCATACCTACTGCTAATCTCGCCAAATAATAAAATTACCAACGATTGCCTAGGTTCAATTGCTAAAAATGCTAAGTGCAAGTATGGATTGCCAAAAGCACCAAGGGTCCTTTTTATAGATGGTTAGAGGCCTCCCTAATTGAGAAAGGTATGATTACGTCAGAGGCAAAGGTATCTAGTGGATTGCCTTTTAAGGAAATTATTGATCTAAACATGGCGCATGAAAATCTACGCACTCTCTCTGCACCATCAAATTAAGTCTGGGTGTTCCTTCAGGCTGCCCTCTCTCGGCTGTGAGCAATTGTGAAGGAGTTCGATTGGTCTGTGAGACTAGATTTTCTAAGGTTCTTCATTCCATGGGCGAAATGTCCCCGTGAGTCACCAAACTATGAATATTTATTCACACACCACTTTTTCCTTCGCGGTTTCTCTTTATTCTGCGACTTCTCCTTTTTCTTTTGGTATCACTTGCAGCTTCTCGGCAATTGCCACGTGGTGTCCTATCGAAGCTTTCTTTTGGGTCGTCTCGCCTTCCTTTTTCCGGGCTCCATTTGTTTGACATGTGGCCTCCATTTGTTTCTTCCCGAGTCGGGCCCACACTGCAGTTTCCTTCGCTGGGAGGTTTTCCATGCAGCGCTTGTTCATGCATCCGTTATCTCTGGTTCGACACTTGTGTATCAGTCTTCATTTTGATGTCGCGTGTTCTCTTCTTTTTTTGTTGCGTGACACATGTCTCTTCAGGATGTGCATGTTGGCATGCTACTGGATGATGTTTCTGTTGGTGCCGGCTCAAGACAATCTCAATCATTGATGGCTTCGCAGAAGCATCTTTCTTGTTGGGGTCCTCAAGCGGTGGACTCGCTTATTTAAGTAGTCTTTTCTTCATTTTATTGGTTGTTGTTAGATGGATACAAAATTCCTGAGCACTGGGAATTAGCCTCTATAGTGTTTGCTATTGAACTTGAACTCATAGACTGTGCCATTCAATTTGACCTTTCTGTTTTCATGCATTTAATAGGACATTAAACTTTGCTTGTATTTTCTAAAATATATGAACATCTATTTCAAGCTTTTGTAATCTTTATGCAACTTAATATAATACAAATCATGTTGCTACTCTTTTGTGTTAGCTTATGTTGTATGGGTTATATTATGCATATGGTTTGATGTTCTTATGTTTGCAGTGTTGGGAATCATCTATTTGATAAACACTAGTTACTATTCGAGCCTTTCTCTTAGCATTGTGCTTAATTAATTTCTTTCTGATCTGGCGCATCGCCTTAGCTTAGGTTTCTTTATTTTACGTTCATCTTCTTACCCTTTTCCTCCCCCCCATAAAAAACGAAGATCCAGCTTCTATAAAATCTCGGAGGTCACTTAGCTACGCACATAAGTCCCCCAATAGCTAAGTTTCCCATAAGACTGTTGCCTGCAAACTTTTGCGTCAACAGTTTCATAGTGTTGATTCAGTGAACCCCTTCTCAATTTTTAAAGTTTTTTCTTCAACAAGGTTACAAGCTTCGGATCTAGAATCCCCATTGCATTTTTTGCAATTTAGGAGGTGGGAGAAAATTTGGTGCATTTGTAACCAAAATAGAGTCTTTCATTGGATTCAGAGTTGTTGAGAAAATTAGTTTTTCCTTTCATTTGGCCTCATTTGGATTCCTGAGGTCAAATCTACAAGGGTTTGAAGCAGTTATTTTTTTCTAGATTTGGAGGGTCTTTGTGATTTTGGTGCAAAAAGGACCTCCTGATTGGATTCAGGAGGCTGATTCAATGAATTTTGACTATAAATTTGCCCTATTTCAGCATCAAGAGCTTCTAAGGCAAAACAAAATTGAACATGGGTCATACGACCCCTCTAAGGATTGTGCACGTAGTTCAAGAAAAAAAAGCAAAAAAATAAATTAGGTCGGCATTTTTTTTAATTTCTATTTTTTAGAAATCTAAAATAAATAAATTAAAAGGCATTTTTTTGCATGGGTGGATTTAATTTTGGTAGGGGTAGATTTTTCAAAGTGGTACTCATAGGGTACTTTCTCGTTAGGCCCTATGGGCCCACATGAGCCCACCAAGGATGGGTCATTCACACCTGCACAATGGCCTTTATTGCCACTGACGGTGTGCTATGACCATCGCCCAATGGCTTCCATTCTCCCCGGCAACAGTCAACACAACGAAATATTATGCTTTTATTCGAACAGCCAAAAGTCTTTTCAATAGGTCAAACTTGCTGACATCAACACCTATATCCGGGCCCGACGACTTTTCTGATGCCACAATTTTTCCCAACGTATGTGGAATATTCCATTGACCTATTTTTCTAGGGAGGTCAGTTTTTTTTTCTGACAACATGGAATATTCCCTGGAATATTTAGCATGACGTTAGCGGTACGAACTAGGGCAAGCCCCCTTTAAACCCTCTTTATGCCTTAAAGGAGGTATTTCTTTTCTTTTGGCCATAACTTGGGCGTATGATGTCATTTTTTAGCAAACGAGATATCATCGAAAAGTTGGTTCCGCCAACTTTCTAGTAGTGTGGGTCTCATCACCATTTTTTGTTGTTGGTGTATCATACAACCTATTGAAGTCAAATGTTTTCTTTTCAATCCCAAGTTCATAACTTTTGACCTGTTTCTCCATTTTTTCGTGATTCTAGAGGCGTTCAAATGGTCTTTCAAATATCTTCACATCCATCCATTCATTTTTCCATATTTTCTCTAGGTACATTTTATTCAATTTTTTATGTTTCCACATTTTGGTGAATTACTTGGATTTCTTAGCTCTTGGACACTTTTTGTTTACATGGGATGACTCATTTTTGTTGTCATTCATGTATTTCCAGTATTCTATCCTATTTGGGTATTGTAGACATATTTTCATGCACATTCTCTTTTGTAGATGCACTGAGATAAAGTGACATTCTAGTGTATAATTTTTGGGGATTTTGTACATCCTATTGTGCCTTTTTTATTCGCACTATGATATAAAGTGCCATGGGAGGTTGATGTTTAACTTTGGTTTGCAATCGCACCTTTTTCAAGTTTCTCTACCATGACAAAAGTGAATCCTAGTGATTCTTTCCTCATGCGTGTGTGCCTTACTTTGCACACCCTTTTATTTGTAGGTTGTTTCTCCTACATGCACTTCTTGGTTTCACACAGTTTCAGTGTACCTATTTGGGCTCTCCCTTTTCAGCATTATGGGGGGTTTCTACTATTGGTGCTAATGCTTCCTTAGTTTCATGGTTTGAGTGATCTATGTATCTATTTCTTGTTCCTATGTACTAGAAAAATGCATTGTACATCAATGGTTGGTTTCCCTTGCATTTCGTGGAGATGGATCATTTACCATATGGACATTCTTACAATCTTGTTTTTGGAGGTGATCTTCCATTTTCATTTGATCAGAGACTACTGGTACTGTGTGAGCTAAAATATGTAGATTAATTAAACAGTAAACTAACACACCAATAAGACATTATATTGAAAGAAACTAATCTAGAAAACATAAATGCAAGCTCTAAACAACTGCAGCTCCTTCAAATTCATCCCATCGTCCTCTATCTCCAAGGATTTGATTAAAGTTGATGGCTCTCAGTTATGTAAGCAACAGCTTGTTGAAATGACAACTTAGGAGAATGAGATTGATTGAAAATGCATGTCCATTGCTAATGATTTAAACTATGAACTTGAAATGCTATGATATTGCTAAAAGGCTGATATGTTGATTCGAATGCAACTATAGTAACTACGCATGAAATCTAGGATGAAATCCACTTATGAAGAGGTTGTATTTATAGATTTTTCAAAGGCAAGAATCTAGTTGGCGGAGATCGACGGTTGAAATTCAAACTTGTCAAGATGAACGGTGAGAGATGGAGAGGTTGAGAGAAAGGTGGAAGGTTGAGAGGAAAGTGGAAGAATATTTTCAACCCACAAAACCATCCTCATTCAAAAATGGAGACAAACATGGCATTTATCTTTCATTTATGAAAATTGGTTTGAAAGTTGAGGATAATGCCAATTAAATAAATAAATTTATTTAATTGTATGTGACATGTGCAAATGGAAGTTTCCAAAATTAAATAAATAATATTTAATTATGTGAGAAATGAAAAAGAAAGGTAATTAAATATTTTACAATATTTAATTAAGTGGGGTGAAAAATATATTTAAATATATAATTTTAAATATGAGATGAAATCAAAATATTCCATTGTTTTGAATTTAAACATTCAAACTTTAGAAACGAAATGATAATTAAATAAATAAATTATAAAATTTATTTAGTTTAATTAAGAGGAAAGCAACAATAATTAAATAAACTTAATTAATTAATTAAACCAGAAGAATTGGAAAAATGAACAATATAAATAAATAATTAAGTTTATTTATATGTAGATGACTTTAGAATATTAATTAAATAATTAATATTTAATTAATTAACAGGTTTAAACAACCGTGACCAATTTTAGATGTGTACAGGTACCTATATTCTCAAATTGCATCTCGCATGTTGAGTAGTGTTATTTTTGGTCACTCAAATAGATTCATGTGTCGTTTGTATCTTTGAGTTCCAGATTTTTTTCCTTTGTTTTCCATCTAATTCGAGTAGTGTCGTTGGGGACACTCACGGAGATTATTGTCTCTCTCTTGATCAGTGTCCTTTAGACTATTGGTACTTATATTTTTGAAATGCATATTGCATGTTGAGTAGTGTCGTTGGGGTCACTCATGCAGATTCATCTACCATCTGTATCTTTGACTTTTGTTGAGAAAATATGTCTCAACTTCCAGCTTGAAGGCCTTGCTTTCTTGCCTTGGCAAAATTTTGTTTTTTCTACCTTTTATCATCATACCGCGATGGCAAGCTTGGCGGTTACCGCCTTACCACAGTCGGCCAAGTCCTTCACCGCAGTGGCCACGGTGAAGCCACTGGCGGTGGTCTTGGTGGTTATCGCCATACCACGGGCGGTGGGTCCACTTACCGCGGTGGCTGCGGTGAGACCGCTTGCGGTCGGGTCCGGCAGTTACCGCCATACCGCAGGCGGTGGGTCCACTCACCATGGTGGCCGCGGTGAGACTGCATGCGATCAGGTCCGACGGTTACTACCATACTGCGGGCAGTGGGTCCAGTCACCGCGGTGACACCGCCTGCGGTCTGGTCCGACGGTTACCGCCATACTGTAGGCTGTGGATCCACTCACCATGGTGGCTACAGTAAGACCGCCAGTGATCTGGTGGTCACCGCACTATCGTGGGGTGGCCTGTTGGCCCCCGCGGTAGCGTGGTTTGACCGTCAGCGGTCCCTCAGACCGGTCACCTCCATACCGCAGTTAGACCTCAACCTGGCTGCGGTGGCATGGTGGAAGTTCGAAGACGAGTCATACAGAGCTCGGTGAAGTCGTCGATGAGCTCGGATGAGCTCACCGCTATACTGCAGGTCGACTCGGGTAGAGCTGCGGTAGCACGGTAGGTGGCGAGATGAGCTCAGATGAGCTCACCGCCATACCGTGATTTGTTCGTATGGACTCGGCGGTGGCACAGTGGACACTTGGAGAGCTCGGCAAGCTTGGTGACAGTTTTGACCGAGTTGGACTCGGGGTCAAAAGCGGTAGTCGAATGGGATGCAGACACGTGGCTCAGTGTCAGAGCGATAATTGGCTAAAGGCCAAAGACTTAACAACAGTTATTGTAGGTTGACTCAGGGTGGTGGACAAGACCCGATTTGGGTAAAGAAGTTAATGCCTGGGTGGCTCAATGCAAGGAGATCGACATGGGCAAATCGATTGCGTGATTGGATGAAAGATTCATGAACCTGAAGTCTGCGATTGGTTGATGATATTGAATGCATGATGTATGACTTTGTAAGTTGAGTACATTGTATAGGTCAACCAAGAACATGCAAGCAAGAAGGTTGTTCGAAGTGTATGATAGAACATAACATTGTAACAGTGAGTAATAACTCTAAGCTATTGTGAGCTGATCAGAGAAGACTGAACATTGTATGTAATTGTTTTATTACTATAATACAATTGTCTTGAGTTTCTATGGTGGGATTTTTACCTGAAAAGGTTTTCCCACGTATATCTTGTGTCAATCTATGAATGTTGAATTTTGTTATCTATTTTACTAGTTGTATTCATCTCAAGTAGTTTTAGAAGCTATTAGAACCCATTTATGCTCTTCTCGCCTATTGTATTAGTGTTAAAGGAATGTATTCCGCACTGTTGGGTCATTAGATCCATCCTCTTTTTTTCCCTTCAAGTGGTATCAGAGCCTGGCCCATTGTGTTATCCTTGAGAGAAAGCTCAGTTTTTTGTGCTAATATTGTTTTAGTGGGAGTATTGTATTGTTAAAACTTGTTTTTGTCTGAGATGGCGAGTACTTCAAGTAGAGTAGATATTGAAAAGTTTAATGGCAGCAACTTTGAGTTATGGAAACTCAAAATGGAAGACTTGCTGGTGGATAGAGACCTCTAGTTAGCAGTGTCTGGAACTAAGCTACAAAGTACGATGTAAGAGGCTTGGGACCTTGTTGATAGAAAAGAAAGAGGTCTGATAAGACTGAATCTATTCGATTTTGTACTCCTGAACGTCCATGAGGAGCAGTCTGCAACTTCATTATGGAAGAAGCTTGGTGATATTTATCAGGGAAATTATCTGTTAAATAAGTTATTCCTGAGGAAGAAGTTGTACTCCTTGAAAATAGAAGAAGGTGCATCTGTTGCAGACCATCTAAACTTTTTTAACATGAGTGTTACTCAGCTGGCGTCTGTAGGTGTAATGATTGAGGAGGAGGATCATTGCATGCTCCTATTGTGTTCATTACCAGACAATTGGGACCATCTGGTGATGGCTATTGGAAGCACAACCACTGCATTCAAGATGGATGGCGTGGTTGCTTCGCTCTTGTCTGAAGAAATGCGAAGGAAGTCTTCTGAGATGGCCAAAGAGGCTCTTGTTGTTCGGGGTAGACCAAAGGAAAGAGGAAAGAAGAAGGACAAGAAGTCAAAATCCAAATCTGCAGAGAGATCAAAGTCTCCTGGTAAAAAGTTCAAGGTGAGATGCTAGAACTGTGGGCAACCTGGTCATATCTGGAAGGACTGCAAGGAGAAGAAGAAGAAGAAGAATGCCTCTGACAATGAATCTTCTCAAAGTGATGCAGAGGCCTTCATTGTAGCAGCCTTGACAACTCAGGCATCAGATGATGTTTGGTTGGTTGACTCAGGTGCGTCCTTTCACATGACGTCCAATAGAGAATGGTTCTCTAAATACAAGAATTATGATGGTGGAAAGGTGTACTTGGCAAGTGATTCAACGCTGGAGATAGTTGGCAGAGGAAGAGTCAGAATTCAATTTTCTGACGGGAGAGTCAAAGGTATTGGTGGCGTACTTCACATACTAGGTTTGGCTCGAAATCTTCTTTCTGTCAGTAAGTTAAATGATGCTGGTGTAGAAGTTTATTTCTTAAGTAGAGGATGTAAAATGGCTAGAGGTACAATGGTACTGGCTAAGGATGTTCGTACTGGCACTCTGTATAGGCTGGATGCATGTCTTGTTCTTTGTAACAGTGCCTCTGTAAATTCAAGCAATGTTGATCCTGTAGAGAAAGATTAAGACACTTCTCTATCTACAAATGCATTGGAGGTAAAACTCCCTGCTGAGAAGACTATGCTATGGCATCATAGACTTGTTCACATAGGTGAGAAGGGTTTAAAAACCTTGAAGAATAAAAATCTTGTAGAAGGGCTTGATGATTGTAACCTTGAGTTCGATTTTTGTGAACATTGTATCTATGGAAAACAACATCGTGTTCCATTTTATTCTAGTCCTCATAAATCTTCTAGTATATTGGATTATGTTCATTCAGATGTGTTTGGTCTAGTTAATGTTCCTTCATTATTGAAGTCTAGATATTGTGTTTCCTTTATTGATGACTGTTCGAGAAGGGCATTTTTATACTTTCTTAAAAGTAAATCAGAAGTGTTCAGTCGATTTAAAGAATTTAAATCTTTGGTAGAGAATCAAACTAGAAGGAAAATTAAATATTTGAAGACAGACAATGACGGTGAATTCTATTATGTAGATTTTGAAAGGTATTGCACTGATCATGGAATTAAAAGGTATAATACGCCTTACACTCCATAGCAGAATGAGGTTGCTGAAAGGTTGAACAAGACACTGATGGAAAAGGCAAGGAGTATACTGAGCGGTGTTGGTCTGGAGCAAAAATTTTGGGCTGAGGCTGTGGCTACAACATGTTATCTAATAAATCAATCTCCTTGCTATGCTCTTATTGATAAGACGCCTTTGGAAGCATGGTCTGGTAAGAAGCCCTCTTTGAGGCATGTCCGTGTATTTGGTTGTGAGGCATATGTTTATGTGCCAAATGAAAAGAGATCAAAATTGGATAACAAGGTTGTCAAGTGTATTATCATCGGCTATGGAGTCGGTGTGAAGGGATACAAGCTTTGGAACCCTGTTACTGAGAAGGTTTTGTACAACAGAAGCATGATATTTCATGAGCTAAAACCTTCAGTAAATGATCAACAACTTGAGACAAATCAGAGTGACAAGAAGGATGGAGTTGAGATTCCTCAAACTCCAGAAAGGGAAGAGTTGCATGGTATAGCTGAGACTGAGGAGAGCTCAAGCAGCTCTGGAAGTTCTGATGATGAAGAACAACCTCAGCTTGTAAGAAGATCTACACGAGAAAAAAGGAAACCTAAAAGGTATGGTTTCTCACTGTTAAATTTGAATTGTGCCTATGCTTTAATTACCAGCACTGATGAGCCTAGGACTATGAAAGAAGCAATTAGCATGGCTGATTCAAATTCTTGGTTGCAAGCCATGAATGAAGAGATGGGTTCTTTGAAAAAAAATGAAACTTGGAATTTGGTACCATTGCCTAAAGGGCGAAAGCTTGTTGGCTATAAGTAGATATTAAAAAAGAAAACAGGCCTTGATGGTAGTGTTGAGAAGTATAAGGCAAGGTTGGTTGCAAAGGGATTTTCTTAAATTGAGGGAATTGATTATGGAGAGATTTTTTCCCCTGTAGCAAAGCTGACATCCATCAGATTTTTATTGTCATTGGTAGCTGTGTATGATTTTGAAATTGAACAGATGGATGTGAAGACAACGTTTCTCCATGGTGAGCTGGAAGAAGAAATCTACATATCCCATCCTGAGCATTTTGTTGAAAGAGGTAAACAAAATCTAGTTTGTAAGTTAAATAAATCTCTATATGGTTTAAAGCAATCTCCTAGAATGTGGTACTAGAAATTTGACACTTTTGTGTTGTCAATTGGATTTGTGATATCAAAATCTGATCACTGCATTTATTATAAATCTGAGAATGATCGCGTGCTTGTTATTACCCTGTACGTGGATGATATGTTATTCATTGGGAATAGCAAGTCTATGATTTCTGATCTTAAATCTCAGTTATCTGCAAAGTTCGAAATGAAGGATCTTGGTGCAGCAAGGTACATTCTTGGAATGGAGATAACCAGGGATAGAACAAGCAGAAATCTTTGGGTCAGTCAGAGTAAGTATGTGAAAACAGTTCTAGAAAGGTTTAGCATGGATGACTGCAAGCAACTAGTTGTTCCAATCCTATAGGGAACGAAGCTATCTGTTGAAGACTATCCAAAGTCTACTACTGAGATGGAGGACATGACCAGTGTGCCTTATGCAAGTGTTGTTGGCAGTTTGATGTGTGCTATGGTCTGTACAAGACCAAACATTGCCCAAGCAGTGGGAGTTCTAAGACGATTTATGGCAAATCCGGGAAGATCACATTGGAATGCTGTGAAGAGAGTGTTCAGGTATTTGAAGGGAACTTCAGACTACGCCCTATGTTACCATGGTAATTTGGTTGCATCACAAAGGACTCTCAGCATCCATGGGTATGTTGATTCAGATTGGGCAGGGGACATTAACAGTAGGCAATCCACTAGTGGATACACTTTCATGCTTAATGGTGGAGCAATCAGTTGGATGAGCAAGCGACAGGCTGTAGTTGCTTTATCCATGATCGAGGCAGAATACATGGCTGCAACTCACACCTATAAAGAGGTTGTTTGGTTAAACCGTTTGTGTTTAGACATTAGATTTAATGCTGGGCAGATTTCAATCTGCTGTGACAGTCAGAGTGTCATTTGTTTGGCAAAGAATCTGACCTTTCATGCCAGGACCAAGCACATTGATGTGCAATATCACTTCATGAGGGATATGGTTGAAGATGGCAGGGTCAATCTAGAAAAGGTCGACACCTTGAAGAATGTTGCAGATGCTTTGACGAAGCCAGTTAGCACAAACAAGTTCAGATGGTGTGCATAATTGATGTGCCTTGGGGCCTATGATCGTCAATAAGTTTTGAAGTCATGAGGGAGCTAGAAGTGTTCGCCAAGTGGGAGCTTGTTGAGAAAATGTGTCTCAACTTCTAGCTTGAAGGCCCTATTTTCTTGCCTTGGTGAAATTTTGTTTTTTCTGCCTTTTACTGCAATACCACACCTGACTTATTTCTACCCCTAGCGGTACTGCGGTAGCAGGCTTGGCGGTTACTGCCTTACCGCGGTCGGTGGAGTCCTTCACCGCAGTGGCGCCACCGGCAGTGGTCTTGGCAGTCACCGCCATATTGCGGGTGGTGGGACCACTCACCGCGGTGGCCGCGGTGAGACTGCTTGCAGTCGAGTTCAGCAGTTACCGCCATACCGCGGGCGATGGGTCCACTCACTGCAGTGGCCGCGGTGAGACCGCCTATGGTCGGGTCTGGCGATTTTCGCCATACCGCAGGCAATAGGTCCACTCACCACGGTGGCTGTGGTGAGACCGCCTGCAGTCGGGTCTGGCGGTTACCGCCATATCACAGGCAATGGATCCACTCACCACGGTGGCCATGGTAAGACCACCAACGGTCTGGCTGACGATCACCGCACTACCGTGGGGTGGCCTGTCGGCCCCCGTGGCAGCGCGGTTTGACCGTCAACGGTCCCTCAGACCGGTCACCGCCATACCGTGGTTAGACCTCAACTTGGTTGCGGTAGTGCAGTGGAAGTTTGGAGGTGAGTCATACAGAGCTCGGTGAAGTCATCGGTGAGCTCACCGCTATACCATAGGTTGACTCGGGTAGAGTTGCAGTAGTGTGATAGGTGGTGAGATGAGCTCGGACAAGCTCACTGCCATACCTCGACTAGGTTGTATGGACTCGGTGATGGTGCAATGGAGACTTGGAGAGCTCGGCGAGCTCGGTGACAGTTTTGATCGAGTTGGACTCAAGGTCAAAAGCGGTAGTTGAATGGGATGCAGAGACGTGGCTCAGTGTCAAAGCGATAATTGGCTAAAGGCCAAAGGCTTAACAACAGTTATTGCAAGTTAACTCAGGGTGGCAGACAAGACCCAATTTGGGTAAAGAAGTTAATGCCTGGGTGGCTCGATGCAAGGAGATCGACATGGGCAGATCAATTGTGTGATTGGATGAAAGATTCATGAACCTGAAGTCTACGATTGGTTGATGATATTGAATGCATGATGTATGACTTTGTAAGTTGAGTACGTTGTATAGGTCAACCAAGAACATGCAAGCAATCAGGTTGTTCGAACTGTATGATAGAACATAACATTGTAACAGTGAGTAATAACTCTAAGCTGTTGTGAGTTGATCAGAGAAGACTAAACATTGTATGTAATTGTTTTATTACTGTAATACAATTGTCTTGACTTTGTGTGGTGGGTTTTTTACCTGAAAAGGTTTTCCCACGTATATCTTGTGTCAATCTGTGAATGCTAAATTTTGTTATCTATTTTACTGGTTGTATTCATCTCAAGTAGTTTTAGAAGCTATTATAACCCGTTTATGCTCTTCTCCCCTATTGTATTAGTGTTAAGGGAATGTATTCCGCACTGTTGGGTCATTAGATCCATCCTCATTTTTTCCCTTCAACTTTCAGATGTTTTTACTTGTTTTCCATCTAATTCGAGTAGTGTCATTGAGGGCACTCATGTAGATTACTATCTTCTTGATCTTGACATTTGTATCTTCAAATTCTATATGTTTTACCTTTGTTTTCCATTTGATTCAAGTAGTTTTCTTGAGGGAACGCATGCATATTCTTGTTATCTTAATCCAGATCATGATTTGTTTCAGAGGAGGGTCTTCATTTCAGCACTATATTAGTCATTATTCAACATCAGTCTACAACTTCTTCGTGCTTCAGTGATGTTCTACATGTTCCTCTTTTTTGGGATATTGTTTCGATTGGAGGCTTCTTAGTCCTTCACCTTGATTTTGAGGCTTTTTCAGTCCTTCATTTGTCTTTCTCTCTTTTGGAGAGGAGTTTTCTCCCACTGTGGTTTTCTCATTTTTCTCCAGTTGTGAGATATCTTTTGTTTGTAGATGGGTACCTCACCAGGCCTTGTTTTCTAGGACCCATCTTGCATTCTTTTTTAGGGTTTTTAGCTACCCCCTAAGTCCATCTTAATGGGGAGGTGTTAGAGTAATCATGCATTAGCTAACAATTAATTAATCTTTAATTATTTATTAGTCTACTTTATTCTCATACACTTAAGCTAAACTTAGGAGCGATTTACTATGTCAACTAGAGAGCTATTATTAGATCATTATCTCATTGCATGAGATGTTGACACTTGTCATAATCTAATCCCTTTACCATTTAGGGTTGCTCCTATATAGCACTCAACCCTCATTATATTATCACTCGAGTTTTCATACTATTTTGATAGTCTCTTGCATTATGTAGCTTTTTCTTGTTGAGGAATATAGCAATTATTTGTTTGCAGATCTCTTGCGTGGAAGGTGTTTTGTTCATTATTTGATCTCATGGATCATGTTTTTCACAATTCTAACAATTATTATGGAAGGTATAAAACACATTTTCCTAATAGATTTATATAGGGAAATAAATATTGCCTATATTTAATTCAAGTTAATAAATTACTATAAATAATAATAAAATAATCATACCACAACTAATTTGAGTTGAGACAATAAATGAAAGAGAACTATAAAAAATGCTTAGTTCTATGTTGATTTAGAAATGTTGATGAGAATATTCTTCAATCCATTATGCTCAACAATAAAACCAAGATTCCAAAAATGTATTTTTGCTAGTCGCACTATGTTGTAGTAATGGATAGAGGGTGTAATAAAATATATGAACTATTCATTCATCCCAAACATATAAATAGGAAACTCAACGAAAGAGTACAGAACAAAATTAAATTATTAAAAAGAAAGAAGATATAACAAGAGGATGGTACAAAACTAGTATTTTATATAATTCTCTTATATGAAATAAATCTAAAAGATATAGGGAAAAGAGTACATGCTACTGGAATGTATGCTAAGATTAAAATATTTAGAGTTTAAATGTTCTTATCAATTATATCTCCATTCTTTATCTACTCTTTATCAATGATTTGGTTACACTTTTATATTGAATCCTTAATGGAGAAAGACAACACCAACCAATGTAAGAAAGAAAGTTAGTAGAGTCAAATTCTTACACTAATATGGAGATGATTATTATTTGTAAAAATTTGAAATCACATATAAATAATTACAAAATATATATAGAAACACATATAAAGACGTAAATAATGAAATACATAACACCAATATTACTTAGTGAAAACCCTTTTGGTAAAAAGTCCCAAAATCCAAAGTAAATCAATGTATTAATCAAATCCATTAAGAGAATTCAACATGATTGTAGAGAAATATTTCGTAGAAGTATCACAAACATACAATCTTGGAATAATTTTGGCTATATTTTGGTACCTACAAATTCACTATGCAAACTACAACTCCCAAGTACCAATTTATAGAAGATTTGATAAAAGAAACAACAAAATGGAAAACAAAAACTACAGGAACATTCAATGGCCCACATCATGCAAACCCAAACCATAATAAAATACCTATCATATATCATCAGAAATCATAACACAATCCCCAAATATGGAACTCCATTTTTGGACCTGCAATATCCTCAAATCATGCTTATAGCATACACCAGAATGCTAATAAATATTATAATTTAATGCTCTCATACAAGCTCTTACACATCATAAGAATATGTAATATCTATAATAAGATCCCACAATAATAGGACATCTCATATGTGTTGAAGATAGGGAACTTAAATAAGTTCTCGCAAGTTCATACAAAGAGTTTAACACATGGAAAATGATTCCACCTAATAATATGACATTCCATTTTCAAGACAAGGAATATTAACTAAATAAAATGTTGGAAATAATAAATAATTGAAATAAATTATGGGAACTTACTAAGGTTGAGACACCTTAATTAAAAACATTCTCAAACTTTTTGAATACCTTACAAGAGTCAAAGGGAAACCCAACATAACTAGAATCTAACTAATAGGAGCCAAGAGGTCCATAAGAATCCAAACACCATATAGATTTTTATACACCCGTGAGATTTATTAGAAAATATGAAACATTTATCAAAGTTTATAATTTCTCTAATTGCACCCTTCCAACTTTGATTGTATCTCTAAAAAATTAAAAATTTACATCTATATGCTTTGTCCTTTCATCAAATGGGTTTTATGCTAAAAAAATTGTACTCTTTAAGTGTTTTTGCTATGGTAAGAAACATTTATAGGGTGTTGTACCCTTAACATAGAGAGCCACAAGGGCCAAAAATTTCAATTCTGAAAAACATTAGAGACAAAGCCAAAAAACATACACTGCAGACCAACAACAAATAGACAAAAAATAGATAAAACACAGACTCACTGGAATTTTCCCAGTTCTTAGACAGGAGATTAACATCATCCCCAACCCATTCCTAGCCATCATTAGCATTCTTCTCGTCCATGTCATCCTTCATAACCGCAGACAGGGTGCTAGTAACATAGTGGACCAGCTTGATAGTGAAATGAGTCAAGCCACATAATTTCTTGTCCATCTTATCCATTATTTTTTGCAGCACACAGAGCTCCTCCCCATAATCCACCATATTCACAATATCAAAATGCTCCACGCCCAGCGGGTCCGAATACTGGGAAGCCGAGTTGTCCTTCTACACTTTTCTAATATCAGGAATGGTGTGGGGCCCTCCAACATACTCCTCCTCCTCACTACTATATTTGACTCCAATTTTTGATGAAATTTTGTTGGAATATCGACATCTATTGTCAGAATACCGATGAATCACATAAATATTTTTTGTCGCTTTCCCGGCTAGCTTTAAAACGTTGAAATCATGACTTAGCTTTGTCGGTTGCCACCACGAAAAAGGGGACCTGGTGTTCGTTGGAATATTGACGAAACTTTTGTCGATCTAGCGACGAGTAGTAGCTAGAACACAAGTGGCATGCCTTTTCCAAAGCATCGGATCAACAATAGAAGTTCGTCACAATTGCGACGAAATAGGCAAGTATTGCAAATATCGGTGAAAGATCAAGACTATTACAACGATCAAAATTGTCTGAGAAGATATATCGAGAGGACTGGGCTATGGTCTCAGCGATAAAGTTTCATGAGATACTCATCTTGTCTCATCGATGAAGCACGAGGGAAGCATATTGGCAAGACATATACCATCAGAGTAAGTTTTGAATGTCTACCTAACCCGCTATGTCACGTCGATAAGATTACATCGACAGGAGTCTTGGAGACATACTTGAGATCAAAAGAACAACGAAAAAAGTTTGTCGAAATTGTGACGAAATAGGAAATTCATTACGACGAAAGTTTCATCAGATGTATTACAAATTCGTCGAACGCTTTTGGAGGTTCTTTGAAAGTTTGACAAAACAATGCAATTTTTTTTACAAAAAACTATTCGTTCAAATGTAGGCATATCGGTGAAAGATCAAGACTATTACAATGATCAAAATTTCCTTAGAAGATATATCGGGAGGACTGGCCTGTGGTCTCAGCGATGAAGTTTCATCGGCGAGATACTCATCTTCTCTCATCGATGAAGCATGAGGGAAGCATATCGACAAGACATATACCATCGGAGTAAGTTCTGAATGTCTACCCGAACTGCTATGTCATGCTGATAAGATTACATCGGCAAGAGTCTTGGCGACATACATGAGATCGAAAGAATAATCATCGAGGAGACTCACCACGTTGGGGAAACTGCAGAATATCCTAGCGATACATGATCTCTTGCCGATGAAGATACAAATGGATCGAAATAATTATCAGGGTGACTTTGGGTGATAATTGATGTATAAGACATTTCTGAAAGGACATGTAATGATGTTTTCATCAAAAAGACTTAGATGCATGCATGAAGTTCAATGAAGATAATGAAGATATATGAATTTGTGGCTTAGTCTTTGGTATCAGCTGTTTGTGGAATTATACAGTTATTTGATTGTCTCCATTTTGATGCTTTTTTGTTGTTCAAATTGGTATATCAAGTATATATTAGTTTTTCGATACACATGTGTTGTACTTGTGTGATGTGATCGTTTGGTTCTTTCAAGTAAAGATTAAATCCTTATAATCAATCACAGTAACTGGAAAGTATTAATTCGATCAATAAGAAGAATCAAATAATTAGGGTTGGGCATTATATAAACCACTACTACCACAACTATTGAAACATGCTCAGGTACTGGGTCCTCTCCCCTAGATTGAATTAAGGAAAAAATTATTGTAAACATAATATGTATAGAAGAATATGAATGTAAAGGAAAATGGATATTAGCAAAACATAAATGTAAATAAAAGTAGTGTGAGCAGAAAATGAATCTAAATTGGTCTTGAACAAATAAAATCATACCCAATTAACATTAAGTTATATTGACCTTGTACTCATTGCCATTGTCAATCTTGAAGTTTACTTTGATGCCTTCTACAGAAACTCTCTGGCCACGAGGCAAGAGAAGGCGGGAAAACCAAGTATATATTGATGACTTCTTGACAATCAAAAATAAACAAGCAACTAGTCAACCCTATTAGAACAAAATAATCTTATGAATTGATTTTATTTGTTTTACTAGCTAATGGATAGTGGACCTAGTTCTCTTGAATTGAGATACTACTAAGATGTGTTGACTGGTGACTTTAGACTACCGATATTCTGCTTCAATCTCTATGAGTTACTTTTGTCTTAAATATATTCAAGATAACTCTGTAAAAAAATTCCCTGATCTCTTAGAAATTATGCAAATTATTTTGTTAATACTTCTCCATTTTGATATTTTCTTTCAAAAATTCATAGAAAGATATGTAATGCCATATTTGAAGCTTACATATTCTAATTTTACTAGTTCTGTAATTATAGGATATGATTCCAACTATTATGAAACACATTGGCAATATGCTAGATGAATGAAGTAAACTATGCAATTGGTAGGTGTAAATCCAAATTCCTTAACCCTTGCCAGCATCCTTCTTGCCTATTCTAAAACATGTGCTTTGGAACAGGGTATGAAAATCCATCTAAGTATAATGAAAAGGAGATTTTTGTTAGATATTATATTACAGTAAGTTGAATGAATGTAAGTAGAGAAATTTTTGCATACCTGCAGATGGTACAAAATTTCATGGTTAAGTGGAAGCCTCCCATCAACAACAAGATCCAAATATTCATGTATCTATCTCAATCGAACCTCTAAATCCTTCAGAGCTGTCAAATTTTCCACTAACATGTTATGCACAAAAGTCAAATTTTTGAGTTATGTCACCACTAGAAACAAAATAAAAGAGCTTTGAAACCAAATCCACACACAACACAATGTTCATAGTGAAAATTTAGCACTTTATTTCATCTTTGCATATTGGTTTGATGCTTCAAACGATGCATTTCTTATATTGAAAATTGCATTACCTTATTGAGCTTCTCTTTGTTTTGAGAATAGTTTAATATTCTCTACTTAACAGGGCCAACCACGTGAAGGTGGAAGCTCATTTGGCCTCTCCCCCCCCTCACATCACTCTCAATTCCCCATAGCCGATCATATAACATTAATCATTCATTCATCCATTAATAACATATAACATTCGTTCATTAATCCTGCATTAATAACATATAACATTCATTCATTAACATATAACATTCATTCATTAACATATTCACATTCATTCATTAACATATAACATTCATTCTTTCAATTTTTACATATTATCATAAATATGGTTGTCATAATATGATTACAATCACTTTTTTTTTGTTTTTTTTTTTTGCAGCTAAAAAAAGTGGAAGTGGAGTATCGTTTTCTAAATCATCTATCCCCCCTTCAGTTTTTATGAGCTCTGCTTATGATCTTAATGTATTCCTAGTCGTGTACTCACGACGTGGACGCCACTGCAAGGGGGGGTCTACTGCAATAGCAAAGAAATGTTAAATTGATATGTTTTATTATTATTGTTACAATTATTTCATTAATTAAAAGAACATTAGAGTGGTGCTCTTTACCTGATGGGGCCACATCATGTTCCTGATATTGTCTTATAGCCTCATTCTCAACACGTTGAACACCCTTTAAATCCTGATCTGGAGTTGAAACATGAAAGGTTACATTAATTAATACACCAATTGCAATTAAATATGTTTAAAAGAACATTAGAGTGGTCCTCTTTACCTGATGGGGCCACATCATGTTCCTGATCTTGTCTAGCTTGATCATGCTCAACATGTTGATCATGCTCTACATGCTCTAAAGTTGAAACACGAAAGGTTAGATTAATTAATACACCAAATGCAATTAAAGATGTTTAATTATATTAATCCATATTGTCTTTTGTATAGCACATGAATACATCCATTACCAAGATGCACACCATGACCTTCATCTAAAGGTTGTGCTCCACCCTCACTAGGCTGCATTCCAATGTCATGTGCAGTATTATCATTTCTTATCTATTTAAAACAAATAGGCACATAATTACTTTGTGTTGGAAATTAATATTGAATAGATTGCACAAGTATTCAATTTTAAATAAACTTTATTGAGTTTATTTACCTGCATGTCGGATGTAGTGGAAGATTGTATTTGTCCAGTCAAGACTCTTAGGTGTTTAGTCAGTGCTCCATAGCCTTGCTGGAAGGCAATCTTCAGGTCCTCTTTTGTGGGCACTCTGTTGAATTCAGAGCCCTGCATTTTTGTATAAGATCATGAATTTTTCTTCTATGGTGTGATAAAACCAAAATTATTTGGATGCAATATTTCATTTATTGATACTTACAATTCATACGACTAATTTCATATAACCACCAGAGCCAAGTTTGTGTTGCCCGGATTTTTCTAGTCTTTCCTTTGTTGCCTTTGATATGTCGGGCAGTCTATGAAAAGTTTGAAATACGTTAGATTATGTAAAAAGAAAGAGTAATCAGTATATAATTACATTGTTGATAGTAGCACATACCTTCCTTGGCCTGGTGGTGTCTTTCCTTTTTTTTATTTTCAACCTTCTCCTTTCCATCTGACACTAGGTCCTTCCACTCCCTCTCTGGAATCATGGGGGACGCTCGTACTTTATGTTCTTCTCTAAATGTGACCTATATTGGTCTCTCACATACTTTAGATAGGTACCAGCTTTCTTAAGGACCTTAGTTCGGTTGAATGTTTTATCATCGAGCAACACAACTAAACGGTTAATGAGCTCATCTTTTAAATCTTGATTTTGGGCATTCCATCGTGTACGTATGGTGGGCTCGAAGAGCTCCAATGTAATATCACTTAGATGTTTATAAAAAACATCATTTCTTGCAAAATGATCATGGGATCATTAGTCTAAAAAGAGTGATGAATAAGTAAATTTTAATTGGATTATATAATAATAATTAAAACATTTTAAAGTACCTGGGATCTTCTCTATCTTTATGGGAACAAAATCCTCAGTCACCATAAATGTGACCGACAATTTTCTCGTACTAGTAATACGGGAAGATCCAAGAAATGCTGCTAAAACATCACCTGTACTAGTGGACTCTACATCCCCAGGTACATGTCCTAATGCATGTTCTAGCATTTGTTCGCTGCTAGAGAGTGCACTACTGGATGCCTGCATGGTATGTGTTGCCGACATTTTAGTCGACAATATAAGTACGGATGATGGAGCCATATGATGTGATGTATGCATAGGAAGATCAGGATGGACACTTGTACCAACCCCTACTCCTCAGGCAGCACCTGCAGTACCCTGATCATGGCTAGCAGCATCATGAGGACGCAAAAAATCCTGTAAAAATAACACATATTTTAGTTCATGACATGAAAGAGTACAAAATATAAAACCATGAATGAACTTATATTATAATTAAAGACCTAATGACAACTTACTTGCAAGTTTTGTGCTTTCTCAATCAATATTTTAACCCTCTCTCTTATCTCATCTATTTGAGGCACTATGAATAACAACTGAAGGATTTCTTCATTGCATTTTTTTTGGGTCTTCCTTATCATATCGAGAGGGTTTGTTGAATATGCGATGTCATCATCACATAATAGTGCCTAAACCTCCCTATGGATTCTCTCCTTGACTGCTGGTACCTTTCCTCGATCAGTCGACTGCAACAAGAATATTAAAAACATTATTGAAATTAACCCAATAAACTCATGAAAAAACATAATAATGAAACATTTTGCTAGTATCTAATTTTTACAATTACAATGAGGTAAACCTATCAGGTAGAAGCACCTGAAGATGGATCATGATCTGAGCTTTGGGCCAGAGCCTTCCCCGTATGATCAATGTCCCGCTGTAACAAAAAATAAATATTAAAAAACATTATCTAAATGAAACCAATAGACTTACGAAAAAAAACATAAATAATAAAATGGTATATTGGAGTCATTAATTGGAGGTTGGGTAAAATGGTATATAGTACATACCACCCCCATAGTAACTGTGTTTGTATCTAAGTGATTCAAATTATAATCGATTAGCAACTCTTCCCCTACAGTTATTGATTTTATCGCACATATGAATACACGGTTTCCCTCGCACGCCTCGAATATGCAATTGGGTTGCTTATTTGTGGACCCAAGTCATGTACTATTTATAAACCCTACAATATTCCCTAATGCTTTTGGCCTTCTGTCAATGTTCGTAGCCACTCCTTTATTTTGATCCTTATCTTTTAGTTGTATATAATTTGCTGACAGTGCATACCTACGCATACTTCGTGTATATCAAACCAGTTGCATCCAATCTTTGTAACTGTAACAGGGTCTGACATACTCCATCAATTCAGTAACTTTTTCATAACAGACCTTTATGCCATCCATGTAAAATAGGCCCAAACCATGTAATGATGATGGTGCTATGTGATATATCCTCTCGTTGACACAAAAATCAATGTTTATTGGAGGAAGTTCCTTGGGTACCCATTATTTTCGTAGATGTTTGTATGTCAAGGGCACCTCGATGTCGCCTATTCTCTCATCATCATAAGAACATGACCCCCCTTCAGCTAGAAAAAATTCCATGTGTTTACAGAATTTTCTTCTAATCTTTTGACCTCTAGTTGATCTCCCTCTTTTAGACCTACTACATGTCTCGCTTTTCTCTTCTCTTCCTAAATTTCCCTCGCTTGAGGAAGACAAATCTGAAAAATATTTATTTGGTGGTACCTGCACTCATAAGGATGTTGGATAAAGTTCTTTCATGGTGATGTGGTCCCAAGGTGACATTATGATTAATCTATCATTTCATCACTAGAATTTGATATTTTATAAGGTAATCAAGTCTTGATAGATTGCAAGTTATTGTTACTACCATCCAAATGTGTCCATCACAAATCAAATCTACTTAACATTTTAACTCCCAAAATTTGTAACAAGTGTTAAATGTGACTATGGTCCACCAGTTACACAACCAAGGCCTCAAATGTATTCTCTTCATTCAAGTAAATAAACTTGAAGGGAAACACCGCTAAGTGGTTTATTAGACACCTACATGACTAAAAATAACAGAAAATTTATATTTAATTTACATATGTCTAAGTGGTTAATGGGGAGGGAGTGTGTAATAGGCCTGGTTAGGTCATCATAAGTTTATGCTTTGGTAATAAAAATTGTTTAATTCATCTTAAATCTTCCTATGTCTAATTGCTATGAGATTTTTGGTATGTTTTAAGGTAGGATGAGTGGTTGCATCAATGTTCTAGTTCTCTATGAAAAGGTTTCATCATCTTCAAATAGTGAAAGTTAGTGCTCATAGTCATTTGAAACAAAAACATTTTGATTATTTATGATGGTAGGATTTGATAACTTAAAAGAATTGCTACCCAACAAACTTAAAGTTAAGAGAAACTTTTTCAGTTTAAGGGGTTAGCACTTTCTTTCATCTTTGCATATTGGTTCGATGCTTCAAATGATGCATTTCTTATCCCAATTCTATCATATTATATTCCCATCCCATTGCAATTGTTGCAATTGTTGGAGGAGTTGATACCAAAATTTTACATCAAATACCACATTCCTGAAGCAATTTTATGTGTTTTTACTATTTTTCTGAAGTTCTTTTGTGTTGTATGGATCCGTACAAGCTTGAAATGCTCTGAGATCATTGGCGTAGATAAATATATGTGTTCCCAATCATTTTCATTTGTTTCAAAGTGCTAAATCACTGCTTTGTGGGAGAAAACAATCAAATACAGGGACTACCCTATTTTTCTTGTGTAAAGGTTTGAGGGCTAAATAGAAATGACATCCACCAATCCACCCATTGTCTTGGAACTATAACTAAGTGGATTGGTGTGCAACATGGTATGATAGAGGTTCGTTGCATTTAGGGGTCTGTTAAAGCAAGAAACTTTGCATTGAATTGATGCCCTAGGGCTGATAGGGGCAATTTTCTTGTGAATTTGTGGTTGTTAAGTCAGGGTTTATCAATTTCATGGATATCTTGGTAGAGTCATGGTGACACTATTTGATGGTCCAATCTCTAATTTGAAACAAAAATATCTCTAACAACTCTAAGAGCTATAATGGGATAGCATTAAAGGAACCTTCATATGAAGGATCTTCTAATGAAGGACCTTTGAATTAAGGTCTTCATTTGAAGGTCCTTCATGCAAAGGTTCCTTTTATAAAGCATTTTGGACATGAAATATTTAAAATAAAAAACACCTTCATTTGAAAGTCTTGACATGGCATCATTTTTGAATTAAGGTTCTTTTCAAAGGTCGTGACGACATTACCTTCAAATGAAGGTTCTTCATTCAACTGGTATTTTGTAATTTTGAAATTTTGGGATTATTTTTTTGCCCCATCCCACAAGTGGGACACACTATTGTGCAATCACTCGTTAACAAAGAGATGAATGTGTGATAATAATTTAGGGTTAAAAATGTTAGAGTAAAGGTCTTAACTTAATTATGTTGATTAAGTTACCTTTATTCCCTTCTTAAGATTTCACGTTAGTTTGCATAAAGTGACATTTAATAATTATATTAATTATTAAATGTTATCCTATTAGGGCTTCTATTAGGGTTTTTCCTATTAAGGTTTTATTAAGGTTTGCATGATCTCCTTTTTATAAGTATTGATCCCATTGTATTTCATATCAATTCATTCTCTCATTCTCTCAGATATATACATTTTCAATTTTCAGAGAACCCTTGCTTGTTTGTCTCCATCTCTTCTTTTCTGACAGGTTATTTGCATGCAGGTGATCTTTGGGGTTTGTGGTGTTGTATTTTCTCAACTCCTACAAAAAATAAATCCATTTGAGTCTTTTATAAATGAAAGGACATTTGATGCAATCATATGTCTTGTCAAAGTTTTAACTTAATAGTAAGGGCATCATGAATAGTTTGTTGGGCCCATTCAACAATCCTTGATGCAAGGATTGAATTGTCTAGAATGTATCTACTATCAAGAAAGCCAATTTGTTTACCTGTATGACTATATCTCAAGCAATAGTTTTAATTGTGATGGCAATGATATTGGCAAATATTTTGTAATCTAGGTGTTGAGAAGCATAATTGGCCACCATCCTAGGAAAGATTCTTCATTCTCACTTTTAGGTGTTAAAATTTAACAATACCTTGATTGATGGAAGAGCCCAAAGAGCCTTTATCCATGGTATCCAAGTACACATAGCAGCGGTCTTCTCTTATATGGTTGGACATGATTTAAATAACTTAGCTAGGAATTATCCATTTAACGTAAGGTTTTCTCATAATGCCATCATTGGAAAAGTATGATCAAATTCTTCTATTATGAAGAATTGGTCTATGTGCCTCTAGTAATCACTATAAATGTTTGTAAGGATAAAATGACTAATTGCGTTAGGTAGGAAAGAATCAAATTTGAGTTCTTCAAAGATTATATTCCTCTATTCATAATTTTTAAGGGTTGTGTGTGGAGGAGGTTATCACTACCAAGAAGGGAGGAGACCTTTCCTTGCATATGTTTGTTGTGGAGGTATTAAAGAAGAATTGTATGCCTCTATTTCCATTCATTAGATCTAGCTTAGACTAGCATATACTTGGGCTCCTTTGCCCCTATAAAATTCTATTTGTTTGAGTTTATGTTATGTAAGTGTAATTCCATGCTATGTTGAAATATAAGAGGTGGAGGAGGCCAAAAGGAAATAAACCCTTTTTAGTTGTACTTTCAAATTTTTTCTTATTGTTTTATGTTTTTAGCAACTTTATGGACATAATATTTGAGGTAGGTCATACAACAAAGAATAACATGCTCCCACCAACAACCAAGATGTGGGTAGATTATAGGAATTTTGCCAAGACCTGAGGTTGGTCGATAAAAATGTGAAAGACTAAGCTATTTTATTTTTTGTCTTATCTTATACCATTTTATGAGAATGGGGGTGCCAATATATGAGAAGATCTTTGGAAACTAGGCATGAAAATTGTAGGTTAAAGAGAATGGGGGTGCCAAACTTATAGTAATCATTGTCCCTTGGTCGTCGATTTTCCTTGAGTGCCCTCAACCTCATCCTCAGTGCTGGTATTGACCTTGTTTTCACTCCTCCATACTCTTCCTCGGCATTGGTATTGCCCATTTTTTCACTCCTCCAAACTCTTCGTCGGCGCTGGTATTCACCTTGTTTTTGTTGGAGTTGAGAAGATACAACTTCATAGGAGCCTAGTGACCTCTGCAAGCAAATAATACCTGTTACAAGGAGAAGCAAAGAGAAGCAACAAAGAGAATGCTCAAGAATGTGGAGCAATGTATTCACTCAAAATGTAAAATGAATAATGATACAAAAGATAGTTTTCAACCACATATAGGTGAAAACCCTAAAAAGGAAAACCCTAGGCTTGCATAATAATAATTAATAAAGTAATTAATTATTATGCACCTAATGTTAGCTTAAGTGTAAAAGAGGTAAAAGGGAACTTTAAGTAATTAAACAAATATTGTTTAATTAATAAAGTAAATAACCAATTACTCTAACACCCCCCCTTAAGCTAGACTTAGGGAGAAGCTAAAACCTAGAAGAAGCTACTGAAAGCAAAAGCAATGGGTCCCGGCAACAAGGCCAGATCAGGTACCCATGTACAAAATCAATGCAAACTAAATGAAATGAGGTAAAGGAGAAAACCCAGTGGGAACAAAACTCCTCCCCAAAATAGAATGCAAGGAAGGAATGCAATGCACTAATGCAAGAAGGATAGGAGGTGGATAACATGATACCCCCCATAGACAACTTTTATCATATAAGTACATGTATAATGGTCTCCATAGGAGAGATAGAAAGAGAGAAGAAGGCCCCCCCACAATGAAGAAACTCCTGTCACAATGGTAAATGTCTGATGTAGAATCCAAAAGGAGATCCTGAAGCGGCAAATGATACTCCTCCCCTTGGGAAGAAATGGATCCAAAGGATGATGTCGAAGAAACCCTGTGAAGAGTGATGAACCAATCTGTCTCAAGATGTGTGCCATGATAGGATGCTGAAGAATCTCACTATCTGAACTGAAACAAATGATGCCAAATCCAAACTGATGTGGAGAATACTGAAATGCAACCTCTGAATGCACGGATAATGGTGGGCGAACAGTGATAACCTAACTGTCAAGGTAGAGGAGATGAATGTCCTCAAAATAATCTTCCAAATCTGCAATATAGGACTCCACAAACAAGAAAGATATGTCTGCAACATAAGAGTCCAAAGTAGCTATGTCTAGAAGATGTATGATGTCCTACTGCACAGAATCAGGAACAAAAGGAGATGTTGATGAAGTCTCGGTTTGAAGAGTAGGAACTGTGAGACAAACCTTTGATCCATCGGAACATGTAAGGGTCTCTAAATACTCAAGCTCCTCTAAAGTATCATGATCAAAGGGTGTATTCTCTCTCCAAGCAATGGGTAAGAGACAATCTGAAGCAGGATCCTCTAGGAATGGAGAGAGATTTGGGTCTCCATAGATCTCCCAAAGACGTGTCAAAAGTGGGTGAGGACAATCAATGTCTGATATAGCCAACACAGTGTCATGATAAACACTAGACAATATAAGTCCTACTATGTGATTTCTAATAATATCCCATGCTAATTTTCCCTCTGAAGTGGTTGGTTCAGGTAGGAGATCATACAAATAAGGCAAAATATTAAGCCACCTACAATGTGTAAGTAAACCCTTTGCCCATGACTCATAATTACCCCATTCCAGAATAACAACTGAAGGGTGAGTAGAAAAACCCATGATAACTCTTCAAATGAAAAATTCAGAGACTAATGATCTCAACAATGATAAATCATATCAACATAACCCATCCAATGCAAACAAAACCCATGTAGGAGCCATAATAACCAAGTAATTGAGCAAAGTGTAAAAACACACAAAGCTAAATAAAAAAATACCTGGTAAATATTCTGATAAAATAGACTATATATTTGGAAAGAGCACTGTAACACCTTTCCAACGCCTATTCGTTTGCGCAAAACGGAGTGAAAAACTCAAGTTCTGAATTTGACTAGAAAAAATGATTGCAAAATGGAAAAATAAGAAAAAATTACCAATACCACTAGAATGGTGCCGAAACCAGCTTTCCGACGATATCTCATTTTTGAAAATTCGAGAAAAAATGCCCATTTTACGCCCGATTGAATGAAAGAAGCATAAAAAAGCCCTATCACACCCCCTTTAGCACCCTGGAGCTAAAAAAAAGAGCCCCTGGTCGCCTGGGCAGACCATGGGGATGGAGTTATGGTGGAGCCCACAGTCACCATGTGACCACCTGCGGGGCTGGGAGAGCCGACAGGAGGTCGGTGGGCTCGACGTCGACGAGCTCAGCGTCGGTGGACTCGATGAATGGAGCCAGGCAGAGTGCAGAGTGGCGGATGCCAGGTAGAGCGCGGAGCAGTGGCCGACAAGGGCGGTTGTGGCCGAGGGCGGTGCTGCGGGCGCGGGCAGCACGAGGGTGGTCGGGTGGTGGCCGCCAAGCGGCGCGTTGGCGGTGCAAGTGGTGTATGCGTGGAGCGCAAAAAAAATCAAACAAAACCTTTGATTTTTTTATTTTTTTAAATTTTTTTTGCGATTTTTGTGCAGACAGAGTGCCTTGGGGCCGTACGGCCAAAACCCTAAAAAAAATTTTGCTTCGCTGGTTGACTGTAACCAAAATCGACGAATTGACAGTCGATTTAGGGGTTTTTGGGCACTGCGAATCCAATGGCACTATTCGTTTGGGCCCAAAAATAGGAGTATGCTAAATCGACAAGAAGAAACCTTAGAACCCTAGATCTGCTTCCAATGCAAAAAACTCAAAACAAGAACAAGCAGCTGCAGATCTGAAGCTCTAATACCATGTTGGAGTTGAGAAGATACAACTTCATAGGAGCCCAATGACCTCTGCAAGCAAATAATACCTGTTACAAGGAGAAGCAAAGAGAAACAACAAAGAGAATGCTCAAGAATGTGGAGCAATGTATTCACTCAAAATGTAAAATGAATAGTGATACAAAAGATAGTTTTCAACCACATATAGGTGAAAACCCTAAAAAGGAAAACCCTCGGCTTGCACAATAATAATTAATAAAGTAATTAATTATTATGCACCTAATGTTAGCTTAAGTGTAAAAGAGATAAAAGGGAACTTTAATTAATTAAACAAATATTGTTTAATTAATAAAGTAAATAACCAATTACTCTAACAATTTTAACTCCAAACTCTTCCTCGGCACTGGTATTGACCTTGTTTTCACTCCTCCAAACTCTTCCTCAGCGTTGCTATTGACCTTTCACTTCTCCAATTTGACGAGCTACAACCTGGTTTCGTTAGGTTTTAGAGTATGTTAAGTAATTTAAAAATTATGGCACCATTTAGCTAGGTTTTAATATTCTACAATATAGTTAAGTATCTATTAGCTATATTTTACATAATAAATAATATAATTATTCAACTTAATATATTATATTCTTTAACAAAATTATTAAATACATATAAAATTATTATAATTAATAATTAATAATAAGTATATTTTTATATAATACATAATATAATTAATATAATATATATTTAATATAATAGTAATATTAGATTAAATTATATATAATATAATTATATTTATTAGTATATAATAGTATATATGGTCTTTTACCATTACACTACAAATGGTTTACCATTAAATGGTAGTTGAAACTTGTTTTCCAATGACACAATAGTGGTTTCCAGGCATGAGATTTGTTTCAAGCTCAAATCTCACAATATATGTAGCCTATTAGCTAATACAAAGAGAGATAGAAACTAAAAAGATAGAGAATGAGAGAAAGAGATGAACTTAGATAGATAGGTAGAGAGAGAGAGAGAGCATGAGAGAGAGAAATATAAGAGATGCAAAGGAAAAGAGAGAGAGGGAAAAGAGAACCTAAATTTTGATTGGTTGTTTTATGTCAACAATCCAAGGATGGAATGTTTCCTTGGGGAGTTATGCTCAAGGTAGCATGCCATTTGATTAAAAATATGATAATTCTCCTTTAAGACCTCTTCAATGTACCCATTGCACACTTAAGGAGACAAAGATAAATATAGGGAAGAAAATATATAGAGAGAGAGGGAGATAATGAGAAACATACAAATAGAAAGGGAGACAAAGAGATAGAGAGAGGTAGAGAGATAAAGAGATAAGGATGAATAGATAGAGATATAGGGAGGGTGATTGATATATCTCTCCTTGTCGCTCTTTATCTCTCTATATCTCCCACTATCTATGTCACTCCCTCTTTCCCCCTCTATCTATTGAGCTATCTCTCCCTTTCCCCCATTTCTCTCTCATTCACTCCATCTCTCCATGCATCTCTCCTACTCTATACCTCTATCTCTATTACTGATCTTTTTATCTCCCTCTCACTCCTCTCTCTATCTCTTTCTATCCATATCTTTCTCTACCTCTATCACGATATCTCTATCTCTTTCACCATCCCCCTAGTCTATCTCTCTATATCACCCCTTTCTATTTCTCTCCTTCTCCCTCTATATATATTGAGCTATCTCTCCCTCTCTCCCCTATCTTCTTCTCTCTCTCTCTCCCTTTCTACATATCGCTTTCCCTCTCCCCTCTTCTTTCTCTCCCTTTTCTACCTATCTATCTCCCTCTCTTCTCTCTCTTCCTCTTCAACCTATCTATCCCTCTCTTCTCTCTCTTCCTCTTCAACCTATCTCTCCCTCTCTCCCCCTCTTCTCTATCTCTCCTTCTCTACCCATCTATATCCCTTTCTTTCCCTCCCCCTCTCTATCTCCCCCTCTCTATCTCTCACCATCTCTCCCTCCCTATCCCCCTATCCCCCTATCCATCGACTCTCTATCTCCACCTCTCTTCCTTTCTCTTCCCATATATCTCCATCTCTCTTTCTCTTCCAATATATCTCTATCTCTCTCTCTTTCTCTCCCCATCTATCTCTATCTCCCCATATATTAACTAAGAAGCCATGCAAGCATACAATAGTATATGTTGGTAAAACTATAATAGTGTTTTATTAAACTATAAGTAACACTTATCTTTCTAATGTCAAGCCTTCTTATAAAAATAGTGTTTTATTAAACTATAAATAGATTATTGTCACCACTCTTCATTCCACATGAAATGCCAAATGTAACAACTATTTTGTTGTTTTTTTCAAGTTTCATTAACCAAGCTATTTACTGGGTTGAATAAAGTTGTGTTATGACCCTTGGTCTCTTTAAAATAATTAGACAATATTAGGGAGATCAAGAAGGGGAGAAAACTAAACTCATTCAAAATAGGGGTAGTTGTGGGTTTGTTGGTTTTCTTTGTATACTATATACTTAGTTCCTTTAGGATAAATAAGTCACTGTATAAATGAAAGATGTTTGATTATCTACCTAATATTGTTTTGTGTTTTTGAAATGGAAGAGATCTACAACTCTATAGAAATTGCTATATGCTAATGGTCAAATTATTAGACTATTTAGATCATTTTAATTGACTACTACATAATAATTTATGTGTTGAAAGAATTGTTTCCATTCTTTGTAGTTTTTCCATTGGAATACAAATCATATTTAATTTCACACCAATATACTTCTTTCATAAAGATATTTGTTTGATTTTTCCTTTCTATTTTCATCTTAAAATTTAAAAAAAATGTATTCTATAATATAGAATTATTTTCAAATTGGGACAGAAAGAATTCTAAGAGATATATTTAATCATGAATTTTACAATCATAAATATCATTTAATTTGCATGTTGTAACTTCAGTACTTTTAGTTAAAATAAAAAGAACTTAAAGTTATATATACATATAGTTAAATTGGCAAAGTTGTTTGTCCATTTTATTTTTTACATCTATTAACTGGACATATTCTAATATTACACATACACTTTATTAGGATTATATATGTTCACTATAAGATTTACATTGTGAATAGATTGTTGTAAAAAAAATCACATCACTTAAGTCTGCTCAGTTCGCAAAGGTAGACCCACCTAGGTTTGGTAGCACCTGAAGAGAAGAAGGTTCAAATCATTTGCCCTTATTTGTTACCCTAAAATGTATCAAGAGATTGGAAACCTCTTGAGGTATTATTACCTGTGTTTTTGAGAGCTAACAGCCTCCAAACCTCCAAATCCACAAAAAGATTCCACTTGTACGACCAAATTCTTGCCAAACCAAAAAACCCTTGTTTTAGGCCAAAATCATGAGGGTTTATTGAATCTCCTACTTCCACAACCTCCCAAACCTCAAAACCAACTCAGATACAACCCATTAGGTTTGAACATGGATAAAAATTCATAAAATCAGATCTCCCATACATGTTTTGTTGAAACCTAAGCTTGAACCTCTCATTCCACATGCTTTTCTTCACAAAACTCTTGAGGACAGCAGCTATACCTTCTTTATTTCTCATCCTACGCCCTATTTATGCATCCTAAAATTACAACAATATCCATGGGGCCTCTTACACAAGCTACAATAATCACAAAAAGTGTAAGATCCCCTTTATATCATGTTTGGACTACAAAACCCTCAAAAACAGGGTAACTGGGTTGTATGCAAAGAAATGAAGTTTTCTAACTCAAATCAACGCCTTAAGCCCTCAAATCAGATTCAAATCAAAGATAACACATATATTCACTACATGGAGTTTATTTCACATCAAAATATGGATGTATGTGACCGTACAGTGTTGCAAAACAAGAAAAATACAGAAATTTTAAAGAAAAACGCATTCTGGAATGTCAAGAGCTTGTATTTTAAATCCTCAACCATAAACAACCTTTACAATGATCACTTTATTCCTTTTAAAGGCCTTTACACCTCAACCATCGAAAAACCACATCTACAACTGACTTTTTAATCTTTTATGATCACATGAAACATAAAACACACTAATTTCAAGGTTGTTAACATCACTATTGAAATGTTTTAATTTTTTGACCTTTCAAATGTATTGAAAATCCTAGGACACCTCTAATACCATGCTAGTGGCTTGATAATAGCCTTATTATTGACATGACACTAACCTTGCACCCTTTTACATGTAAATTCTCCAATTTTCCTTAAAAAGGCTACAAAACTCTTTAGTGTAAGACTCAAACTCATAACTCAAAACTTCACCTAGAACATGACTAATGGTCTTGAGTGACCTTATTCACAATAAAACATTCTGGAAATGCCTAAACCAACCTATTGACCTCCCTAATTATCATCACATGATTAAGCATAGAAGATGAGGTGAAGGTGCTCTTGCACCACTACCCCATCCAAATTTTGCTCACATTACACAAAGCCACAATGTCCCTCCAAGATAAGCCAATCAAATCCTACCTTATGTGTCCTAGTAATAAAATTGGAGATGATCCTAAAAATGACATTGTGAAGGGTGATTGGTCTAAAAAATCTAAACGACTTTACAATTATTTCACTATTACGATCAATGTGTCATCTTTCATGAAATTTCCCAAAACACTATTCATTATGATTATATGGAAATTTCTAGGACAGCTACAATAGTTGTAACATAGTGAATTAAAATTAAACATTAAAAAGTACATCATGAATTAATTATGTAATGGCATAAAAATTAAAAACATCATGAATTAATTATGTAAGGTCACATAAGTCAAATATAATTCTATCAAGAAATTAATATCAAATAGATAATACAATTGCATAACTCGTACATTTCAATGTCATCAATCTTCTTCTTCATCCAACTCTTTATCTGTATCATCCAATCTATATTCGACATTGTAAGGATTGGTCATATCATCATCGTCGTCATTGATATCAGTTTCGATAATGTCATCATCCACACATATATCATCTTCATGAACATAAACTCCTACATCATCATGATCTAGTTCCTCCTCTTCGACATCTTCGTCAGGAACATCATCAACTAACTGTTGATCCTGATCATCATCTACATCATCTTCTATTTCTTCGGTATCTTCTTCTTCCACCACATTATACTTTATCGGCCTTCCTCTTGGATAATGTATAACAAAAAATGACCAACCCAGTTTACCTGGAACCTCTGAGTAAAATACCTACTCACATTGGCTTGGAAGAACATAGGGCTCATTTCTAGCTCGCTCAATCAACCTTGTATTAACCATGGTAAATCCATTATCATGTTGAATAACAGTTCTCTAGGGATCATTTTCATTAAATCATAGCATGTACCATAGGACGAAAAATAGAACTAATTTGAAGGACTTAAAGTTGCACTCAAGTATATCATCTAAAATCCCATAGTATCGATTTCCAGAGACTTCTAGATGTATGTCACTTCTAGATGAAACATTAGTCACTTGAAAGACTACAGTTATCCCAGAATCAAAAGTTTTCTTCATGTCATCCAAATTTTTGACTCAAAATTTATGACCATTGCACCACATAGCCTTGTGGTGTTTCACCTGCAATATGTCAAAGATGTAAAAATTATTGCAATATCGTCAGTTGATAAACATATTTATTCTTGGCCGAATGTATGCAAAGAAAAAAATCTCAACATATATATACATCAATATAATTAAAAATAATTAAATAATATGAGTGATTAATATATTTATATGTACCTGTTTATCTCTTAAACCATATGCTAAATAAATTTCCCTTGGTGTAACATTGGAATCTCCATTACGACGAGCTTCTTTAACCAACGAAGCCACACCTTCCCATTTTAATGCGTGACCAGATTGTTGACATCATTCAATCCATATCATCGTCCAATCAAGATTGTTTGCGACGTACAAGTGTAGTGCATCCCACTCTCAACCAACTGTATCAAAAAAGTTTGAAATTCACAAACGACGTATAATTAGTTAATTACTATGGTATACGACCTTAATTTATAATTTATGTATATTGAAGATTAATAATTAAATAAGTACAATATACATAAAAACCAAATATAAAATATATTCTAATTAATCTCCATGACCATCTTATAATTACCTCTCACTTTCCTCAATCTACCTTTCCCCATCAGGTACTCCCCTTTGAATTTGTTAATGGAGTTGGGATCCCAAATGTGATCTACATGGATCTTTGTTGCAAACTTAGGAAGATATTCAGTAATGTACACCATGGTCTAGTATACCATATATCCCTCCACCATAGAACCCTCAGGATGTTCTCTTTGTCTAACCAAATCCTTCAAAAATTCCAAGTGCCTCTCAACCATCCACATTGACCTTGTGTGTACAAGTCCACACAATTCAATCTCCTCAACTTGGTGTATGACGTAGTGTTCTTGTGCATTGAAAAATGTCGAAGGTAGACACTTTTGCATTTCACACATTAGACGAGGAATTTTTCTCTTCCAATAATTTATATATTCTTTATGGATTTCTTTAGATGACAACCATCTACAAGTGATTCAAGGCACAAATATATTAACGAGATTTAACAAAAATATACAATATATTACATAACAAGTAAAACAAATGGTAATTATAAGATCTATACAACAAATTGAACAAATATTGCTACTTACCTCATGTATTTTCCAAGATCATATATAATTTGCTTGACATTTTTGTTGAAGTTGTCTGAGAGAGATAGAGGTAGAACATACTACAACAATTATAAAATGATCTTTTCATTATTTTTCCAAAAGTAGTAAACTAAATACACTGAAAAGTACATGCAGTATACAAATATATATATAATATACCAAAATAATTAGCCTAATGAAGGTATTCCAATCATGCGTTTTCATCCCTGAACCAAACTCACCTTTCTTTGTTATGATATTGTTTATGTTCGCAACAAATCCTGTGGGAAATAATTTTTTTTGTATGACTTCTTTTATAGCATTACTTTTTTGCTCCGTTAATAACCAAGGGTACTTATATTAATCTGGTCTCCATCACTATTTAATTGAATGACATTTTTCATTGCATGATTGGCTTCCTAAATGTCACTACAAATTTTGACAATTTTTTTTTTGTCATGCCTTCCATCCAATATTTTCCATAACGTTTATGTTATATTCTTTCTGATATGCATTGTATCAAACAAATGCACAATTTGTAGTTGCTCATAGTAGGGCAACCTACTAAATTGTTTGGGATAACTTTTTAGTCCCTGTGGAAGCCGGCCATTAATGCTTGATGACCTTCATGAAGCATATAAGTTAAACAAATTAACAATGACAATCATTGTCAATTACAGCACGAGTAAACACAACACAATATAAAAATATAAATTCCAAACATATCATATATGATAGATAAATAATTTGATCCGATGTATAACCTTGACGATTAATTCTATTATATTCCAACTTCCATAGGCGAGGTGTCATTCTTCGTGGTTTTTATGTAGTCTCTTCTTTCCCATTGAAAATGTGTTTTCTAGTAGTTTGATACTTATGATTTTTATGGAGGAAGTGCCTATACTCATCAAACATCTACTTTCCTAAACTTGTTGAACGACGAGATTTCATCTTTGGACCACAAATTGGACATGAAAATTTTCCCTTGTTTGAAGACCTACAAGATCATATATAATTGGATTAAATATGTCATTTTTTATAATTATATATAATGAATAGATTATTTTAAAAACATGCATGATATCTACTTCATAAAATTAAATATCATTAAAGTGCAGTCGAACATTATAACATACCATAAAAATGTGTTAGCCTTGGGGCATCATGAATTTTCCATACAAGCATTGCATGGAATTGAAATTGTCTTTGTCCTATTGGTCTAGATACGTCATACATAGTGATGCCATTCCATAACTTTAGTAACTCGTCGATAAGAGGCTCAATATATACATTCATATCTTTAACTTGGTACTTACCTAGTTGAATTAACATAAACATTACATAATTATTATAACCATTTGACTACAATATATATAAATTAATGTACATGACTATTAAATGAAAAAATAATAAGTCATTATGCAACAAATAAGACAAATGAGATGCTACTAGGTTAAAGAAAATTGATAAACAAATACCTGGAACAATCATTGCCAACATTATGTGCTCCCTCTTTATTGACATCCATGGAGGAATGTTATTGTTGATAACAAAAACAGGCCACACCGAGTAAATAGATCTTAGCTCTCCAAATGGATTGACACTATCCACTGCCAATGAAAGCCTGAGATTATGAGGTTCTTCTTTAAAGTGTGGCCATTTTCCCTCCATTTCCCTAAATGCAGAACCATCTGCATGCATTCGAAGAATGTCATCTCCACTTCTATTCCATGCATGGTAATCCATAAATTGCGCTAAGCTTTCGCACCTAAATATTCATTGCATACATGGAATAATGGGAATATAACGAAGAACCTTGTGAGGCACATTTTTTGTTAGTTGATCTATTCGATATCTACTGATATGACATTCTAGGCATTCTGTTGCAAATTCATGTTGTTTATGATATATAATATGATCATTGGGACATGCATTTATTGCTTGATACTCCATTCCAATATCTTTTATAATGCCAGATAAATCTCAGTATGAGCGAGGTAAAATATTTGATGGTGGTAACAAAAATTCACCAATCAATATACAAAAAATAATAATTTGTTAATATAAAGAATATTAATGGTACATATTTCATCCTTTATTTACTAGTGATGAACTAACAACAATTAAAATAAATGAAAAAAGATGACATAAATGACATACCTTAACATCCGTGAGATTGTTATGTTGGATAAACCATTCATAACCTTCAAGTTCACCAACAACAATACAACAGAGAGAAGAGTTGTTTGGGAGCCTTCATAAAGGGGCTTGTATGCCTTCTCAAGTACAAGTAAATCATGAACATCATCAAAGTCATCTCGATCAACATGATCAATTGTGCCACTAAATGTGTCATGGATCAATGTATTTGTACCATCATCTTCAACTATTTTTTCTGGTGCATGATCATCTTCTTCCATAGGATCATTAACTTCATCTTTGATATTCACAGCTCCATGTTCCTCCGCTTGCAAAACCACATTCTTCGGGCCTTGATAATCCATATCATGTGCCCTAGGGTGCCCCACCTTTATAATAATGATAGACACAAATAAACCATGATCATGATCAAGTGATATATATATATATATATATATAATGTTAAAACGATATAAAAATTTACAAATCAAATCAATATAAACACATATAATGAACAACTTAACAATGGACGATAATCATGCCCCCCTTCAACGTGACCATGTTGCCTACAATGTTTCTCAGTTGTTGTGATTAAAAGTCTTCTCGTCTTTAAACCCTTGCAATTATTGCAAGGACAATAACATTTCCCATCACCCTTTCTTTTCAATCTAGCCCACAATCTATCAAGTGACTCTTCGTTTTGTTTTGAACTAATATTATCTGACATGATTTTTCTTTACCAAGCTTGAATATTTAGATCTTCAAAAAATATCAAACTCACACTCCAATAATTTTTGATCATAGACAAGTAACAAAATCTAATAATTATGATATTTTACACCCAAAAAAATTGGCATGCAACCACCCCTGCAAAAGCGAAGATAGTCTGAAGTTAATGACCCCAAGAAACACTTTAAAATGTTGATTCCAAAACTTATTAAATTCTGATTTTACTATGATTTCCAACCGTTAGACTCCTAAAATCATAATATTGAACTTGCACAACAAAATCTGGAAATGAAATTCTAAAAATGCTTCTGCTTCTGTTTCAAATGAAATGTTTTTAAATTTTTATACTACAATTTGAATTTGTCCATTTATGTGTATTCGTTACCACATTACCTGCTAGAGAAGATTCTAATCTAAAAGCAAGCCTTTAAAGGCCTCCTAGATTTTGGTTGTAGACATCATGAAATCTGTTTAAGACCTTTGGATTTCAAAAGCTAGAGATTGGCAGTCACTAGCAGAATTATCCCTTTGGTTTTTAACTTTTGAAGTATCACCAACATTATTGTTTAGATAAATAGTAAAAGAGATCATGGAAGAATTTATCACCTTCTTGTTATAACATAATTAACTCAATAAGAAACCCCAAGATTTACACATACTATATCCACACCCACAAAAGCAGCTTGCTTGGATAATAAGCCTTCAACTGTTGAGTCTATAAATTAATCTTCAATCAAGTGTTTTATGGTTGTTACCATTTCTCCAAAAAAATTGAGCTCCCTAGGATTGAAATTCATAGCTAGATGCTACAGACAACAAAAGCTTTTGTAATATGTTAAGTTATGTTTATTTTTTAGCTTCCAATTAAAACATAGAATGAGCTACAAAGAAACAAATGCACACCACACTTCCAATAGAGAAATGTTTAGCAAATAAGAAATCACTTTACCTCATTTACAAAGTCCTGACTAGGACTGCTCACTCGTGTTTTGATGGCAATTATCCTAAAAATGCACAAGTCTAACATGAAATTTGATGAGATGTTGCTTTAAAATATGATTTTCAAACCTGGGAATACAAATCTGACTTCACAAATGAATTCTGGAAAAAGACAATGACTACCCTCAACCTGGCGATAATAGCAAAACACTGTCGCAATAAATAGTTGAACTCACTTTATTTATTTTCGTTGAACTCACTTTTATTTATTTTCTTCAAACTCACTTTTATTTATTTTCATCGAAATTTTGACGAAAACCCAGGTTCGTCAAAATTTTAACAAATGTCAGGGATAAAATTTTAAAAAATTGAAAATTACACATTAAATATCACAAGTACCCGACAATACATCTAATTATACATCTTTCGCCAAAAAAAATTGTTAGATTTGGCAGTCAAATGAGTTAGTGTCCTCAACCCCATACACCTCCTCATACCTGTAATCTTCGTTGTCAGACCACTCCTCTTCCAAATCCAATTAATTAACCTGCTCTTTCTTCTTATGCTTGGCTAGTCTACCAAACATTTTGATGATGGTCTCACCATTAATCACCACCGTGGCCGCGACCATCGTGTCCCCCTTAGAATCCCTACCCACCACATTTTTACCTATGTTGTCCCTGGTTGGAGGCTCCATCAAACCTTTCGCATCATCCTTACCTTTCTTCTTTTGGGTGGGTTTGCTAGCAGTCTTGGTAGGGTCAACTTGAGTTCATAGAGACTAGCCACAATAGTAGTCTGGGAATTTCCTGCATTTCCCTTAAGCTTCTTAGCAACAGGTTTTGGCTTATGAGTATCAACAGCAACCAGATGGGTTTTCCTGATGGGACCTTTGGACTCAGCCAGAGAAATGTTGGTCACAACAAGAGGTTCAATTTCCTCCACACGAACAGTGGATATGGGTTTGGGCAGGCATAACACAAGATGGAAGTGGTAGAGTCTCATAATGAGACCTTGGTGAAGCGGTAGGGGAGGGGTATCATCAGGATTAAGGCCAACAACTTCAATGCATTTTTCAACAGAGCTCTCTAAATCCTTAAGAAGGAAGAAAGGAAAGCTTAACATAATTTTATGCCTATGGTGATTTAAAAGAGGGAAATGGTAGAAGTAGTAAGTTTTGTATCTACCTTCAAGAGTCACGTACTTCATAAGGGCAAGGTAGACTTGGTCCCATGGCTGCGAAAGGGCCTCTCTCTAAAATCCTGACTGGTTACAGACCAACTTCTCATTACCCACAAAGAAAGCATTCATACTATCATTATGTTGAGTCTTGGTATGCTTCAGGTACTTCTTACCAGTAGTCAACAGCCCCATCACCTGTGCTCACTTCCTCGTTCACTTCAAAGGAAATATCGCCCATATTTACTCTTTGATCTTTTCAAGAGTTAGCAAACTACGCAAATAAATTAGGGTCATGACCCACTAGACTCTCCATCAGGGGAGCCAAATTGCCTTCAACACATATATGTCACACCAGTGGATCTTTGCGAAATTCACCACAGTTATCGGGCTTTGTTCGCTCTCTATCACCACCCATAATGCCTCTCTACACACATAATAACCAAAAAACTTGTGAGAGTAAAAGGTTAGAGAAAATGTTTAAGTGAAAGGTCACCCGCACACTTAGGATTTTTAGCCAAACAAAGCAGCCATGGGTAATCAAAGCAATGTACAGGATGCACACATGAGGAGGTAAATCTCTAAACGCAATCTTGGTGGAGTCATAAATGAGAATATTCAAACACTTGCGGATAGGTAAGCAGGACATGATGGGAATGGGAGGTTTTCCAGCCACATTGTTTTTACACAGAACCCTAGGTAGGATGGTCGCGGGGCCAAATTCAGAATCATCAAAGAACTTGGCCTTTAAAAGAGGAGACAAAATAGCAGAAATGATAGAGCCAAAGAGGAGCTTTTCCTCATAGTGATTAGTCGCATCAATATTAAAATCAAAAGACTTCATGAAAATGTGTTAGCTTAGTGCAATCCCCAGGAGGAGATAATGTAAGGTACGGCCCTACCTAACCTTGATCATAAAGTACCTGCCATAATTCCTTATGATGCCCTTTTTTTCAAAAACAAACTCCACCCCATTATTCAAAATTTTCCACTTGTAGGACACCTCATCATTTACACCTGTCCTCATATCCCAAACGACAAGCATGTGGACCCCCCATAAAGCCCATAAAAACACATGATTAGATGTTATCATTGATTAAGTAAGGGATTTGTTCTTTCAAGATAAGACCTTGAATACCTAGTGGTAGGTTACCCAAATTGCACCAGCACTTAGAGAATTTCTAATGTGTGCCAAAGTTGGCTAAGGCATCATCCACTTGATTGCCTTCACAGTAAAAGTGGGTAGTATTCTTCAAATTCAACTTAGACACAAAGAGCCTTATGTCTAATAGGATGTCTTTAGTGCTCCACCCCAGTAATCTGCCAAAGTTAACAACATCAATAATAGACTTAGATTCACCTTTGATATGAAGGCTCTCAATCCTCATAGAAACAAAAACCTGTAAGCCCTTTAGCAGCACATGGGCTTTCGCAATCATAGAAGATTGGATACCTATCCCCCCAGAGTAACTAGCCACAAAATTTCCTTTGCAATCTCTGATAACACCTCCTATGCTAGCTCTACCCGGGTTGCCTTTGGTTGCACCATCAAAATTAAGTTTAAACCAACCACTATCTGGAGGCTTCCAGATAGTGTTACCTCTAGCCAGGAATCTAGAGTTTTCATAAGAGCTTGCATCCAAGTTTTGATGCCAAACATTGGTCATAATAATTTCCCTCTCAGTCGGCCCCTTATCCAAAGTTTTCCTTTTGAAGAGTGAAATATTTTCCTCAATGAGTCAAGAGCCAATACCAAAAACCTCCTTTAGAATCATCTCAATATTCCTGAAGATCCCATTATTTCTCTCTTTCCATAAGCACCAACAGATAATGGGAGGAACCTGGTTCCAAATTTCACAAGGTAAGGGGTGAATGAAGGATCTAGTCCAACTCAATATGAAGGATTTAATATCCTTACACATAATCCATTGAATGCCCAAATTTTCTATAGGCAGCTCCCACACATCAACAACAAACGGGTAGTGTAACAACAAGTGGTCCGTAGATTCTTCATTACACTTGCATAAAAAACATCTATTGGGGATATGGAATCCCCTTTTCCTCAAATTGTCCTGGGTAAGAATCATGTTATGGCAGGCAGTCCACCAAAAGAAGTTAACTTTTGAGATCATGTGTCGATTCCAAACCCTCTTCTAAAGGTCAAGGACAACACCCTATTCCGTCAATAGATTGTAAGTTGATTTGACTGAAAGATCTCCCTACTTATCATGAGTCCAAAAGAATTCAATATCCCCCAAGGTGGTTGAGGGAAGTCTAGTAAGGGAGAGAAACTCCTGCAGGGACTTGGCAAGGAGGCTCAAATTAGGGGATAAAGGGCAGAAAAGAGCCAAAACATTCTTCTTAGCACCAAGTGGGCCAAGTAGGTAATCACTAATATGAACACCAAAGAGCCGTTGAGCTAGCCTCTTAAGATTTGTAAATTCAGAATTTTCCAAAGGGGTATCAAGTAACCAGGGGTCCTCCTAGAATATGATTTTATTACCATTACCAATCTTCCATTTTATCCCAATCTTGAGAAGACCCTGCAGGCTGCAAATGCTCCTCCAGGCCAAAGAACCCAAAGGGTGAACCTCTGAGAGATAGTCAACTAAAGGTTTGTTTTGAAGATATTTAGCATTCATAATCTTACACCAATCCTTTATGTTCCTTAGTTGGTCCTGGCCCACTTTGGCCATCAAAGCCTTATTGGTATAAGAGACAATCCTAATCCCAAGCCCACCACAGTGTTTAGGTTGACAGACTTTGTCCCATTTAACCAGAAAAAAATTCTTCTTGTCCTCGGTCCCAAACCAAAGGAAATTCCTTTGAATTTTCTCAAATTTCTCATCTATAAATATGGGGATCTTGAATAAGGAAAGGAAGTAGACAGGGATACCCTGAAGAGAAACAGATAGGAGTTGTACTCTTTAAGTGTTATAATAAGGAGTAGCTACACTTTTATTCAACCCAAAATATGAACACAATTTTCTTAACCTAATGGCTTATTTTTAGTTATCAGTAGCTCCATATACTCAACTTTAGTAGTAGAAAAATCAACAACTTGTCGCTTAGTCATCCAACTAACTGTACCATAAAATAAAGTAAAAAAATGAACTAGTGGATCTTCTGTCAACATCTCCAACCCAATATGATTCCACTTAAAGATGAATATTCAAGGATTTTTAATCTCCTAGAATACTACCATGATAGCACAAATAATAATTTGAGGTACCCATCAAATATTTTAAAACTCTCTTAATTGTTTCCCCATTAATCCATCTAAGATAACATATAAATTTATTGAGAACTCCCACCGCTTGGGTAATGTCTAGTCTTGTACATACTTTAGCATATATTAAAATTCTAAATGTACTCTACTAAAATAATCTACTCAAGTATTTCATATCATAAGGAAAACAAGGGTAATGTGTAATATATAATTTTTTCCCTTTAGAAACATGAACACACAATAACCTAGAATATTGTATGTTAAACCTTTACAAAATTGAATTCACATACTTATATTTTCCAAACCATGGCTTTATATTTGATCTATATCTACTTATTTTCATACCATGAATATGTTTTTATTAACATAGCTATTTCATTTTGAATTTTGATACAAGTTGAGACCTAATTTTTGAAATTAGTTCTTTTATTTTTTCAATGAATAAGCTTTCATCAACATATAATGCAATAATTAGAAAATGATCAACCATCATATACATTATAAATATAGTATTCTATTTTAGAATGCTCAAATCCCAAACACAACACACATATATCAAATTTATGGTACCAAATCCTAGGAGACTACTTGAGACCATATAAATATTTCCTTAATTTAGAGACTAAATGTTCTTTACCTTTTACCATAAAGTATTCTAGTTGTGTTATGCAAAGTTTTTCCTTTGAATCACCATGAAGGAATGAAGTTTTCACATATATTTAATCAATCTCTAAATCAATAAGTTTTTGCAACTACAATCAAGAATCTAATGAATGAAATTTTAGCAATAAAATAAAACATCTCACCATAATCAACTCCCTCAACTTAGGAGTAACTTTTCATAACTAATTACCCCTTACACATCTCAATAGTACAATCAAGACCCTATTTCTTCTTGAATACATTTTTTTTTAAATACATCATTAAGGAAAAGGTAATAATTCCCATGTCATTTATTTTAATTATATCCATCTCTTCATCCATGGCTATTTTCTAGGACTACATCATGCATACCTAAAGAATCTTGCATAGATCTAGGTTAACCAATTCTAGTATTTAAAATAGATATAAATATCCAATCACTAGGGAAATACCTTTCTGGTGGTTTTCTATGCTTGGTTGACCTTTGAACAACTAGTACAAGGTTCTTTCTCCTCTTTTGAATATTCAAAGATTGAAGACATCTCCTCAATATTTGGTCTTATTTGGGCCCTCAATTCAAATTTATTTGATGTATGAGGAAGTTGAGATATATCTTTATTTTCACTTTTTTTTGGATGCAATACGTTGGAAGAAATATTAATCTCTCTAAAATAACAAGTTTATATTATAAATAATAACTTTTTTATAATAGAATATCAAAGATTGTATTCTTTAACATCATAAATATAACTAATGAAAATGCAATTGATGGCCTTGTTCTCCAATTTAGTATGGTTTTGCCTTTGCACATGTACATATGCCTCATTAGAAAAAATATGAAGATTCCTCAACAAATAATTTATACCTAACCACACCTCCATAGATGTTTTATCAAGAAGAGATTATGCAGGATACTTGCTAATCAATTAGCAAGTAGCTACAACCTTGATCGATTTTTTTTGTTCCCAGATAGCTCCATTTAGCATAGTATAGACTTTGTTACTTCCATGTCCATCCTCTCTAAAAATCCATTATGTTGTAGAGAATATAGAGTTGTTTTTTTCTTTGAATTATACAATCCTTGTAGAAATTATCAAAATATTTAAAACAATATTCACCAATATTATCAATCCTTAAACACTTAATTTTTCTACTAGTCTAGTTTTCTAGCATTACTTTGAACTCTTTAAAATTACTTTAAATTTATATTTCCTTCTAAGAAAATAAACCCATGTCCTTTTGACTATAGTCATCAATAAAAGAAACATAATAAATATATTTTATAATCAAAGAAACATGGATAAGAACAATTAGATTTGAATAAATAAGATCCAACAACCTAGAAGACTTCTGAGAACTCAAATACAACTAAACACCATTTTATTTTATATGTATACAATGTTCACAAAAATGTAACGTAGGATTACTTGATTATATAAACCCTTAACAAGTTTTTAATTCTCCAAGGTCCTTAGACCATTCTCTCCTATGTGACCTAATCTATGGTGCCATAAAATTTTCTTTTTAATTGATAAATTATTTTTTGTATAAAGATAACCCTTAGGTACTTATAAATTATGACCATATACTAAAGAAGACACCACTCTTTTATCAAACAAACAAGATGAAGACTTGATTCTAAAAAAATACTATTGCACTCAACAGTTCATGGATCAAGTTGAAAAAAAGTTACCAATTTGACACCTCTAGGCTCTAACATTCACCATATTATCCCAAACCATCTCTCATCTTGAATAAAAAAAAAAACCTACACAATTGTACGAATCATATTACTAATAGATAATAGGTTTTTTGCTAACCTAGGTATATGCAAAACACCACTAATTACTTTAATTCTACAACTAGGAATTTAATATGTACTCTACCATGACTAATATTTTTTAAATAAGAATCATCTCCAAAGTACACCTTACCTATGTCAAGTTGTTTATACTATGAAAAACCAATCTCTATTGGAAATTCATATAGAAAGATGTACCTAAATCAATCAACCATTCATGTCACTTACATAAGTTGTCAAAGTTACAATTAACACCTCACAATCTTCCTTTTTATACTTAGAACCATAATCAACCATCTTTCTCTTATTCTCACTCTTTCCAAAAGTGACCATCTTTGACACAATATTTTCATATTGATGTGGAATTTATAGGATACTTAGTTCACTCCTTGGAATTGGATCTTGAATTTTCTCATGTATTTTCATTCTTATTTCCTCTTTTTCTCAATCTACCATGAACATTCAAGGCCTCCTTAGCACTAACACAAAAAAAGTCATCTCTTTGAAAAGTAAATAACTAACAACATCATCAACATTAATTTAGGTCCACTATAATTAAATAATATTAAAAAAATATTTAATTACCTAACACTCTTCTTAATAATTAAATAAATTAAAATTATTTATCTAAATTTAAAGTAAATATTTCCATCAAAAATAAATAAATAAAATTAATAATTTATTTATTTTCCCAACTATTTTTTATGAATTAAATAAATTCATTTAGTTCTTTCAACTATTACACCTCATCGATCCAATCTAATTTTAGCTCGTACCCTATCTCATTTTTTCTTATCCATTGATCTTTCTTATTAATCTCCACCATTGATCAAATATCACTTGGTGAAGCATATAAATAAAATCCTTCATTCACACATTATCCCCTAGAAAATTATCTTGAGAGCTACCATTATCATTATCTATATCAACACTATCTTGATCTACTATCTATATCATTGTCTATCTTTGAGAAAATATCATTATCTTGGATATCATATTATCATTATGCTATCATGGCTATGATATTTTGAAGAGAAACCAACATATCCAAAGTTCAAGCTACTATCAAAGAAACAATGGATCAAATCAAGGGACCTTTGTTATGGTATTATTGTTTATTATTTGCTTTTATGCATAGATCTTGAGCTTTATTGAGTGATTGTTGAGTGTGAATTTGGTACTTTCATTGCATTGTTCGTATTTTACATGATTCACATTTTCATCATCCACATTTTGGCTCTCTATGAGACCCACATCCCTAATTTTTAATAATATATTTTACAAGAAATTTGGATTTTTGAAGGTTACAGGTGCAAAACCACACATTTAATTCATGTTTTCGTACATCTAATCCAACCTCAATAATTTTTTAGTAGCTTGAGGTGCATTTGAGCTGACATACCGTGCTTATGAGCCAACACAATGCACATTTGAAATATATATTGTGTAGATTTGAATTTTGGATAGATTTTTTACAATTTACATATATATGCTTATGACGCATCTAATCTATTTTGTCGTGCTTTTGAGGCAACCAACTACACATCTGATACATTTTGCTATGCTTTTGAGGTGATATTTTATGCATCTAATTTTTTTTTTGCACTTTTGAGGTGACCTATCGTACATCTTGAGGTGACCTCTCGCACATTTGATTTGTTTTTTTGTACTTCAAATATCTATCATCGCACATTTTATCAAGTAGATAGTGAGAAGTTAGAAATTAATTTTGATTGATTGTTGTCTATATTCATTTGGTTTTCTAACATCTTTGGAAGATCTAACCTATATCTAACCCATTGATTTGAGTTATTTGTATTCTCTAGGATTTTTATTATTAGTTAAAAAATTGTTATTCATTCATATTTACTAGTTATCATTGTAATATCCATAAGCATTGAATAATGGTTAATTATAGATTCATTGGGTTGTTTAGTAATTTATTTGATATACTTATCATATATGTAAAAGACAATCACTTGTCATTATCTAGCATTAATTAGTAATTGATACTCATTATAATTGATTTGTTAACAAGTTATATTCATTATAATTTATGTTAACAAGTACCCCCTAGATTTTCTATGCAGGAGCACCCGAGAGAACATGCAATCAACATCACACAAAAACAATTATTTTGAAAGATTGGTAAGTTTTCTTAGTGAACCTTCTTATGAAATATCATTGACTCTATCCTGGACTCGATGTTGAAGGTTTCATTTTTGTACGCCTTTAGGTTTCAGAGAGTTAATGGTTTTGTGACTTGTGCTAATAATTTGGAAAAGTTTTAAAATTCCACAATCTGTGAGGTTTGATGAAAAATGGTTTGACGAAAAGAGTTTTATAATGTAAAATTACACACCTCTACAAGTTTTCAAGGAATTATGAGCTCTTGAAAAAATATATAAAATTTGGTTTTTCATTCCATGAGCAAAGTTGGATTGAGTAATCTGAAAATTGATGAGACTATATTGAGCAAAGTCAAAATGATCAAAGGTTGATGAAGCTTGGGATATTCTTCTTAATATTTTCCTTTCCGATGTGCAGGTATATCAAATATGATTTCCATACTTTTTATGCGATGGTCGTGTTAATGAATTTTGGAAGCTTTGATTAATTCAAATGCTATTAATGAAAGGATTATGAGGGGAATAAACAACTAGAGCTTACAAGATTAGAGCATGTGGAAATTGGATACTAAAGCAGTTTCAAAGAAAACATTAAATTTAAAATATATCTATGGCATATTTGGGCTCCTAATGGCAACAAGGAGGAGAAATGAAGAGGTGTAGGAAAGAGTTAGTGCCAAAATTAAAAAGAATACCAAGACAAAAATTAAGGAAGGAACCATTCTAAGAGTAGCTGAGGCACACAAAGGAAGAAGAAAGGCTACAATGACCTTGGGGAGAGGTTGTGCAAGTTTGAGAGGGAGGTTGTGGCATTTTGAAGACCATAAAATTTGTAGTGAATAAAATTGAGAAAAGGTCGTGCTACTTTTGGCAAATCATAGGAGTTAAAAATCAATAAAAGAACTTAGGGGGTCACATGGGCTGAGAAAGACAACTCAAGGAAAACAAAATTTTCCAAAGGCTACATTTTATGGAAGTTGGTGTAAGTATAGGGGCCATTTCATTTGTGAAGGATATTTAAAAGCTTGAACATAAAGGCAGATTGGGGTTTTGTAGAATGAAGTTTCCAGTTTAAAATTAAACTTTAATAAATGTAGAGATAAAGAGGACAATGGGGAGATTCCATAGAAAGAGTTGTTGATAACACATAATGGGCACATGAAGAAGTGAAAGGGCTATGTAGGAGAGAGTAGTTGAGTCATAGAAATAAATATAGATAGAGGATTGAATTGCTATTCATAATTTGACCAAAGAGCAAGTGATTGGCAGAGAGGTGTGAGTGGTTGTTGTGTGAATTGGAGAGTTCTTGTGGAGTGGAGATCTTTATTCCAAAACAAAGAAGTGGAAAATTGGATGTCCTGAGAAGGATGAGGTCATGGAAGGCCAGCTGATTGTAATTTGTAATTGAATAAATAGAATCGAATTTTGCTTGTAGTCATTATTTTATTGAATTAAGGTAGATAATTTTTTGTGAGTTTGATTTTGAGTTCATGAATGGTTGTTCTTTGAGAAGGGAGGACCCTCTGCACCAATATTTTTCAATATTTATGGGATATTGTGTGAAAGGATTTAATTGTTGTAGCTCATGAATTTTTAGAACTAGGAAGATTTTGAAACAAGTTAACAACACCTTTATTGTTCTTATTCCTAAGAAGACAAAGATGGAATCTGTAGCTAATTTCAAATCCATTAACCTCTATAATAATAGTGTTTTCTCAAATATTGGTCTCTAGAATTCAACCCCTATTTGATTAGATGTTATCTAACTCTCAAAAAGGGTTTATGCTAGGAATAAAAATATTGGATGCAACTATCACTACTCATTAAATCATACCCTCTATGGAGTGGTTCCATAAATAAGGTATGGTGTTGAAGTTTGACATCTCCAAATCTTATGAAAAGGTTTCTTGGGATTTTTTCTCTTCAAAGTTCTTAACAAATTTGGGCTCCAAGAGACAATTTGTGGGTTTGATTAAGGAATGTGTTACTACTCCCAAGTTTTAGTCTTGGTTAATGATACCCTAATCTAATGTTTTTTAATAGTGGTAGAGGCCCTAGACAAGGTGTTCCTTTATCCATGTGTCTTTTCATCCTTGTTGTGGAAGTGATTGGTAGAAATATCATGAGTATTATGAGCTCTAGGATACTCAAGGGTATATAATCTACTTCAACCTTTCCTCCTACAATACATCAATTTTTGGATGAAATATCCTTTTTGTTATGACCTCTATCCTAGAAGAAAAAAAAATGGAAACAAAGTTTGGATAACTATGTAGTTTTTTCAATTAGAGCATCAGTTATGAGAAGAGTCAATTTTATTTTTTTAATGTTGGAAGCAATCTTCAACATAAGATAACACACATGATAGGTTGTACATGTGCTTATCTTCCTACGACCTACCTAGGAATTCATGTTACAATTAAGAATGCCCTTCCTAATTTTTAGAATAGTTTCCTTGAAAGGATTCAAAGAAAATTAGTGGGTTGGAAAGGAAAACTTTAAGACAAGTAGGAAAGTTACATCTTCTCAAACCCTCTCTCCAAGGTATTCCTATCTATTTCACCTCTTTATTTAAAATTCTAAAACATCATGATTTTTTTTTAATAAATTTAGACGAGGTTCCTTTGGATTGGAGTGGAGGAAAAGAGGAGATTATCTTTGGCTAGCTAGGAAAAATCCTGTTATCCTAAGGTTTTGGTAGTCTTAGGAATTACAAAGATCCATTTGAATAATAAGGCCTTTCGTTCTAAGTTTGGCTAGGGACTGTTAAAATACAATAAGGATTGGTGCCTTGTAATGAAATCCAAGAACTTGATGGGGGAGTTGAATGAGGTTCTTATTTTTTGATAGTATCCCAAAGGGTTCTATAATTTGGAATAATTTTCTTAAACGTAGAGGGTTAATGAGAAAATGAATTAAGTAGAAAATTGGTAATGGGAGAAATGTAAGTTTCTAGGAGGATAGCTAATTGGAACAACAAGCTCTTAGGTCCCATCCCACATTTATTTCTCTTCAAAATCTTTTATTAAACCATTTTGGATCCCTTGTGAAAGATTAATTTTGAAGTCAAGGAGTAACAAAACATTGGAAAACCATTCAAGATTGTTGTTAGGATCAGAGGGAGTTACACACTATTTCTAGAGATCTTCAAAGGAAACTCATTGATCATAGAATACCAATCTTTCCTATAGAGGATAAACTCTTATGGGTTCAAGATAATAGGGGTTTCTTTTTAGTCAAATTTTATTATGTACTACTCATCAATCCTCCTAATATGAATTCCCTTTGGACAAAGATATGGAATCATAAGCTTTTTGCCAAAAGTCAAATTTTTGGTGGGTTGTTGCTCATAACAAAATCCTCATCCTAGAAAAATACAAAAATGGGATTTCAAATTGTTGATAGATGTATCTTATGTCTAAAGGAGGAGGAAATATTAGACCACTTATTCTTCCATCATGATTTTTCTAGATCCATCTACAAAAACCTATAGAAATTTGATATTTGTTGGGTCATGAATAACACAATGTTAAGTTTTGTTGAAATATGGTATTATCATTTCTCCCACCCCATTATTAATGAAATTTGGGATTAGGTTCCTCGTCATTTATTTTGGGGATCTATAAGAAGAGGAATAATTATTATTTTTGGATATGAGGAATGTTAATGAATTCTTCTTTACCTACTCTAAACTTGTAGCTAAAAATATCTTTAATTCTAAAACCAAGAAACTGGATGGCTTACCTTGTCTCAAAAAAGTTCATATTGTAAAAACTTGGGGTATAGATATATTTTTTATAGTGGGCTTGACTATAAAATTGGTCAGTGCTAACACCTCTTAGGAACTCTCTCCTCCTGGTTGGGTCAACTTGAACTTTCATGGGGCCTGAAAGGTTAATATTGGGATAATGAGTGGTGGTGGAATTATTAGATCTCATGAGGGAGAACTGATTGCTTCTTATTCTAGAGGGATATGTTTTAAGATGAATAATTAAGTTGATGCATTTGTTGTCTTCTTGAGAAAATTCTGCTACCTCTCTAGGTGTTCAAAATCTACAAATTAAAGGTGATTCAAAAATTATTATTGAAGTTATTTGTGGTCTTTCTATACTTGGTTGGAAGATAAGAGATATGATTCATGATAAACAAGGTTTGACAAACATTCTAGATAATTTCAAATTCTACATACTTACATGAAGGGAATAAGGCGGTAGATGCTCTACCCAAGAAGGGAGTTGACTTATATCATTGGCATTGTTGGCATAGGGTTATTCAGATCCATAATTATATCCCCCTTATAATTTGAAATGATAAATTTTAATAAATTTTTGGAGTGGAGAGGGATCAAGGTTCCCTTAAATTATTAGGTAAATCTTATAAATTTGATTTGTTGATATTAATTGATGATTATAATCATCAATTAGCAAACGATGGGAGATATATCAAAAATATTGAACATATGATTTACATTAATATTTATTTTATTATTATTATTATCATAAATTATAAAAATTATGGGAGACATTTCAAAGAGGTGACCCTCAAGTACACCAAATAACTTCGTATTGATGGTCTTTGTAGGAAATTTTGGGCATGTATCATTATGCAAAGCAATTTAAAATAACATACAATCATTTTGTGGGATTTTCTCTCATTATTTCTTATTTATAATAAAGGTGGATTCTCTTGAAAGATCAACTGCATCTTTACTTGGAGCTCTATCATATTTCAATCTCTCAATTGTTATCTCTATTATACCACAATTTTGAAGATGGATGGGGAAAGATGTCTAACAAAGATTGTCTCTTGAGAATAAATTAAAATTGATGAAACCTTATGGCATATTTGAAAATAAGGAGGTCTCACTCCTTATCTAGAATTCTTGAATGATTTTGACCAAATTCTCTCCATTCAATTCATAGAGCCCTAGAGTACAAGGTAGTCTAAATTGGGGGAGTCAAATTTGAGGTCACAAAGGAAGCCATCACTATTGCAATGAGGATCAAAATTGAAGAGAAAAGAGTGTACATATGGAGACAAATTAAGGAAAAGGAGAGAATTAATCATTTTTTAAATGATAGTGAGAGTGTCATCAAGTTCCATAATGGTTTCAATATGGAGAAATTTCCCTCACCCTGGGGTAGGTAATTTGGATGCTCATAAAATATTTTTAAATGGAGGGTTGATTCAAATGTTTTTTATATTATCACTTTCCTTTATTCAGCCATCTACAACACAAGGTTCTTGTATTTTTTCTCTTTTTCCTAGTGATCTTGTTAGAAAAATCTATTGAGTAAGCCAAAAAAATCTTCAAGAAAGGCCCTAGCAGGCCTATGATACCTCTTCACCAAGAGTTAATTCTCCATCTATACTAATTTAATCTTGCATTATGCCTTGAAAAACTATTTTATCCTACTTGGTTGACAGTTCCTAGAAGAATATTTCTCTATATTTGGGTAAAAATCATGTTTCTCTCTTAGCTAAGGATACCCTTGTTTCTCAAAATCCTACCTTAAAATTCTAGGATTCACTTGATAAAGCAACACTTAGCCAAAAAAATGGGGATTCCTCCAAAAAGCGACTCCTCAGGGTATCAAAAAATTCATTGGCTCCTCTCATAAAGGTGAAGTTGGGGCTGTTGTGAGCTTGTGTTCTCTCAAACATCCCCTAACTCCCCTTTGAGAACAAAAATGATAAAGGGAAATTCGAAACCACAATAAGTAAGAATATTGCAAAAAATCCATGTAAAAAAAGAGAGATGGAGGAGGGTCCTTTTCTCGAAAGTCATTTTATTAGGAAGGTTCTATTTAAATCCACACTGACTAAATCTACTAAAGGGGGAAAGAATATTACTCTGTCTTAAGAGAAGCCCATTGGCACAAAGATCATGGTTAGAAGATCAAACAAATTGGTAGCCAAGCCTGTTGAGTTGTAGGAGATAGAACTATCAAATGACTCATAATACATTAAAGGTCATTTTGCATTAAAAACATTTCTATAACAACCATTACAAACATGAATACATTGGTTACACTAGTGAAAAAATGTAAAATGTACAAACTTGTTGATAAATTTCTCAACCATGAAAGGTGAGTCATAAAATTTGTATGAGTTCATCCTATTGGAAAAAAGGTCTTTATCCTCTAACTAGTAGAATAAAAGGGTTTTCATCCTTTGATCTATGGCAAGCCGAAGGGTTTTCATTCTCAAATTTGGTCGCATGAACATAAGTGCTTAGAGTAGTGTTTTTGGTGAGGGTTTTGTGTGTAATGAATGAATAATCCTTACATGAAAAATGTAAACCCTACATATCCTTAGAAAGAATGTTGATATTTGCATTAATATCTTTACACACCCATTCCTATCAAACAACATTCTCCCTTAGATCACACCATAAATCATGCTCATGTGTGCAAGGTTGTACTTGAAAGGAATGTGGGGATGTGCTTCTTATGACTTGTAAATATTCTCTATAATAATGGTGAGAGGTCCTAGAGGTTTCAAAATCCTAATCACTACATTAATGGTGGTAAGGATAATTTTCTTCATTTCACAGTTGAAGGTACACATAGTGTTGAACAAGATGACTGAGAGGGGGTGAATCAGTTGTCACAAATTTTAACCTTTAAAACTTTCACCAAAAATTAGATCAATCACAAATCCTTTACTTTGTTAAAATGATTAAACATTAAGTGCAAAGGAAGAAATTGAAAATCATCACACAAACACAATAACACCGGATTTACGTGGAAAACCCAATAAGGGAAAAACCACAGTGAGTATTAGCTCACAATATAAAGAATATCAAAACCGATTACAAAGGTTCACTACCAAAGAAGGCTCACTACAAAAACATGACTCACTGTCCGGATCAAGACTCACTATCCAACAAGGGTTAACCACCCGGAGGGCTCACTGCCACACAGATACAAAGAGGATAGAAGAGATATGTTATAGAGAGAAGACACTCTTAATGCAACAGATATTTCCACCATGACTCACTCAAACACTTGTAGACATGCATGAACATTAGAGTACACCTTTAGCTCATTGCATCCAAAAACTTGGCAATTATACTTTGCACTGATTTGTCAAACTCGCATCACATACACACTATTTCACATCTATTTTGCATCTATCTACTCAATTTATTTTCATTATCTTTTTGTACACATTTCACCAATATCTCATCCTATATTTATACTATCTTCAACTTTGAAACATATCCAAAGTCAAACATCCATCAATTAAATTCAAATTAGGTCAGCACCAAAACATTCTAGGGTGGAATTAGAATGAGGGCAACCCAAACACATGCTTGATGAGGACCCAAATAAGTCCCAACATGCTTCATGAACTTCAAAAGTAGTGTTTAGCACAAGGTCAACCAAACCAGTGTAAAACACATAGAACAATTAAGCACACGCAACCCATAACATGATCCAATATTTCCAAACAACAAAATTATCTTCAATACAATAATAACAGCTTAACTCTAGAACCAAAAGTCATAAGACTCAACCAAGAAGAAATATGGAGTGACTACATTTCACCTGGACCTCAACCAGATACATTGAAAAACCATAGTTCACAACTGGTGAACATAACTTGCACTGTACAATGATCTGGAACCCCAAAATTTGGATATAGCAGCTTTCAACAACCATGATCAACATATCTGAACCACATGAACATATAAGAAAATCCCAGAGAAAAACCTAGATAAAACATTGAACACCTACAACCTTCCTTCATTACAATTTTCTCAATATCCTCAACATATATAGCCAATAACCTGCATCCATGACATCAATGACAACAACAACTAGTTTATAACCAATTAACCAGTTGACATCAATGACAACACATTCATTCTTGTAACACATAGATCCATGCCCTAAATAATATATAATGTTTTTGAGAAAAAGGGAACCCTTTTTGAAAGTCATAGTGTGAAATTTTCACATTAATGGTGCCCTGTGTTTTTTAGGAGTATTAGAGTTTAGGTATTAGGATACCCCAAGACTCATACCACAAGTTGAGGATTGGGGTTTGAAAGTGAGGCATAATAGTAAGGGGAAGTTTGACTCATGGATGAAGGCAAGGGAAACCAGAGTTGGGTTTGGCGTAAAGAGATGATGAAGTAGACAACTTTGAAATACTAACAAAAGGAGAGAATGAAGGTGGGGAATGAAGGATTAGAGGTGAGACATACCAAGCACTAGATTAAGGTTAATCCCAAAAAATAATTTCAATAGGATGTATGAAGGGAGTTTATCAAGCATCAAGGTTTGATGATGCTTAAGACTAAGTACTTAGGTAAGGGGATGTACAAAATTTTGACTCTAAAAATATGTATTAAGGAAACAATAGAGCTCAAGGTTTGACAATGATGAGGAAAAAGTATCCAAGTAGAAGTAAGGCCACAACTTTGACTTTGATAAAATAAGTGAGAATATTGATTCAGGAGTCGGGAGTCGGGGATAATCCAAGTAAGGGGAAGGTTGGAACTCTAGTGTTGAAAGAAAACTCAAGGAAAATGGTTAGGGTTTGGGGGAAAAGGCACTTTGGGAAGGTAAAATTTGAAACTTCAACAAAGCATATTCCTTTGAATTTTGAGAAATAAAGCCTAAACACATAATATTTGAGACCTACGAGGTTGGGCTCTATTAGGATTAGCTCATTGAAATTAGGAAATGGGCTTTTGGTCCACAAACATAAATTTATTATAAATGGGACATGATAATTCTACACATTATTCTTGTAGCCCTTGGTAGGGACTACAAATATAATAAAACCACTTGCTATTCTATCTCCTTTCTAGACGGGTAAGGGCCTCATTAATAAAATCCTTATAACTCCATCTAAAAAATGTGGCTTGTTATATAATGTATCCGAGAAAAAACTATAGTTTTATTAAAAATACATTATCTAAAAATAAAATTATAAATTAGTCCTTCCTATTGTTGATACTTATTATGTTACTATTGAGTATCTTTGGAAATCATCATCAATGTTAACAAATTAAAACACTTTCAAAATTACTTCTCACTTATAAAACCATTGAAAATCTTTTAAATTATCACACCCTCAAGAATTCTTGAAAACTAGTAACAACACCTAAAGTACTATCAAATGGTTGATAAATATAAACATTTACAATTGATTAAAGACATAGTATTTCCATACTCCATGACATAAATTGTAAAACTTTATGGTAAATAATTGCATATAATTTTTTTTTCTCCAAATTTTGTATCACACTCGTTGATCCATCATTCTAATTAGATATAAATTTTTCTTCTCGATATTTCAAATCTCACTCTATAATCCATCATCTTTAAAATTTGTTTATAACTAGCACGTGCACCCATAGGAGGTTCAAGGGAGATGCCGATAGGAAATTAAAGAAAAATCATAAATGAATTGTAACAATACATAAGTGGTTGTATAAAAACATATATGTATAGACATATGCATTGTATAATATAAGTAGGTACATTCGTTTATTGGATTTTTTTTGGTTTAAAAACAATGCAATCCCTTTGAACAATTTGTATCGAGTTTGCATTAGTCAAAGTTACATAAGAGCATCTATTTGTCTTTTTTGAAGCTTCTCTTTTAAATCCATGGAATGTCTATGAAGTGAAACAAAATGTTTAATAGATTGCTTTGAACAATTACTATAAATTTTACATCACTCAAATTAAAATAAGAGCTTCACAAAGTCTTTTTTGAAGGACCTCTTTCAAGCCTCAGATTTTGTATGCAGTGAAACTCAATGTTAGATGAGAAATCCATAAATTATAAATCTTTAACTAGATATGTAAATTTAACAAAAATAAAAATTGAGTAAGAGGGTATTTTTTGTTCTTTTATCCATCATCAATTGACCACCTATACAAGATAAATTTTGTAATTGATTAGTTTTAGTGTTGTTACTCTATTAAAGAAGGGAATAACTAAAAGTGCATAACTTTGAGAGAGAGTGTAATTAATTATACATACCTAGTGAACATTCTATTGTGAGTGCAAGTGTAGGTGATCTTCTTCTTTATTTTTTATAATGTATGAATTTTTTTCATTTTGGAATAGCGATCCAAAGAGAATGCTCTATGCGAAGGCCTTTTATAGATTTGACTTTAGACATTGTTTTAAATGTGAGACCTTGTATTTCAATTTTACCAATATTGATTGTGGCTTTATTTAGTGTAAGCCCTTGTGATTTGTGTATAGTGATAGCCCATGCCATGGATAGTGGTATCTATCTATGGTTGCTTCATGATATTAGTTGTATTGGTATAGTTTTTGGGTTCGTTTCATCCTATGGTGGACCATTATAATTATCAAATGTGATTGTAACATATGTTGGTGATTCAAGTGGTTTAGATCCACTGGGATATATAATATCTTTGACCTGTCCAAGCGATCCATTTACAAGTCTAGCTTTGGTCCATAGGTTTGTTGTAAGCATGAAATGTTGATATTTGCTTAGTAATACCTCTTGGGGAAGTTGCTCTTCATTATTATTAGTACCTAATTTAGTTTGTGTATTTACTACACAACTAAGTGCAACATGTACATTAAGCAGTTTCAACATTTTTTGGTTGTGTAATGTTACCAACTCGTTTGTAGCAAATAGGTGTATCGATTGGTCAAAATATTCTTGTTTAGTTTTTGTTAGTTGCTTGTTTGTGTGATTCATTAATAAGTCCCAATCATGTTCTGTTGGTTTTGCATTATGAATTTTTGGTAATGTTTGACAAAATTGTATTTGAATTGGATCATCACCTTCTTGTCTAAACATTGTTTGTAATGTAACAACTATATTAAATTTATTCCATAGGTTTCTTGTAGTTGTGTGTGATGCATAGATAGTTTTATCCATAATAGGTGGCAGTGTGCAAGGTCTCCTATAATAATTATAGACATGCCACCAAAGCAAGTATTTTTTTGATTGGGGATTGCTTCATGTAACTTGCTATCAATTTTCAATAGAAGTTTTGGCCCAATCAGCCTCATCTCATCAATGAGAATGTATTGTATATTTTTTATGTCTTCTTGAAATGTTGTCAATGTTTGTCCTTGCAATGGTTTTATTTCTCTAATTGGAATCTTGACTGTTGCATGTATCGTTGAGGCTTGTAAATTAAATGTTGAATTTCTTGTTGGAGCAAGAACAAGGAGTGAGTTTACTCTTGTTGGTACAAAATTTTGAAGTGCTTTTCTTATGAAAATAATTAGATAGGATTTTCTAGTGCCTGTAGTTCCTTGTATGACTATATGTAGCGGTTGGTTAGAGCATTTCTCTATCGAGTGATTTGTTTTTATAGTAAGTGCTAGTTTTTGTTTCGATGATAATGTATAGTTCTGGTTGTACAAATTTGAAGGGGAATGGACATCTTTTTGGGACATCTTGTTTGGGTGCAAAAATTGAATTACAACATCATGTAAATTTGTAGGGACATTATGATTTTCCCATTTGTTATTGTTGTCAAAATAACGTCAACCTAGCATTTCAAGTTCATTTAAATTAAGATTATTATCAAGGCCTAATTAAGATAATAACTCCCATTCATTCATTTCTAGAGTTTCTTGTTGATCCATATCTTCATCAAAATAGTTTCTTCAAGAACATCTTTAGTTTGTTCAGTGCGACTAACATGCCATGCATTGTATTTTTGTGTATTTATTTGCCTTCAATTCTTGATGATTTCTTCTTTGGTAAGGCCTATATCTTTTGTTATTTGTCAAAAATGTTTATATAGAAGTAAGTCACTCCAACAAAAAAAATTTAAAGTCTTATTTTGGAATGGTATAGAAATGTGGAAACACTTGCACTATTACTTTTTCTTTTCTATTCAACCATTTGCATCCTTTGTGAGAATCAACATATGTGAAGAATCTTGTTGATTCAATTAGTGTTACCATTTATAGGTCACATGGGCGATGCATGTAGGATTGTATGTAGTTAGATTGTATCTCACTACCATTGTTGGTTTTTTTTAGGTGGTGGAACACTTTTTAACCTACATTTAGCGATACAAATTTTTGATTAAAAATCACGAGAGGTAATTTTTATAGTATATGACATGTTTCTTGGGCTCCTATATCTCATTTAACAACAATATCTTCCATGAAATTTTGATATGCTTTCAAAGCCTAGTCTTCTAATCTTTCATTTGAACATATTCTTTCCAACATATTAACACAACTCTCTAATTTTCCTTCAACTTTAGATGCATACTTGGCAATGTATTTGAGAACAAGAATTCATGAGATGATGGATTCAAAATCTATACTAGCTTTCCATATTTAGAGAATCTTTGGGTTATGAATGTTTAACCTGTCATCATTTATGGATGGTTCATAATATTTATTCCCTAATTCATCACATGATAAAGTGGATTTTATGCATTCTTTCCATGGAGCTTTATATTTGCATTCTACATGTTGCCCTTTTTTACATAGGCATGTGCGCTCTGTGCATTTAGTGTGTCTTTGTACATGATTAACTAACTCTTCATAATCAATGTAGGGATCGATAGAGAATATTTTAGATGTGTTTAGTAGGCATGGATCATCCATTGGAGTTCTATTTATGATATTGCTCATTTTAGATTTAGAGTGAGGGTTCCAAGAAGTGACATAGTTATCAAAGAATTATTTTGCTCTATACACTTGCATAATATTTTCCCAATCAAGTGTATCCATATTCGGTGCATTTTCTAGCCATAGGAATCCATGTACATGTGTAGAGCCTTGATGTTTCCATTCATACCTATACCAATAATTTGTTGCATGCAAGAGCTTCTCAATGACCTATTCACAAAAGATTGCGAATCGTTAATGTAGATATAGGGATGTGGTGTGTAGGTTTTTAATCAGATTATATGTATGATGTTTGTTGGAGACTAATGTAGATGTATTGTCGGTTGCAAAAATCTTGTGTAATGTGGGCCACTTAGTATCTACTACACTCAATGTGAAGAACAAAGTTGGGGAACCTATCTGGTTGATCATGTTTGTTAGATCACTACGACACTTGTTCCAATATGCATGTGTCCCTCGTAAGGTAGAGCCAAAATGCATTAGTTCTTCAACCAATTGTTTATCTGGTAGTTTATGTAGGTGGGCACGAAGGTGTTTAATAGCGGTAGGTATATTATCTTCTACTTTTATTTTGATGAATATTGATGCAAGTGTTTGGATATGATGCCTCATCATAAGATTTAGAAGGAAGTATCTAAATTTTGGATGTTGGCCAAATATATTATCATGACATCACATAAGATGTAAAGCATATTCATGAAGTTGCACTTCCCTAGCTCGAGGTTGCATGGGAAGTGCATTTCTATTTGGAAAAAGTGTGGGAAATGCCATGTCGAAAAGGTCCTCACTAGTGTACTCATTTATGGGGGTTGAACTTATGTGGGGCCAATTAATGATGGTATTTGGTGCAGGAGCACCCATAGGTTGCCATAGGTTGTTTAGGAGGTTGACTAGGACAACTTTGTCTAGGACAACTAAGAAATCTAATTTAGTTCATTTGTGTGTGAGCCTTAGTGGCATTTTTGTTGTGAATTGGTCTGATGAAGGTCATCTTGACCATTGGATAGGTGTCATAAGGTTTTAGCTCAATATGAGGTTTAGGACTTTTAGGACTTTTGAAATTTTTTTGAGATGTTGCTCAATTGGAGCTACAAGCGACCAAGAAGAGCCCAAGGGAGAGGGTAACTAATTTGGGTGACCCTATTTATGGGATGCCTCGGCATTGGAGTGAGGTTGGAAGCATTTGAAACTATTTAAGTTTTGAATTCAAGCAAAGCATAAGTGATTATTGAGTGTAATCTCTCGTTTTTGGTTTACTGTGATGCTTTAATGGAGTATTTTCAACACTGTAATTCATGCATAATGTAGGATAGTAGCTCTTAGAATACTGTGTGGAATTAGTTAGATTTTTTATTTATTTTTCAAGCATTGTTTGTAGATAGTTTTCTTTCTACACTGTTGTTGGTTTGAACTAGACAGTTTGTAAAGAATGGAGGGTTACTTCACTTTCCCATCGTAAAAATTGTACGGCCCTTTGGGAATTGTGACTAGAATCCATGGTTGTACATATAGTAGGAGTTAGAGCTTTTGAAAGCACGGGAGCTTTTGATGGAGTCTTCTCCTAGGCAAGCCAAAGAAGAGCCCGGTTAGGAAAGACCATAGTGCAGAGCACTTAAATTGCAGATGTGACAACTTTATGAAAATTTCCGTTTGGAGAAGGAAGATATGAGACCTACCAAGCTATGGTAAAAAGGAAAAGACTCTACCAATCCATCTGGTGAGGGAAGAGCTTAACAAATTACAGAGAAGCCAGGAAAGGCTTAAAAGGCCTAGTTTTGTTCATTTTTAGGTTAGGGCTTTGTACAGTCAATTGAGGCCCAAGACCCCAAAAATCCTTGAGAGGTGGACATATGAACCAGGAATCCCAAGAAAATATTGGGGTGTTCTTTGGAAAGTCTTTGGGAAAAACCCTGATTTCTCGGAGAAGGAGACCTAATAGGAATAGTAGCCTTCTAGGCCTAATAGTGGGGTTTGGTGAAAGCGACCTGCAGATGGAGTTAGGTGGATCCCTAATACCCTTGATAGGATGGATTGAAGTCTTTGGAAGCACATCCACACCTATATAAATTCTTTTCAAGAAATTGGAGGTTAGTAGTCTTTAGGGTGGATTAAGGGCTAAGGCTAGTGTTACTGGATTGCACCATGTTTTGACTTGGGTGAAGGAATTTCGTTGGTAGTTGGGTTGGCAAGGAGAACTAGTGGATCTTAAACAAGAAGAGGTCCTATAGGTTGCAATTGGTGGAGAAAGACACCCTATAAGTCTTCCAAGAAAGACTTAGAGCATGAATCAGTGAGCGATTCATCCAACCTCCCTATCAGATTGGTATCAAAGCAACAAAAGATTTGGGATTAAATATTGTATGTCAGAGATTGAGTCTAGTGGTTCTACAATCATGGTGACAAATATAGAATTGGCCAAGAAGGTCGAAGATCAAGAGGAAGACAATAGGCTATTAAGGGAAAGAATAGCCCAACTTGAGCAAGCAATGAGTAATGTGCAAACCAAGACCGATGAGGTCAATGATAAATTGGAAGGAAGAGTACCCAAGAGTGAAGAGGTTGCAAAGGAAGACAAGATCCCTGAACTTGACCCAATTTTGTAAGAAGAGCCTTTCTTGAAGGCATTGAAAGCTATGAGTGGAAAAGCACTTGAAGCCATACCATTGTTTAGTGGGAAATTGGAAGCAGATCTAGTCATGGATTGGATAGAGGGAATGGAAAACCATTTTGAGTGTGATGGAGTCACTAAAGCACAGAAGGTAAAGGTGGCCAAATCAAGATTGAGAGGTTTTGCTTTGACATGGTGGAAGTTCATCCAGACAGAGAGAGAAAAGGAAGGCAAGAAACCTATTTCTACTTGGAAGGGAATGGTTGCCAAAGTGAGAGAGGCATACATGCCAAATGATTATGAAATTCAGTTGCATAAGAAAAGACAAAGCTTGAGACAAAGAGACCAAGATGTAAATTCCTATACTGAGGAGTTTCAAAAACTTTGCATGAGGTCTAATGTTTCGGAGGATGAAAGTCTTAAGGTGGCTAGATACCTTAACGGTTTGAAGTGGAACATACAAGAGGAGATGACTCTTCTAAGTCCCAAAACAGTGCACCAATGTTATCAATTGGCTATAAAGATTGAAGAGAGAAGTAAGAGGAAACAAGATCAGGCTTCCAAGAGCAGAGGAAAAGGAAAAGATCAAAGAGGACATAAAGGGACTGAAAAAAGAAGTTAGGGAGAGTCTAAACTCATAGAGCATGGTAGTGAAACAACTTCTAGAGGAGGTTATGGCAGAGGTAGAGGATCTCAAGTAGGTTCTAACAGAGGAAGAGGAACAGGTAGGAGTAACTCTTACTTTGCTAGCATGAAATGTTACAACTGTGGTCAAGTAGGACATCCTACTTATAGGTGCCCGGAGAAAGCATCTTCTTCTAACACAGAAAAGAGAGTAGCATATGCTCAAGAAGACACTATGAGTGTCAAGTCACTAGAGGTTAGTCATATTGAGTCAGAAATGGGGGAGAACTTGATGTTTAGAAGGGTTCTAATCAGACAACTAGTCAAGGAAGAGCCAAAGCATAGGAGAGACTTATTTAGGGTCAGATGCAAAATACTTGGGAAGGTGTGCAAAGTTATAGTGGATTTAGGGTCTACTGATAACATCATCTCAGAGGAAGCAGTGAGGAAGTTAAAATTGGAAAAGGTGCCCCATACTAATCCTTACAAGGTGACATGGTTGAATAAAGGGCAAAGTGTTCTTGTGAATGAGCAGACATCAGTGGAATTCTCCATTGGAGGATACAAATACAAACTGGTTTGTGATGGGTTGCCTATGGATGCATGCCATCTCCTATTGGGCAGGCCATGGCAATATGACAGAGGAGCCATCTATGATGGAAAGGAGAACACCATCTCATTCAAGAAGGATGGTAAAAAATTCAAGTTACAGTCACTGTTAGATGAAGAGGAAGTACATTCAAAGACCCCTAGTGTCTTGTTAAGTAGTGGCAAGGAGTTTATCAACACTCTTCAGCAAGGAGGTGAAGGATATGTGACTATGGTGCAACCCAAGGAAGAAGAAAAGACTAAGAAGACAGTTATACCAGAAGAAGTCCAGAAGTTACTTGAGCAGTTCAAGGACATAGTCAGTGATGGGACACCAGAAAAATTACCTCCAGAGAGAGCTATTAGACATCAGATTGACTTCATACCAGGGGCTTCATTGCCAAACAAAGCAGCTTATAAGCTCACACCAGATCAGAACCTAGAAGTGGCTAGGCAAGTGCAGGAGTTATTAGACCAAGGACTAATCAGGAAGAGCATCAGTCTATGTGCAGTACCAGTGGTCTTAGCAACCAAGAAAGGTGGTAGGTGGATACTTTGCACTGATTCTAGGGCTATCAATAGGATTACAATCAGATATAGGTTCCCTATTCCTAGGATTGAGGATTTGATGGAGTGTCTTGGAGGGGCAAAGTACTTCACTAAATTGGATCTCAAGAGTGGATACCACCAGATTAGAATCAAAGATGGGGATGAGTGGAAGACAGCTTTTAAGACAACTGATGGGTTTTATGAGTGGAGAGTTATGCCATTTGGCCTCTCAAATGCCCCTAGCACATTCATGAGGCTCATGAATGAAGTGCTTAAGGATTTCACAGGGATATTTGTGGTAGTGTATCTAGATGATATACTCATCTTTAGTAAGGCCGCAGAGGAACATTTGAAGCAGGTGGAGATGGTACTTAAAAGGTTGTAGGAGGAGAGGTTAGCCATCAACCTAGAAAAGTGTGAGTTCTTCAAACAAGAGCTTGTGTATTTGGGATTTGTAGTATCCCAAGGATCATTGAAAATGGACCCAAGCAAGGTGGAAGCTATCCTAAATTGGCCTACACCAACCACTGGGATAGAGGTAAGAATTTTTCATGGGTTAGCTTAGTTTTACAGAAAATTTATAAGAAACTTTAGTGGCATTTATGCACCAATGCTTGATACTATCAAGGGTGGCCTAAAGACTAAGTTTAAATGGACTCTTGAAGCAGAGAAGGGTTTTGAGAAGTTGAAACAAGAAGTGGCAACTCAACCCATCCTTTTGTTACCTAGTTTTGATAAGCTATTCACAGTGGAATGTGATGCCAGTGGAATTGCAGTAGGAGGAATACTAAGTCAAGAAGGCAGGCCTATAGCTTTCTTTAGTGAAAAGATCAATGAGGCTAAAAAGAAGTATTCTACCTATGACCTAGAACTATATGCTCTAGTACAGTCTCTTAGAAAGTGGAGACATTATCTCCTACCCAAGGAGTTTGTAGTGTTCACGGATAACTAGGCACTTAGCTACATCAACACACAAGAAAAGTTGAGTAATATGCACTTGAAATGGATGGAGTACCTCCAAGCCTTCACTTTTACTATCAAACACAAGAAGGTACAGTTGAACAAGGTGGCAGATGCACTAAGTAGGAGGTTGCTGACAGTACAGGAGATTCAATTCAAAATCATTGGGATAGAGAGTTTCAAGGATCTGTATGGAGAAGATGAAGACTTCTCTGAAGCATATAAGGTATGTTCTGATTTTGAGAATCAATTTCACAGTCAATTCTTAGAGTATACATTGCAGAGTGGACTTTTGTTCAAGGGGAATCAGTTGTGTGTTCCAAAAGGTTCAATGAGAGAGAATCTCATCCAGGAGAAGCACAATGGTAGTCTTAGTGGTCATTTCGGTATCAACAAGACAATGGAGTTGGTACAGAGGTTCTATTATTGGCCCAAGTTGCCAAGGGATGTCAGAAGGTATGTGGAGTAGTGTGTAGTTTGTATGAAAGCCAAGGGGGGAGCTAACAATGCAGGTTTGTATCAACCCCAACCCATTCCCAACAGACCATGGGAATGTATTAGTATGGATTTTGTGGTAGGACTCCCTAAAACTAAGACAGGGTTTGATAGTGTCTATGTGGTGGTAGATAGGTTCAATAAAATGAGTCACTTTGTTCCTTGCAAGACCACCCATGATGCTAGTTATATTGCTCATCTTTTCTTCAAAGAGATTGTGAGGATCCATGGATTGCCATTGAGCATTGTATCGGATAGAGATGTGAAGTTTATGAGTCATTTTTGGAAAACTCTATGGAGCAGACTAGGTACTAACTTGTCTTTTGGATCAGCTTACCATCCTCAGACAGATGGACAAACTGAGGTGATAAATAGAGTGTTAGGTAACCTTCTAAGATGCCTAACCAAGGAGTATGGACATACATGGGACTTGATCATATCACAAGCTGAATATGCCTACAATGACAGTGTGAACAGGACCACAGGTAGGAGTCCTTTTGAGATAGTATATGGAATGCACCCAAGAGGTGTGTGTGAGCTCAGAGATCTAGGAGCATAGGAGCATAGGAGTGGCCATGCAGAGGATTTCTCTCAGACCATGAAGGAGATTCAGGAGCAAGTGAAGAAGACAATCACAGAGGCTACTCACAAGTTGAAAGCTAAGGTGGATATGTCTAGGAAAGATCTCCAATTTGCAGTAGGTGACTATGTCATGGTCCACCTCAACAAATCTAGATTGCAGAAAGGAGTACCAACTAAGTTGTAGATGTAGAGAGTGGGACCATGTAAAGTGTTAGCTAAGTATGGAAAGAATACTTACAAGGTGGAGCTTCTTGTAGACTTAAGTATTTCACCAGTGTTTAATGTAGCTGACTTGATCAGGTATAAAGGACCAGTGATTGATATGGATCAGAACAATATGGATGTCTTGGAGGATGTGAGTACTGTAGTCTTACCTCCTAAGGACAAGCTGCAAGCAGAGAGGATCTTGGAATCTAGAGTGAAGAAGTCTACTCGGCACAAGGTGTACATGGAACACCTCATATAGTGGAAAGACAAACCAGAGTCTGAGGCTACATGGGTGGAAGAGGCTCATTTCAAGAAGTATGGAATTGATCTATCTCTGATCTCTCCCCAAATTCCTTAGTGTTTGTGCAGAGGGGGGAGAATGGTGTAGGAGCACCCATAGGTTGCCATAGGTTGTTTAGGAGGTTGACTAGGACAACTTTGTCTAGGACAACTAAGAAATCTAATTTAGTTCATTTGTGTGTGAGCCTTAGTGGAATTTTTGTTGTGAATTGGTCTGATGAAGGCCATGTTGACCATTGGATAGGTGTCATAAGGTTTTAGCTCAATATGAGGTTTAGGACTTTTAGGACTTTTGAATTTTTTTTGAGATGTTGCTCAATTGGAGCTATAAGCAACCAAGAAGAGCCCAAGGGAGAGGGTAACTGATTTGGGTGACCCTATTTATGGGATGCCTCGACATTGGAGTGAGGTTGGAAGCATTCAAAATTGTTTAAGTTTTGAATTCAAGCAAAGCATAAGTGATTGTTGAGTGTAATCTCTGGTTTTTGGTTTACTGTGATGCTTTAATGGAGTAGTTTCAGTACTGTAATTCATGCATAATGTAGGACAGTAGCTCTTAGAATACTGTGTGGCATTAGTTAGATTTTTTATTTAGTTTTCAAGCATTGTTTGTAGATAGTTTGCTTTCTACACTATTGTTGGTCTGAACCAGACAGTTTGTAAAGAATGGAGGGTTACTTCACTTTCCCAATGTACAAATTGTATGGACCTTTGGGAATTGTGACTAGACTCCATGGTTGTACATATAGTAGGAGTTAGAGCTTTTGAAAGCACGGGAGCTTTTGATGGAGTCTTCTCCTAGGCGAGCCAAAGAAGAGCCAGACTAGGGAAGACCATAGTGCAGAGCACTTAAATTGCAGAGGTGACAACTTTATGACAAATTTTCATTTGGAGAAGGAAGATATGAGACCTACCAAGCTATGGTAAAAAAGAAAAGACTCTACCAATCCATCTGGTGAGGGAAGAGCTTAACAAATTGCAAAGAAGCCAGGAAAGGCTTAAAAGGCCTAGTTTTGTTCATTTTCAGGTTAGGGCTTTATACGGTCAGTTGAGGCCCAAGACCCAAAAAATCCTTGAGAGGTGGACATATGAACCAGGAATCCCAAGAAAAGATTGGGGTGTTCTTTGGAAAGTCTTTGGGAAAAACCCTGATTTCTCGGAGAAGGAGACCTAATAGGACTAGTAGCCTTCTAGGCCTAATAGTGGGGTTTGGTGAAAGCGACCTGCAGATGGAGTTAGGTGGATCCCTAATACCCTTGATAGGATGGATTAAATTCTTTGGAAGCACCTCCACACCTCTGTAAAACCTTTTCAAGAAATTGGAGGTTAGTAGTCTTTAGGGTGGATTAAGGGCTAAGGCTAGTGTTACTGGATTGCACAAAGTTTTGACTTGGGTGAAGGAATTTTGTTGGTAGTTGGGTTGGCAAGGAGAACCAGGAGATCTTAAACAAGAAGAGGTCCTATAGGTTGCAATTGGTGGAGAAAGACACCCTAGAAGTCTTCCAAGAAAGACTTAGAGCATGAATCAGTGAGTGATTCATCCAACCTCCCTATCAGTATCATTCTCATTTCTATCTATAAAGATTCCTTAATGATTTTTAACTCACAACATTTATTTGGTAGGCTCACCATAAACGATGTTGAATATTCATTTTCACTTTCTAGATCATCTTGACTATTATCAACTTCAATGTTTTATGATATGGGATCTTCATTTTCAGTTTGAAGTATATGAAGCATTTCTAAAATGTATGTAGTAGAATTAGGGAGTAGTGATAATGCAACAACATTGATTTCAACATCCTTGTAGTATGGGTCATATTATATATTGTAGGCTAGTGCATTTTGAACATGAATTCTACTAACATAGCAATCACAATGCTTCCCATGTGTATTAGTTCGTCAAACTATTAATAAATCCAAGTCTTTGATTTTATGTGGCAAAGATTTTTTTATTGTTGTGATATCTTGTGGGAAGCTAATTGTGTGACCACTATATTTTTATTGTCCACCATGAGCATGGGTAACTTGAAATATTGGATTGACACATGCAATGAGCATCTCTTCTACTTGAGTGAGAATTCACAAAACATTTGGTTGGTCACATGGATCTATATTGTTAGTTGTGGAGAATCGATGTATGCCTTTCTCAGAACTACATTTTGTACATGCACGACTGTTGTTTGATGAAAAAATATGCATACGAGGGCAGTGTTCCTTACATATAATACATGTTTGTAAGATCAACAATGCAACTATTCTTTTTCAAAAAAAAATAGATGCCTCCATAAGGTTGACGGACCATCTCATATCCATGTTTTTATTTGAATTTGTGTTTTGTGTAATTTTTTTAGGAAGATGTGTTTCACATTGTTGTCAATTTCCATTTGCTAGATTTCAAGTAATTAATTCAGTGGGAATGTAAGTTTTCTAATTTTGGGAGCTTGTAGAATATTGTGTGTGGTTAGATATTGATTGATCTAATTTTTCTAGTAAGTTTGTGTATGTTTTATGCTATGACATGTAACACCCCACCATGGAACCCGGAGAACAACACATAAAGTAACAAAATAGCTGAACATTTTTTTTTAAAAAGACATTTGATTGCAACATGTGTACAAACTAAACATCTACACATATGTTCTTAGGGTTCCATGACAACGCTACGTAAACATACACAAGTAAGAACATCTCAACATTATACCATAGACATAAACATAAGGATAAATCATGTTAATGATGAATAATCCAGTTACATAATCATAATGAAGTTAAGCTACATATTCAAGTTACAACAACTGAGATTGTGACAAATCTCGTTACATCATATTAATATTACAATATGGTCTCACATAAACATCAAGAATGTATATAATATAGATGACAGTCATAATACATCTGTCAATCTTATTCATGAGCACGCTCAGCGTCCAACTCCATGAACAATGTAAAATCAAGAACCTGCCATAAGAACAATATCATCGCGTACTGCATCACCTGCAAGGGGACCCAATGGAGGATAGAGCACATTCCTCCCAACCATGTGGTACTCAAAATTTCACCCCCCGTGCTAGGAGATAATATCAGGTCCACAAGACAAACAACCATGAAAATAGAACAAAACATCACATGGCTTGATGAACACATAATGAAATAACGATGTCTAAATCACATAATTACAAACAAAGCTCCCAGAGGCAACATCATAACAAACAGTAACTCTACACAAGAGACCACATAACATGTATTAGGTTAAGAGTGTCATCACACAGTTTACTTTAGGTTACCCTGATGAATCTTCCTAGACTACCGGCCCTCATACAGAGTTACCCTAGCAATCTCTACCGATTCCCAACCCCTAAACAAACTCATGTGGAATCGAACTACCTTTCAAGAAGACAAAGTAGATGATCATGCCATTCCAAGCCATCTCAACCTACCCTTAATCTATGCAAGCACTAAGGTATTAGGTGAGTAAATCAAATTATTTGAATGAATAATGAACAATACCCAACCCCTAGTACATTAAATTAAGGTTTTCACTAAATTATCAACTTCCAGATAGGTTACCCTAGCTACCTCTTAGGGTTCTGACCCCTATCGTAAGCCACTCTCCCCACATACAATAACATAACTTATTGAAAAATACATAGGATAGCCATCATGTACATAAAAAACATAACCAAGAATAAGCACTTCTCAAATATGGCATAGACCATATAATGTTCAAATACCACCAAGGTAACAATTAAACTGTGCTAGGTTGAATCCCAATCTAAAACATTGCAATTGAACAATAAAGAACAAACATAATAAGCTTTATAATACATGTTACTTTTCCTAGCCTCTGGAAGATATAACTGAAGGGAAAAGAATGCGGATCTAATGACCCAACAGTGCGGAATACATTCCCTTAACACCTTTACTACAGGGGAGAGAAGCAAAAACAAAAAACTAACAGTTTCTATAACTTATAGAGATGCATACAACCATGGCAATGAGAAACCAGAAAGATAAGCAAACAAAGATGACACAGTATTTACGTGGGAAAACCCTTTCAGGTAAAAAACCCACCACACAAAGTCAAATCTATTGTATTACAGTGATGAATTGATTACATACAATACCCAGACTTCTTTGCTCAGCTCACAATCACCCAGAGAGTTTCAGATCCACTGTTACAATGTTTTCACAACATATAGTTCAAAATCCTCTTCAAGAACTCGCGTCCTTCTGTTCTTCAGCTCACGACTTCAAACTTGCTCTGCAACTTTTTGACTCAACTCAACTTATCTAACTTATGAGAAATAACACATCTCTCATCCATATGCAACTGACTCAGAAGAGCAATGAAGTCCATCCGCAAATCACGCATCTAGTCAGATCTGACAGATCTCCCTGCAACGAGCCGTCCATGCATTCAATGCCATCACCAAAACGGTTGAGCTCGCCACCCTTCGATGACAGATGCAACTGCCACAATAACTATCTTGGTATCCATCCAATCACAGTTCAACCAGGTGCCACGCGTCCAATAGACATCGAGTGCGACCAAGACTTCAAGTCATTTCTAACACTGCCAGATTCGGAGTCGGAACAGGAGTCGAAACATGACTCCACCGAAAATACACACTGTCGGAGTCGAAGTCGAAACTGGAGTCAAAACATGACTCCACCGAAATTATAGGTTCAGGAATCAATTCGGTTCCACGTCTGCCCACGGCAAAGGGGAACACATCGGAAACAGTTCTGACCAGGGTAAGGTCAACCCAGAGTTAAACCAAGACGGGAACACAAAAGATCGGAGTCGAAGTCGGAGACAGAACAGGAACAAAAATAGGACTTTACCAAAAGTCCAAGATCAGGAACCAATCCGGTTCCGGTTCCGCCTCCGCCAACTGCAAGAAACAACAATCTAGAACCAGGACAAGGCGGAGGAAAACACCCCGAGTAGAATCCAAACATCCAGAAGAACCAGATCGTAAAAGCAAGAGTCGAACCAGGAGTCGGAATAGAAACCGAAACAGGAACCTAGCAAACGGATATTGCCAAATTCCAAAACTAGTTCCGCCTCCACCAGAACCCGTGAAGCGAGAAACAACAGACGGTAGGTAGCGGAGTCGGAACAGGAATGAGAACCGAAACCCGGAACTTAGACAAATAGAACAATGCCAAATTCCATCTCGGTTCCGCCTCCGCCAGAGACCCGAAACTTAGGCAAACAGAACAATGCCAAATTCCATCCCGGCTCCGCCTCCGCTAGAGACCCGGAACATAGGCAAATAGAACAATTCCAAATTCCATCCCGGCTCCGCCTCCGCTAGAGACCCGAAACTTAGGCAAACAGAACAATGCCAAGTTCCATCCTGGTTCCGCCTCTGCCACAACTTTACAAACAACACAAAATCACCAAGGCATGAAAATGAGGACTTCAAGCTGGAAGTTGAGACATAATTTCTCAACAATAACACTCAATAACTGAGAAGTGCATTCTTAATCATTAAACAATATACTATTATCCAATAAAAACATTCTTAGATAATCATCATGATCTAAAAGTTCATAAACGATAATTTATTGACATAATTAAATGTCTTATATAATTTTTTTTTCAATTTAAATAGGATAAAACAAAGATCATTCTTCATTGGAAATAATATAAATTATTTACATTCATTAACCAACCACACTACAAGAATCAATCAAATACTCGTAAAACATTTATACTCCTAAATTAATATTCCATTGTGTTTATGAATTATTCCAAAGTAAAAATATCACATGATCACATACATCAATTAATATCGTTATCTTTATATATATATATATATATATATATATATATTTAACCATTTATATAAAAATATCATTGTTTACCCATATATGTATATATATATACATACATGAAAATCAAAACATAGCCATTCCATATCAAATATACCAACTCGCGGTCTATTGAAAGAGATAACCGACTTAAGTTATAGTCCATATCATTTTAAAGGATACATACTATATTTAGGTACCACTTTTAAATCAACTACTAGTTCCATTCTAGAATGAGAGATTACGGATAAGGAAGGATAGCATGCATCTTACATATGATAATACCAATTGGAAAATACATTCCAAAGTATGTGATGGTAAATAAACAGATCCTACGCTAAATTTAAATGCAAATACCATTAAATAAAAGTGGGCTCTATGTAGCATGGCCTCCTATCCACCTATTCATTGCAAGAAACTCATCATCTATTCTCTAATGACAAGCATACATATAGATACAAACAATGAAAAGAAGTTTGAGAGAAGTAAAGATGTCTTCATGGCAACCTATGGTTTGATTGACAGCACTGACCACATCATTCAAACATGCAAGGCACGTGAATGAGGAGACTGTATGAAGATATCCGTGAGGGCTAAGTAAAAATATGATCAAGAATGAGCAACGATGCAGTACCAAACTAGTTTTTGCATGTCAAATGAAGAATAAGGAACAACAAACAAAAATAAAGAAACGGTAACTCAAACTGAATTTGCAAGGCAAGAATAAGAAGACGACAAGGGTAGGTTGTACACAGAATAAAAGAATGCAATTAAATTAGTCGTCGATCAATGGTAAGGTAGAAGAACGAAAAGAAGAGAAGCATTGATAACATCAAACAATAATTCCATGCCAATAAGGAATAAAGGAACGACAAACAAAGAACAAGAATACGACAAAACACAAGGTTGTACACAATACTAGCAACCAAAAGAAATGAATTTTAACAGGGATTCTCATTTATTCAGCCACCATTGTTTTAGAAACCAACGAGATGGAGGGAATTTTGTAAACAAGAATAGTTTGAATGATCCAGATGTCAGAATGATGCAATTACAGGCCGAAAATAAAGTTTAAAGCAATTTTCTATAGATTTAAGGATTCATAGCTAGGTTTTCATAAGTTTTCATTTCTCTACAAATTTTTTTTCAATTTAATCAAAACTTAAGCAATAACGATTTCATTTCTAATGTTTGTGCAGATAATTCAACAAGCAAATTCTACATAAGGAAAATCAAATACCATAAATGGCATTTAGAAGCTTCTAATCAAGAAAGTACAAAACACAGAAAAGAACCTGAATTATTTGCTCAAATCCGATGTAAATGGAAGCAAGAATCAAAAAATCCGCAATGCTATGCTTTTCCAAAATGCATAATTCCTTTCCAATTCACTGTCACCAAACTTTTAACCAAATCACAGAGAAGAAACGAAAAAGCTCTTTCCCCCAAAAACTGCCATGAAAACTTTTCCAGAAAACCAAAACCAATTGTCGTGAACAATATTTATCAACAAAGCTTTTTAATTAATTTTCACTTAACTCACAAATACAAAACTTAACTAACTGTCAGTATACAAACGAAATTGAACAGACAATTCTAATTAAACAATTACACAAGATAATACCTTCTCATTTCGAATCAATATTTCAGATATTTCTCATAAACTGTTAAAAAAAAAACTATTTAAAATATCTACTTTTCATATAATTAAGTTTGCACATTAAAATCGACAATTTTATTTAATTAAATATCTTATTTATTTAATTGAATTAATCAAACCTTTTAAAACAATAATCAAAATTTAATTATAAAATTATCTAAACATAAATAATTTAATTCAACATTTAAATAACATTACACTAAATCAAATAACTTATAAATTAAACCATTTAACTAATTAATAAATCAATTTCTAAACATGACGAAAATATGAACGACATGACGGAACGAACGACGAACAACAATGGGTGACAAACAAATACTCGTTCTATAAGGGAACGATGGCTAAAGTGGAAGGACCTGACATTATCTCTGAAACAACATGTTTCCATTGGGTCATGGCATGCTCAAACCTAAAAAAAATAGGTGGAGTCGATGCCCAGTACCTACAAACTTCATAAAACAACATTGTCAAACATATCTACATATATCGACAATCACACCCTGAAAGAGAGTTGCAGCATAGTAGGGTACTCACGAATGAGTAATGCTACACTGTCTCCTTCATGAAGACTGGCATATAGTAATACATCATAAACAATATCAGATACATCATTATAAACACTCTAATGCTCTAAAAGAACATAAAACCATAACACACATATAAAGTCTATCATAATGTCACCACACGAACATATAATCAGATGATCACAATGTATCTAATGTATCATCAACCAAATATAAAAACTAACATAATATTTGTGTCATAACTGAAATAAAGTAGCATAACATCCAAAACAGCTAAAACGACTAGCAACCGAACATAAACAAACTGAAACAAACAGTAGCAACTGGAGGGACACTACATCCTCCCCCCTAGGATAAGGCTTACTCCTGGAAGCTTGCAAACAAATATGGATAAAGCTCTCTCATGTGTGTTGCATCCTCCCAAGTAGCTAATGCCTCATCACTAGGATCCCACTGGACCCTCACCTGATCAACGTCTCGACCCCTGAGGGAAAGCCTCTTGTGCTGAAGAACGCCCACTGGCTCCAAAGCCAATTGCCCGTCCTCTACCTATAATGCATTCCAATTGAGCACATGTGAAATATCAGGATGATAAGGCCTAAGAACAGATACATTGAATATATCATGATTGTGTGACAAACTGGGCGGTAAAGCAAGACGGTACGCTACATGACCAATCCTCTCCAAAATCTCGAATGGTCCAATGAAATGAGGCACGAGCTTAGAGCATTTTCCATAACGGATCAAACTCTTTTGCGGATGCACCCAAAGAAATACCCTATCACCAACTGAAAACTGACAATCCACTCTATGTGCATCGACATACTTCTTTTGCTTGTCCTGTGCCACCACCAAGTGCTCTCTGATGCAATCAACCTATTTCTCCATATCCTAAAGCATCTCAGGTCCAAGTAGAACTCTATCCTCAAGTCGATCCCAACTCAATAGAGTTTGAAAAGGACATCCATATAATGCCTGAAAAGGAGGCATACCTATGGAACTATGATACCCATTATTATAGGAAAACTCCACTAAGTAAAGATAGTCTTCCCAACGCGACTACTGATCCATTACATACATCTTGATCATATCCTCAAGAATTTGATTGACCCTCTCTGTCTGTCCGTCGGTCTCTTGGTGATAAGTTGAACTGAAGTTCAACTGAGTACCTAAGGCATGATGCAAGGATGTCCATAATGTCGATGTAAACACATGATCTCTATCCAAAATGATTCTACGAGGAATACCATCCAACCGAACAATATCCTCCATGAATATCTTTGCCACAGAAGAGGCATTATAGGATGAACGAATCAGAGAAAAATGTGCTACCTTAAGCAACCTGTCAACAATAACCATGATAGCATCATGTCGACGAGACGACATAGGTAAACCAACAATGAAGTCCACTGATATGATATCCCACTTCCATTTAGGAACAAGATGTGGCTGCAACAGTCCTGCAGGATATTGGTGCTCGACCTTAACTCTCTGGCACTCAAGACATCTCGAAACAAAATCAGTGATATCACACTTCATCCCAGCCCAAAAGTACAATTGTCAAAGATCCGCATGCATCTTCTTAACACCAGGATGAGCTGAATAAGATGCTCTATGTGCCTCTAACAAAATCAGAGTGTGAAGACCCTCTACATGTGGAACGTAAAAATGACCCAAATGTCGCAACAATCCATCTACCTCAAGAGTATATCCTGAGAATCTACCCTCCAAGGGTCTACCTGATCCCAACTCCATCTTCACCTCCTGATATAGTATATCTGTAGAAAGTGCTACTAAAATTTGTCTCCTCAAATCAACTCTAAGTGTCACGACAGAAAGCTCATGCCTTCATCGACTAAGAGCATCAACCACTACATTCTCCTTCCCCTGGATAAATTTCACCTCGAATTCATACTCACATAAGAACTCCATCCACTGTCTCTACCAAGCATTCAAATTAGGCTGCGTGAAAATATATTGCAGACTATGGTGATCACTGTGAAGTTCAAAATGGTGACCCAACAAGAAATGCCTCCACTGAACTAGAGCATGAACAACTACAACTAGCTCCAAATCATGAGTAGGATAGTTCAGTTCATGATCCTTGAGTTTGAGAGACTCATAAGCGATCACATGACTGTCCTACATCATCTCGACTCCTAATCCTTCCAAAGATGCATCAGTGCATATGACAAAGTCCTTAGTAGGATCAGGAACGACTAAGATAGGCACACTCGTCAACTTTTCCTTGAGTTTTTGAAAAGTTGAATGACACTGATCTGACTAAATAAATTTCTTCCCTTTCCTCTGAAGAGAAGTAATAGGATGAGTAATCCTTGAAAACCCTTGAACAAACCATTTGTAATACCCCTTAAGACCCATAAAACTATGAACCTCAGGTACATTGGTAGGCACAGGCCAATCAATGACGACTTGGGTCTTTGAAGGATCCACAATAATACCCTCTACAGAGATAACATGACCAAGGTATTTCACCTCAGTCTTGAAGAACTCACACTTAGCCAAATTCATGAGTAGTTGATTCACTCTCAAGCACTGCAATACCTGTCTCATATGATCTTCGTTCTCCCTCATATCTCTATAATAGATAAAAATATCATTGAGAAACATGAGAACAAAATGATCAGGGTATGTGTGAAAAACACCATTCATCAAACTCATGAAAACAGATGGTACATTTTTTAACTTGAATGGTACCACTATGAACTCATAATGCCCGTAACGAGTTCAAAATGTCATTTTATGAATGTTCACTTCTGAAATGTGCAACTGATGGTAACCCAATTTTAGATCAATTTTAGAAAACACGTTAGTCCCCTTGATCTGATCAAAGAGACCATCAATTTTGGGCAAGGGATATCAATTCTTTACCGTCACTTTATTCAATTAACGATAATCGATGCACAATCTAAGAGATCCATCCTTCTTGTTCATGAAGATGACAAGTGCTCCCTAAGGAGAAACACTCAGACGTATACAACCCTTAGCCAAAAATTCCTCCAACTGCAGACAAAGCTCTTCTAGTTCATGTGTGGTCATTCTATATGGAGCTCGAGATATAGGCTCTGCTCCAAGAACTAGGTCGATTCTGAAATCTATGTCATGTTTCGGCGACATACCAGGAATATCACTGGGAAAAACATCTATGAATTCCCCAAGAATAGGGTAATCATCAAGAGATACCTCTCAACTCTCCCCTACCTCCAAGTCACTAACCGTTGTTGCAAACAGCTGACAACCTTGACGAATGCATCTCCTTAACTGCATAGCAGATATAATCCGCAAGAAGATGGATCTTTGCACACCATTTATTTCAAATTTTGTACTAGAATCATCTAGGCAATGTGTTGTCTTTCATCGATAATCAATCACTCCACGATGAGATTCCAACCAGTCCATACCCAAAACAATGTCATGAGAACCAAGAGGTGTAACACGAAGATATACTGAGGTAGATAACGATCCAATCCTTAATCTAGAATTGTGAACAAGGGATTCTATTGCTACCTTCATCCCATAAGCCAATTCAACCCGCCCCCTAACACCTTGCTTTACTGCCACGAGTCCACATCGCTCAATAATAGATGGAGAAATAAATGAATCAGAAGCTCCAAAATAAAAATAAAAGGATAGAAACATTAATACCCTATAACTAACCTGAAAACTCAACTACAGTATTTTGATGATCAGCTTGACAGTTATCTACAGTAGCAAAAACTTTGTGAGAATGGCCTGCATCTCCAACTGTTGGCTCTGGAGCTGCTGGTTGCTGACCAAACCCTGATGTACCTCTCATAGGACACTGCCTCGTAATGTGACCCTGCTAACCACATGAAAAGAAACTAGTACCTCTACCAAAACCTTTGCCACTAGAAGGTGCATTTGATTGCTAAAAACTACCTCTGCTAACCATAGATTGTGCACTATGCATTGGCTAATCCAGATGGTTGCACTTATTATGCCACCAGTTAAGGTTCTTCCCAGACTGTGAACCGTTACCCGACTAAAATTGAGAATTCTTATTCTTCGGTGGGAAATGTTGTTGTTGACCACCATTAGCGGGTGCATGTTGGTTCCAAGAGGAACCCCCTGTCTGAGTCGGATCGCCTCGCAGACCAAAACCTACAATAGATGCACTACCTATCTGAACACCAGTATGTCCACCCAAATCCATGGTCAAATTCTCCTCTATAATTTATGCCTTCTCCACGACTACCTCCATAGTCTTCAGCTCGAAGACTCAAACTCCTTTGTTGATACGGGTGTTCAAGCCCCTTATGAAATGTTGTACCAACATAGCCTCTTCATCCATAATTCCAACATATTGTTTGAGCTCGTAGAACCTACGCTCAAACTGCTCAACTGACATGGCCATCTGACACAAATCATGGAACTCATATGCTCGATGCTGTCTCCAATGCTCTGACAGGAAACACACTTTGAATCTCTCCAAGAACATTGCCCATGAAATTGAACCAATCTCTAAGTGAATCTTATGCTCTTCCAATCACCACCATGTAGAGGCAAAGCCTCTAAGATTCATAATGGCGCATCTAGCTCTAGAGTTGCTACCATATGGATGCATAGCAAAATACCATCCCAAGTCTAACAGCCAAGTTTCTGCTTCTAGATCACCACCAATACCGTCAAATGTGGGAGGGTCTGCCCTCAATAAGTCTCTCATATGCCCTACAACAACAACATCCTTCTCCATAGTCTCAACAACTCTCCTAGGTGAACTATCTCATTCTCTAACCACTTCCTATTTAGCCTCCTGTCTAGGACCAAGGCAAGCAAGAACCTTCTCAAGCAAGGGACACAACAAAGCTCCCTCTGATTTCGGCTGAATCATATTATGTTCCTCATCCACCTGATTTACCTAAGGATCCTGCTACTCTACATGATCACTCTCATGTGAATTCTGAGGAGGAGTATCCTGGAAATTAGCCATACGGGCACCACCTCGACCACGACCCCTACCACGATGTCAAGGAATGGTCCTACACAAAAACCACAGACAAGTATCAGTTACAAGACATAAAGGACAATTGGGAAACAAAAATTATAAAGTCTAACATCTAGGACAACCTAATGGGCTCACAAAAACTAGAGTACACATTGTTAGAACCTTGTGCTATGATAGCAAGTTGTAATGCCCCACCATGGAACCCAGAGAACAACACATAAAGTAACAAAATAATCAAACATTTTATTTTTTAAAAGACATTCGATTGCAACATGCGTACAAAGTAAACATCTACACATACATTCTCAGGGTTTCGTGACAACTCTACGTAAACATACACAAGTAAGAACATCTCAACATTATACCATAGACATAAAACATAAGGATAAATCATATTAATGATGAATAATCCAATTACATAATCATAATGAAGTTAAGTTACATATTCAAGTTACAACAAGTTGAGATTGTGACAAATCTCGTTACATCATATTAATATTACAATATGGTCTCACATAATCATCAAGAATGTATACAATATAGATGACAGCCATAATACATATGTCAATCTTGTTCATGAGCACGCTCAGTGTCCAACTCCACGAACAATGTAAAATCAAGAACCTGTCATAAGAAAAATATCATCATGTACTGCATCACCTGCAAGGGGACCCAATGGAGGATAAAGCACGTTCCTCCCAACCATGTGGTACTCAAAATTCCACCCCCCATGCTAGGAGATAATATCAGGTCCACAAGACAAACAAACATGAAGATATAAAAAAATATCACATGGCTTGATGAACACATAACGATGTCTAAATCACATAATTACAAACAAAGCTCCCAGAGGAAACATCATAACAAATGGTAACTCTACACAAGAGACCACATAACATGTATTAGGTTAAGAGTGTCATCACATAGTTTACTTTAGGTTACCCGGGTGAATCTTCCTGGACTGTCGGCCCTCATACAGAGTTACCTTGGCAATCTCTACCGATTCCCGACCCCTAAACAAACTCATGTGGAATCAAACTACCTTTCAACAAGATAAAGTAGACGATCATGCCATTCCAGGCCATCTCAACCTACCCTTAATCTATACAAGCACTAAGGTATTAGGCGAGGCAATCAAATTATCTAAATTAATAATGAACACTACCCAACCCCTAGTACATTAAATTAAGGTTTTCATTGAATTATCAACTTCCCGATAGGTTACCCTGGCTACCTCTTAGGGTTTCGACCCCTATCGTAAGCCACTCTCCCCACATACAATAACACAACTTATTGAAAAATGCATAGGATAGCCATCATGTACATGTAGACACATAAAAATGACCTAGGCCTGCAAGCACTATTTTACCACTTTTCGTCCTAGCATAATATGACATTTTAATTATGTTTCTAACTCACTTTCAACTATTAATTAAATAATTCATAATTATTTAATTAATTCATATTTCTTTATTCTCCATGATTATTAAATAAATAGATCTTATTTACTTATTTAATGTGTCACTAATTATCGAAAGTCTTCTCATAATTAAATAAAGTTCTCAATTTATTTAATTAATCTTTATCATTTATGTCCTCTTGATTATTAAATAAATATATTTTAATTTATTTATTTAATATGTCACTAATCCCCAAATCCTCTTTTAATTAAATAGATTTATTAATTTATTTAATTAATCAATCACCTCTTCTAAATTAAATAACTATTTCTAATTATTTAATTCCCTTATTTGACATTTCCCTCATTTTAAATAAAACAATTTATTTAAAAATGGCTTCAAATGGTTAACTACTTCTTCTTTTAGTAAATTAATCTTAAATCAATTATTTACTATCTCACTAAATCCATATTTTGAATTAATTTTAATTCAAAATGGAAATATTCTTCTACAAATCAAGTAATTGCTAAAATTACTGATTTTCTAAATCTCATATTCTTATCTTTTGATTTTTACTAATTTTCATCTCACTGTCACGTTTATTCTCCATCCTTGATTTAATTTCTTAAATTAAATCTTGTGCACTCATTTGGGAATTTTACCCTAACCCTAATTGAGAGTTGCCATTTTTGAATCTTGACCATTGATTCTAGAGCATTTCTCAATCTCTCATCTCGTCCGTCCATCCAAAATTGCATTTTCTATAAAATGTCAATTTTGTTCTCATTTTGACATCTTGGAATTTGACCTCTTGATCTCTTGAATCTTTATTTGCTTAATCTTAAACTCTTGCATTGTCATTTAATTATTTGTATTTAGAATTTAATTTCTATTGCATAGTTTATAGTAAATCCTTCAAAACTTTGCTTAGGGCTAGGCTATATAGTATAGTTTGCTCATCATAATCTGAGGGCACACTCATCATCATAGCAAGCTAGAAGGTGCAATGGAAGTCAGCCATGGAGGAGGAAGGCCTAGGTGAGCTTGTTTCATGTTTTCCTTTCTTTATTTTCCTATGCATTCTATTGTCATTGTGGGTTTTGATATAATATGCTAATCTAATCTTGATCTATGCAAAAAACCCTCAATCACATTGGTGAACCCGACATTTTCTTTTTTTAACACGTTTTTGTAGGTTCGCGTACAGTTTCTATTTTTTTTATAGGTATAGGTATACGGAACAACGTAATTGACAGCCTGTGCAATGCAAATGCTCTGTTGCGCCGCATCTGCTTGCACAAGCGACATAATAGCTCTGTCGTGACGCATTTGACGGTCTGCGCGACGCAACTGACCTCTTGAGACACATTTGACAAAAGTCGAACCGCAAACACCATATCAATCTACATCTACCAGAGATAACGACGCATCTGTAGCATCGAGCTGCATTTGCTCTATTGCGACACAAATGACTGGTAAAACCTTTTTTGTTTTCTCTTTTTTTTAGTGTCCTATTTTCTGCTTCTAGATTAGAGATTTTTCAAGATACTAATCTTTTTGTGACAGTGTGTGTCAAGCTGGAGTCTAACTAAATTTTATTGATTGTTTACTTAATTTAATTTCGCAATTTTCATTTCACTCATTCGGTAAAATGAACAATCACGCAATTGCATGAAATTAAAAAGAACAATCATTTCTCTTTTTTCATGAGTTTAAAATTAATTGTTAGTTAGCTCACACTACAAACGGTTAAAATGAACCCCATGCTTGACAATGCTACAAATAGTTAAAAATGAACCATTGTTTTTTTCTGTTTTGTGATTTAGTTAGTCATCACAACAACACATTTCAATTTGGGCTTAAAAATAACAACATGCGAGTGTGAGTTAAGATATTCATGTGCTCTCTCTTTGTTTTTAAACAAAGATTGATTGAACTATGAATATTTTGGCTCGCTTTTGTTAGCCTTAGAAATTGGGCCTGCTTTGGTGGGAAAAAGTACTCACCCCAAAGCGACTCAAACTGGTAACAAGCTAAAGCCAAGTGACACCCAACTAGTATATAAATTTTAATGTTAAGGAAAACTTAGCATTACAGAACTTCCTACAAACCAGCAATTGACTCCCCAGTACCCTTGTGGTGCATCAAAACCTATAGAGCGTAACCTCTGCAGACTGGGATGATAATGCCTCTCGCGTGGCCTTTTGAACGGGTGCCCGAAATAAAACCTTTGTTTTAGTAACCACAAACCTTCTATTCTTTGGTGCAGCAACGGTTGTTGCCAAGGCACTCACACCTGCGTAGTTCTTAGTAGAGATGATCAATCTGCCATGGGAGTTTCATGGAGGTTGGAAGCTTGGTTTCCCTGAGAAGTGAGTGCACTATAAGGGGGAGCCCGTGGGGCCAATCTTTTGAATTCATCCACTAAGGATATGCGGTTGGAGTAAAATCCATGTGGGATCAATAAGAATATTGTCCTTGTAGCCATAGGATTTTTGTAAATTTCTTCTATGTGGTTGTTTTTCTTTTTTTTCAATACCATGTGTTTACCAACTGTTTTCAAACAACTTCAACAAAAGAAAATCAAACTTGCCAAAATCTAAAACAAACTAGTCAAATTGCTGAAATTCTTTTCCAAATTTGCTTCCTGCAACGCAATCGCCTGGTCAAAACATAATTGATTCTTTCTGAGCCACAATCGCTCTGTTGAACCACATTCACAACTGCTAAAACCGCAATCACCTTATCACACCACATTTTCCTACTCATACGCCGTAATCGCTTTGTCAAGCCACATTTGATTGATATCAAGCCACATTCGCCATTTTGAGTCATATTTTCCAGTTAAAACACCGCCGTCGCATAACTGAGATGCATTTGCCCTATCATAACGCATTTGCTGCGACGCATTCGCCAGTCTTCAAAATTTTCTTTTCACTATCAAAACTGAGGTCCAAACTTGTCTTTTTCCAAATTCCATCAAGTCTTTCTCTATTATTTTTGTCAAACCAAACATTGAATTGCTCAAATTCCCTCATCATTGCATCATAGATAGGATTCTTAAAGTCACCATAGGATCCCATTTGCATTTTCATTAGTTGCATGGTTAAATTCTACCATCTCCTTAGACACTCATTTTGCAGATTTTAGGAGTAAATTCCTTACCATCCATTGTCAAACCTTTGCATTCAAAAGTATGTTATCATTGGACTCAATCACCCTTTGTCTTTTAGTCAATATCTTTGATGAATTATTTCCCACTCAATAGTCTAGTGTGGAAATTTCACTTTGTCCTCCTTTAGTCCTTTTACAGTCCATTGATATTCCAAACCTGAAGCTTTGCCAAAACTTTGTATGGTCAAGTATACATCTCCTTAGATTTACCAATAGTGAGTGCCTCTTAGGCTCCTTTTAGTTTGCATACCATTAGTCTCCTCACTTTAGTGTCATATCATTTGCATTCACAAACCTTTAGTCTCCTTTTGGTCTCATTTGCATTTCATAACATTCCTCAATTCCAAAAAAAACCCAAAAACATAGTGTCATATTTAGGTCATTCTCCCTCATCATCCCAAAGTTGAGCAAAAATTTTTATGGTTGAAACTAGATTACAGAGAAATAAAAGACTCATGGATTCTTTTTTTCAAGACACCAACTTTCTCGGTTTCACCAATGACATGAATTCATTCCCTAATGACATGAACACTCTTTCTAATGACATGGGAAATTCTATTATCAATCCTTTCAATGAGATGTCCATTCCACCCTCTTCACACAATCCTTATGAATAATTTGTCTGCAAAGACCAAAATGGGGAAGTCATTGAAGAAGACATACAAGTTTATGCCCAAAACCCAGAAGTGGCCTCTTTTGTGGAAGAACTCGTTCTAAACGATTCAACCAGATATCTAGCCACGCTCCTTGACCAAGGGGCTAGGTTACCAAAAGGATTTGACCTCAACACTAGTAGAGCAACATCTCCTGATCCCCAATCACACAATACTTCCATGGGAGCCACATCACAAAATGTCATTAACACCATTAATGCTACCTCCCTTGGTCATGCTACCACCACAACCAATGCATCCACAACAATCAACACATCATCTATTGGGGGATCATCTACCCAAACCAACACCACATCACAATCCATCCCCCAACAAATATCCACTATTCCTTCACAACCGTTTGGATCAACAATGGGTGCAACCACCTCAACCCTCTTTGGAACTTCATCTAGTTCCATGGGTACATCAACAAACCTCTTATTAGGTTCCTCAAATTCTATGGAAACCAACTCATCAAACCCTTTTGGAAGGAATAAATGAAGAGTTTTCATTCAAGGCACCAAACCTAATGTCCCAAATTCTTCACAGGTTAATACCAAAATTCCTTTGAGGCAAAACACCCACATTCCTCAAGGCCATAATTACCTATTTGGGCAAGGCAATCAACGCACCCAATTTTCCACTCAATTTGGGCATCAACATTCTCAAAACCAACAAGGCCCCCAAATTCAATCCAACATGATGGGATCCCACACCCCAACTTATGCGTCTCAAGTCCATACACAACAACACATCCCGCATCAACACGCTCATTTCCAACAACAACCAAATCAGAACAGTCATTTTTCTCATCAATAACAAATCCAAAATCAACACATCTCATCACAACAGGTCGGCAACCAATCTATACCTATCACCAACATGTGTGATGCTACCAACAATCCAATTGTGGAGGCACTCACACTCCAACTTTCTGCTCTTCAAACGCAAGTGGAGACCTTGCAATAGTCAAACAAAAAGTCCTATATGTCACATGACTTATGTGCTTACCCGTTTGACACAACCTTTTAGATGCCACCCTTTCCTCATGGATATGTGGTGCCACATTTTCCTAAATACAAAGGCAAAACGAACCCCATTGAACACATAAGAGAATTCACCACCAGTTGCATGGACATTGTATATGAAAAAACCTATCTCATGAGACTTTTCTCTAGAAGTTTCGCAGGCCATGCACTAGAGTGGATCTCGCTATTGCCTAAAGGAATCAAAAGATGGGACGAATTGGAAAACAAGTTTGTTGAAAACTACGCCTATAACATTGACACAGATATTGACATTGCCTCCTTATGCAGACTTACCCAAGAGGATGCAGGAGAGACTTTTATCCCATTTTTTCAAAGATGGAGAACCTTAGCAAGAAAATGTCCGGTAGAAATACCTGAAAAGGAGAAAGTCACCATGTTTGTACAAAATCTCCTAGGACCGCTAAGATATGGCTTACAAGTCCATTTTTGTACCACCTTTGTTGACCTTGTTGAAAAGGGTGTGCAACTTGAAAAATCCTTGATCGCCAAAGGCGAATTAAAATATGGTGGCAAAAAATCAACACCACCACAAACAATAACCCAAGTAACTCTAATGACAAAACCAAATACTGGGTTAAGAATAAAAACATCACAAATGATGGTGTGATCGATCCAAAAATTGTTAATGCAACAGGTCATGTACTCACCATCAAAGGAGTTCAAAATTAAAATGCACCTGTGACTACACCGACACCAACTGCCAATGCTATTCAAAATAATCCTGCTCAATCTAATCAAAGGTAGCTGCGTCAACCACGACAATTTAAAAAATGCACATACACCCCTTTGGGTGAACCTATCAAAATTGTCTTGAAGAAACTCATCCAAAATGGAGTCATAACATTGGAAGAACCTAAACCGTATGACCCTGGTCAGTTCAAGCCATCATGGTGGGATGATACTGCATTTTGTGATTACCATTGTGTCAAAGGGCACAAAACTTCCTCTTATCACCAGTTGTGAAATCTTGTGCAAGACCTTATTGAAAACCATACCATTGAGTCAGGAGGTCAACCATTTGCGTCTAATGTGGATCATATGATCCACAAGAACCCACTGCGGGATCATGGTTCTGGTAAACCCTCCTCATCTGGCATGAAGAATGCCAATAATCAAGCTAATCACGTATGTCTTGCCTTCAATTATTCTGGTGGTACCATCATCAACAACTTGTGAGCTACTGATGAAGAGTAATGTGTCAATACTATTACCATTAAAAAGGCCCCAGACTGCAACATCGCAACACATAAAGGCAAGGTCACCATCCCAGGTCCCTCGGCACGTTAGCCTAAAATTACCATACCTGGTTCATCTACCAGATAGTCAAACCCTAGACCAGAGTTCAACCTTATTGAGCAATTTAATAAAACACCCACTCAAGTATCCATTCTTGAATTGCTCCACATCTCACCCGCACATAAGGCCATCTTGGATAAAGTCTTGCAAGAGTCTTCCATCCCAACCAACATTGATGTCAACCATTTTGAAACTATGGTCGGATATCTGACTTTGCCTCACCACATTACCTTTTCGGACAGTGACTATTCCTCACGTAAACCATCTCATAATGATGCCCTTCATATCGAGGCTTTTTTCCACAAACATAAGGTTTGACGAGTCTTAGTAGATGGCGGAGCAGGATTGAACATCTGCTCTTTAAAATTGGTTAAAGCTCTTGGCTTCTCTGATGCATGTGTGTATGCTACTAAGGGCATTGTCATCAAGGCGTATGATGATGAAGAACGTGCTTCTAAAGGTGTCATCACAATTCCAATTGATGTGGGACCAGTTATTATAGATACAACATGCCGAGTCCTAGATCATGATATACATTACAATATCTTACTTGGTCACCCCTGGATTCATGCCCTAAAGGCCATTCCTTCCACGTACCACCAATGCCTGAAGTTCCCTTTTGATGGTACTGAAATTACTATCCCAGGAGATCCTGATCCATTTCAATACTATACCAATTTGCGAGCCACTACTAAGAACCAGGTACCCATCAATTGAGAAGCCTCAGATTCCACCTCTTCCAAATATATTGACCTGTCTACACTCACCAAATCATCCATTCCATCAACTTTTGCCACACCATCTTCCTCGGACTCTATACCAAGTAAAGACCTTTAGATCCAGGACCTTGGCTATGGAGAATTCAAACTGAATACGGCTTACTCTATCACCACAATACCTAAGCCGCCTAAAGTCTATGGTAGATCGTGTTTGGCATTCGATCCCAAAACAAATTTCAAGATTCCACCAAAAAAAAATTTCACACTATGGGGGGATATGGGTAATGAAGTCATTATCAACATAGCTAACTGGATCTACAAAGACCTAGAAGAATTACCTCCACTACCAGTGCATCTCTATGGAAAAGGTTATGACATATGCAAGGCATTGGGTTTTGATGGCACAAGTGGTCTTGGAAAGGCAAACAATGGAAGGAGAGAACCTGTTATTGTTTTTGCAAGACCAAGGTACATAGGGCTAGGGTTTGACCAACTCAAAATTGACGATCAAGGTACCTATGAACTATCAAGTGAGGGCGTAACTGCTCTAGAAAGTGTTGAGACAAGCAAAGAATCCCTTACCGAAACTGACTCTAATGAATGGGAATGGGGATTTGAGAAAACCCTGAGCAACTATGATATTGATGAACTATTCCTAGACCCTAGCCAACTCCCCTTTGAAGAAAGATTATGATAAGAATACAACATTGATCCTATTGACCGACACTCCAAAAATAAGGAATGGGTAAGCATTCCTTGGGATCCAAAAAACATAAATTGGCCTTAGCAACATCTGAAATGTCTCACCCTATTATTGAGCCCACCCATAAGCCTGACCTATTTGAACCTACCATTCATACCTCTGAAAGGCCATCTAGTAGTCATGATGTTGATACTTTTGTGCCCTATTATGACTATGAATTCAACTCATCTTAATATGAATATGGTCCATCCATTGCATCTGACATGGAAGTTGAAATTGAAAACTTTGCCTTCACACTTGAGGCTTCAATTTGCACACTTTCTGCATCTTCCCCATCTTTTATCAGCACTAACGATGGGATTTCCCTTGTTTACTCGCAACTGATTGACTAGGACAACCAAGAACCACCAGTGATGGATATTTTTCAGAATGATGAGGCAATAGCATAATTCATGGGGCTCCGAGAAGGCATACCATGGGGTGATCACAAAATAGGATTTTCCATTGACCTAGATTGTGCAGCTTACTTCGAGTAGATTATGCAGCTTACTTCGGGGAGATTATGCAATCCTCTAGTCGCAAAAATACAAAGAATAAGATAAAAAAATAAATGTCTTTAGGTGAAAACCGCAAGGCACCTTGTGACAATAAAATAGTAAAAATAAAGGACGTATCCGAAGGTGAAAACCTCTCTGAGGTGCCTAAGGATGGAGGATTGGAATTTCTTCCCATAACACAGGAAAAATCGACAATGCTCATCGAAGACACCATCAAAGTTAACATAGCTACACCATAGAATCCCAAAATGGTTTACTTGGCCGCATCATTGTCAGAAGAAGAAAAACCCGAATTTCAACAATTCTTCACAGAAAGGAAAGTTAACTTTGCATGGTCATATGCTGACATGCCAAGCCTAGATCCAGAATTGGTATTGCATCATCTTCCATTAATCCCAAATATCAAACCAATCAAACAAAAATTACGGAAAATGCATACACAGATTGCACTACTTGTAAAGGCTGAACTAAAGAAGTTACTGGATGCTGGATTCATAAGATCAATAGACTATGTTGACTGGATATCCAACATTGTCCCTGTCACAAAGACAAACAGATAAATCCGCATCTGTATGGATTTCAGAGATTTAAATAAGGCTTGTCCAAAAGATGATTTCCCATTGTTGAATATAGACATGATTGTTGATCTCACAATAGGGTACAAGATTTTCTCTCTCATGGATGGTTTCTCAGGCTATAATTAAATCCGCATTGCAACTGAGGATCATAACAAAATGACATTTACATGCCCATGGGGAACATACTGTTAGAATGTCATGCCTTTTGGCTTAAAGAATGCAGGTGCCACATACCAAAGAGCCATGACAACAATATTTCATGACATGATGCATATACTAATGGAAGATTATGTGGATGACCTCTTGGCCAAATCTTTGACACAGAAAGATCATCTCAAAGTCCTAGACAAAAATTTTAGACAGCTAAAGGATTACAAGGTTCGTTTGAACCCAAAAAAATGTGTCTTTGGGGTCACTTCAGGAAAACTATTGGGCTACATAGTTTCACGACGAGGCATAGAAGTTGATCCTGCTAAAGTGAAAGCAATTCTAGACATGCCTCCACCAAAAGTAATCAGCGAGTTGAGAACACTCTAGGGTAGATTGCAGTCCATCCGACGCTTCATCGTACAGTTGACAAACAAGTGTCAACCATTTCAGTACCTGTTACACAAAATTATCCCCTTTGTATGGACAGATAAATTCCACACAACCTTCGAACAAATCAAAGAATATCTATTGACACCACCTGTCTTAATGCCGCCCATTGAAGGCAAGCCATTGATTTTGTATGTCTCTGCAACTACAAATGCACTGGGGGCATTATTGGCACAAAACGACCATGAGGAGAAAAAAAGAGCCATATACTATATCAATCGCACACTTATAGGATATGAGTTGAAATATACAACCATTGAACGCGCATTCCTTGCAGCTGTCTTTGCAACACAGAAACTAAGAAATTACATGTTGAATCACCAGACACACCTAGTAGCTAAGATTGATCAACTAAAATATCTCCTAAGTTGGGCAGCATTAACAGGCCGTTTAGCAAAGTGGGTCATGATTTTAAGTGAATATGACATACAATATGTTGAGTGCAAGGCAATAAAAGGGCAGGTAATAGCAGATCAACTTGCATATGCACCCATCCAAGGCACTCATCCACTGATAATTGATTTTCTCGATGAGTCTATCTTTCATGCAAAGTCTATGTCACCATGGAAACTATATTTTGACGAGTCTCATACTGGTCACGGCTCGGGGGTTGGTATCTTATTCATCACACCACAAGGGGATTCCATTCCTAAGGCATTCTGGATCACCTTCCCTTGTACTAACAACATTGCAAAATATGAAGCATTGGTCACATGACTCAAGATCACAATTAAATGGAAAATTCAGACACTGCTAGTATTCGGGGATTCTCAGTTAGTTATCAACCAAGTGAATGATGATTATGAAACAAAAGATGAAAATTTTCTCCCCTACAAGCAAATGGTGGATAGCTTCCTGACATATTTCAAATTGATTTCCTTTGAACAAATCCCCAGGACACAAAATAAGGCAGCCGATGCAATGGCTACTATTGGATCTCTCTTAGACATCCCCAAAAATGTGTCACAATTTGAGTTCTTAGTTGAACAACTCTTGATGCCGACATATGACATCCCAGACTCATAAATGGTTTGTGAGATTGTTGGTCTCATTTCACCTTGGTACCAAGACATCTATGACTATCTTAAGCCCAAACCCTACCACCCAACCTTTCTAATCACCAGAGAAAGTCCTTTATACGAAAAGTCGCCCGACACACCATCGTCAGTGACACCCTATACCGTCGTGGCTTTGATAACACCCTTCTTCGTTGTCTCGACACTGATGAATCCCAAACAACTTTATGAGAAGTACATGAGGGTATAAGCATATCTCATTCAAGTGGTCCAACGTTAGCTAGGAAAGTCACCAGACTGGGATACTATTGGCTGACATTAGAAAAAGATTCTCTTCAGTTTGTTAGAACATGTCGAAAAGGCCAGGTGCATAGTGATCTAATTCACGCACCTGCATAGGAGCTGAGACCAGTCACTTCTCCACGGCCTTTCGCACACTGGGGACTTGACCTCATGGGCAAGATCCATCCATCCTCCTCTAACGGCCATAAATTCATAATCACCACCACTGAGTACTTTACTAAGTGGATTGAAGTCGTCCCTCTCACTTACATCACCAGTAAGAAAATATCAAAGTTTATCCTTAATTACATCATCTGTTGGTATGGTGTCCCATAATCCATCATCACAGATAACAGGATTCCATTCAAAAATCAGGACGTTTGTGAACTATATGAGCGATTCCACATCCAACATCATTTCTCCACCCCATCTTATCCACAAGGTAACAACCAAGCTGAGGCATCAAATAAAAAAATTCTTCGCATTCTTAAGAAGACCGTCAACGACGCTAGTCGAGATTGGCACTTACAACTAAATCCTACCTTATGGGCTTACCGTACCAACACTCATACACCCACTGGAGCCACTCCATTTTCCATTGTCTATGAATCTGAGGCCAAATTGCCCATCGAGGTCAAAATTCCTTCTCTCCAAGTCTCCTTGAAGGGAATGATCGATGATGAAGAGTACAGACAGTCTCACCTACATGAGTTAGAAATGTTACAAGAAAGACGACAAAATGCCTTGAATCACTTGTAGGCATATCAAAATCGTCTTTGTCAAAGCTATAACAAAAGAGTAATGGTGAGAAAATTTGAAATAGGTGACTTGGTCCTCATGCAGAATCCAAGAAATCAGGCTGACCGTGAAAAGCCGAGAAAGTTTGAGCCTAATTGGCTCAGTCTTTATATTATTACTGCAACATTCGGTTCTAGAGCATATCAGTTGGGCACACCTGATGGAGAACAATTGACATAACCCATCAACAACCTACATCTGTGAAAGTTGTACACATAGCCTCAGAGAGCTTGACTAAAAACCTAAAAATAAAGAAAAAATCATCCCTTGATGAAAACCTGGCAAATAGGCGTGTTGGTGACACCAAAAAAAATCAAAAAATGACAAAAATAGTAAAAGAAATAAATTCGTCCAATAGTGAAAACCTGGCAAATGGGTGCCATGTGTAGTCGATCGTTGCTTTGCCATCTACTATTACTCTAATTGACCCTTATCCACTTTCCATAATCACAACGGCCTGACACATTCATGACATTCATCCTAAGTCCAATTGATTTCGACCATGGTTAGCATTTGGTTGATATCACCCCTTGCATATCCTTGTCTTTTTCCCTGTGTTTGCCTATTTCCATATCATTTGACCCAGGTAATCCTCGATCTGTCTGGGGGCAAGACCTTTATCGTGTAACTGCAGTGGGTGTCACACATGATCCTGCATTCGTAAAAAGTCCTGAAAAAATTCATAAAAATCTAAAAAAGTCTTGAAAAAAGTCATAAAAATATGAAAAAGTCTTGAAAAAGGACCTAAAAATTGAAAAATGTCCCGAGAAAATACAAAAACATCCAAATCAATGTCAAAATCCCAAAAAAGAGAGTCAATATATGTCTTATCAATCCAATCAGTCACATCAATCGATCTTTAGTCCACGTCTAAACTACATTGTCTCTACGCATTTGCTACGTAGGCAAGATTCATCTTTGAATCCCCGAGACATTAGGTCAGTCTTTCTAGGTTTGTCAAAATAAAATCATGATTCAAACTTATGTCCTTTGGACAAATTCATTGGTTGTGTCGAACTACGGGGTCTTTGAGTGCACGACATAGGCAAGGCCATCAATCGATGAGCCCCTGAGGCTGCACTAGGTCAGTCCATTAGGGTTCATGGCACCACATTTTCACACATGTCCAACTCTCTTCAAATCAAGCAAATCTTATGTCAATCCCGACCAGGCAGTCTATCAACAACCTATTTCATCAACACTTTCGATCAAATTAGCATGTCAACAATGACATGTAATCAAACTCTATCAAGACAAATTAATCTGGAAATTTTTTGGGTTCTTCTTCAAATGTGTCCTTTTGAAAAGCAACTCTCGTCATTTCTTTATGCTTTTGGATGTGTCCTTCCTAAACATCATCATCATCATCTAGAATTTTGATGGATTCTCCTAACTCCGAGAATTGATCTCCCAGATATCAACATCATTCAAGATGTGTCCTTCCTGGATTTGATATCGCTCGACTTTTTGGCAACCTTGACTTTGTCAACCTTGGAATTTTAAAACACTTGGCAAACACTTGGCAAAATTTATCTGTCTTTTTGATGGTTATCATGATATTAGTTCCTTACGTCATAGGAGCCATGACATATCATGATGATCATCCTTGTCTTTTTATGATCACCCTGCTACTAGTTTCTCAAGGATGTCCTACCTTTAGGATTTAGAGAAGCAACAACGTAGTACGATGATTTTCCTGTCTGTTTTTGACTATCATGTGGCTAGTTTCTCAAGGGTGTCCTAACATCAGGATTTAGAGAAGCAGCGACGTCTCATGATCAGTCTGGTTTTTTTTGGCGGTTGGTCATGACAAAGTGACTAGGGGCAATTATGTTCCTCGTATGAGTCATGATCATCCTTGTCTATGACTGTTGATCTACATGTTGGTTCGACCTTGCACACTATTGATCTATGTCATATCATAGTGTTTGTCGGCCATCATGACATTTTCGCCCAATGATGATTAAGAGCAACAACTAGGATAACACTATAGCAAAGTTTTGAAGGATTTTTTGTTTCAGCACTAACATGCATTATATTTCTTCGCACTAACATCCATCTTCATCTTCTCTTCTCTCATTCTTTGATGATATCCTGTGACATACAAAAAAACAAAGTTGCATACATGATCATACAAGTATTTCATATTCACATTTCACATCTACATAAATCAAATACCATAATTTGCATTGCATAACGTTATCATTTACATCCATCCATCTCACATCATAAAACCATCATTTGCATTAACATATACGAATCACATCATCATACATTACACAATGCATACATACATAACCACATCCATAATTGCATTCATAAATATAAAACATGATATCCATACATCTCATAGCATCATAAAAGCATCACATAGCATCTGATAAAGCATAGAGCACCATAACACATAGAATCATATAGGCCGCATCAAAAACTGCATTGCATATATATAATCTCAAAAATATCATGTCACAAGATAGAGTCAAAGGATATCCCAAAAATGGAGCTCGTAGGCTTGAATGTCAATATATGCAAGTGTCTAATACAAATATCAAAATACAAGTCCTAGAATATGCCTCCTCCGTCCCGTGGAGGTGAATCATGAGGTGGTTGTGACTGAATCATCATGTGAAAAGTGACCTGGATAGGAGTGGTGTCTGAAGTCTGACTTTGGGATCCTGAGGGATTAGTAACAGGAGGCTGGCTCTACTCTACTTGGTGTCCTAATGACACTGATCAATGACCATGCTCTAACTTGTGGTTGTGGCCTGATGAATGTCGATGTGAACTGTGTGACCTGTGGCCTAATGACTGCCCTGATGCAGTGGACCCCCCAGCACTAGTATGACTACTGCTATGTGATTTGCTACTGTTGTGGGTCTGGGTGCCACTGCCAGTCCTGCTGTATGATCGGGAAAATCTTGGGTCTCATCTCTCAAGTGCAACAACCTGCTCATAAAGCAACCTGTACCGACCCCTACTCTCGGCCATCCTGGCCAGCTCCCTAGCCATATCCCCTGTCAGCCCTGCACATAACTCTGAAAACTTAGTAACCCATCGGTCTGACTCCTATTGTCGAATAACGGCTTGATCTCTCTCCACCCTGGTAACCTCCAACTCCAATGCTAAGGCCTTGTTCTGAGATAAGGCCGCATCTAGTCTACTCTGGAGATCTATGATCCTTTGATCAATGGTGGCATCTGCAGGCAAAATTGGTGACATGTCCCCCTCCTCGTCTCCAACAATCGTCCGCTCTCGCAATCTCCTCTCAGCCTCATCCTCCTCCTCATCCCTCTCCTCCTCTCCTCAGACCTCCTCCACATCGATATCAACAAGATGGTGCTCGACAAATGGATCCTCTTCTGTTGGAATCTCTCCCTTTACTCTCGCCTCCACCTCCTCTCCACCTCTGACCTCCTCCTCTGCTCCCACCTCTACCTCCTTCCCAACTGGCTGCTCTCTCTCCTCACCCTCCTCCTGGATCGGTGGCAATGGTGTGCCACCCACTCTTCACCTGACTCTCTTGGGCTGCCTCCTCCCTCCATCATCCCTCCTCCTCCTCACACCCCTCCCATCTCCACCATCATCTCCTCCCCCACCACCCCATCATCTCTTCCCCCACCACCCCCATCATCTCCCCCACCTCTGCCTCCATCTCCCCGACCACCATCTTTCCCTCTTGCCCCCCTGCCGTCTCTGCCTCCATCTCTCCCTCCGGCTCCCCTGTCGTCTCTACCTCCATCTCTGCCACCTCGGCCTCTCCTCCGTACTCGTGGGATAACTGATCTCCGATCTATGGGAGCCAGACCATTTGGATCTATCAATGGAATCGACCTATGAATCTACCACCAGGCGTCAAACTCAGCAGATGTCCCAACATCTATTGGACCTCCTCTCCATAACCATTGTTGTGCAACCAGGCCATCTATCTGTTGCTCGACTTCTGCCACTACTATCAGCGACCCCCATATGGTCTCCCTAGACGACCATGCATACTTTTTTGTCCCTACTGGCACATCCTGCTACTCCCCAAACTGTCGTAGTACCCGTTGGGGTAGGTTCATCTCAATAATCCACTGGTTCTTCACTGTGCGGCCAATTAGGTATCAAAATTGTTTGCATAGTGACAAATGACCATACTCATCGGGCCATTGGGCACAATCTCTATAAGGCCTCCAAACAAAGCTGATCAAAGTGTCGATCCGATGACGCTAGTACCCGGTATCTCCCACACGAGTCTGGCTAATTGAACCCGCATAAAGATAAACATAGGGCATCCCATCACCTAGCTGTTGAATCTGCACTGGTGGTCAAAAAACAAGAATGTGCTCCCATGCCCAGATCATAAGTAGTGTGGTCCCACAGCTGATACTCTGCCCCTCATGATAAACTACCTCATGAAGCTAATGATATAGCATGGCCAACAAGAAAGGCCCCTAGGCAAAAACTATCCTTTGACCCCGCATACGAACTAGTACCTCCCCCCATCCAATCGAAAATCCATGTCCGCGATGATCTGGAATCAACACTCCGGTAATCAGTGTCATGAGCATGGCATCCCACCATGGAAATTGGTCAGCCACAACATCCCATTTGATCTCATATCCGTGAATGCCTAGATTGACACCACCGACATCCTTGTGCATCTCTGCTAGGGCCTGTTGCCCTCGGTGCGGATCGTATACCACCCTCTCCCTACTGATCGGGATGCGCAGAATGCAATAAACATCCTCCAGGGTAATCGTAGCCTCTCCAGTAGGTAGCTAAAATGAACATGTCTCTAAGTGCCACCTCTCACAAAGTGTCATCAAAAAACCCCTGTTTTCCCGAATAATGGGCATATAGGTGACATAGTATAACCCCAGTCTCATCAACCGTTGTCTCTCCCTATCACTCAATTGATCTCTAAAAGCATAAGTGGCTGGTCTGAACTCTCGCGTATATATGGGCACTAATCGTCTCTGCACACGCAAAAACAAGGATTAGCACACATGGGTCAGCACAATGGCACATTATTATTATCTAAGAAACCAAAAATGCATCTAAAACCAGAGTCTACACAAATTCAACACTGGTCAACCATGGTCAACAACAATTGTGTCGCGTTGACTGCAATTACGTCCCGATATGCCACATGTGGCTCTGCATCTCGCAATTGCGTCGTAATATCGCGAATGCGTCATTCCATCTAGCAATTGTGCATCCTTACATCGATTGCATTGTTTCGCAAAATGATTGCATCATTTTATAGCAATTGCGTCATTCGAACTAGTGCTTGCATTGCAACATGGCAATTGCGTTGCAGAAACCCGCATATGCGTTGCATTTTGACACTTGCGTCGTTTTCCTTTGTAGTTGCACATTTTTAACCTTTAACCTACCTACCCATTGCACTTGCATCGCGACACAAACAAATGCTTCGAAAGCGAAGGCGATTGTGACTTACACAAAGACAATTGCATCACAACACATTTGTTTCCCCTCCCGAAACCCTAATAAATGTGCGAGAATCAAAAAAATTAAAGGTCGGATAGGGTACTTACCGGTGCCTTTGTGCCCTCAGGTTGTCAGAATGTCTGCATGTGGTAGCCACGGTGGTCTATTGCAGGAATCGCCATCTTCTCCTCAAGCTCTAATTTTTGGAAATTTTGAATAGAAAATGTGAAAATGACACTTGGTTTGGCTTTTTCAACCTATTTATAGGTTGAAAATTAGGGTTTGACCTAATGGGTTTTTTACTGAAGGCTCTTTTGACCACCTTTTTCTGGCATATTGACTAGCTAAGCGTCCTCTGTGTTCGAAGCTGATCATGCCATTGTTTCTCTGGTCATTAAATTGATTAATCGGGACACTTTCCAAATTTTTCTAACCCCGGGTCAAAATTCAAAAAAATTCTAAGGGGGCATAGGCACTCCATACCTTCACTGGGGCATATTTTGGACTTGTTTTCTTTGCCACAACGTGATAAATTGCATTATGACAAAGAGGGGCAAATGTAGACATATAAAAATGACCTAGGCTTGCAAGCACTATTTTACCACTTTTCGTCCTAGCATAATTATGACATTTTAATTATGTTTCTAACTCACTTTCGACTATTAATTAAATAATTCATAATTATTTAATTAATTCATATTTCTTTATTCTCCATGATTATTAAATAAATAGATCTTATTTACTTATTTAATGCGTCACTAATTATCTAAAGTCTTCTCATAATTAAATAAAGTTCTCAATTTAGTTAATTAATCTTTATCATTTATGTCCTCTTGATTATTAAATAAATATATTTTAATTTATTTATTTAATATGTCACTAATCCCCAAATCCTCTTTTAATTAAATAGATTTATTAATTTATTTAATTAATCAATCACCTCTTCTAAATTAAATAATTATTTCTAATTATTTAATTGCCTTATTTGACATTTCCCTCATTTTAAATAAAACAATTTATTTAAAAATGGCTTCAAATGGTTAACTACTTCTTCTTTTAGTAAATAATCTTAAATCAATTATTTACTATCTCACTAAATCCATATTTTGAATTAATTTTAATTCAAAATGGAAATATTCTTCTACAAATCAAGTAATTGCTAAAATTACCGATTTTTTAAATCTCATCTTCTTATCTTTTGATTTTTACTAATTTTCATCTCACTGTCACGTTTATTCTCCATCCTTGATTTAATTTCCTAAATTAAATCTTGTGCACTCATTTGGGAATTTTACCCTAGCCCCAATTGAGAGTTGCCATTTTTTAATCTTGACCATTAATTCTAGGGCATTTCTCAATCTCTCATCTCGTCCGTCCATCCAAAATTGCATTTTCTATAAAATGTCAATTTTGTTCTCATTTCGACATCTTGGAATTTTACCTCTTGATCTCTTGAATCTTTATTTGCTTAATCTTAATCTCTTGCATTGTCATTTAATTATTTGCATTTAGAATTTAATTTCTATTGCATAGTTTATAGTAAATCCTTCAAAACTTTGCTTAGGGCTAGGCTATATAGTATAGTTTTCTCATCGCAATCTGAGGGCACACTCATCATCATAGCAAGCTAGAAGGTGCAATGGAAGTCAACCATGGAGGAGGAAGGACTGGGTGAGTTTGTTTCATGTTTTCCTTTCTTTATTTTCTTATGCATTCTATTGTCATTGTGGGTTTTGATATAATATGCTAATCTAATCTTGATCTATGCAGAAAATCATCAATCACAGTACATAAAAAACATAACCAAGAATAAGTAGTTCTCAAATATGATGTAGGCCATATAACGTTCAAATACCACCAAGGTAACAATTGAACTGTGCTAGGCTAAATCCCAATCTAAAATATTGCAATTGAACAATAAAGAACAAACATAATAAGCTTTATAATAAATGTTACTTTTCCTAGTCTCTGGAAGATATAACACTCAATAACTTAGAAGTACATTCTTAATCATTAACCAATATACTTTTATCCAATAAAAACATTCTTCTAATCATCATGATCGAAAATTTCATAAACGATAATTTATTGACATAATTAAATGTCTTATTTTTTTTTTCAATTTAAACAAGATAAAACAAATATCATTCTTCATTGGCAATAATATAAATTCTTAACATTCATTAACCAGCCACACTATAAGAGTCCATCAAATACTCGTAAGAAGTTTATACTCCTAAATTAATATTTCACCGTGTTTATGAATTATGCCAAAGTAAAAATATCACATGATCACATACATTTATTAATATCATTACCTTTACATATACATATATATATAATTAACCGTTTATATAAAACTATTGTTGTTTACCCATATATATATATATATATGAAAATCAAAACATAGCCATTCCATATCAAATATACCAACTCGCGGTATGCTGAAAGAGATAGCCAACTTAAGTTATAGTCCATATCATTTTAAAGGATACATACTATATTTAGGTACCACTTTTAAATCAACTACTAGTTCCATTCTAGAATGAGAGATTACAGATAAGGAAGGATTGAATGCATCTTACATATGATAATACCAATTGGAAAATACATTCCAAAGTATGTGATGGTAAATAAACAAAGCTTGCGCTAAATTTAAATGCAAATACCATTAAATAAAAGCGGGTTCTATGCAACATGGCTTCCTATCCACCTATTCATTGCAAGAAACTCATAGTTTATTCTCCAATGACAAGCTTACATACAAATACAAACAATGAAAAGAAGTTCGAGAGAAGTAAAGATGTGTTCATGTCAACCTACGGTTTGATTGACAGCACCAACCAAATCATTCAAACATGCAAGGCACGTGAATGAGGAGATTGTATGAAGATATATGTGAGGGTTAAGTAAAAATATGACCAAGAATGAGTAGCGACGTGGTACCAAACTAGTTTTTGCATGTCAAATGAAGAATAAGGAACAACAAACATAAATAAAGAAATGGTAACTCAAATCGAATTTGTAAGGCAAGAATGAGAAGACGGTAAGGGTAGGTCGTACACAGAATAAAGGAATGCAATTAAATTAGTCGACGGTCAATGGTAAGGTAGAAGAATGAAAATAAGAGCAGTGTTGATAACATCAAACAAAACTTGCATGCCAATAAGGAATAAAGGAACGACAAACAAAGAACATGAATACGACAAAACACAAGGCCATACACAACACTAGCAACCAAAAGAAATAAATTTTAATAGGGATTCTCATTCATGTAACCACCATAAAGTGTTTTACAAACCAACGAGATGGAGGGAATTCTGTAAACAAGAATAGTTTGAATGATCCAGATGCCAAATTTGTAATTACAGTTCAAAAATAAAGTTTAAATCAATTTTCTGTAGATTTAAGGATTCACAGCTAGGTTTTCATAATTTTTCATTTCTCTACATTTTTTTTTTCAATTTAATCAAAACTTAAGCAAGAATGATTTTATTTTTGATGTTTGGGCAGATAATTCAGCAATCAAATTCTACATAAGGAAAATCAAATACCATAAACGACATTCAAAAGCTTCTAATCAAGAAAGTACAAAACACAAAAAAGAACCTAAATTATTTGCTTGAATCCGATGTAAATGGAAGCAAGAATCAGAAAATCCGCAATGCTATGCTTTTCCGAAACACACAATTCCTTTCCAATTCATTGTCACCAAACTTTTAACCAAATCACAGAGAAGAAACGAAAAAGCTCTTTCCCCCAAAAACTGTCGTGAATTTTTTTCTAGAAAACCAAAACCAATTGTCGTGAACAATATTTGTCAACAAAGATTTTTAATTAATTTTCAATTAACTCACAAAAAAAAACTTAACTAATTGTCAGCATGCAAACAAAATTAAATAGACAGTTCTAATTAAACAATTACTCAAGATAACACTTTCTCATTTCAAATCAAAATTTCAGATATTTATAATAAATTGTTCAAAAAAAAATCTATTTAAAATATCTACTTTTCATATAATTAAGTTTGCACATTAAAATCGACAAATTTATTTAATTAAATATCTTATTTAATTAGTTGAATTAATCAAACCTTTTAAAACAATAATCAAAATTTAATTATAAAATTATCTAAACATAAATAATTTAATTTAACATTTAAATAACATTACACTAAATCAAATAACTTATAAATTAAACCATTTAACTAATTAATAAATCAATTTCCAAACATGACGAAAACATGAATGACATGACATAATGAACGATGAACAACAACTGGTGACAAACAGATACTCGTCCTATAAGGGAACGATGGCTAAAGTGGAAGGACTTGACATTATCTCTGAAACAACATGTTTCTATTGGGTCATGGCATGATAAAACCTGACAAGTAGGTGGAGTTGATGCCTAGTACCTGCAAACTGCATAAAACAACACTGCCAAACATATCTACATATATCGACAATCACACTGTGAAAGGGAGTCGCAGCGTAGTAGGGTGCTCATGAGTGAGTAATGCTACATTGTCTCCTTCACCAAGACTAACATACAATAATACATCATAAACAACATCAGATACATCATCATAAACACTCTAATTCTCCGAAACAACATAAAACCATAACACACATAAAGTCTATCATAATGTCGCCACACGAACATAATCAGATGATCACAATGTATCTAATGTATCATCAACCAAATATAAAAAATAGCATAGTATCTCTGTCGTAACTGAAATAAAGTAGCATTAACATCCAAAACAACTAAAATGACTAGCAACCAAACATAAACAAACTGAAACAAACAGTAGCAACTGGAGGGACACTACATGGCAAGCACTTATTTCTTCTCTATGACGAGCATAATACAAGCGACTTCTCTTACAAGATTGAGGTCTATGGTTTTACTCTTGGTTGGGTGTATTTCTAAATCTTGCATATTGGAGTCCATCATCTAGAATGCAAATATATATATATATATATATATATATATATATATATATATATATATATATATATAATTCGATAAACTTTGTATATTGAAAAACCATAAAAAATGTGAAAATTGCAAATGCAATTTTGTTTGAATTATATGTTAGATGAATAGGATAATATTGAAAACATATATGCATGAAAGAAATATGTTAAAGTGTGCATTTTCCAATTGCAAAATTGGATGTGCATGTATTTTTTAATTTATAGTAAAGGTATAAAACAAGTTTTGAAGGGATCTTGAAACCCTATACAAGGCAAAGTCTCAACTGTATAGTAATCAACGCAAATTAGAACACAAAAGGTAGGGAAAAACAACCATCAAAGGACAATTACATTTTTTTGAAATTTTACTTTTCGTTAACATTACACAAATCAACAACTTGATTTAACAAAAAGTTGCTTTCATTTGTGAAATCAATTATACCAACTTCTGAGATCATTGATTTCAACCATGATTCATTATTATAGATTTAATTTCTAGTTGATAGGGTGAAGAGAAATTGTTTGAATAGTATATTTTGAATAACCTCTTCACTATTTTCCTCGGCATATTGGTTGAACTATAACATATGTAATTCTTTTGCAGGCATGCCAATGAGTTTAGTTGTTGCTTCTTCAAAAGCAATTTCCCATGCAGTACTTGTGTGATCTTGAAGCTTAATTTGAAGAACATATCTATAAATATCTATACTTACAATATTCAAAGGTACCTTCACACTTTGAACAATACCATTTCCATCATCATTTTGGAGAGATCTTTTCTTACATTGTTTTCCCTCGGTCTCAATAGTGCAAGCTGGATAACACAATGCATTCGATTTGATAAATACTATTATTGCTTTTACAATGCACTGGAGGGGTTTTGTTATATTTGAAGACTCTTTCTTGGATATTGAAAATTGTCTTTTGTGTAAGAAGTAGAGGCACATCTAGAAGGTTTGTTGTGGATGTGAGAATATCATTCCCATTCTGTGCAAACCAAGACTTCAGTTGTTTTGTTTCTTGGATTTTAGGGTTAATAAATAATTGGGTAGTGACTAGAGTGCTCACCACCTTACCATTATAATATGTAACATGATCATTTTTAATTGCAAGTATAATTGAATTTTGTATATGGTATATTTACTAAATTTGTGCACCTTCCTTTTGAGTTGTTCATCCCCACAAAGTCACATTTATAGTGAAGGTAGACATATCTATCAATTTGAGGCTCCTCTTAAGAACCTTTGTGCCATCTCTTCTTCTTATTGTAGAGGTAGGGTCCACACATATAACAATTCCAACTAGATCAATATAAGAATTATTATTTGTATTTAGAATCCCATTAATGGGTGTGAAAGAAAATTGGTGTGTTGGAATTAAGTGGTCATCATCAGAAAGGGTGATCTTTGAATCATCCATCAAAGTGATTTCTATTTGACTATTCAACTTATTGTAGAACTTATTTGCATCTTTGATGGTCCCACCAGATAGTGTATATACAACCCCAATGTGAACATTTTTGAAATGAAGGTTTGCAACTTCATTTCAAGCAAGTAACCCACACTTCAATGTTCTCACTATCTACAATATCAAAGCCGAAAACCTGATGTCCTTTCTTTGTGTTGAACAAGTGGATCTCTTTTTTCATAGTTACACAACCTTTTATTGTCCACCTTGTTTGAAATGGATTCAAACTTTTAATAGGAGTGATAGTTGAGGTATCACTTTGCTTGCGTAGAGATGCATGTATCCCAAACATCATTTTTTGGGTTTGGTTGCATGGATGTGCTAATCTCATTGACAGTTGCGTATGATTCAAATGAAATCCCCACTTTTTCATGTATAGGTTGCTCTTGTTCTTTGAAGAGGAATATGGGATCACCAATGACATCATGGTATGTGCATGCAATCCTTACTTTAGAGATTACAATAAACCTATGTAATTAAAGTAAAATGCACTATTAGTAATGCATAGTAACAACTAGAAATGAAAATGCACTCTATTTGAGTACGTTAGTGGAGTTGTTGGCTCACCTTGAATTACAAATAGTAGGGAAAGTATATCTTGTTAGTTTTACTATAGAACCCTTTTGAGTTATCTTTGAAGTTAAAAAATGGTTATACTTTTTTGGCAGGGTTTTTTTTTGAAGATGCAATCCATTAAACAAATCTAATTTGTATCTAATTGTTGATTCGTTTCCAAATCCAAATGTTGCAATATTGAAGACTTGGAGATCTGGATGTATGTCTTTGTTGTCATTGTTCATCAATGTGATGGCATTTTGTGTCAAAGAGAGAGAAATAACTTAAGGGAGGTGAAATATTCCTATAAAATTTGATGAATTGATAAGTAGGGCCTATGGTTTATAAGTAGACATATACAAATTGAGAACAAGATGTTTTTGTAAAAGCATGAAATAGAAAAGAGCATGCAATTTTCCTTTTCTATAAAATGAATGAAGTATAAAAATAAAAAAATGTGCGAACCATAAAGGTAGTCTAGTTTTTTATCCTTGTTAATAATTTTTTTTAAATACACGTAGGAGCATAAAATACAATTTATCAATGAAGATGATTGAAGATAATTAAGAGAAGGTAAATAATAACAGTAGAGAAAAAGTAAAGAAATGACAACATACTTGTAGATAATAATTATATTGTAGTTCTCAAAAGGAATTATTTGGTTGAAATAAATTTGATCCTATTGATGCAAGAAAGAGTAAAAAGGATAGTGAGAACAAGGCCATGACACAACAAAGTTAAATATGGTTTTGATAGTAAGGTAGACAACTTCAACATTTTTTTATCAATAAAGCCCAATTTTAATTCAAAGTAATTGACATTCTATTATTGAACAAGGTTGAAATTTGGAATAAATAATGGGTGTATCTAATTTTAATTATAATGGAAAATAGGTTTAACACATTCGATAAAGCATTGAAAACTTATATGTGAAAGGGTTTCAAATATTGATTGAAAAATTCAATGTATACATTTTAATAAAGAACTTCCACATGTTTTTTTATGTATGTATTAAGATAGAGAAAACAATACTGTTATACCTACTAAAAAGGAAAGTAGTGAAATATTTTTCTATTTGTATTAGTAAAATAATCATGTGTAAACAACAACCTAACGTATTTTGAGAGAATAAGTTGTAAGAATGATACATAGGTGGCATTTGACAACATAAAATGTAAAAGCGAAAGCATCAAAGAAAAGTATCAATATTTTGCATATGTATAACACCAAGTGCAAATAAAACATATTCATAGTTAATAGATGATATAATATCATTAGAATATCCCATATGATTTACATACTAGTTTTGAAGTAGACATGTAGTACATACTATCAAAGTACTTTTGGAATGCAGTTCTATTGCAAGGCACACTGCCTTGTTCGTATCATAAGGAAAATAACATTTACCATAGGAATTTCCAAAAAAAACAAAATATACATAGTTGGTAGAGCTCATAATCATATTTCAATATTACATGGTATATACACAATTATGAAAACATTGTTCAAGCAGTTTTGGAATGCAAGTTTGATGTATGGAGCACCGTCTTGTCCGTAGTGCTCATCATCTTTAATTTCTCATAAAAAAGTGCAAAAGGCAGCCAACGTGTCACAAGTTGCATGGAAGTCGTTGAGTGTTGTTTCTATTGACTGAATTTCAAAAGCCTGCACACTACATGTATGTTTGGAACAAGTGTCTTTGCTTTATGTAGAAGGTCAAAGCAATTAATGGTGATATCACTTGAGAAATCCTGAATGACACTTGTAGGGATTTCATCCCAATTGATTGAGGGAGATGAGTCAATTGGAAAATCGGGGGAACTATTGCTACTCGATATCTCAATGATGTATGTACATTGACCAAGGTTTGCCATTCCTGAATGAAATAAATTTGAGATTGTACCTAATATTAAATAATATCAATATTTTAAATATCAAACTTTAAAAACATTCAATAAATCATCATTTTTTAGACACTATAACAAAGTAGTTGAACAAGACATAAATATTGATAACCTTTTTACAAATTAAAAATCAAGTATACCCTATCTTTCATTTTTATTTATTTTAATTGCACTGACATTCAATGATGAAGACAAAACAAAAAATTCCATATTATAACTATAAATATTAAAACTAAAAAATAACTAACATATGCAAACAAATGTAAAATAATAAAAAATAAATCTTAAATAAATGGCAAAAAAACATTCCACTTCCAAAGGTGTATTTCATAACGTGATACTTTGCCACCTCTTAAGATTTTTTGGTGATAGATTTTTTGGTTCTACTTTTAGATCTTCTTTTGATGTGTAGGAAAGTGGTCAGAAATACATGTTATCTTAATTATCAATCTAAAATAAATAAAGGTATTGTCGAGTTATTCCAGAGTGCTTAAACTTTACTTTTTGAAGCTACAAATGACATATATATTACAGGTAAATAATTGTCTCTTGCATTCTATTTTTGATATTGGATTTTTTCAAACAATTTACAAAGCAATTCTCATATTCTTTTTGGAGAGAAATATTTGATTCTAGTTTGTTCAATATATATTTTGGTTAATTTCAAATCATCCTTGTAATGGGTGATTTGTCTTGCCATTCTTAACATTGTTGACTGTAGGGAATAATACAATATGAAGTGTTCTTATTGTTTTGTGCTTGCCACTTGGGTATAATTTCTAATGTTATATGACTGAATGTTGTGTGAATGCAGATAATTCATTATGTTTTAAGAGTAATTTTCAAGTAAGGTAAAGTTACAAAAAAGGTCAAGGTTTTGGCTCTATAGAACCAAAGTCAAAACTAAAAGGATGGATTCTCTCTAAAACCTAATGGTTAAATTTTATGACATAGCCAAGTACTTTAACATATTTTAAAGATCTTCCTTAGAATGAAAAGAACCAAAAAACATATGGTGTAATTTTGATGAAAGACAAAGTGATTGAAAAGCTAGAGGGACTCGAGTTTGTAACCCAGGGACTGAGTTTGACTTTAAAGAAACTTCCATACAATAGTATAAAGACTCTATATGAAGATAGGTCAGCCAAAAAGTGTTGTTGGTGATACAAAAAGGAAGCTAGATAATATAATCACCAAAATATTTACTAATGACATTAGGATGAAAATCTGATAGTAGATTTAGAAATGTTCGTCCATTTATGGTAACTTGTCAGCTATTTTTTTTAAACGGGCTATATTTCAAGAATATAGACCATGTTATGAAGGAACTGAAAGGGATGATTACACAAAAAAGGATCACTATGCTTATAAGTTCCTTATTATCATGCATTCCAACTTTTCTAATGAAGTTTAAGTTTACAGGTTATCACAAAAGGTAAGAAAGCCACATTCGTGTGAGTACTTCATTGGTGATGTGGGTCAACTTAAGAAACTAAGAGTATTACTTTAGATCAAGCTATGATACCAGAGTGCTAAATATATTAATTGGTTCTTATAAAACTAAAGGAGTGATCTAGAATTATACAGAATCACTTCTTGAGCCAATGCTGGCTACATGTAATCTTAATTTGAATTGGATAGATTATAAGGGGCAATAGATGTTGGAGCTATACAAGGATCATAATTCAAATAAGAAGCAGTTACATGGATAAGAGGATATAGGTTCGTCATTGCGCTGAGATATGCACAAATTTTCGAAGGATATAAGAGGCATGAAAATTATTTGACTAAATGGAGATTGCAGATGTGGCTCATGGAATGCAATGAATTCAAGACATGCACTCAATGGGGAACTTAAGGAATCTCTCATAGAGTCTAATAGACTACAACCAAGTTGCAGTATATGTATCGCAAATGGACTTGCCAAAATAGTGTTGGTGATTTGTAAGCAAATGCAATTGAAAAATGTAACATCAAACTCAACAACCTTTGCCAAAATCTATTGAGGGTGTGCCAAAATTGGAGTTTTGGAACTACATATGAAGCTCCATAAAATAGCAATTGACACAAGAATTTTTTCAGATGTATACATGTATTGTAAATGTGAAAACATACAAAGACACAATTTTATGGACTATAATCCTTGTTACATATGTGCTCTAAATATTTTTAAAAAGGCCTTGGTTATTTTAAAGTGAATGCACTTGGAAAGAGTAAAGTAAAAAACTATCAACCTTTGCCAAATTTTTAATGTAGCACAGTAAAAACTTAAATGGAAATGCAAACCTATGTGTTTGGTGAGGCATAGGTAAACTCTTCTTGACCATCTCTTCCAAAGAAAATTTATGGAATGGGAAATGAAAGTTGATGGACTGATCAACTCACCTCCACCATATTTATGGAGACTATAGGCGGTGATGAGAGGCAGTGGGAAATAACAACAAGGCACACAAGTTGGGTTGCTTCAATCAACTCAAAATAAATAAAATCTATAAACTTAAATAGATTTAAAGCGAAGATATTTAATGACATTAATAAATCTCCCTATAGTTGTTGTTTCAATCAACTCAGGCATGTGAAATGCAAATTGAGTTGCGTCAATCAACTCACAATAAACAAGTTTAGCATGGTGTGCTTTGGAATACATGGGTGATGCGAGGAATGCCTGTTAAAATGTGTTTGAATGTTTTCTAGACTCAATGAATGTTAAAATTATTTACATCACATCAGTAATTGCGTAAATCATTACTTGTGTGAATCATTATCAGTCTCCCTACAACCGTTGCTTCAATCTACTCACAACAAACAAAAAGTAGATCTAAAGATATTAGGATTTTAGAGCTCCTAGAATCTTGAGCTCGAGACAAGCTTTTTCTAGCCTTTAAAATAAAAATATTAACTACGAGCAGAAACGGTAATGACACCAATGCAACATACAACAAACAACCTTCGAAAAATTGTTTAACAACAAGCTGCTTCCCGTGTGAGAGGTTTACGACTAAAACTCACGGTTGTCAAATGGTATTGTGGTGTTAGACAAATTTTTAGAAGATTTGTGAATCGGAAAGTCCACTTATAAAACAACCTATCAACTAATTATTTGACTAAATGCAGATTGCAAATGTGGCTCATGGAATGCAATGAATTCAAGACATGCACTCAATGGGGAACTTAAGGAATCTCTCATAGAGTCTAATAGACTACAACCAAGTTGTAGTATATGTACCACAAATGGACTTGCCAAAATAGCGTTGGTGATTTGTAAGAAAATGCAATTGACAAATGTAACATCAAACTCAACAACCTTTGCCAAAATCTACTGAGGGTATGCCAACATTAGAGTTTTGGAACTACATACAAAGTTCCATAAAATAACAATCGACATAAGATTTTTTTCAAATGTATACATGTATTGTAAATGTGGAAACATACAAAGACACAATTTTATGGACTATAATCCTTGTTATATATGTGCTCTAAATGTTTTTAAAAAGGCCTTGGTTATTTTAAAGTGAATGCACTTGGAAAGAGTAAAGTAAAAAACTATCAACCTTTACCAGATTTTTAATGTAGCACAGTAAAAATTTAAATGGAAATGCAAACCTATGTGTTTGGTGAGGCATAGGTAAACTCTTTTTTATCATCTCTTCCAAAGAAAATTTATGGAATGGGAAATGAAAGTTGATGGACTGATCAACTCACCTCCACCATATTTATGGAGACTATAGGCGGTGATGAGAGGCGGTGGGAAATAACAACAAGGCACACAAGTTGGGTTGCTTCAATCAACTCAGAATAAATAAAATCTATAAACTTAAATAGATTTAAAGCGAAGATATTTAATGACATCAATAAATCTCCCTACAGTTGTTGTTTCAATCAACTCAGGCATGTGAAATGCAAATTGAGCTGCGTCAATCAACTCACAATAAATAAGTTTAGCATGGTGTGCTTTGGAATACATGGGTGATGCGAGGAATGCCTGTTAAAATGTGTTTGAATGCTTGCTAGACTCTATGAATGTTGAAAGTATTTACGTCACATTAGTAATTGCGTAAATCATTACTTGTGTGAATCATTATTAGTTTCCCTACAACCATTGCTTCAATCTACTCACAATAAACAAAAAGTAGATCTAAAGATATTAGGATTTTAGAGCTCCTAGAATCTTGAGCTCGAGACAAGCTTTTTCTAGCCTTTCAAATGAAAATATTAACTATGAGCAGAAACAGTAACGACACCAATGCAACATACAACAACCAACCTCAGGCAAATTGTTTAACAAGAAGTTGTTTCTCGCGTGAGAGATTTACGACTAAAACTCACGGTTGTCAAATGGTATTGTGGTGTGAGATAAATTTTTAGAAGATTTGTGAATCGGAAAGTCCACTTATAAAACAACCTATCAACTAATTCAAATTAATCTAACACTATATAATCTTTTTTCTTAATAAATACAAAAATACAAATATTTAACCAAGAGAACTATAAGCATTTATACTTACCATCTATTTAATAAACACTTTCAAATATTATAATTGATTATGACAATACCAAAATAAATAAAAACAAAAAGTAGAAAGTATTATCAAGAAAAGATTTAAAAAAGAAAATCTACCAAGAAAAGGAGTACGAACTTTAGCTCCACTTAAAAGAATTAATATTAAAAAAATATATTAAGTACGGGTTGTGCGCAGCCCAGAAAGAATATCTGACGATCACGCGAATGACACCTTGGTAGATTACCTGTCTCTTAGCTGGCTATAACTTAAAATAAATACTTGAAAGCTGCCAAAATTTTCTTGTCAGAAATATTGCACGGGACGGTGTACATGCACTCCGAGCTCCTTGGATTAAATCTGCACCTTTCGCGTTTGGGAGTTGTATAAAGACAACCAGGTGCGGGGAATGTGGACTAGAACGCCAATTATGATTACGATGTATTCTACGCAGAATATCTACAATTAGTGCCAAACGCACTTTATTTTTTTAGCCTTACTAATGCTGCTCATCATGAGCTGTCAATCAGATGCTATTACTCTTACGTCAATTACACGTCACTTCTCATTAGACCTAAAGTACGGACTGCCGAGGTATGCATAAAATTGTACGAGAAATAAAATCACCCTTTATAAATTAGTAATTAGATTTTTAGCTAATATTGAACGTTATGTTTTCTTTTAGTTAAGAGTTGTAAATAGTAAAATGTTGTAGTATAATGTATTTAATGATTGGATTTAAAATTTTGAAATTGAATGAGTTCTTAATGTTGGAAAATTTATATAAGGTTTTATTTTAAAATTCTTTTAACTCATTTTAATGGGGTCTAGAAGTGTTGGAGTGTATGCTGAATTTTCTATTTTTATGTCTATGGTTAATTTTCAATCCACCATTGTGAAAGTGTAGTCTCAATTTGTGTCTTTTTTGGTGTCATAACTTGCCTAAGTCAAGTCAATAGCAGAAAAGTTTCTCGCTATATCACAATTAGTCAATATCAATTTCTTGAAAGTGATATGTTTGCATAAAAGGTCCCCTAAAATAATTTGGGAAAGTTCAATTATGACTAAAAACAACTTATTATTTTATAGAATGTGCTATCATATGAGCATGTATGGGCTTAAAAATTTACCCAAAGCTATAGAAATGTAAAGTCGTCCTATGGTGAAAAAATCAACTAAAATCACCCCTAGATAGTGAGATATTAAAGCTTTAAGATCTTGAAATCTTAAAGCATATTCAAATTGAATTCTAAAGCTTCAAATAAGGAATTTTGCCCCCAAAGTTGTCAAAAATGGCATAGCAATTTTCAAGAGTGTAGATCACTCCAAGAGCTTTGGTTAAAAAAAAGGGAGATCAATCAGGTACTGAATAAAAACTTATGGCTTTTGGAAGATGTGTGCAATTTTCAAAAGTACTAGTGATGACAAAAATAGATGCTAGAGTTATAAATTTGAAATGGTGGCTATTTTGGAAGATTTTAAAAGCATTTTGAAAAGGAGAATATTAATTAGACATACCATAGAGGAAAATCAACACTATTTTTAATTTTTCTATTTGTAATAATTACCAAATTTGGGTGTCAAATTCAAAAAAATCTATAAAATATAAAGTCATTTTCATTTAATGATATCAAGTTTCCACAATCCATATTGTTGTTTAGTAGTGTTTCTGGATTCAATTGAGTTGGAGGTTTTTTGCATCGACGTTTTGGATCATACTCCATGATCCCTCATCCAGATGGTAGAGGACGGTAGAGAGCAAGAGGAGAAAAAGAGACTTAGAAAATAAAAACTCTATTGGATATTATAATACTCTTTCTATTTAATAACGTTTGAAATTCTATTGTAATACACTATATTGCATGCTCTTTGAAATAAACATATTTTCAAGGAAGATAGAATTCTTTTGCTTGCACATTTGTTGCGAGAATCATTAGTTTGATTAGTTCATCTTCAAGGAAGGTGACAAGTCTTTATAAACAACAATTGGAGTGTGGTGTTCGTGGAGGAATAATAAGTAGAATCCCATTTCGTAAGTTAATAAAGGGGTTTTATATTATTGCAATAAATTATTATTGAACCTGAGAGGTGGAATATTGATATAATATCATATTAGCATAAGTTCTAGACTTTATTATCCCAAGGAGTAGGTACTGATATTTTCCAGCATCCCTATCTAGTTACATAATTAAAAATGAAAAACTACACTTTGGTGTTGTATATTAATAGTTCACGTGTTATGTTCATGCACGTCTATTAAATGTATAAGAAAATTAATATTGTGAAATTATTTTCAAACCCTTGATGTATTTTGCATAAACCATTTATTTAATTTTTCACTATGATAATCCTATTGTTCTACAAAGATCCAATGTGTTCTTAGGTCCATCCACCTAGGTTTTACAAAACCTAAAGTGGAAGGGAGAGCCACATATCTCTTGTTCGTCGGTCCATTCCTCTCAATATGTACTTTGATTGTAGAGATTCACAACCTCTTAGAAGTTGTTGTTGACAGGTTGTAGAACTAACATGAAGAATAATGTTAGTCATTACTACTCTTCATGAGAGAAAAATATGCTTCAAAGTCAAACTTCTTAAAAAATTCTTGATGCTAAAAACTTATACACATGGAGAAGCTCTTTCAACTCATTTTAATGGTATGTGGAAGAATTATGTCTAATTTATATTGAAAAAACATGTCAAAAGGTTGCAGTTTAATTGGTTGAGCACAATTAGTGAGGATGATGGTATGCGATAAAAAAGTCAATCACCAAGATTCAAACTCCTAGAAATGTATTTAGATCAAGTTTGATATCTAGTGACTTTGATGTTCAGGATTCCCTTACACATGATTGCTTAACTGAACGATGATTCATGATTTAAATGTATGCTTATTCATATTGTTCTAACTCAAACCTCTAATGTTAAAAAAACTAAAAGTCAATAAATTTGATAGATTCTCTCGAATTAAATATTAAAAAGATTTAATTAGCCTAAAGACAAAATATGCACTTTTTCCCTTAAAATTAAAATACAAAGCCTATCTTTGTATTAAATTCCATAGTTGTGGTCAAAGGCGGGTTACTTAAGCAAGCTGTATTAATGTTTCAATTTATAATAGTTGTATGATTTTGGTGTCTTTCGGGGAAGGTGAGTGGACAGAACAAGAATGGCAAAATCTGTCCTTGGGATGAGTTGAAAAATGCCGCGTTACATAATGGCATAATCTGTCCTTGGAATGAGTTGAATCTTGCCGCGTTACAGAATGGCATAACGGATTGCCCACTAAATAAGTAAGTTCACATGAGCTCTAATAAACTATGATTTTCTGTTGTCTCGGCCTTTATATACATGTTCATTGCTGCAATACGATGTGCTGCAAGGCAAACTAAAGCAGGGGCTCTAACTCTCTTTTCGCTGGGACAGAACGTTGTCTCTTTGGGCTTTTGTGGGCAGCTTTGAGATTGGGTATACACCTTGGTGCTAGAGGAAGGTATAAAACTTTTCTCTATACAATTGTTGCCATTTAGGATCTTTTTAATGGGGTGTTGTAAGCCAGACTGCATATATTTAGATCCATTCATTTTATGCTGTGATAGATTATGCTTTTGTTATGACTTTTCTACATTACTGCATCCAGCATTTTCTTTACTTTAGTTCAATGCCCTAAAAAAGGAAGAGGGCATTTTTTTTCTGAAGGGAGTTAAGGTTGCTCATTTGCAGATTACAAGGAGTTTATCCATCCTGTTGAGTAAAGGAGTAGGAAGTTGGGGCTGAGAGATCAATGGGTTCTGTGTGGCGTTTTATTGTTCATGTGTATTTCATCATAGCATTGTTTGGTTCCTCTGCTCTAGCTGAAGATCCATATAGATTCTTTACATGGACGGTTACGTTTGGTACTATATGGCCTCTCGGTGTCCCTCAGCAGGTGATTTCTCTTTCCTTTCCTTAAAAATCACATTAACTTATAGTCCATTCCACATGAGAGGTGACTTGCTTACATCACTCTGAGATCTGTATTGTTGTCATTGCAGGGGATTCTTATCAATGGCCAGTTCCCTGGACCTCAGATTGATAGTGTGACAAATGATAACATTATTATTAATGTGTATAATAAGTTAAATCAGCCTTTCCTTTTATCATGGTGAGTTCTGAATCTCCCCTTTTTCCATGTTGGTATGCTACATCTTGTTATTTTTTAGTCACTTTTAATGGAGTATGCACTGTGCTGACATAAATGCCCCTGTAACAGGAACGGGATACAACAGAGGAGAAACTCTTGGCAAGATGGAGTTCCTGGAACCAACTGCCCCATTCCACCTGGAAAAAACTTTACATACAAGTTCCAGGTCAAGGATCAGATAGGCAGCTATTTCTATTTTCCATCACTGTCCTTCCACAAGGCAGCAGGAGGATTTGGAGGCCTTAATGTTGTTAGTAGGCCTCTAATCCCTGTTCCATTCCCCAATCCTGATGGTGACATCACTCTGCTGATAGGTGACTGGTACAAAGGCAATCACGCTGTAAGTTATCATAGCTGAGAAGCAAATTTCAAGTTCTTATATTTTATTGGAATCTTGTCGAGGATCCCAACTCTTTTGAATGTTATTGAGAATTGTTTAGGTTCAACTTCTAGTTGTGTATATTGTTTTTGCTGCTCTTCTTGAAATACCACTCTATCTGAGCGTTTGAAATCTGTGTGCAGGCCCTTAGGAGAAGGCTTGACTACGGTAGATCTCTGGGCAATCCTGATGGTGTTCTTATCAACGGACGAGGTCCAAATGGTTATTCATTGACAGTGAATCAAGGTGCGAACTAGCTGGTATTGGTAAATTTGACTATAAATGATGTCTATTTAATCTGTGAGGCATCTGGTTAATTTTCATGCAATCTCTCATGAATTGGGTTCGTCTATTTTCAGGAAAAACATATCGACTCCGGATATCAAATGTGGGATTGTCATCCTCTCTGAATTTCAGGATTCAGGGTCACAAAATGAAGCTCGTAGAAGTGGAAGGATCTCACACTGTCCAAAACCTCTATGATTCTCTAGACATCCATGTTGGTCAGAGCTACTCTGTTCTGGTTACTGCTGATCAGCCACCTCAGGACTATTACATGGTTGCCTCTACTCGCTTCACCAGTCCTATCCTGACTGGGATAGGAATTTTCCGCTACAGCAATTCTCAGAAGGGTGTTTCTGGACCTATTCCATGGGGTCCAACTACTCAAATTGATTGGTCTATTAACCAGGCAAGATCCATCAGGTTTGGTCCTAATCCTGCTTGCTGAGGTTTTGCATTTTGTTTTGTTCTGTTTTTCACAAGATAGTTGGGTATGTGGGCATGGCATGAAAATGGGGAGAAAAAAGGGAATAATGTTCTTGCAATGAGATCCAATCCAATATTTTTAGCAAGCTAGCCTGGGAGAATAATGCTCTCTGCACAGGGCTTGGGAATTCAGACGAGCCCATTGTTATATTGAATCTTGATTTCCTTAGTGATTTCTTAAACAAAGCTATGTACTTGTTGTGCAGATGGAACTTGACAGCGAGTGGACCTCGTCCTAATCCCCAAGGATCATACCATTATGGCACCATTACCATTTCCAGAACTATCAAGCTTGCAAACACCGGCTCCTTCATCAATGGGAAACAACGTTATGCAGTGAATGGCATTTCCTTTGTGCAACCTGACACACCATTGAAGCTTGCAGAGTACTACAACATTGGCGGGAAGTTCGCGTTAGGCGGCATCCCTGATTACCCAGATGGTAGATCTCCTTATCTGCAGACTGCTGCGATCTCTGGAGTGTACAGGGCATTTATTGAGATTGTGTTCCAAAACTATGAGAACACCATTCAGTCATGGCATTTGGATGGGTACTCTTTCTTTGTAGCAGGGTAAGTTACAAATTTTAAACTTGATATCTTTCTCGTTCTCTTCTTTTCATCACATTGCCCAAAAGACACATTTGTTGTAATTTAACAGAATGGATGGAGGAGAATGGAGACCTGCAAGCAGGAAGGGCTACAATCTGTTCGACACAGTTGCTCGATGCACAACCCAGGTGTGTCACCGAATCATGTTCTACTACCTATGAAGCAATCTATCCCACTAACATATACACACACCTGTGAATTAGAGTGTATATACACTCATGCATATACATCTCATTCAAATTCTTCAATTCATTGTGGTAGATTGTTAAATTTTTTTGATGGGTTATCCAGGTATATCCTAAGTCCTGGACCGCCATTCTTGTAAGCTTAGATAACGCGGGAATGTGGAACCTGAGGTCAGAGACATGGGAAAGGCAGTACCTGGGTCAACAAACCTACCTTTTGGTTAAATCTCCAGTGAAATCACTGAGAGATGAATATGATATTCCTCATAATGCTCTGCTCTGCGGAAGCGCCACAGGCCGTCCACGCACGCCGCACCATTAACAATTTTTATACAAACAATTCTTTTTGTTAACAGGCATGCCCTCTCTGCAGTCACGGCCGTAACCGATTAACCATTTATTCCGCCTCGATCGTGGCCACTTGTTAAGAGCTTTTAACAAGATTTTTTTGTCACTGGGCTTTTGTAGTTTAAGCTATTCATTAGCAATCGCAGGGAGGGATTAATAGTTTATTCATATTCGAGCAAAATCTCCATATGCGTCGAATATGTTTTCATAAAACTGTAAGGCCTTTTCTGTTTGGTCGATGGAGCTTAGAAAAAGTTCTCCATGCAAATTTGTATCATCTCCATTGTTTTTCTATTTATAGAAGATGGAGCAAATTAATTGTTCAACGTTGTATTGAACAACATGCTCTTTGTTTTTAAGGGAGCTTTGAAAACAGGGCCGCAATGATACGGTTGCATGGTAATTTGAACAGCTAGTTTCTTTAGTAAGTTTGCTACTTACAATCAAGGCATGATCTCTAGAGGAAAAATTTCAAATATTTTGTATGAAACATTTTTTTAACAGATGTATTTTAGAAGGTTTATAATAAAAAAATTGTCTGTTGATATTTGTTATGTACAATCTTATACAATCTTATTCAAGATACATGATCTTTAGAGGAAAATTTTCAAATATTTTGTGTCAAATATTTTTTAATTTATAATAAAAAGTTTTTCAGTTGATATATTTGAGGAAAGCTAGTATTTTTGTTCAGTTTATATTATTTTCTTCTTAGATCTATTGTCTGCTCTTAAAATTGTTCTAGGTTCTTGGTTCAATTGAGTAGCTTCAAGCTTGTTTAAAGTGGACCTTCTTCAATCCTCCTTGATCCCAAGATGCATAAATTTGATGGAGAGACAAGAAAGAGGTATGCCTTATTTTAGATGCTTGTATTTGTTTTGTTCATGATATACTTGTCTTGTTAGTAAGTTGATTGTTTGCTTGTTGATATTTATTGTCAATTACTTTGGACTTGTTAGCAAGGAGTTTTTATTTCTTGGTGTTTTCTTTAGTGAAAATGAACTAATTAAATGCTTTGATCTAAATATGGAAAATAAATAACTATTCGATGTTCTTATATTTTTTCAAATTGAAATGCAAATTAATTAAGTAATATAACTAAATGATTCTTAAATGCAATTTGAGCAAATGTTTTAATATTGTTATAATTTTGTAAATTGTCTTAGACATATTAGTATTGTTATAATTTTATTATTTGTTGCCTTGTCCTATTAGGAAGGGCCTTTAAAAATGATTTGGAGTGATTATGTAGATAGAAACTAACTCTACAATCTAATATAAATTATATGACAACACAAATAAATTCTATCTAGCTACTTTTAATCTATAATGTAGTGATAAAATGTTACTAGCTTGGACAATTGGAGATAATTATTCTATATGTGGTTTTAATTTAACATTTTTAAGTTTAATGATTGAAATTGTATATCTTTACAATTTTACATTATGTTTTGAGGTTTTTTAATGTCCATCTCCTTTAGTGTGCATATCTTAATTTGTTTATTTTCTATTGTTTAGCCTTTTCTAAAGCATGAATCATCTAGACACTAGCATGATGTGTAGGCATTTGTGTGATGTGTTGACATTTTGTGATTCAATTGTTGTTTTGAACATTGTCACTTGCTACCTACCAAAGTTATCGGTAAAATCACTTTGGGATGAATTGGAACAACTATCCAACCCTTTTATCTCTCCATTTATTTTATTTTGAAAGACAACCTCATACTGTCTCATTTTATCTTGCAATCTCCCAACCTTGGTGTTTTGCACTATCTTGACCAACATTTTTTAGTAGTCTATCAATATTCTTGAGCATTTGAGAAGTGTATGTGGAAACCCCAACATTCTATTGTATTTTTGGGGAAGTTTAGTAGCATCTTTCAATAACACTCATCTCCATTGGTTTCACCAAGCTTGAGATGCGAATTTGTATTATTATTGTGCTTTAGCTTATTTTTTTCCCATTTTCATTGTAGTATCCTTTTGTTGTTAGCTTTGGCCCTTGGAATCTCACTTTGAGTCAACACTCTCTTTCAGTTCAGTTCACTCTACTTGCATTTGTTACTGTCTTTTTCATCCTTGAACATAGGATAGGAGCACACAATATTTCAATATTTCTTTATTTGGCCTCTCGTTGAGGTTGAAAAACTAAAGCAAGGGCTTCACCATTCATGGCAAGCTCCTTTGCAACCCAAAACTTTCCTCCATTTCAACTTGCAAGTCTTTGTTGAAATCTCTTCTCACAAAACAATGGTTTGTTGTCTCCTCTTTGTCATTTTTTTTGATCCATAAAACATAATCGAAGTTGCATATATTATATTGAAAATTCAAAAATCAGTACATGGAAATCAAACCCAAAATTTGGGCCAGAGCTTAGGGCAATGTTCATGAACCTAGTGACGATCTAAGCCACCACCCATATTTAGCAAGAAAGGTCGACGTTCCATTGCAACTCCAAGCCAAAAAATATTTTCTTGTTGGAAAATATGCCTCAATTTGCCGGCTTGAACCTCTCGTGAAGACTTGGCGTCTTTTCACTTTGTTGACCTTCATTGTCGGATTATCGCCAAAATATAGAACCATGAAACCTAAGTCGTGGAGTTCCAAAAGTTCCTAAGTTGGCGACACTAAACTTCCTTGTTGTCGCCATGTCGTGGGTTTTGGAAAATTCCTAACCTCCGTCGAAGGTTTTGAAGTTCGGGTTTCTTCCTGACTTGGCGACATCGTGGGCAAGTCGCGGGTTTCTGGATTTTCCTAACCTCCGATGGAGGTTGTGAAGTTCGGGTTTCTCCCGACTTGGCAACATCGCTATGGGCATGTCGTGGGTTTTAGGAATTTCCTAACCTCCGATTGGAGGTTTTGAAGTTCGGTTTTCTCCCGACTTGGCGACCTCTGTATCGACATGTCACGAGTTTTGAGAACTTCATAACCTTCGATATTGAGGTTGTGAAGTTTGGTTTTTCAACAACATAGCGACATAACAGATGGATGGTGGATCTGGTCTGCGTGGATGGTGACGTCAACTGTACGGTAGTGATATGGATGCTGCGAGGGTGGTGGGGACCACATGGTGATGATCAATTTGATGTTGATCAACGATTGCGATAGGATCTAATCCAATAGTGCACATTTGTTTCGGGATCCTTTGTGGTGAAGACTGACAAACTTGTGTGAAGTGAGCAGAATTTTTGAGTGGTTGACATCTGTCAGTTTGATCAACGGTTGACGATGGTTGAGTTGGTGAACACGAATGGTATGATAGTCAAAAGAGGTAGATGAGTGATGTGTCGACACGTGACACAAATTTATTTGTTGATTCTACATCGCTGTTGTAAATCAACAAATCATTGGATCGAAAGTTGTATTTCTTGATAGTGATATATTTGCATTTAATGCATGATCTGACTCGGGGGTTGACAAAGAGCAAATATGGTAACATTCTTTGAAACCAAATTAATTGGTGGGCGGCTTGATGCGTGCTGGATGGTGGTGTGTGATTCGAGACGAAGGAAGCTTGTCGGTGAAGATAGTGAAATTAATGAAAACCTAATGGTGGTTGAGCGACTCTACATTGTATGCTTCTACGAGCATTGTAACAGTGTGTGTGAGCATGTAGAATAGTAATCTATGTGTGTGAGGTCGACTGAGGGGATTGTATTGCTGCTGTGAGTTAACACCTGAGAGTGAAGTCTATAAGTAATCTATTTACTGTAATACAAAGTGACTTTACTCTATGTGTGGTTTTTTCTCCCGTAAGGGTTTTACCACGTAAATTTGGTGTTATCTCTATGTGTGATAATTTTTCTATTCTTTTATTCTGTGAATGTGCATATCAAATGGATGTAACTTGTTAAATGAATGTTTTTTTTTGCACTCTTTTCTTGAGGATTTTGCATTAGGAAGGTGTTTCCACACCGCTGCTTTCCTTACAAGTGGTATAAGAGGCTGGTCAATTGTGTTATCCTTATGAGTAGGGTTGGTTTTTTATGCTAATTTGGTTTAGTGGGAGTTTTACAGTTGAAAAATTGATTGTCTTGTTTACAGTTTGAGATGGCAAGCACATCAGGTAGAGTAGAAATTGAAAAGTTCCATGGTGGCAATTTTGAGTTGTGGAAGCTCAAAGTGGAAGACCTGTTGGTGGATAGAGACCTTTGGATTGTTGTGTTTGAAAGTATGCTACAAGGTATGAATCAAGAAAAATGGGATTTCATAGATAGAAAAGCTAGAGGGTTGATAAGACTTTGTTTGGCCGATTTTGTACTCCTGAACATCCATGAGGAGAAGACTACATCTTCGTTATGGAAGAAACTTGGTGATATTTATCAAGGGAAGTCTTTGGTGAATAAGTTATTCCTAAGGAAGAAGTTATACTCCTTGAAGATGGAAGAAGGTGCATCTATAGCAGACTATCTGAATTCATTTAATATGATTGTTGCTCAGTTGGCATCTGTGTGTGTAAAGATAGAGGAGGATCACTGTATGATTCTATTATGCTCTTTACCTGACACATGAGATCATTTGGTAATGGCTATTGGAAGTACAAAAACCACCTTTAAGATGGAAGACGTGGTTGCTTCGTTGCTGTCAGAAGAGATGCAGATGAAGTCTTCTGAGATGGCCAAGGAGGCTCTTGTTGTTCGGGGTAGATCAAAGGAGAGAAGCAAGAAGAAAGACAAGAAGTCTAGATCCAAATCTGAAGGGAGATCAATGTCTCCTAGTAAGAAGTCTAAGGTGAAATGTTTGAACTATGGGCAGGTTGATCATATCCGAAAGGATTGTAAGGAGAAGAAAAAGATGAAGAAGAACAACTCTTCGAACAAGAACTCTTCTCAAAGTGATGCAAATTCCTTCATTGTTGCCTTGGTGACTCAGGCATCGGATGATGTCCGACTGATTGACTCAGACACATCTTTTCACATGACATCTCACAGGGATTGGTTCACTAAGTATGAAAAGTATGTTGGTGGAAAGGTGTACCTTGCAAGTGATTCAACTTTGGAAATTGTTGGTTGTGGAAGAGTCAGAATCCAATTCCTTGACAGAAGAATCAAAATAATTGATGGCGTATTGAGGTTTGGCTCGTAACATGATTTATGTTCGTAACCTGAATGATGTTGGCGTGCAAGTTTCCTTCTCTAGTGGAGGCTATAAAATGACTAGAGGCTCAATGGTGCTAGCTAAGGATGTAGACATTGGCACTATGTACAAGCTCGATGCACGTCCTGTTCAATGTAACGTCTCTGTAAAGTCAAGCAAAGATGCTCGTGTAGAAGAGAATGAAGTTTCTCTGGGTGCAAACTTTATGGAGGTGAAACTCCCAACAGAGAAAACCATGCTATGACATCATATACTTGGTCACATAGGAGAAAAGGGTTTAAAATCCTTGAAAAATACAAATATTGTTAAAGGGATTGTTGATTGTAACCTTGAGTTTGATTTTTACAAACATTGCATTTATGGAAAGCAACACCATGTTTCATTTTATTCGAGTCCTCATAAATATTTTGACATACTTGATTATGTTCATTATGATGTGTTTGGTCCAATGAATGTTCCTTCATTATTGAAGTCTAGATATTATGTTTCTTTCATTGATGACTATTCGAGAAGGGCATTTGTGTATTTTCTAAAGAGTGAACCAAAAGTGTTCAGTCAGTTTAAAGAGTTTAAAAACTTGATAGAAAATCAGATTGGAAGAAAAATTAAATGTTTGAGGATGGATAATGGTGGTGAGTTTTGTTCTGCATATTTTGAAAGGTACTGCAAAGACCATGGGATTAAAAGGCATAAAACTACACTTTATACTCCACAACAGAATGGAGTTGATGAAAGGTTGAACATGACGCTAATGGAAAGAGCGAGAAGTATGTTGAGCGGTGTTGATCTAGAGCAGAAGTTCTGGGTTGAGGCTGTGGCTAAACCATGTTACTTGATAAATCGTTCACCTTGTTCGACTCTTATTGAAAAAACACCTTTGGAAGCTTGGTCTGGTAAAAATCCCTCTCTAAGACATATTCATGTTTTTTGGCTGCGATGCATATGTTTATGTGCCAAATGAGAAAAGATAAAAGTTGGAGAACAAGGTTGAAAAATTTATCTTCATTGGCTATGGCGTTGGTGTGAAAGGACACAAGCTTTGGAAACCTGTTACTGAGAAGGTTTTGTACAAAAAAAGTGTAATCTTTTGTGAGCTGAAGTCTTCAGTAACTGATTTGTAGTTAGAGACAAAAGAAAGAGAAAAGAAGGATGATGTAGTTGAAATTCCTCGAACCCTAGATAAAGAGGAATTACAAAGTGTACCTGAAATTGAGGAGAGTTCCAACAGAGAGTCCTGAAGAAGAAGAACCATAACCTCAGCCTCAACCTGTGAGGAGGTCTACACGTGAGAAGCGACAACCTGAAAGGTATGGATTTTCCATGTTGGATTCGAGCTGTGCCTATGCTTTGATTACTAGAACTGATGAGCCTAGGACTATGAAAGAGGCTATTAGTATGTCTGATTCAAATTCCTGGTTGGAAGCCATGAATGAAGAAATGGCATCTTTGAAGAAGAATGATAATTGAGATTTGGTACCTTTGCTTAAAGGGCGAAAGCTTGTTGGCTGTAAATGGGTATTTAAGAAGAAGACCGGTCTGGATGGCAGTGTTGAAAACTATAAAGCTCGGTTGGTCGCGAAAGGTTATTCCCAGGTGGAGGGAATTGATTATGGAGAAATATTTTCTCTTGTAGCTAAGCTGATATCTATCAGATTTTTTTTGTCGCTTGTAGCAATGTATGACTTAGAGATCGAGCAGATGGATGTGAAGACGCCGTTTCTTCATGGAGAGTTGGAAGAATAAATTTATATGTCCCAGCCTAAGCACTTTGTTAAAAAGGTAAAGAAAACCTGGTTTGCAAGTTATGAAATCTCTGTATGGTTTTAAGCAATCGCCTAAAATGTGGTACCAAAAGTTTGACACTTTTGTGTTGTCATTGAGATTCGTGAGATCAAAATCAGATCATTGTGTCTATTATAAAACTTAAAATGATCATGTTCTTATTATTTCCCTATATGTTGATGACATGTTCATAGGAAATATTAAGACTGATTTTTGATCTAAAATCTCAGTTGTCTGCAAAGTTTGAAATGAAAGATTTAAGTGCAACAAGGTATATTTTGGGGATGGAAATAAAAAGGGATAGAGGAAGTAGAAAGCTTTGGTTCAACCAGAGTAAGTATATCAATAATGTCCTGAAGAGATTTGGTATGACTGATTGCAAGCAACTAGTTGTTCCAGTGTTGCATGGAACAAAGCTATCTGTTGAAGATTTTCCAAAATCTCCTACCGAGATGGAGGACATGAACAGGATGTCTTATGCAAGTGTAGTTGGCAGTTTAATGTATGCAATGGTCTGCACAAAGCCAAACATTGCCCAAGCAGTGGGAGTACTTAGTCGGTTTATGACTAATCCAGGAAGACTGCATTGGGATGCTGTGAAGAGAGTTTTCATATATTTGAAAGGTACCTCAGAGTATGCTTTGTGTTATCATGTAAACTCGGTTGGATTACAAGGGTCTCTTAGTACCTCAGAGACTGCATTGGGATGCTGTGAAAAGAGTTTTCATATATTTGAAAGGTACCTCAGAGTATGCTTTGTGTTATCATGTAAACTCGGTTGGATTACAAGGGTCTCTTAGTATTCGTGGCTATGTGGATTCTGATTGGGCAGGGGACATTGACAACAAAAGATCCACCACTGGATACATCTTCATGTTATTTGGTGGTGCAGTGAGTTGGATGAGCAAGTGATAGGTTGTAGTCACTTTATCTACTATTGAGGCGGAGTATATGGAAGCAACGCATGTCCGCAAAAAATCTATTTGGCTTAGAAGTTTGTGTTCAGATATCGGGTTTAATGCAAGGCAGATTACGATTTGCTATGATAGTTAGAGTGTTGTTTGTTTGGCGAAAAATCCCACTTTCCATGCTAGGACAAAGCATATTGATGTTCACTATCATTTCGTTTGTGATATGGTGGAGGATGAAAAGGTTAATTTTGAAAAATTGGATACTCTGGAGAATGTCGTTGATGCATTGACAAAGCTAGTGAGCACATACATGTATAGGTGGTGTGTCAGTTCCATGGGCCTTGGGGTTTATGACCTTCAATAACTTTGAGTGTAGAGGAAGCTAGTAAGTCTTCGTCAAGTGGGAGCTTGTTGGAAAAATATACCTCAACTTGCTAGCTTGAACCTCTCGTAAAGACTTGGTGTCTTTTCCCTTTGGTGGCTTTCATTGTTGGACTATCGCCAAAATACAAAACCTTGAAATCTAAGTTGTGGAGTTCCAAAAGTTCCTAACTTGGCGACACTGAACTTCCTTGTGTTGTCACCATGTCACGGGTTTTATAAAATTCCCAACCTTCGTTGAAGGTTCTGAAGTTCAGGTTTCTCCTGACTTGGTGACATCGTGGGCATGTCGTGGGTTTCTGGATTTTTCTAACATCCGATGGAGGTTGTGAAGTTCAAGTTTCTCTCGACTTGGCGACATCGCTATGGGCATGTTGTGGGTTTTAGGAAATTCCTAACCTCCGACTGGAGGTTCTGAAGTTCGGTTTTCTCCCGACTTGGTGACCTTGTTATCGACATGTCATGGGTTTTGAGAACTTCATAACCTCTGATATTGAGGTTGTGAAGTTTGGTTTTTCAACAACATAGTGACATAACCGATGGATGGTGGAACTAGTCTGCGTGGATGGTGATGTCAACTGTATGGTAGTGATATGGATGCCGCATGGATGGTGGGGACCACATGGTGATGATCGATTTTATGTTGATCAATGGTAATGATAAGATCTAATCCAACGATGCACATTTATTCTAGGCTCCTTTATGGTGAAGACCGATATAATTTTGTGAAGAGAGTGGAATTGTTAAGCGGTTGACATCTGTCGGTTTGATCAACGGTTGATGACGGTTGATTTGGTGAACCCAAATGATATGATAGTAAAAAGCGGTGGACGAGTGATGTGTTGACATATGACACAAATTCATTTGTTGATTCTACATCGTTGTTGTGAATCAACAAATCATTGGATCGAAAGCTGTATTTCTTGATAGCGATATATTTGCATTTAATGCATGATTTGACTCGGGGGTTGACAGAGAGAAAATATGGTAACATTATTTGAAACTGAATTAATTGTTGGGTGGCTTGATGCGTGCTGGATAGCGGTGTGTGTGACTCGAGACGAAGGAAGCTTGTCGGTGAAGATAGTGAAATTAATGAAAACCTAATGGTGGTTGAGTGACTCTACATTGTATGATTCTACGAGCATTGTAACAGTGTGCGTGAGAGTTTAGAACAGTAATCTGTGTGTGAGGTCGACCAAGGGGATTGTATTGCTACTGTGAGTTAACACCTGAGAGTGAAGTCTACAACTCTGTATGTAATCTATTTACAATAATACAAAGTGACTTTACTTGGTGTGTGGGTATTTCTCCCGTAAGGGTTTTCCCACATAAATCTGGTGTTATCTCTATGTGTGATAATTTTTCTATTCTTTTATTCTTTGAATGTGTATCTCAAATGGATGTAACTTGTTAAATGAATATTTTTTCTGCACTTTTTTCATGAGGATTTCGCATTAGGAAGGCATTTCCGCACTGCTGCTTTCCTTAAATTTCTATGTCATTTGCCCATGGTATGCCAACTCCTGACGCCACCACGTCTCCTCTTTGTCATTTTGATTTATTAAAATTTTAGTTTTTTTTCCTTTATCTTTATCATACTAGGAAGCTATTGGCATCTTGTTTGACTTGTGGATAGCTTGGATTCAATTTGAGGAGTTGAGATGAGGTTTTTGGTGGGTAGACTTGCAAAATTTGCATGAATGATAGCATGTTGCATTGATGTTTGCATCAGAGGACTCCAAAATTTGGTCACATGTTCTATTTTAGTTATTATTTTTTGCTCTAGTGTTTTTTCTTTTGTAATTTCACTTCAACGCAATAAATTTTTCATTTTAGCTCTTTGCTTTATCTAGCTATTTTAATTTTCATAGATTAAAACATTGTCTTAAGTTAATCAAAATATTCGTTTTTAAACAACAACAAAATAGTTTTAAACCTTATTTTCTAAACTTAGACTAATCAAGGAGGTGATATTGGATAAATCATTTAATTTAGAGAGTTTTACACACTTTCTAAGATAGGTTGCATTTTCCCTCTATTACACAATTAAAATTAATCTAATAATTCAAAAATGAGTAAACTAGACCTCATACTTGAGACTAGCAATCAAGATGCTTGTGGCATATAAGTCCTTATGGGCTTAAATTTTGTATTGTTTTCTCTCCTCTTTGACTTGGGGTGCTTCAATTGATAGAAGAAGGATATGAAGGTAGGAAACTAAGCTAAGGGAAGTGTCATAACGTCGTGTTGTGCTGCACCATTGGAAGCTTTAAAGATTTAATCTATGAAAAAGCCTCAAGGCTTGTAGGGAGTTTGGATTGTATAAAGAAACTTGATGATTTAGCTTGGATGTCTTAGAATCAACTCACTAACCTACTCAAACTATGAAAAGAGGGACACATAAATCACAACTCTCGCAAAAGGCTTTTAATGAAGAACTAAAGACCATTTGGAATCTAAATGGGGCACTTAAGTAGGGTACAAATCTCAATCAAAATCATAATTAGAGGGAAATTCAAAGTTTGTGTTGATGTAGAGTTAACCGACAACTTAGTTGTTACACCTATGTGACAAGTTAGTTAGAGAGGTAGATAAGATATTTTTCCTTATATTCACCTCTATTCCTAATGAAATTCATTCAATCTTCTATTGCTTGCAATTCTCTTTCATTATTGTTGTTTTCATTTATCCAAATTTCTTCGCTAATTTCACATGGTATTTGGTATTAGAGTTGTTTTTGGTGCAAATGGAATGCATTAGTTTGTTTGAGTTGCATTTTGTTTGGGCTAAGGTTTTGTGTGAGGTCGTGGATTTGAAAGGATCATGGATCTATAACATTCTGCTCGTGAGTTTTGGCGTGAAGATCCACAAATTCGAGGCATGGATTGCAAATTTACGGTACAATCTGACTGATCTTTGTAAAGATATTTTAATCTAGTCTCAAATATTGTTGTTATTCACAAATCCGAGTCAATATTTGCATAATATTTACGATTGGGCTTAAGTGTGACACACTAAGCCCTGACTTTTTAGGCGAGTCAAACAAATATATTTCCTGTTTCCGTTTCCGTTCACCACATCACTATCACGACTGAGCACTGCCAGGGCTTCGTACAGTTCATTGCTCCCATGCCTGCATCAAACATTGTACTGTTCACTGCTCTCGTGCTTCGATATTTTATGAAGGCAACTCCAAATTATTGTATAGGGGAAGTTTGAAATGCTAATTACTTTGATTATTTTTTTCACTGGTAAACACGAATTGCGTATAGATTTATTTTAGATTTATGTTAAGGTTTTTTTTTTAAAATTTATATAAAAATGTTTAAGATGATTAAATAATGTAATAAATTAGTAAAACAAATTTAAATAAATCTATTACATTTAAACAATTGATATATATTTGAAATGTTTTTTATAAAATTTGTTCATAAAGATTAATAATAAATCAAATATTATATATTATTTATTTATAAATTATATTATATTTTAAATTTAGATTAAAAGTTTAAATTTAAATTATAAATGTAAAAGTGTTATTTGTATATTATTAGATCTAAAATTAAATCTTAATAGGATTCGTAAAGGGTGGGTTAAAAAGATATAAAATAAAGTTTAAACCAATGTGAAAAAGATAATAACAATGTAATAGTTATGAAACAAAATGATTTTTTTAAGACTTTTTCCTTTATCTAAAAGTAAGATGTATATGTCATAAATATGTTGATATGGAAAACCCTAATATGGATAAGAAATCTTACAAATAAATTAAATTGTGCGAGTTTAGAGAGGTTCACCAAATATACGCTATTAAATAAATGTAATTAATTAAATACAAATCAACATATATTATGTAATGATAGTTGAGACTAATAAACCATATTAGGGGAGAGGGGTCCATAGTGGAGCACCCTAACTTCACGATTCTTAAAATCTTATGCGGAAATTTCAAATCACTCCCAATTTTGTACATCAATTTATTTGACAACTCACATGCTTCTATATTTAGTTTTAGGGCCACATCATCAAATATGTTGCCACATCAACATGCTTTTTGTTGAGGTATCAAAAAGACCCAAAAAAAAAGTGAGACCCATAGTGGTGCACTAAGTCATGTTTTATTGTTGCGTTAATGTGGCATCACATGATTTGTCAATTTGTGTATTTTTATGGATAAAAATGTTTTACAATTGGATATTAAAGTGCTCCACTATGAAGCCCACTCAGGACTACTTCTATTCCCACTATTAGACCCCACTCCCCTATTGTACTTACTGCTTTAAAAAAGCAAATGTAAGGGATAAAGACAATCATTCTTTTGATGATAGATTGTTTTATATTATTTATATAATATAGTATGTAATATAATATAATATAATATGAGCAAGTGCCTATCTAGTATTGTAGTAATTGTATTTATTGACTAATTTATAAACTATTTATGGAATATTAACTTAGGGGCAACTCAAATCATAGTTTGAAATAATACTCCTCAATAAAAAATATTTCTTCAAAATAAAATAATCATACCAGTAAAATAATTATACCATACCAAATATTATTTAAGTGTGCTTATCTATGTCTTCTTTATGTCCTTGATTTTTGAATTTTGTAATAAAATCTCAACTATTTCAACTCAGAGATTTGTAGAAAAAGTAAATTTTAATAATATTAATAATTTCTTGAATTTATCTATATGCTCATCATGATGTGAATTTTAAAAAATAAAATAGATGAAAACTTAAAACATAAAAACTTCTCTTTTAAGTTTAATCTAGATTAATCTAATAAGATGCATATAAATAAGTACACATTAAATTAGATTAAATCAATAGCTAATTGTAGTAGATATATGTGTTTTGAAATAGTAAATGCTAAAATATAAAAAATAATGCAATAAAATAAAGTTACTTACCTTTGTGTTTAAATGTGAATTCCTTATGATCAACAAGGGAATATGGTATTGTATAACTCACATTGTAATATGCTACACATTAGAATATTATCAATTAGTTTGCATATGTTTACTTTTGGATTCACCCAATTTGTCTTTGCTTATTTTAATTTGCTATTTACAATTGATGGTAAACTCTTGTTATGTTCCATAGATAAATATATAGAAACAAAAAATGACTACCAAAACCATTCTCTAAAAATAAACACAAAATTAAATAAGAAATAATATAAATATATGAATTTTACCATTATTTTTACACATATATTTTTGAATTAAATGATATTTTTATTAATGTAATATACTTTATTATATTTTCACATAAAAATAATTTTATGTTTAATCATTTTTTATTCTATATATTTCACTAATTTACAACACTTTTCTATTTTTCAAATGAAAATTGTTTCATATTTATAAGACCTCATTTTGCTCTTATCTCTATTCATCCCTCATTTTTTTATTTTTTTTGAGTTTATTATTTTATGTCTAACAATATACATATATAAGATCTTTTGGGGTTTTAAAACTTTATTTTTGTTGTTGTAATTTTCTTTTAAATGAATGGTGGTATTTTCTAATTTTGATTAATTGAAATATTTTTTCTAGTATATTCATTACTGATATTTTCTTTTTATATTATATTTTCTCTTTCTAAATTTCTTCTATTAAGAAAAAATATTGATTCTTGTGCAACCTTCCCCTCACCTCTTATATTTATGTTTAATTCAAACTCTTACATCTATACTAGTTTATGTTACAATTTTTAATTAAAATTATTTGTATTTTATGGAGTCTAAAATTATAAATATATATTTATAAATATAACTACAAGTCTATTAGAATATAATGTTTATTAAATGGTTAAATATATAGACTATAACAAACTTAAGGCCACCCAGGTTGACATGGCTGCTAATGTCACTAAGCCGAAGATGGGCAAGGAGAAAGGTTTGCAGGCTACGATTGCTAAGGAAGGCAAGGGCAAGGGCAGGAATGTGGTTGGGATTGACTCAAGAGGGGAAACAGTTGTTGGGACCACAAAGCTGATTGGTGGGGAAAGTGGTAGGGGAGATCGGGGAGGCTAGCCAAGAACAGCAAAAAGAGACTGATTATTGAGGACTCGGAGGTGGAGCAGTCGGACAACAAGAGCTATAAGGAGGAATAGTCTAACGATGAGACTGATGATTTGGGGGAGAAGCCCCTGCCTAATCCGATGGACAACAAGACTCCTTGCCATGGCTCTGACTCGCACACTTCGTTGGTGACTGAGCCTGGTGAGATGCAAGAGACTAGGGATACTGGGGAAGTTTCGGATATGGTGGCAAAGAGACTGAACACCCTGGACAAAAGATTTAGGGGCTTGACCTGCTTTATTATGAAATTGAGCCACTTTGTTACTAGTGCGCTGTCAAATGTCATAAAAGAGGATCTGGAGGGGAATAATAGCCAGGAAAACAAAGATTGGGTGGGCAATGAGGCAGTGGACCTCTTGATCAAGAACTGGGACGAGGCCAGTTAGTTGCACTTGTTGGTGGTTTGTCGGCTATTTTTCGGCTGTCAGTGTGCTGTCCTTGGGCTGTCTCTGTGGTTTTTTCTGTTTTTTTCCTGTTGTTGTTTCGTTTCTTTTTGGCCCTAGTGGCTCTTTGTGAGGGGTACAACGCCTCGTAAATGCTGTTTAACTTTTCAAAAACAAACTTAAGCTTTAACATCATAAAATAGATAGAATTTATACATATCATAGTGAAGTGATTAATAATTAATTTATTAATTAAATATCATACATTATTTGATAAAGGATTGTAACCAATTTATACATGTAAATGAAATGTAATCAATCCCTATATTTAAGAGAGTTGTATGTGAGTAAAATTAAATATCCATTGTGATTAAAATGATAGTAAAGAAGGTAAGTTGTGAGGATTTGTGGAAAGGAGGGTAATCTTTTTATATTGAATTACACTTTGTGGGTTTTTTAATCTTAGGGTTTTCCACATTTTAATTCATGTGTATTGTTTCATTTATTCTCTTATAAATATATTTACATTAACCATCATATTCTTACATAATAGTAAAAACAAAAAATATCAAAATAATAGAAAAGTTAAATATTTACATGTTCACTTTACAAATATTAAATTTTATTTAAATATGATTTTTTTTTAGTTTTTAATTGGTTCAAAATCAACTTGTTAATAAATAATTAACAAAACTCATTGCAATAGTATTGCCTATGCCAAGTATTAATAATATAGTATATAATAGAATAGAATAAATAATATGTTATATAAATATATAATAATATGTAATAATAGTATATATAAATAATATATAAAATATTATTTGTCTTATTATATATTATATTATATATATACACAACACACACACATATATATAATAGAATTTGTTTTTTCAATATGAGCATCACAATAGATCTCAATTTGATTTGCGGTAGTCATGGTAGGGTTTAGATGAGCACTCATTTGTAATGGAAGACTAGGATCTAAAGTAGCTCATGTAATAAAAAAGATTGAAAAATAAAGATTAAAAGTTTAGATTTAGATTAAAAATGTGAAAATTTTAGTGGTATATTAGATCTAAAATTAAACCTTAATATGATTTTAAGGGTGGGTGAAAAAGATATAAAGTAAAGCTTAAAATCATTGTCAAGAGACACTAACAATGTAATAGTAATGAAACAAAATGATTGTAAGGATTTTTTCTTTTATCTAAAAGTGTCATATACCTTTTATCTAAAAGTGACATGTATATGACATACACATATTGATATGGAAAACTCTCATATGGGTAAGAAATCTTTAAAAAGTAGTTTGTGTAAAGTAGAAAAGTTCACCAAATATAAGCTAATTAAATAAATGTAATTGATTAAATAAAAATCAACATATATTATGTATGATAGTTGAAACTAATAAATCATATTATTGTACTAACTACATTATATAAAAATAATTTATATAATATAATATAATATGATATGAATAATATAATATATAATATACTAAAATAAATTATATTTTATATATAAATATATAATAATATACAATAATATAACATAAATAATATATAAATTATTATCATTGTCTTATTTTATATAGATTTATTATATTTATATATATTAATAAATAATATATAATAATTGATTTATAATTAATATCTATAAATAAATAAATTTTATATAAATATATTTCAAATATATATCAATTATTTTAATGTAATAGATTTAATTATTTAATTATTTAATTTATATTATTTCCCATGCTATCATCCATAAAATGTGAATAAGTTAATGAGAAGTTGCGTTGAGAAATGTGAGAAAAGAAATAACTAAAGTTAATGAGAGACTCCGCATGTACAGTGTTTGATATAAGCACGTGAACAACGACTTGTAAGAAGCCCAGCCCTGACAGTGTCCAGCCGTGACAATGATGTGCTGAATGGAAAACGAAAACGGGAAATATATTTGTTTGACTTGCCTCAAAAGTCAGAGCTTAGTGTGTGACACTTAAACCCAGCCAATATTTACAGACTAAGTGAATATTTGAGTCGATTTGCCAATATTCTGTTGATCTGGTCATTTTTTTGTAAATAGTCTTCATAATTGCATGAAAACGGGCCGATCTACTCAAATTTTGTCAATCTATGAAAATACTTGAACGAATCTGCAAATATTTGCCTTTACTCGACCTGCGAGAATCTTCATCAACGTGGTAGGTTCTTGAAATCGTGTCTTTGTATCACCATTGAAGCAAGAAATTAATTTCTTTAAATATTCAAAATCAGTCCTCCATTTGGCGTGGCGACTTGCACATTCTTTGTTGCACATTCATGTTGTGGTTGGTGACCTTTCACATTGGCCGCGGCTCCAGCTCGCAGGGGCAAGAATTGGCAGAGATATTGGAAATTTGACCTGGTCGACCTCCATCATTTTGGTGACCGAATAGTTTTGACGACCTGCGAGCTTCGACGGGTGGGAGATTTAGTCTGGTTAAATTCAAATTTTTGTTGGCGTCCTGCACTTTGGTGACTCGTACAACTTTGGCGACCTGTTCAATCTCGCCATTCATTTTGGCACAGGCGGGAATCGACAAAGGTGAAATATGAATTTGAAAATCCACCTCTGTGCACTATTCACCCATGAAATGGTGGATTTTAGTAACATAAGAAACTAGCGGGGTAACATCATTTTGGTCACCTAAGCCCTTAGTCATATGGTTTTGTAGCCATTGGTTTCGCCCAAGCCAAGGGGGCTTAAAATCCACCTTTATTTCTCCTATCTTCATTTCAAGTTTGCAAAAAAAAATTATTTATAATTCTTACAAAGGCATATTGAAAAAAAAAAAATTCACATAATTTTCAATTGGCAATTTGAAATTTAGTCTCATTTTTTTGTGAAAATGATTATTTTTTCCTGTGTGATCCATTGGAGTTGATTCCACACTAATATTATGTCTAATTGTGTCTCTACACTAATAGCATTTCTTTCCTACACTTCTAACTTCGTTGCAACAATCAACAAGCATGGATTCAAAAGTTCTAGTTCTTCTTCTAACTCCATTTAACTACCATCAATGCAAAACTAAGGTTTAACTAATACTAAAGAACAAGGAGTTATATAGAGTTACAATGGGCATAGAAAAAAACGTACAGATGAAAGAGCTAAAGTTGAGTGGTTCAACAAGTGTGATCAAGTTTTTTGATTCTTATGTCTAATTGTGTCTCCAAAACTTTTATTTTATGTTGAAGCTTTTAATACTCCTAATAAAGTTTGGATTTCTCTAGAAAAACTCTTTGGGAAACAAGTTTAGATGAGAAGCCATGAGTTGGAGATTAGCTTGAGCCCTAATTCTTATGACATTGCATAGAAGGCTTCTTCACTATATTTAAATCACTAAGGTTGCAATTACTTAAGAAATTCCCAAAATAGAGAAAAACGATGATCAACTAGTTCTTTTTGTCATCTTTAAGCTAGGTCATAATTAATTAGTGTTTGTTTCCACTTTCTAGTAAACCAAAAGTGCTATGGGAACTGCTTGAAAAATTCCCTCCTTAGATGACTTTATTTCCAACCTAACTAGGGAGCAAGATAAGTTAATTTAGATGGGGACATTGAAGTCTACAAAATCTCAAGCCCTTATTGTTGGGAATAGAAAAACAAAGAATTCTAATCAAGGGAAGAAACAATCACATCAAAAGGACAAGGAGAGTAAGAAAGAACCAAAATGCAAGTCCTTCAAACCAAGCACTCAAAACTCTTCATCTCAAGGGGAACCTAAGCAAGAAAGAGTTAAGTGTGCCTATTGTAAGAGGCTTGGCCATGATGAGCACAAGTACATGAAGAAACATATTGACCATCTTTCTCATCTTCTTCAAAAGCATAATATAGGGGTTCCTAAGTCCATCAAACCCTCATCAAACCATGAATCAACTAAGGCAAAGAAATATTGACTCAGATGCTTCATACCACATGTGGGGTTCTCAAAGGTCGTGTTCTCTTCCGTAGAGCCATCTAGCATGTGTATTATCACCTTGGGTGATGATAATCCAACTTTGGTTACAGGGAGATGGTCTTTTAAAATTGAAGGAGGCACATTTATCAATGTTCTAAGTGTCCCTTCACCTTCAACTAATCTCCTATCAATGTATCAAATTACTGACATAGGAAAAGACATGAGGGTCATTTTTTCTCTAGACACAGTTGAGATCAAAGAGTTGCACAACAATGGTAGGGAAAATTAGCATTCTAGGTTATACACCTCACATTTTTCATTAGACATTTCTCCCACAACATTACTGACTCATTCTAATGAGGTTAGCAAATTATGGCATGGACATTTTAACCATATTAACTACCGTTATCTTGAGCAACTAACTCAACAAGACATGGTGATAAGATTGCCTAGATTCACCTTTTCTAAAGGTCTTTGTGAGGGTTGTGCCCTTGGTAATCATCGAAGAAATAATTGACAAAGGCAAGTCATGGAGGGAAACGCAGTCTTTGGAGCTAGTTCACAATGATTTCGTTCGGGCATTTTCTCATACATATTTTACTAGGGCAAGATATGTTCTCACATTCATAGATGATTTTTCCAGATATACATGGGTCTTCTTTCTTAGACATAAACCTAAAATTCTTGACAAGTCTTAGGATTTTAAGGCATTGGTTGAGAAGCAATCATGAAACATCCATAAGATTCTTTGAATTGATAATGGGGGGGGGGGGGAATATGTCAACACTAAGTTTGAACAATTTTACACAACAAAGGGGATATATATGCAACATACTATTCCCTACACTCCTCAGCTAAATGGTGTTGTAGAACATAAGAACCATTTCTTGAAAGAGATGAACTTTATGGTACACTTGAGGGGGCTTCGACCACAACATTGGGTTGAAGCAATCAACTGTTCTTATTACATTTAGAACAACGTTCCTCACAAATCCTTGAAGGGTATCACTCCCTTTGAAGCTTGGACATGAGGAAACATTTAGTTCAACACTTCATAGTTTCTAGATCTCCAACTATGGCATAGATACCTCACCAACATCGCAAGGCTATGGGTCATCAATCCAAACCTTGCATAAATTTATAGGTTATCTTGATAATGGAAAAGGATATCGACTTCTCCACCCCACCACACCTGAGTTGTTCATTGAGAGAAGTGTTAGGTTTCATGAGGGTCCTATTGACTCTACACTTGACATTTCTCTCTTTATTATGGATTCATTTAATGTTCTTCTAACGAATATGACCATACACGACCAATTCTTGAGGAAGAGTCTTCTTTTAACAATGAGGTTAGTGATGAGGGGCCTTCTTTCTCTTATACACCACATTCTTTTGAGGATTATATTTTTGCACTTGACTCTCCTCCTTATCTTGTTTGGGTTAGAAAGACACTTGATAGTGTAGGTACATGGCTAGGGAATTCGACAGATGGTAGATGTACATAGTCACATTATCAGGATGAGCCACATGCTTTCCTTGCCTCTTCCTTCAATCCACATACATTTTGAGAGGCATCAAGAATACCTAAGTGGGATAAAGATATGCAGGAGGAATATGATTCCTTACTTCGTAATCACACTTGGGAATTGAATCCTCTTCCCAAGGGAAGAAAGATGGTTTGATTTAAGTGGGTCTATCGAACCAAGTTTGTAGTAGATGGGCCAGTTGATAAGTACAAGGCACAATTGGTTGCTAAGGGTTTTTCTCAAGTTGTTGGCATTGACTATACAAAGACCTTTTCTCCTGTGGACAAGGTGAGTTCTATTCGACTCACACTTGCCATTGCAGTAACATATGGCTAGGATGTGCATTAGATGGATGTGAATATTGGTGTAGGTTTTTATTTTCCTAGTGGAATAATTTATTTTCCTTTAGTTATAGAATTTTTCTACACTTTTATTAAGCTTGTTTAGGATAGTAAAGTGAGTTTATTATTTAATAACTAAGAGATAAAGTGATGAGGTGTCTCCACCCTTTAAGGATGAAGTATTTTATTTTTCTTCACTTTATCTAATATTGGTGGTTAGTGGTGGTCAATTCCTATTGGTTGATTTACCACCATCATCATCTCCTTAGTTCTATATAAACTCACTACTTAGCTTGTATTTTCATCTTGGAAGATCTTAATGCAGTTCTATCATCTTGACTTGCATATCTCTTAGAGTTCTAGTTTGCATTGTTTATGTTTTTCCACTTTATGTAACTTTGAATTTCTCTTATAAATTTCCTTGGGTTATTCAATCTATTTTAGATTTCCAACTTGGTATCAAAGCTCTATCTAAAAAAATCTAAGTTCTTAGATACCTAATTAAGATATTGAGTTTTTTTTATGTAAGATCTTGTAAATTCCTGTATGCTCTTCTCTTACGTTTCAAACGATTTGGAGAATCAGAAAGGGTATGTAAAGATATAATAACCTCTTCATATTGCATTTATTTTGTGAGATCTGGGTGATTGCAACATTTTTGTTTATATCGATAATATTTTTGATTGTTTCAATGCATCTAGGAGGCTCAAGAAAGTCAAGATTGGCTTTTGTTTCATCCGATTTAGAGATTGTTTTACATAGTTGCAAATATGGGTTTGAAGCTCAAATATAATGAATTGGTTTTTTCAAGAACATTTTAACTAAAAGGGACCTTTCCATTGTGTTCAGGAGGTCGAGGATACAAATTTTGACATAAAATTTGCCTATATTCGTGTTGAGAGCTATCGAGGCAATTTTTTTGCCTAGGGAGCCATACGACCCCCTAGGTTGCAAATTGTATGACATCAAAATAAAAATAAAAATATTAAATCGACAGTGACCCTTAACAAACTGTTAGTGGTCTTCTAACAACAACCTTGCAGTTTAAACTGCTCATAGGTTTTAAAAGCCACCAACTTGTGTAATTGGGACCGAATACCTCCAAATTGTGAGCGCTAACTTTGAAATTACCAAAAGTCAATGCTAACTATCAAACTTGCCACCCAATTTTCCGCCATGTTGCCTAGGTGCCAATGTCATCAATGATGCCACCACGGGGCCACCATGGCCCTCTAAGAGGCCAAATTGGGCCTTTTTTGAAACTTAACTTTTCGCCACAGTGTCCTTTTTTCGAAAACGAAATATCACTAGAATGGTGGAGATGAGAAATTTACATCTATGAAGGTATTAAAAAGATTATTTTCTATTTTTAGCCAGATATTTTAGGTTGAAATTGTTTATTGTTAATTTCTTCAACATGCCATAACTTTCACCTCAATGCTCCATTTTTTTCAAAAACAAATAGGCATTAGAAAGGTATTGAAGAGCACTACACAACTATAAGGATAATTTTTCTAGATTTTGTCTCAAGTTTATTTTATATCAAAATTTGTAATTTTGGCCATTGTGAGCCTATTGAGCATTGTATCTTGGAAAACACTTTGTAATCACACTAAACTATAAAGTGCCAACCTTTTAATATCTGGGGGGTGATTTTTGATACTAGTAAAAAAGGTGGTGTTTTTGGCGTTCTTGTGTTCACTTTATTTTAACACTATTTTTTTTATCTCTTTATCATGGCTCAAACAACAGTTCCTATTCTAACTGCATATGCCTATTTTAAGTAGAAGTTTAAAATGAAAATTCACTTAGAAGTCTTGGTTTTTATAAAATAACAACGAGACTAGAAATTGGACCTACTAAAGATGAATAAAAGCCTAAGTGGTTTTATAGATGTGATGAAGCATATGGAGCATTGTGTTTGTCTATATCTCTTGATTTTGTTTCGATCGGTAATAATATATTCTATTGATATCAAATTGAAATTACAAAGAAATTCTCTTTACAAATTCATTTCAACCCCCATCCCACCACCTATATGATTCTATAAAAGAATATTTCCCACTTCCTATCCTTTCTACACCACCCTCTTGAGATCATCACAACCCTTCACACCAAAAAATCCGTCTCCCAATGCCAACAAAAAATTACAAAGATTGGAGGTAACCATTTGCACCATTACTAGTACCATTCCACCAACCCAAGGCCCATTAAAAAGAAACCCCACCTTCTACCACAACCACATAACATTACCAGCATCATCCGCTGTACCAATCACCAAAAGGGAATCATGTCTTTATGATCAACAAATTCATTCACCCTCCACCTTAGATATTGACACTCTCTCAAGAGTTCGCTTCCTTGGCTTCAAACACTGCTTTCTTAACACTTGTCCTTGCAAGAGAACTATCTGCATTTCTAATTAAACCTGGCAACCTTAATCACGGTACGCGCATCCAATAAACACAACTATCAGATTCTTGTTCCTTCCCCTCATCTCAATCTACCCCAGAGGGATAATAGGAGAAAATAATCATTTCATACATCCCCAAATACCTCCCATTAATACCCCCTCCCTCCCATCTAATTATACCCCTCAAGGAGCCTGTCAATGAAACTCTACCTTTAACACTTCACCAACTTGATCTTATTTAGGGTGCTAGTCATAAAGGGAGAGATTACAAAAATCTTCTGTTCGTTCCTCCCCTTCGGCTACAAACATCAATGCCCACTTGGATAGCACATCTGCCTCCTCATCCTCCTACCTCTGAGTGTGGGTCACCTTAAAGCCTTCAAATAAGGTTAGATTCTCCTGTATGGCATGAATATATTTCTGCAAATGCCATGCTTGCGTTGTGCTTGCCGTAATTGCGTTCACAATAATAAGGGAGTCACCTTCCAAGTGCAAGTTTCTAATTCCCATATTCCTTCCAAGCTTAACTGCTTGAGGCGCTACCATTGCTTCCACCACATTATTGGTCCCTTCCCAAATTATTTTTTCTTCCATCATCAAGATACTACCATTACTATCCCTAGCCACACACCCAATCCCTGATGGCCCTAGATTTCCTCTCGATGCCTTGTCAAAATTTATCTTTGTCCATCCATTCTCCTGATGTTTCCACCTTACCACCTCACCCACTTTAGGCGCCAGATTCACCCAACACATCCTTTATACATCAGATCTTAATCCCTGGCCATTGCATTTTGAAGAGCTTATCCTGATCCGTGTATGGTACCTTCGGCTTAAAGTATCTAGAGGTTGCTGCTCCTACTATTTCTTCAATTGAGTGGTTTATTCTGAAACAAGTTCTATCCACTGTTTCCTTCTTTTCCTCAAATAACCTTCTATTCCTTTCCTTCCAAATATCTCACACCACCACAGAAGGATAAACATTCCAAACAAAGGAAAGTATGGATCTACCAGAGCACCGTGACCAACAAATAAAATGCTGCTTCAAAGATTATGGTATGGGGCCCTGCCAACATAATTTACTTCAAACCATACTCCAACACTAAGAAGTGACATCACACTGGAGCAGGAGATGATTGACTGTTTCCTCACCACATTCACACATGATGCAACAAGAAGGCCCTATAAATCCCAACCGTTTCCTTCGCTCTCCTGTGAGTATTTGGCCTTGAAATGCAAGACAAGTAAAGGTCCAAAACAAATGAGATGGCCATACTTCATCCTACCCCCTAGAATCAAGGAGTTGGTACCCAATTTTAACAAAATAGCTTCCAATAGAAGCTCCACACCATGCAACCCTATCCTCAAAATTATTTATAAGCACGCTTCTAATTCCAAAAATCTCCTTAATTAAAGATTGTTAATCTATCGTTAAACCCAATTGGCTCACATCTTTCTAGACCCACTCTTCACCATTAACACCTTGTTTTTGCTCTAGATAATCTTTAACTCTACTTCCCCAATGTTGCATTAAGAGTAACTTCAAATTTAGTACTTGATGATTTTCAACCAGAGCTGGGAGACCTTCCCATGAATCTTCCCAAAATTTTTCCATTCGGCCATTTCCAATCTGCGATGTGATATGATCAATGATAACTGGTCTACAAGACACTATGAAGTTCCAAATTGCTGACCCTCTAGGGGGATTTTGAATCATGAAAATTCTATGATTCTCTTCAGAGTCGAGATATTTTGACTTCAAGATCCTCACCCAAAGCTGATTTGGATTTGAATACATGTTCTACACCAATTTTACACCCATGGCCTCATTCATCACTTGCCAATTACGTAAACCTGCTCCCCCTTAAATTTTTGGCCTATAAATATTTTCCTATTCCAACAATGAAATATTATCCTGTTCACGTTCTCCATTCTAAAAGAACTTCCTCATTTTCTTCCCAATAGTGCTAATAACCTTTTGCGAAATCTGAAAACACATCATGGGGAAAATTGGGATTGAATAAATGACCGGTTTCAACATAAGAATGCGCCCTACCGAGGCCAACCAACGACTCTTCCACCCATCCATTCTACACAAACAACAATCTACCAGATTTTTCCAAAGAGATTCTTTACAAGGGCCACTAAAAAGAGGCATTCCTAAATATTTTCCTGGTAGTAGACTAGGTTTCATCTCCAAAATTATGCTAATTTCTCTTTGTTTCCTTATTGGAGTATTGAAGAAAAAGACTTCCAATTTCTTCCAATTCACACATTTCCCTGAGAGTGTGCTATACCAATCTATAATTGTCTTCATTAAGTGAGCCTCTCTAAGAGTAGCTTCTCCCATTAAAAAAGTATCATCTGCAAAGTTAAGATGGGAGATGGTTCCACTCCCGGGCCACCTTTATCCCTTTCCACCATCCATCCACCCTATATTTTGCAATCAATCTTCCTAACGATTCAACCATTATAATAAAAATAAAGGGAGACAATGGGTCTCCTTGCTTTATCCCTTTCGAGGATTCAAAAAAACCCAGAGGGCTTCCATTGACAAGCACCGAGAACCTTGGAGTATTAATACAACTCCCCACCCAATCAATCCAAGCAGCATTAAAACCAATCTTTCACAATACCTATAACATAAACTCCCGATTGACCTCATCATAAGCCTTCCTTATGTCCAATTTTACCATCATTCTTTCCGTTTTTTCTTTCCTCACTGAATGAATAGCCTCATGTGCTATAATAATTCTTTTAACAACCGATCTTTGTGGACACAAACCAGTTTGCTTTTCTGAGATGAATGACTTTAAAACCAACTTTACTCTATTTACAATGACCTTAAAAATTATTTTATAAACGGTGTTGCAGAGGGAGATTGGGTGAAAATCATTAAAAGAGGTTACCTCATCTTTTTTTGGAATAAGAGCAATTAAAGTGTTGTTGAAATATTTTAGCACAAATCTGCACCTCCTTGATTCTTCCACTACTTCCCATAAATCATAAGCAAAAATATCCCACAATTGTTGAAAGAAACAAGTTAGAAACCCATCTGGTCCAGGGGCCTTGTCCCTGCCTAAAGCAAAAAGAGCCTTTTTTACCTCCGAAATAGTTACGGGCTCCAAAATAAAATTGTTTTGCTCCTCAGATACACATCTTGGAATAACATCCCACAATTCGTGATCTACCACTTGCATTTGATCAACTACAAGATCTCTTTTGAAAAAATGAATCACCTCCTGATTAATATCCTCCATGTTCCTTAAAATATTACCCTGTTGATCGACAATTGAGAAAATCTTATTGCTCATCCTCCTTGCTTTACCGAATTATGGATTTTTTTGTGTTTTGCGGTCTCCTTCCATTAGCCATGTTTCTCGAGACTTTTGACACCAAAATATCTCCTCCCTACACAATACTTCAACACATTCCCGATTTAAAGCTTTTTCTTGCGCAAAGTCCTGATCCAACATCCCTCCCTGAATGACCTTAGAGTGGAGATTTCTCAAAGCCTCTTCTAACTTTGGTTTTTCAACAAAAATGTTTTTAAAAGATTCTCGATTCCATCGTTTCAAGCATTCTTTTAGGAACTAGATATTTTTGAACAAAATAAAAGCCTTATTACCACTTCGCACTAGAGCAGAATACCACCAACCTTTTACCAAGTCCTTAAAACCTTCCACTCTAAGCCATATTTTTTCAAATTTAAAGGGGCATCTTGCCGGTGTCACATCAGCTTGGAAGGTAATGCTAATCGGATAATGGTCCGATTTAGTCACCAAAATAATTTGAGCTTCATACACCAAATTTTCCCTTTCCCAACCTCCTGCCAGGAAAAAATGATCTAGCTTTTTAGCAATGTTTAAAAAACCACACCTCTTGTTAGTCCGGGTAAAGTCTCAATTAAGCCACTAACCGTGACAAAATCACTAAAATATTTTTGAGCCCTACTTCCCTAGCCTAAACGACCTTTTTTGTCTTCAGGGTGGAGGATAGCATTAAAATCTTCTCCCTGTAAACACAAGGACTCACTTTCCTCATTAAGAAAATTCATGATCTCCTGCTGAAGGGTCTTCTTGCCAACAACACTGTTCAGGCCATAAACATTTATCACTACAAACATTTTTTTTCAAGATTTTAGAGTAAATCCTTAACCCTTAACAATTGCTTCCTTGTTGGATTACGCGAACATCTACCTTTGATTCATCCCACAACACACCTAACCCACCAGATGCCCTCACAACCTCAACCATTGCACATCTCCATTTACTTAAGTTGCACATAAAATAAGACTGTGCTTAGTTTCTTATAGAAAAAATAGATTTGGTCGCATTTGATCAAGAAATCTCTTGATCAACCGCCATTTGTCAGGGGCATTGTAGCCCCTAACATTCCACGATAAGACCTTCATCCTTCTTGAGAAAATGCATAGCCTTTTCTTGATCTTAGCTTACTTTGGCCTACCACACAACCAACTATTTCCAACAATTCCCTTGCTGTCCTTGCACCTCTCCTTTTCTTTTCACCCACTTTTACATTTGTCTTCAGGGCTAAAGACAACCCCAACCTTCTTTTGTCCTTGATGTCTAAAGAAGCATTCAACCCCAAACCATCCAAATTCAAATCCTCCTTCTCATCATAAAAGTTACCCTCTTTGTCACTGGAATGTGTTTTTTCCATTCTAGCTTCTTCGAAGGATTATTCAAGATTTCGTATTGGGGAAATTTGAATATTTTGTAACACTCCTCATCTTCTCCCGGTGAGCAGTCTCTATCGTCTTTACTAAGAGAATTAATGTTATCAACCCCTTCCTCTCCAATATCCATCCTAGTCCCCACAGGGTATTCTAACATGGCTAACTCCAAATTTGTGTTAGGGTTTTCCATTTGTTCATTTAGGATCCTTTTAGGATCGCCATTCAGGGGTGTTCACAACCATTTCTATTCAGGAAGTTTGTTCTTTTCTCCTCGAAACTCTTGCACTGTCCTGCCATCACATTTAGCTCTAGCTCAGGCCGAGAATATTGAGAGCACCCAAATTCAAACAAAATATCTATCTCTTTCCTTTGAAAAATTACTTCACTTCGAAGATCCAAGTTTCCTGTGAAGCAGGCTTCACTCTCTGTGTGATTTAGGGTTCTCGACAACATCCCCATATCCTTCGTTTCCAAATATTTACTTAAGTTAATAAACTGATCTACTAGGGAATTCTGAGCCAAACCTTTACTTTTCTTATTTCTTAAACATTCTCTTGCTACATGACTGACCCCTTTACATAAGAGCACGATTCCACCGTGTCTTCCACTTCAATCGTTTGTTACCAAATGCCTTCCCCTATTTTTATCTCCACCATCTCTGGGAGAGGATGAATTGGTTGCCAAAGTATACAAATTCAAGCATACGTACTGAGCTCCTTTTTTTTTTTTCCAAGGCTTCATCAACTTTCACAAAGACACCCAACTTATTGCCTATGATTTTAAGTGTTTCTAATTCCTAGTACTCATGGGGAAGATTGTACAAGTGTATCAAGATCGAGATTTCCTATAGTTTCTCCCTTTTCTGGTCAAATGATTGGTACCTAGTCCTTTATGTAAAATCCCTTCCCTCCCATTAGAAACAACCCACTATTTAAAATCCATTCCTTGTCTTGCACAGTCTGGCATACTACCAAGAAATATCCATTTGGTAGCCTTCAAAATACAATCCTTCCCCCAATGTTCATCACACCAACTTTGAACTTTTGCAAAAGCCGACCATGCCCCACTCCATTTCATGAAAAAGGATTTCTCCTTATAAAGACGCACCAAGTCCACCCATTCTCTATTATCTGCTAACATAGAAATCACCCTAGAATGATCACTATTTTGACTTACCTTAGTCACCTGCAAAGTAGTTTCTTGGATTTTTGGCCGCCACAATTTCAGTTCAATCTTTTTGAAAATGCCCGAACTCCCCGTTCACAAAGAAGCGTAGCCCCATTGATTTCTTGGATTTGTAGATCTTTGAGTCAAAACCCCATTCTTAGGCTCAAAACTTCGTTGTTGGGGATTTTCAGGAGCCTTCCATGCTTGAGATGGTGGTCTTCATGCTCAATTATGATAGTTCTCCCTGGTTTTGCACATGAAAGGACATCGCTCCTATGCATCGCCATGTCCTTGAAACCCTAGCGTCTTGCTCGCAGCCCGGTCTCTACGTTGCTCCTCCATTTATATCTCTTGATTTTATTTTTTGTATTGAATATTTGAATACTCTAAATGAAAATCGGAAAACTCTAGAATCTCTATTTGACACTCAAAGTTCTATGAGGGGTCATATGTTAGAAAATGAGCTAATTAGTTAAAGTTCAAACAACTTCAACACAGTTCAGGATATCCTCACCAAATTGAAATCAGTAAGGCTACAACTAAAGCAATGTGGATTTGATAAAAAATATGAACAATTGATTCTAATTATTTTCTCTAAGCTAAGTGCTGAATATCTAGTATTTGTTTTTACCCTTTATATTACTAACGATGCACTTGCGTCTAAATTCACCATGCCATCTTTGGATGGATTTTCTACTTCCCTCACATAGGAGAAAGACAAGGTAATGTAGATGGGCACTCTAAAGTCCTATAAGTCTCATGCCTTGGCTGCCAACCATGACAAAAATGAACAATGAGGACAAAGTGGTAATAAGGATAAGAAACAAAATAATAGAAAAGAGAAGAAAGATAAAATATCAACTGCTCCAAAAGTAGCTAATGAGACCTCATCTTCAAAATCCAACAAGTCTAAGAAAGAGAAGGTCAAATGTGCCTATTGTAAAAGACCTGGTCATGATGAGCACAAATGTTTGAAGAATCAAGTTGATCACTTGATAGACATTGTTGATGTTGAACACACAAAAGTACTGAGAGGGCAAGGGTGAATCAATAATTAATCAAATTATTCTGTAGATACCAAAAATTATCAGTCTACGAGTAATATTTAATCACTCATTATCATCCTTTCCTAATGATTAAATAATGTTTAATTATTTAATTATCATTATTAATTCATATTCCACTATTAATTAAATGATTTTATATTATTTAATTAATCCACTTTATCATTAATCTTTTTGATTAATTAAAATAATCCTATTTATTTATTTACATCATTAATTACTCTTATTCCTCTAAATTAATTAATTAATTATAATTAGTTATTTAATTAACATTCATTCACTCTCGATTACTCTCGCCCTGCCTTCTCGCTATGACAATTTAAACTCCTTATGCGTATGGTGGATGTTTCCTTGGGGGTACCCCATGATCCCCCTCCCTTGTCCCCTCCTAATTCCTCACTAAATTTTGCACATGCCTTTTCGCCCTCCCTAGGGGTTCCTCCTCCTTTCGAGGACTCTATGGAGGTGCTCGTGATCTTTTCCATTGCAGAGCCCAAGGGTTGGAAGAGTGTTCTACTCAACTCTCCCTAAAGTCCTTCAATTGATAGTACTCACTCTTGGCTTGAAGTGGTGAATACTGTCTTTGGTATTAAAATATCTCTTCTTGATTCCATCGTTGATAGAATAGTTTTGACTATGGAGAACATTGTGATGGGTAAATTTTTCTCCTTTCAACCAACCATTGATATGGTTTGACGATGGAATACTGCTAAATGGTGCTTGAAAGGCAGTGTTGAAGTTTGTGCTATGGATGGAGGGTTGTTTCTCTTCAAGTTCACTTCTCTTGAAGATTTTCTATTGGTTCTTTCTTCGGGTCCGTGGGTTTACAATAAGAATAGCTTATCTCTTTGTTATTGGAAGTTGGGCTTCGACCTTGTGATTGACCTCAATAAATTTTCTCCTGTCTATATTCAACTATCAAGCTTGGCTCTAGAATATTGGGATGATTTAGTATTCCAATGCATTAGCGATTCAATTGACCACTTCATTACCTCCAACATCATCACTAGAATGAATTCCAAGTTTGTTTTTGCTTGCTTCTACATTAATGTTAACATTAATAAGACTTCACAACTCGATGACCCTGAGTTCTAAGCTTGGGACATGGTCCCAACAAGTGTGCTATGAGAATGCTGCTATTTTTTCCAGAAATGTTCCAAACTAGGACACCTCATTACTGATTGCAAGTCCTCTATGAGAAGCCTTGAAAAACCCAATTTTGTTGATACTCCCATTGAGGTCATAGCCACCTATCCTTTCAAATCCGATATTTTAAATATCTTTGAATCCCCCTCCAAATTTGAGCCTTTTGATGGTCCTAGTACAAACACCCCTATGAATTTTCCCAACAAACCTTCTAAGGACCCTCTATTGACCAAAATCGCAAGGGAAAATCCCACCAAGTGCCCCTATAGACTCATCTTTTATGGAAGCTTTGCAACCCACATTTCACTTACCAAATCCCTTAGTTGCCCAAGGTTGACTAAAGATTTGGAAGAGGGTGAAATACCTAAAGTTATTTTAGACAATGAGTCCTCTGTTGGCCTGTTGATAGGTTCAACAAATGAATCTCAGACTAACAACCAAATCAATGGTGGGGATGGTTGGTTAACCCAAAAGAAAAAGAACAAACAAAGAAGGTAGATGTAGGTGTTGAAACCAAGGCTGATAGACCTTCCCAGAGACAAACCAAAAATAAAGAAATGACGAAGGAGATAGCTATCATAAAATAGAGGAAGTTGGAAGTGTCCTCAAGAAATATGTCAAAATGAAGGTTCTTTCCTAGAATATAAGAGGGATCAACAATTCCCACAGACAACTAACCCTAAAAACTATATTTGGGAGCACAAGACTGATATACTTTTAGTACACAAAGTAAAAATGAAAAACACAAATTTTGAACTAATTACTAAGAATTGTCCTAATGCCCACTTTTTTTTAGTGATGATGATGGGGCCTCAAGAGGAATTTCTATTATGTGGAGCTCGAATAGACTAAGTGGTTACGAACTATATTTCAAACCAAGAATACATCAGGGGTACATTTCTCCCATGCTGCTTCTTGGATCCTCATCAATATATATGCCTCTAATGTGAGGACTGCTAGGAAAATCCTTTGTCTTGAACTTACTAACCTGCTTCAAAATAATAAAGAGGCCTGTTGGTTACTTGTTGGTGACTTCAACTCTCCCCTCTACCCTTCAGAGATATGTGGGGGTCTTATGGATTACACTGACAGTATGGCATACATGGTAGATTTGTTAAGTACTACTAGGCTTGTGGATATTTATTTTCTGGGTCAAAACTATACTTGGACTAACAAGAGGTTGGGGGATAAACTTATATTGGTTAGACTTGACCGGTTCCTATTCTCCCCCAACTGGGTCGCCCTTCATAACTCCATTTTGTAGGCTCTCCCTCAGACTATGTTTGATCATAAACCTCTCATACTATTTTTAATGAACATTCTACTATTAGTCCCTTTCCATTTCGTTATGAGATCATGTAGAGCTCTCACCTTGACTGTAAGGACAAAATTGCAAATTGGTGGAATGTTCCTATTCATGGGTCTCCCATGTTTAGGGTTTTTCAAAAACTTAAGTATATCAAAAATATGGTGAAAGGTTGGAATAAGTGGGTGTTTGAGGATGTCTTCCACCAAAATAGAGACCTCATTGTTAAACTTAAAGAGGCCCAAACTAGAATGGAGAATGAGGATGTGTGTGAACATACTTATTAAGCTAAGAAGGGTTACTGTACTGAATGGGACAAAATTCTAAAAAGATAAGAACTATTCTAGAAACAAAAGTCCAGTTAAAAGAGGAGGACCACACATATTCCTTCTTCCACATCTCTTCCCTCAAGCATAGGAAAATGAACTAGATAAAGAAGTTGAAGGATGATCTGGGGGTGGAAGCCACTACTCTTGCCCAAATTGGTCAATTGGCCTCAGAAAATTTTCAACACTCCTCTAAGCCTGCCATTCCTAATGCTGCCTTAGATGACCTTTTACTAGATTTCATTTCCCTAATTATAACCAACTTGGAAAATGTTGCTATTCTTAGGGTTGTCACTCTTGAGGAAGTCAGATTGGCAGTTTTCAGTAAGGGGGCCTTCAATGCCCCTGAATCAGATGGCTTCCCTCTGACCTTCTAGGATTTTTGGGAGATAGTGGGAGAGGATATATTTCTTGCTACCAAGTACTTCTTCAAATCGGGAATTTTTTTGAAACAACTAAACAACACCTTTATATCCCTTATTCCCAAAAATGATGACCCTTAGACCATGACCGACTTTAGGCCCATTAGTTTGTGTAACACCATTTATAAGATATCAAAAACCCTTGTCAACCACCTGAAACTTTTCCTTGAGAAGATGATTAGTCCCTACCAAAAAGGCTTTGTCCCTAATTGCCACATTATGGATGCTACCATTTCCACTCATGAAATCCTTCAATCCATGGATAGATGTAACAGTGCTAGCATGGCCTTCAAACTCAACATATCCAAATCTTATGATAAGTTTAAGTGAAGATTTCTTCTCAAAGATCTTGATAAGTTTGGATTAAATCAGGTTGTTGTTAATCTCATTAATTAATTTATCTCTACGGTCAAGTATTATGTTCTTGTTAATGGGGTTCCCCATGGCTTCTTTAAGGCTAGTAAAGGGATCAGATAGGGATACCCCCTTTCTCCCTATCTTTTCATTATGGTTGCTAATTTCTTAAGCTATAATATTTCTAGAATGTTAGCTGATGGTACTATCAAGGGACTCAAGCCTACTACTTCCTTGGACCCTTCAACTATTCAACAATTTTTGGATGACACCATCCTCTTTGGGAAAGCCTCAGTTGTGGAAGCTAGGAAGTAGAAGTGTTGTCTTAATAATTATGCTTCTAGCTCTGGCTAATGCATAAAGTATAATAAGAGCATGATTTTATTCTTCAAAAAATCTCAAACCCTTCAAGATAAAGTGACTATTGTACTGAGTTTTAAGAGTGCTTCCCTTCGTGCTGTGTATCTTGGCCTTCTACTTACGATTAAGGAAGTCACCCCTAACTTTTGGAACTCAATCTTGGAAAGAATGCAAAGTAAATTGGTTGGCTGGAAAGGCTCAATTCTCAGTCATGCTGGAAAATTGAAACGCTTGGATGCTAATCTTCAAGGGATACCAATGCACTCTCTATCCATTTTAAAAATCCCTAGATATATTGTTGATAAATTTGAAAGAATCCAAAGGAATTTTCTCTGGTTTGGTACTGAGGAAAAGAAGAAATTGTCTTTTCTAAATCGAGATACTGTTTTCCTTCCTAAATCTAGTGGTGGTCTATGTATAAGGAGAACCTAACCGAATAACAATGCTCTTTTTTGCGAAGGTTGGTTGGGATCTTTTAAGAAATATGAAGGATTGGTGTACAATTTTGAATGCAAAGTACCTCAATAACACCCCCTTGATCAGGTGTTTCTCTGATGGCCACCCTCGTGGATCCTTAATTTGGAACAATATCTACAGTATCAAACTGCTACTACAAACTAGTCTAAAATGGAAACTTGGTAATGGAAGAAAAATAAAGTTCTAGGAGGATCCCTAACTACTTGAAATACTTCTCAATCAATCTGAATTCAAGAATTTGATGGCCCCTACCCCTGATTATTTTGGTAATAACGTGGTGGAATATTTGTCTGGCTAGCAAGGCTCTCCGAAGTGGAAGGTTTTGGAGAGTTGTTTCCATCACTCTCTGGAGTTAAGGCACCATGCAAGGAATCTTTAGGACATTCTTTCTCTAACCAAATACCCATCTCCTCTTAGAAGGTTGAATTCTTCTAGCCTAAGGAAAGCAAGGGTAATCTCTCGGTCAAGTCGGCTTACAAAATGATGTCTCTATAGGGAACCTATGATAGTTTTTGGAAACACATTTGGAATATGAAACTTACACCAAAAATTAATTTATTTTGGTGAACGACGGGTCATAACTAGATAATCACCTAGGATAATTTAAGAAAAAGGGATTTCAAGTCCCTAACAGATGCATGCTCTACTAGAATTATGAGGAGTATGTCCCTCACCCATTACTCCATTGTCCCTTTGTTGCTGAATTTTGGGAGCCTTCCCTCCACAAATTGAGAGTTTATTGGACCATGAATGAATATCTTAAAAGCTTTGTGGATAATTGGCTCCGCCCCTATTATCACCCTCTACCCAAAGAAATTTGGCAATAGGTCCCTCCCATTATCTGTCGATGTTTATGGAAGGAAAGGAATAATAAGATATTTTGAAATATGGAAAAAATCCCAAAGGATTTCTTTAAAATCAATTTCAAACTTCTCACTAAAAAATTATCTCTTTATATTTGGAAACCTCTGAGAAAACCCTCCTATACATTGGAAATTGCTATGGAAAGTTCTTGGAACAAGTCTTTGGATCTCAATTCCTTTGATAACTCAAAATATTTAGCTAGGCTAAAAATGAAATGGAAACTCCCTTCTAAAGGTTGGCACAAATTCAATTTTGATGGTGTTGTGAAAGGCAATCCTAGCCTTGCTAGCATCGGGGGCATCATCATAGATCAAAATTGTAGAATTGTTAGTGGGTTTGTTGGAGGAATAGGGACTCAGTTTTCTATGACAACAAAGGCAAGGGCGTTGCTTAATGGAGTCAAGATTATTGTTTCTATGGGGCTCAAGTATATACACATTGAGGGGGATTCCAAATTCATGATTGATGCCATCAATAATAAAAAATTTCAATGATGGAATGTTAGGGATATTTTGGTTGATATCCAATTCATGCTCAACAAATTTTAAGGGAAGAAACTAACTCACATTTTTAGAGAAGGCAATAATGTTTCCGGCTCTTTGGCCAATTTTGGGTCTTCTTGGGAATCTTAAAAATGTTGAAAGACTCTTGAGATGCTCCCCTTGAATGTACAAGGATTTATCCTTAATGAACAAAAACATTAACCTTTAATAATGAGTGCTAGCACCTCCTTCACGGATCGAACTACCTGTCCAGTTACCATTAGTCTTGGTATATTATGGAGCAACTATGATATGATGTAAAGAAGCTATCGATGACTGGGATGTGGTCTGTGTTGTACCTTCTTCCTAGCTATATTTACATCTAGATAAATGTGTTTTCTTGTCATGTGTATGAGGATTTTATTGTTATCAATAGTCTCTTAAATAGTTGGAATGTGTGAGTGGTCGATAGATTTCTCCACCCTTCCAAACTATTGTTTTATTATGGATATAATAAAATTACTTTTGGTGTCATGATGTCTATTTATTCTTCCTCAAAGTACTCTATCACTCTCTATGATTGCTTTGCTATCGAAAAATCCTACTCATACATGGGAAGATTCCATCACCTTAATTAGGAATGATACAAAGATTTTTTGTGATGGTTTATCTTTCAAAAAGCTTTCATTTTGCCTACCACTTCTATAAATCAAAACAATTCTTTCTCACCATTGTTAATTTTCACTCCTTGTTGGGTTTGAAGATGGGAAATGATCATGTTAGAACTGAGCCTAGCTCTTGTGAGAATTTTCAACATGACATTCTGTTATAGAACATTTGCATGGAAGGTGGCTCAACCCCCCTGATGGAATGTTTAAAAGGTCATGACGGGAATCTCTCTGTTCAATTTGCTAGAAGCTGGTGTGACCAAAGGGTGACTGTGGGTGGAATTTCATTTGAGGTGAGTGAAGATGTTATAGCCAAATCCATGAGGCTTTCTTGCACAAGGCATACACTCAAGAAACATAAAAGGGTGTAGGATATGGATAGTATGCAAACTTTCTTCAAGGAGAATGAACATCCCACTAAACTCCATGTTGGCTACAAAAGGAGTAAGCTCCCTAGACCTTGGGACTCGGTTTGTCATGTATTATGAAATACATTACTTTAGAAGGCCACTTTAAGTGTTATTGTTTTTACCATATGCCTCTTCTTAACCATTTTTTTCCATTGAATCCATATTAGCTTCCCATTTTTTTGCTATCATCTCTTGAAAGCTCTGTAAAGGAAATGCTGGATCTTGCTGCCAAACATCTTGAGAAACCCACCCTACCCCTTCACTAGGTGCTGATCCTTCACCTTTACCATTTTCACTTAGCCCTTTTCCCTTCGAAGCCTATATTTTCCACTAGGGTTGAGGAGCCCGAGCCCTCTGAAACTCCTCCTTCAAAACCATTCCTTTCTATTTTTGCGGGTTCGAAGAGGAAACTTTCCCTCTGTGCCAACCAACCCCTAGAGGATCCTAAACCCAAACCTCCTACAAAAAAGAAAAAGGGTAATATTTGGTAGGCTTTAACCATTGCCGCTGCTGGCCTATGTGAATTAAAAAAACACTCCTACTAAGAGGGGGGATAAATACCTGCCAAATCTAAAGCCGAACAAATAAAGAGATAAAGGGAATAACCTTCTATGCTGAAGAACCACCCACCAAAAATGAAGAGGATTAAATTGATACTAAAGATACCATGGAGGAAACTGTGGTTGCTTTGGGTATGGACACTTGTGTAAAACCTAACAGTGTCAGGATGTCTAACCATCTGGCAAAACATAAGCCGAAGGTCCATGTTGATGAAATTTCTAACAACTCGGAACATGGAAAAATCTAGTAAGCATGATACTATGGAGGAAATGAAGTTCACTGAAGGACCGAGCCACTTTCCAAAGCTTAACATGATGATCTTAGAGGAGTCCACTTCGACCTCCTCCAATCATCAGGCCCAAGTTGAAGAAACTAACAAGTCAGATGTTGTAAAGGAGGAAGAATTCAATGGCCTATAGGATCGTGTTTGCACATTTGAAAGGAAGTTCAAAAAACTAATCGACTTCACCATAAAGTCTATTCACCACTCGGTTGTACTGGTTTATGTTTTATTATTATGAAATAATGAACTCTGGCCCGTAGGGATTTTTGTGTTAAGGGTACTACATCATGTAAATACAACTTATTTTATAAAAAACTTTCATTCACTCTCTAAATTAAATAGTTTAATTATCGACATTAACACTTCCTAAATTAAATAATTACATTAATTATCTTATATTCTCTCAACATTATCAACTTCTCAATGATAGATTTATTTATTTATTTATTAATTCCCACTCACACATTCCTTTAATAATTTATTTATTTAATTAATTATTAAACTCTTGCATTTCTACCACGTTCTTAACGAAAAATCTCTTCCACTTCATTGAATAATCAATGTCACTTCTCTCCTCAATCAAATCAGTTCACTCCCACTCAGTGTGAGCTAACGAAGCAATGAATTCCTCATGCAAACTGTTAACTGAAATCATGCAACCAGTTGCAGTTAGTTAGTTCTTCAACCAATTTATCTCAAGGATTCTTAATTGTGGATCTCTTCAGTCCTATTTTTGATCTTGATCATCCATCCAAATCAAAATTTTCTATAAAATTAGCCCTCATTTTTGTTTGAAGGCTAATCACGAATCTTCGAGATTTTGCATCCTTTATCATATTCAGATATTCATTTGAGCTTGAAGCAATATAGTGCACACAAATCTTGAGAGCAAAGGAAATTTCGAGAAGAGCAATGAAGGTCATTCAAGGATAACATAGAAAGGAAGGTATTATTGTATCAATTTATTATCTTCTATGTTGTATTGTTCTTTATTGTTTGATTAGAAAGAGATTTGCATTGGATTATAATAGTTAGTGGTTGCTATTTAAGATTCTTACAATGATTAACATGTCTCTTTTTGGTTGTACAAATGGTGAACTTGAAGTGAACTAACTAATTTTTGTGAAAAATTTGAGAAATTTGGAGTTACAAGAACAACACTGTAATTGTTCTAGAGCACTACATTTGAAGGATTTTGAACCAAATGTTTTGTTGAGCATCACATCTATCTGAAACATAAAAAATGTGGTACACCCTAACGACCTAAGGTGTATTGTTCCATCATTTCTAGGATTTCATTAAGATGCAAATCAACAAGGTGCATAGATTGTATTTCAACCTCAAAGGTGAGTCAATCAAATGTGGATATGCATCTATTTGAGGATATAAATGATTTAGAAATGATATGAAATGATCAACCTAATTAAAATAAATCACCTAATATGATAAATGCAAATTTTCGAAGATAAACAAACAAAAACAAAATTCTGCAAGTGGATCTGGAAAGTGCAGACTGATGTGTACCTATCACCAAAAGTCAAATTTGAGTGTTGTAGCAAGAATGGGTCACCCCTAGGCGTTTGGGTCTTTTTTAAGGTGTCTTTCTCAATTTTCAGGGTCCTTTGGTGCTAGATTTGATCTTCTATTTTCTGCTTGTCCCACTGTTAGAATGTCGTTAGTAAATTCTGTAATGTAGTTTCCGTGTCTTGACAACTTTGATGACAAAAAATAAAACAATTCAAAATGGATCTTCAAACTCTCTTCAATCCTTTCTAAACCTGCAACCTGCACATTCACAAAGAGAGAGGATGTTGTTCTACATAGGGGCTTGCCTCGGTCAAACCACGTGTAAGTGTTTCCACTTCCACAATGTCATTGTGAATGATAAATCGATAATGGAAAGGAAGGAAATGATGAATGAACAAAACGCTGCAACTCACCAGCCTTCAATGGATTCTTTGGAGGGCTGAAGACATACACATCACTTCAAGGATTTGGATCTTGCTTGTTATAATGCTTAAATTCTTGAATGATTTGGAGATCTACAATAATTTTATCCTTCACAAAACATGGACATGAACACACATAGAATTTGACATGAAGTTGGATCTTGAATTGCTATAATAAAATCTAATAATTTTGCTCTCAACTTGTTTAATAATGCTTTGGACAATAATTTTTTCTCTTGAATGCTCTGTGTGTTAGATTTCAAATGATCAAAAGAATAGGTATTTATAAGTGTTTGTCTAATTTCCAAAAAAATAGATTCCAAAAGTCGATACTTCCTATTTGAATTTCGCATATTAAAATATTGCCAAAAACATTTAAATTTGGGACCTGGCTAAGAAGGGGGACCAAGTCGACAATGTCGCCCATGGGTGATTGGGCCCTACACCAAAATTCTAGGACACTTAAAGTTGGGGACAATTTAACGATTGAATGCATTTATTCAATACTTGTCCTCCTTCGAAAAATGGAAAAAAATAGGCTTCAAAATGCATTATTTGGAAAACTAGAAGCTTAATTAAGTCCAATAAATTAGAAGGCTAAAACATAATCTGAAATTGTAAGTATATAAAATTTTATTCGCAACATTTAGCTCCCACTTTAGTGAGAGTACAAACTTATGCCTGAGATTCACACTAAAGTAGAGAAACATGTCAATAGAGGTTCGATTGTCCATATGTTAAAGAGATAGGATGACTAGAGATCAAGGAGGTTGCACAAGCCCCTAGGATCAAAGATCCCATGGAAAACAAACTTAACCACAAAGGAATATACATGTATGATATGCAACAAGACAAGATACACAAACATGAAAACAAGAACGATATATACATAATGTAAACATGGAGAAGACATATGAAAACATGAAACAAAAGGTTAGTACTAAAAAGAGTCAAGTCGATTAGGCAAAGAGACCTCATCCTTAAATTGTGATGCAAAACAAGGTGGAGGTATCAACACAAATTCAATTCAACAAAATTTTCAACTTTGAAACCCTAACTTGATGATTTACTCTCAAACCCTTCAACTTCCCCTTGCAGTACTCTAAACAGGTGCCTTTCACCATAACTTTCAGAGAAGACTTCAAACCCAAAATTGGAACACCATTATAGTTACCCTTTATGCTCTTTTGTAACATATCAAAATTGTGAATATGCTTGTTTTATAACAACACCCTCCAATTTAGATTTCTACACTCCACCTAGGCATAATTAGGCTTGTTTTACAAAGAAACTTTGGTATTTACAACCTCTAAACTTATATTATTCACTCCAGGGTTTCCAACATGTCACATAGGGTCTGCTTATGCACATTTTATCGAATAGAACAATCACCAATTTGTTTCTTTAACAAAACCCTATGTCTACCTAATCACCTAAGCCTAATACATGGTGATATTAGGCTAGGGTAGCATCAATCTTGCCCCAAATTCCATCCCCTGCTCCTACAAACCATACAAACATTAAAAACACGCTATCTACTTTCATTCCACCGAATTTCAAAAATTTCCACCGGTGGAATGGCCATAATTCATGTTTTTCCTATCAAACCCTCAAGAGCTAGGGCTTCCTGGCATTTTTAAACAAATTGATTCAAACTCAGTCCAATCTCAGTGAAAAAAAATAAAACTCAAACTAAATGATGTTTAATTCATTCCTTTATCAGTTCCAACATGTTTTATTTCATTTGTAGGCCGTATAGGGCTGTACCAACTATTGTAGCAACAAAAACACATAAAAATATAGTGTATTGATATTTTTTTATCTCCAAAATATCTCTAGAACCCCGCTTCGACCAAAAAAATGAATATTTAAAGATTACCAAGCATCTCCAATTTTTCCAAACTACCTTTCAAATATTCGATTCTTTAACTTCCACCAAAACCCAAAAAATGCAAAGTTGCTTGAGCAACTTTTTACAACTTTTACAAAATTGTCATCTTTTTATCAAATTGACCCCACATGACCAAAAACATGAAATATGGTCTAAATAGACCTTATTACCAACAAAAATGACTCAAAATCACAAAAGAATCACATTTGACCCTTATTTACCAAGATACCCAGGTGCCTCTGCACCAAATTGTCTGAAATACCAAACGTCATCCATCGAATAAAGAAAATGCTCCATGAGGACTAAAGTCATACACATCACTCATGGAATACATGGCTCTACTAGCAAGCATGGTGTATTATGCTATGTGGCCATGCCATACAATGAGTTTCATGATGCTAACAAGTTGCATTATGTTAAATAGTCACAAAACACATAGCTCCACCACCAAACAAGATGTGTTATGATCAATGACTGTGTTAAAATGGATGCTCAAGTTCATGATCCTTGAACTATTTTGAAAAAATTCACCTCTGGGGGTACAATAAAATTCACCTTCTGGGGATTTAATAAAACTAACCTTAAAGGGTGCAACAAAACTCACCTCAGGGGTGCAAAGACAAGGCCAAAACCTCAAGGGGTGTCATGATAATACCACCTATAAAGGAAATTTAATCAAGATAAAAGGGGCACTACTTGATGCTTGAAAGGTACAATCTTATGGAGTATCAAACAAGAGAGAAGTAGTCAAGGAATATAAACTCTCACACTAGGGAACACTAACCATAGTATTACCACTAAGGAGAAAGTCACATTCCAGGAAAGATCACACTTTGATAGGACACCAAGTCTAATATTACCACAAAGGAGACACATAATATGGATTACGAAGGCCATACTTTGGTTGAAAAGGTCACACGTCTTAGGAGATATATGCTATTATTGGTAATAAGGGACCATCTCTTCTACAAACAACAAACGAGAGACCATATACCCCCCCTTAAAATGTTGGTCTACTTGCTACACTAACATTTTAGGGAGATAAAAATGGATCCTTTTCTAGAAGGAATATACCTAGGACAAGGCTACCTAACCCTTTGCTCCAGAGTGTAGAGACAAATAGGAGACCAAAATGATGAGATGCTACTTAACTCCTTGTAAGAAATATATTTTTCATAAAAATAATGCATGTGATAGTGAGAATAGTTCAATACTACAACTATCACATGACAAGGAGCAAACCAAATATTAATTTATCACATGCTCATAGTGATCTATATAAGGACCAAATTCTTTTAGCACCTTTTTTAAAGAACACATTCATCAGTAAGATGCCCAAGTGTTCTATGGTATGCACAATAAGACATAATTGTACTTTTTCCTTTCTTATCTTCTCATTCATGAATAGGTGGTAATATGATAGACCCTAGGTTGAGAACTGTTTGTAAGGTCTATTCAGTCTTGGTTAAATATGCATAAATGGTAGCTTCTTGAGTTTATAAGGCTTGTGTTTCTTACTTGATTGACCAACTGTTTGATGTGGAGGTGGAGGATTTTGATAACCTAATCCCTTAGTGTCTTTTGATGGTGCTTGCTCCAAAAGGGAATGCATTTCATGTTCATTATTGATGTCACATCCGTGCTTTTTCAAAATCTTAAAGGCTTGTCCATGGGTTTGTTCCAAGTCAATGGATGCATTTGTAACCTTATATTCATATGATGGAGGGTTGGTTAATGTACTTTCACATGATTGTTATGGATAGGTTTCTCTATGCATGTTGTTTGAGTTATGCATTATGGTTCAGTTTCAAGATGTAACAAATTGAATGCTTCAAGTGGTGGCTTGGTAGGATGCTGTTGGTATGGAGTGGTAAGTTGTTGCATTGAGGGATAAAAAGTTGCATTGTTTTCAAGGTTTTGAAATGATCATTGTATAAACTCATGCCTACTCTCTTCGTCTTGATCTATGACATTAAGAAGGCTTGTAATAGGAGAAGGTGTAGCATTAATGTCATTATCAAAAACATTATCATCACCAAATACACAACTTGAAACATCAAATAGAAATTTCAAGGACATCCAAATTTTAGCAAAACACATATCCATGATGGAACATCTACAATAAGATTTAGATTGTTAAGCAACAGGATAAGAGAACATCTAGAGTGGTAATTTGTTGCTTTGAGGGATAAAAGGCTGCATTTTTTTTAAGGTTTTGTAATGATCGTTGTATAAACTCATGCATTCTCTCTTCGTCTTGACCTATGAAATCAAGAAGGATTGTAATAGAAGGTGTATCATTATCAAAAACATTATCATCACCAAACACACAACTTGAAACATCAACCAAAAATTTCAAGGACATCCAAAGTTTACCAAAACACATATCCATGATGGAACTTTTTCAATAAGATTTAGATTGTTAAACAACGGGTTAAGAGAACTGAGATAGCAGCCCCAGACAGAGCTACCTAAGAGTATTCTACCATTGAAAGCTAACTGATGCCCAAATAATAGGGCACTACAGGATTTGACCCCAATTTTCGACGACCTTTCGTCGGAATCTCGACGATATATTGTTGGTCGACCGATGAATCACAAAAATCAGCACCATCGCTCAAATTTCGTCTACATCCCGATGGGCTGTAAAACATCGACCTCACGATGCACGCTTGTCGGAACTGCGACACCCACTTTGTTGATCGCGTGACGAATAGTACCCGGATGACGGGAGGCATACCTTTGCCAAACCGTCGGATTAACAACATAAGTCCATCGCCATTATGGCACAGGCTCAACGTATTGCCAATATCATTGAGAGATCAAGACTGTTATAGTGATCAAAATTGCCTGAGAAGATATATCGGGAGGACTGGATTTCAGTCTCAGTGATGAAGTTTCATCGACGAGATACACATATTGTATCATCGACGAAGCAGGAGGGAAGTATATCGGCAAGACATATATCATCGGAGTAAGTTCTGGATGTCTACCCGACCAGCTATGTGACGTCGTTAAGAATACATCCGTAGGAGTCTTGGCGACATAATCTAGATTGAAATAGCAACAGAAGTTCGTTGAACACGCGACGAAATAGGCAAGTCATTACAGCGAAATTTCGTTGGATACATTGAAAATTCATCAGACACTTTTTGCGGTTCGTCGTACATGCGACAAAATAGTGCAACTGTTTTTTAAATAAAAACTATTTGTTGAAATGTAGGCATATTGTTGAGAGATCAAGACTGTTATAGCGATCAGAATTGCCTGATAAGATATATCGGGAGGACTAGATTTTGGTCTCAGCGATGACTTTTCATCGGCGAGATACACATCTTCTCTCATCGACGAAACATGAGGGAAGCATATCGGCAAGACATATATCATCGGAGTAAGTTTTGAATGTCTACCTGAGTAGCTATATGACGCCGATAAGATTACATCGGCAGGAGTCTTGGCGACATAATTTAGATTGAAATAGCGATAGAAGTTTGTCGAACGTGTGACGAAATAGGCAAGTCATTACGGCGAAACTTCGTCGGATACATTGCAAATTCATCGAACGCTTTTTGCGGTTTGTCGTAAATTCGATGATAAATTGCACTTTTTAAAAAAAAACCTATTCATTGAAATGTAGGCATATTGGTGAAAGATCAAGACTATTACAATGATCAAAATTGCCTGAGAAGATATATCGAGAGGATTGGATTTTTTTCTTAGCGATGATGTTTCATCGGCGAGATACACATCTTGTCTCATCAACGAAGCACGAGGGAAGCATATCGGCAAGACATATATCATCGGAGTATGTTTTGAATATCTACCCAACCAGCTATGTGATGCCGATAGGATTACATCGGTAGGAGTCTTGGCGACATAATTTAGATTGAAATAGCGACAGAAGTTCGTCGAACGCACGACGAAATAGGCAAGTCATTACAGTGAAACTTCGTCGGATACATTGCAAATTCGTTGGATGCTTTTTGCGGTTCGTCGTAAATTCGACGAGAAATTGAACTTTAAAAAAAAAAAACTATTCGTTGAAATGTAGGCATATCGGTGAAAGATCAAAACTATTACAGTGATCAAAATTTCCTAAGAAGATATATCGAGAGGACTAGATTTTTGTCTTAGCGATGACATTTCATTGGCGAGATACACATATTGTCTCATCGACGGAGCACGAGGGAAGCATATCGGCAAGACATATATCATCGGAGTAAGTTCTGAATGTCTACCCGACCAACTATGTGACGCCAATAAGATTACATCGGCAGGAGTCTTGGCGACATAGTTGAGATCGAAAGAATAATCATCGGGGACTTACCGCGTCGGGGAAACTATAGAATATCCTAGCGATACATGATCTCTTGTCGATGATGATACAAATGGATCAAAATACTTATCGGGGTGACTCTGGGTGATATATAAAAGTAGTCAAGTCGACCAGGCCTTAACAATGTAGGATTGATGATATGAGGCCTGTTTGGAGTAGCAATAATGATAACTATTTTCTTGGCTGTCATACAAGCCATCTCCATCAACAGAGCTTTGAAACCAAATCCACACACAACACAATGTTCATAGTGAAAAGTTAGTATTTTCTTTCATCTTTGCAGATTGGTTTGATGCTTCAAACGATGCATTTCTTATATTGAAAAGTGAATTACTTACCTTATTGAGCTTCTCTTTGTTTTGAGAATAGTTTAATAATATCTTCTTAACAGGGCCAACCACGTGAAGGTGGAAGTTCATTTGGCCCTTCCCTCCCACCCCTCACATCACTCTCAATTCCCCATACCCGATCATATAACATTAATCATTCATTCATCCATTAATAACATATAACATTCATTCATTCATCCTGCATTAATAAAATATAACATTCATTCATTAACATATTCACATTCATTTATTCATTCATCCATTAATAACATATAACATTCATTCATTCATCCATTAATAACATATAACATTCATTCATTCATTCATCCACTAATAACATATAACATTCATTCATTAACATATTTAGATTCATTCATTAACATATTTCATTTTTTCAATTTTTACATATTATCAAAAATATGGTTGTCATAGTATGATTACAATCACTTTTTTTTTTGTTTCTTTTTTGCAGCTAAAAAAAGTTGAAGTGGAGTATCGTTTTCAAAATCATCTGTCCCCCCTTGAGTTGTTTTGAGCTCTTCTCGTGAGCTTAATGTATGCCTAGTCGTGTACTCACAACCGCATGGACGCGGCTGCAAGGGGGGGTCTGCTGCAATAGCAAATAAATGTTAAATTGATATGTTTTATTATTATTGTTACACATATTTCATTAATTAAAAGAACATTAGAGTGGTGCTCTTTACCTGATTGGGCCACATCATGTTCCTGATTTTGTCTTATAGCCTCATGCTCAACATGTTGAACACCCTCTAAATCCTGATTTGGAGTTGAAACACAAAAAATTACATTAATTAATACACCAATTACAATTAAAAATGTTTAAAAGAACATTAGAGTGGTCCTGCTTACCTGATGGAGCCACATCATGTTCCTGATCTTGTCTAGCCTGATCATGCTCAACATGTTGATCACGCTCTACATGCTCTAAAGTTGAAACATGAAAGGTTACATTCATTAATACACCAAATCCAATTAAAGATGTTTAATTGTATTAATCCATACTGCGTTTTGTATAGCACATGAATACATCTAGTACCGGGATGCACACCATGGCCTTCATCGGCAGGTTGCGCTCCACCTTCAAAAGGCTACATTCCAATGTCATGTGCAGGATTATCATTGCTTATATGTGTAAAACAAATAGGCACATTATTATGGTGGAAATTAATATTGAACAGATTGTACAAGTATTCAATTTGAAATAAACTTTATTGAGTTTATTTACCTGTGTGTTGGATGCAGTGGAAGATTGTGTTTGTCCAGTCGAGACTCTTAGCTGTTCAGTCAGAGCTCCATAGCCTTGGTCGAAGGCAATCTTTAGGTCCTCTTCTGTGGGCACTTTGTTGAAATCAAAGCCCTGCATTTTTGCATGCGATCATGAATTTTGCTTCTATGGTGTGATAAAACCAAAATTGTTTGCAATTTATTATTTGGATGCAATATTTCATTTATTGATACTTACAAATCGTGCGACTACTTTCATATAACCACCAGAGCCAAGTTTGTGCTGCCCGTGTTTTTCTAGTCTTTCCTTTGTTGCCTTCGATGTGTCAGGCAGCCTATGAAAAATTTGAAATACGTTAGATTATGTAAAAAGAAAGATTAATCAGTATATAATTAAATTGTTGATAGTATCACATACCTTCCTTGGCCTGGTAGTATCTTTCCTTTCTTCTTTTCAACCTTTTCCTTTCCATTCGATACCAAGTCCTTCCACTCCTTTTCCGGAATCATGGGGGGACGCTCGTACTTTCTGTTCTTCTCTAAATATGACCTATATTGGTCCCTCACATACTTTAGATAGGTACCAACTTTCTTAAGGACCTTGGTTCGGTTGAATGTTTTATCACTGAACAACACAACTAAACGGTTAATGAGCTCATCTTTTAAATCTTGATTTTGGGCATTCTATTGTGTGCGTATGGTGGGCCCGAAGTGCTCCAATGAAATATCACTTAGATGTTTATAAAAAACCATCATTTCCTGCAGGAGCAGGATGTATAATTAGAAACTCAGAAGGCCAAGGTGTATAATTAGAAACTTAGATACGTGCACGAATAATATAGCAGAAATGGAGGCGCTCGCATTAGGATTGGAAGTCTGTATAAAGAAAGGAAAGACGGGGCAGGGGGAGATGGGAAAGAAGTGGAGGTTGAAGCTGGGGAGGAATGGACTAGCAACTCACAACACCAAACCAAGGCAATGAGTTGCATCCTAGGCAATGCATGGGATGTATATCGGGCGGGCATAATCAACAATGACATGAATGCCTTTGCAAGGATTGTTCAAAATGAGGATTGGTTCAACAAAAGGAGAATGAAACATGCAGTAAAGTTGGGGTACACACTGGGAGTAGTATATAGTTATGTAGTAGCATAAAGCATGATAAACATACAGTCAGATATATAGTAGCTATAAACAGGCAATTATAATGTAGGAAAATATTTCCATTTTGTAAATCAATATAATAAGGCGCTATCCCCACTGTTAGCACTTACTTAAAAAAATAAATAAAATAATTAAAACATTTTAAAGTACCTAGGACCTTCTCTATATTTATGGGAAGAAAATCCTCGATCACCACAAATGTGACCAACAATGTTCCCGTACTAGTAATACGGGAAGATCCAGGAAATGCTGCTAAAACATCACCAGTAGTAGTGGCTTCTGCATCCACAGGTACAGACACATGTAGTGGCATGTGTTCGCTGCCAGAGGGTGGACTACCGAATGCCTGCATGGTATGTGTTGCCGACATTTCAGACGACAATATAGGCATAGATGATGGGGTTGGATGATGTGTTGTATGCGCAGGAAGATCAGGATTGACACTTGTACCGTCCCCTACTTCCCGGGAAACACTTGCAGTACCTTGATCACAACCAGCATCATGATCACGAGGATGCAAATAATCCTGTAAAAACAACACATATTTTAGTTCATGACATAAAAGAGTACAAAATATAAAACCATGAATGAACTTATGTTATAATTAAAGATCTCATGACAACTTACTTCCAAGTTCTGTGCTCTCTCAGACAATATTTTAACCCTTTCTCTTATCTCATCTGTTTGAGGCACTACAAATACCAACTGAAGAATTTCTTGATTGCACTTTTTTTGGGCCTTCCTCATCATATCCAAAGGGTTTGTGGAAAAAGTGATGTCATCATCGCATAAGAGTGACTGCACCTCCATATGGATGCTCTCCTGTACTGCTGGTGCCTTTCCCCGATCAGCCAACTGCAACAAGAATATTAAAAACATTATCAAAATTAACCCAATAAACTCATGAAAAAACATAATAATAAAACATTTTGCTCGTATCTAATTTTTACAATTACAATGAGGTAAACCTGTCGGATAGAAGCGCCTGAAGATGGATCGCGATCTGTGCTCTGGGCCGAAGCCTTCCTCATATGATCAATGTCCCGTTGTGACAAAAATTAAATATAAAAAACATTACCCAAATGAAATCAATAGACTTACGAAAAAAATAATAATAATAAAATGGTATATTGGAGTCATTAATTGGAGGTTGGATAAAATGGTATATATATAGTACATACCACCCCCGTATCAATTGTGTTTGTATCTAAGCGATTCAAATTGTAATCGATTAGCAACTCTTCCCCTGCAGTTATTGATTTCATCGCACATACGAATACAAGGTTTCCCTCTCGCGCCTCAAATATACAATTGGGTTGCTTATTTGTTGACCCAAGTCGTGTACTATTTATAAACCCTGCAATATTCCTTGATGCTTTTGGCCTCCCGTCAATGTACCTAGCCACTCCTTTATTTTGATCCTTATATTTTAGTTGTATATAATTTGCTGATAGTGCATACCTACGCATACTTCGTGTATATCGAACCAACTACATCCAATCTTTGTAACTGTAACAGGGTCCAACATACTCCATCAACTCAGTAACTTTGTCGTAACACACTTTTATGCCGTCCATATAAAATAGGCCCAAACAATGTAATGACGATGGTGCTATGCGATATATCCTCTCATTGACACAAAGATTAGTGTTTATTGAAGGAAGTTCCTTGGGTACCCATTGTTTCCGTAGATGTTTGTACCTCAAGGGCACCTCGATGTCGCATATGCTCTCATCATCATAAGAACATGACCCCCCTTCAACAAGAAAAAATTCCATGCGTTTACGAAATTTTCTTCTAATCTTTTGACCTCTAGTTGATCTCCCTCTTTTAGACCTACTACATGTCTCACTTTCCTCTTCTCTTCCTGAATTTCTCTCGCTTGAGGAAGAAAAATCTAACAAATACCTATTTTGTGGTGCCTGCACACATAAGGATGTTGGATGAAGTTCTTTCATGGTGATGTGATCTGAAGGTGACATTATGATTAATTTATCATTTCATCGCTAGAAATTGACAGGGTATAAGGTAATCAAGTCTTGATAGATTGCAAGTTATTGTTACTACCATCCAAATGTGTCCATCACAAATCAAATCTACTAAATGTTTTAACTCCCAAACTTTGTAACAAGTGTTAAATGTGACTATGGTCCACCAGTTACATAACCAAGGCTTCAAATGTATTCTCTAATTGTAATCAAAGAACTTTTTCTCTTCATTCAAGTAAATAAACTTGAAGGGAAACACGACCAAGTGGTTTATTGGACACCTACATGACTAAAAATAGCAGCAAATTTACATTTAATTTCCATATGTCTAAGTGGTTAACAGGGAGGGAGTGTGTACTAGGCCTGGTAAAGTCATCATAAGTTTATGCTTTGGCAATAAAAATTGTTTAAGTCATCTTAAATCTTCCTATGGCTAATTGCTAGGAGACTTTTGGTATTTTTTAAGGTAGGATGAGTGGTCGCATCAATGTTCTAATTCTCTATGACAAGGTTTCAACATCTTGAAATAGTGAAAGTTAGTGCTTATAGTCATTTGAAACAACAATATTTTGATTATGTATGATGGTAGGATTTGATAACTTTAAAGAATTGGCTACCCAACAAACTTAAAGTTAAAAGAAACTTTTTTAGTTTAAGGGGTTAGCACTTTCTTTCATCTTTGCATATTGGTTTGATGCTTCAAACGATACATTTTTTATTCCACTTCTATCATATTGTATTCCCATCCCATTGGAATTATTGGAGGAGTTGATATTATTAATAAAAAATAAAAACTTTTTTTAATAAATGATATAACTCACCAAATAATAGAGGGCATGTAAATGTTTAAACAAGTTAAAACAATTGTTAAAGATCTCATGTAAACCTGTCAAGATTTATGGTAATGGTTTTCAATTCTTTTTCAAGAATGAAGCAAGAGGGAGCTCGAGTTTCAGACAAAGTACAAACCTTCATTTGTGCAAATAAAAGAAACCCAATACAAGCATTCATAGTCGTGGCCATGAAAGATGTGTCAAGAGACAAAGCCATGGCCTTTTGATAAGAAGTTTTATAGAATGCATGAGTATTTGTAGGTGATAGTAAGGAAAACAATGTGCACAAAATAATAATCCTCATTTGTGTACATAAAATGAAAACCCTCAAGTTTTCCATAGGTATTCAAGGCATAATCACAAATTTTAAAGCTTCAGAATGCATTTGCATATAAAACCTAGGCCAAGCCATAAAAAAATGGAAAGCAAAGGGAGAATTTGTTGTCTTTTCAAGACAATGAGATGGAGAAGCTCGACCACAAAGTGAGAACAAAGCCCTCAATACCTGAAAAGAATGTAAATTCATGGCCATGGAGTACAAAGAACTTCTTTATTTGCAATTCCAAGTGAATAATAGAAAAGAGGAAATAAAATTCTCTACCTTTTTCTAAAGAGGTTGAGCAAGCATGAAAAAATGCACAAAAAGACAAAATATATTCATCTTTTTGGCATAGTAGAACTCAAGAACAAGCGTTTTCCTATAGATATTGAAAAGAAAATCAAATTTTATGCAGACAAAAAGCTTACCCAAGCTCATTTTATCGATTTCTCATGAAAAACGCATACAAACTCTAGTTGAAACCTCCATGGAAGACCAAGTTAAAACCCTGTATTAATGGCTCTCATAGTTCCAAAACGTTGCAATGCAAAATGAAAATGCATTGAATGTTTGGTTCTAGTTTTGTCACTAGGGTTTGAAAACCCTAAGTATGTCGATAACTCAAAGGAATTTTTTCTTTGCAATAAAAGATTAATACCTTTGCCTTATGTTCATATGCATAGAAATTAGGATGTGTCCCCTTAATAACTTTGTATTCTACATTGGCTTTCCAAACATGGCCGAGTCATGCCTTATTTTGCATAAATGTGAAACCAATTTGAAAATTTAAGCACATTATTAAAGTGATGAAATTATAAATCACTTTATTTAATGTTGTGTATGATGCAAGATAAAGATGTATTTTCCTTCAAGATATGGTCAAAGGAGATAGTTAAAGGTTGATTTGTGGTTTATTCCAAGCATACAGGGGAGGTTGGATGAAGTTGACAAACAAGTGCCAAGAATATAGGGGTTATTTTGACTTTGTTTTGGAGGGAATTGAGAGCATATTGGAGCAGTTTTGGGTGCCTTTATCATAGGAGAGGTCAAGGCTTGACCTTTTCTTCATCCATGAGCCTTTTGGAGTTGTTTAAGGGGCTTAAAAATGGGCTTTATTGTTTTACACGACCAAAGGAAGTTCCTATCTTTGTGCAACATCTTTGCAAGCATAAAGTAACTTCAAATGATAGTTTGGAGTTAGTTCTTTCTTCTTTCAACAAGTATTGTAGCTCATTTTTGGAGCTTTCAAGAAAAAGATAGCATTGTAACTCATTTTCACAGACTTGTACTCAGCTGTATTTTTACCTTTCAATCAATAAAATCAAGCTATTTTTCCTTCTCAATACTAGATATTGTGTGATAACATGAAATTATTGATATTCCCTTGTGATGATAATGTTTATCCTTGGTTCTAGCCTAGTTTCTCATAGCCTTTATACAAAAGTGCATTTTTGTGCAGGTCATAGTTTGTGTTCTACCAGTTCTATGTAGGATTCAATTGTGAAATCAAACATTTGAGCCTCTAGGAAGGTCATTTTTTGTTCCACTTGAGTTTTGCCTTAAACTTCAAAGCCTATCTATGAAATACTTATGCAAAACATGTCAAAACTGAGTTATGTATATTGCATTGAGTTTTATTGATCACATTGTGTGTCAAAACAACATTACAAATCCTTAATATTTGGTGCATCACGCTAGGAGTTAGTTTTATTTCATGTTTCCTCCTTACCCTTTTCCCAACAAGTAGTTTTAGGTGAGTACCATAAGAGCCAACTTACTCTAGAGGTTCTTTTTTGCTTTAGGTAACCCACAACCTAGAAAATTCCCATGTTTCACCAATATGTTAAGTTCGGCAACTTAGGAGGGGTACAATATTGAGTGATAACAGTTATTGGCATGCTTGGTGGGACTAGTATGATGAACTTCTCATCAAAATACTGAGAGATTTGGTGTTTATCTCAGTATTATTAGCCTTTGGAGGCAATATAAACAACACCATGGTGACTCTAATTACATATCAGTTGGTGTTAGTAGTCCAAATGCATGCAACCAAGAAGAGGAAAGTGTTGTAGAATCTAAGCCAATTAAAATTCCAAGTTTTAAAAGTTTTTCTTCAAACCAATAGTTGATTCGTAACCAAGAGAAGCCCTTTCAAATCCCCTTACTAGTTGAATCTAACATGGACAACTATGATGAAATTGTTAAGTTGGAAGAGCATGTGTTAACAATCCCAAGCTTCAAGAAAATCACTTCTTCTTTTCCTCAAGAGTTACCAAAGCCTCCTATACTAGCCAATCCTCTATCAACACTCCCTAAAGCTTTTGAGGAGTCACTCGATCATTTCAAATAGGAGGAGGTCGAGCTAGTAGTGAAACAAGAGTTTTTGTTTTCAATTCAAGACTCAAAACTGATTAAGGATCTTCCTCAAGTGGAAATAACTTGTGAGGTCAATTATGAGGAGGCAAAAGAGATATCTATTGTTTATAAGCCTATGAATGGTGTGAATAATGAAAAATCCAAAAAATTTCAAGTAGAAGTCGAGGGTGATTAGTTGGAAAACAAGGTACAAGGAAACTGGATGGGTTAGAAGGAATAGTTGATCTTCTCATTTGATGAGTTGTCTTGTTTTGTTGATAAGGATGAAGATTCAAAGCAACAAGAAGATATCAAACAATTCGATGAGTTGCTGGTTAAAGAGGAAAAATCAAACATGGATCAAGAGGAAGAATATGGTCTTGAGGAGGAGTCTATTCTCTCAAGTCAAGAAACTTATCATGAAGTTGATTTGCAAGATCTTAGCTATTTGGAGGAACTTCCTTTCTGCTGTACAAAAGAGCTTAAGGTTGGTATAACAAATGAAAGTTTGTTGGTAGAGGCTACTACATTGTTTGAACATTTACCTTCGCTCATTGAAGAAGAAAATCTTGATTTGGAGTGTACTAATGAGGATTTTGAGCTTGGACTAACTGTTCCTAAGAGCCTTCCAAGAGCTGATAGCTTTGATGAGTTATTAGCCATCTTAATGGAAGAGGATGGTCCATTGCCCATGGATGAGGAATCAACATGGAAATTTATCATGCAAGGTGAAGGTAATGATGTTATTTCTAATCATTCAAATTGTCTTATCTCTTGTCTAAACTTAGCCATGAAACAAGACAACCATAAAAAAGGTAGAAAGGTTTGAAGAATGCAGTCATGATAATATTATATCAACCTTATTGGATTCTTTGAAAGAAGAAGAAAACCATGAAGTTCCAAATCAATTTCTTGTACCACAAGAGCACCATAAGAGTAAGATGAAGGATATGATCACACCAAAAGAGGAAAAAGGAAAAACCAATCTAAAGCTTTCAAGGGAATGTCCTATCAGGCATCTAACTAGGATGGAAACTAGCAATGCATCACAAGTCATTATTGCACCCAAGCATGAGGACTCTATTGAAAGAGTGCATACCCAAATATCCTATCCATTTTAAGATAACATGAATGGTAAGTGGATTTGTGGATTTGTTTTCTCCATTTATGAAGCATTGCAATAGTTGGTTAAACATCTGTCATTTCTTCATTTCCTCTTTGATGCTCACAAACATATGGAGCATTACAAGTTGCAAAGAAAGGGTAGCTACTTTCATGAACCGGTTAATGGTTTTATTTAGGTATTCCTTTCCTCAGTTAGTCTAGGTTAGGATAGTTTTTGTTTTAAGTGAATAAATTTTGTTTGCACAGTTAGTTTGTTTTGAGTCATTTGGTAGGTTGAATAAGGTTGGTAGGTGTTATGCACTATTTTGGATGAGTTACAACATTATGCAAGACTATTTCTCAAGTCTTGTCAAGTTCCAAGAGTCGACACCATGCCCAATGGATAAGGTTAGGCAACTGGTCAGGATGTTTAGCAGGAAAACATATAGAAGATGTTACCAATTTTTTTAGCTTCTAACTCAATCAAGGGAAGTTGGGATAGTTTTTGCAAAAATAAAGATAAAGGTACACATTCAATTCTACTAAGTTCCATTCATATACACAAAAGTATTATCAAATGAATTGCAGTTCATTATGCAAATGTATACAAGTGAAAGATTGCAGAAAATTTTCACAAATGTCTTTTATTGATAATTACAAATGTATGGTGTCCCACACAAGTTGTGGGAATAACTATTTCAATACAATATAAGACATAAACTATACATTTGAAGAAATAGAAAGGAAAGAGCAAATGGAAAGAGCAGGGATCCGTCATTGCCTAAATGATGAACCCCAAAGTTGAATTGTTGCCTAAATGATACACCCCAAAGTTGAACTGTTGCATCATTGGAAAAGTATGATCAAATTCTTCTATTATGAAGAATTGGTCTATGTGCCTCTAGTAATCACTATAAAAATGTGAAAGACAAAGCTATTTTAATTTTTCTGTCTTATCTTATACCTTTTTACAAGAATGGGGGGGCCAATGTGCGAGAAGATCTTTTGAAACTAGGCATGAAAATTGCAGGTTAAAGAGAATGGGGGTGCCAAACTTACAGTACTCATTATCACTTGGTCGTTGATTTTCCCTGAGTGCCCTCAACCTAGTTGTCGGCGCTGGTATTGACCTTGTTTTAGCTCCAAACTCTTCGTCGGTGCTAGTATTGACCTTGTTTTCACTCCTCCAAAGTCTTCCTTACCGCTGGTATTGACCTTTCACTTTTCCAATTTGACGAGCTACAACCTGCTTTAGTTAGGTTTTAGAGTATGTTAATTAAATTTAAAAAAATTATGGTGCCATTTAGAGTAGTGAATATAAAGCAAGCAAAGCCTATTATGGCGCCATTTAGAGTAGTGAATATAAAGTAAGCCAAGCCTATTATAGTCATGAGGGAAATAATAAAACTCCTAGGATACTTTGTGAAACCATTTTCCTTGGTTAAAGGGAGGCCATAAAATATACCTTTGGATTTTTTCAATCTTCAAATATGAGGATTTGCAAGGTTCTTAGCAACATGAGTAATGGAAATGTGTGCAACAAGAATTTTTGAACACACATGGAATCTCCTTGCCAAAGAAAGGGGCTTCATAATTTAATATGATAATTTTTCTCAGCTCTAGAATCAACTTTTAAATCTTCTCCTAATAGGGCCAAAATCACATCTTCTTGTGTTTGAGAAGTTATTGAACGATTGCCTTCAAAAGGCTGATGTAATCTCCATCTCAACACCAAGGGCCCACCACATTAAGCATCGCCAAGGAAAGACATGTGGCGCTCACCCGTGATATCGCAATCAATAAACATCTTGCATCTTTCTATCACGTGAGGGCGGGCAACTGTTGATCTCCACCATCGACAATCACGTTCATTCATAGTAGTCACCAGCACTGAACATAACCGTCAAACAACTTTTCATCAAGATTGTAACATCACAGTCGATTTTGAGCATGTGCATCTCAGAGCCGCTTTAATAACCTGTCATTTAATGTATTAAAACTCAACATAAATATTAAAGCACTTTGTTTAATAGTAATGTTATAATATTAATATATTATATAACAATATTATATTACATTATATGAATTATAATGATATATTTGATATATTAAGATTATATATAATCTATAGATTAATAGTAATTATATTAGATTATTAATATTATTGGTATATTATTAATAATATTAATATTGTATTAGATTAATAATAATTATAATATTGTTAAATGATTAATTATATTACAAATGAACACTGCTTTCAAATTCTTAGCTTTGAATGAATGGTTGAAGCACCAATGTTGAATGTTGCAACTCTAGTAGGTATGAATAGAAGTAGAGGGGATTGTTTGGGAGAATAATTTTGTCTAGTGCTAGGTTATATAGTGTTTGAGTCTAGCCTCAAACACTACAATTAGGGTTAGGTTATGTGTTTTCTTTAGGGTTAGGTTTGGGATTAGGTTTATGGTTATGGTTAGAGTTTAGGGTAATCCAAATCATAACCTAACCCTTTTTCTCGAAACCTTAACCTTGACCCTAACCCTCACCTTTATCCTGTCTTTATAACCCTAACCACAACCAAAACTCTAACCCCAACCATCACCCTAAATATTATTTATTTGATTAATTAGTTGCATTCACTCTAATAACCCTAAACCTATCCCTAAACTTAACCCTAGCCCTATCCCTAGCCCTAATCCTAACCCCAACTCTAAGCCAAATATAAAAATAACCCTTAATTAAATACCCAAACACTAAATCCCAACCCTAATTAAATACCCAATCATAACCCTTAATTGTAACATCATCCTTTGAATTGGATACTACATCAAAAATTATGTGTTACAATCATTGCTTCCATTGTTGGCATTTTTACATTGGGATGCATATATTTTTAAAATCAACAAAATCTTTTAATGTCTTGCCAAAATTAATATTATTAATTGTAATATCAAACTTATAAACATGTATCCAATTTAGAACATAAATAAGAAATATATGGCAATATTTTTTTCAAAAAACAAAGTGATGTGGACTACAAGGACTATAAGATATCCAAAAAAGAGATCTGCATTGAAAATATTGTAAGGAAATTCAAGAAAATACAATTGGTAGATGCAAAGCCAAATAAATGTGAAATTGTGTACTATAATGATTTTAGAATATACACATAATGGATTTGTTGAAAAGGTTTTAGAAACTTTCAAACAAATGCAATTGGTAGATGCAAAGAAAAATTCCACAACCTTCACCAAAATCCTTATTGGTTTCCTTAATATGGGAGATTTGGAACAAGGTATAGACATCCATCAAACCATAATATGAAGATGAATTTTTTCAAATGTTGTGGTTGTAGATGCCCTTTTAAAATTTATACAGAATGTGGAAGGATAGAAAAATCTTGTGAACTATTTGATAAAATGTCTCAAAGAATTGTAATCTCTCAATTTATTTTAGTGTCTATTTTGTTATACCCCATGTCCCAAATTGGGTATAACACAATAGACACTAAAAAAAATTGATAGATTGTTATGAGGGTAGTGATGATACTTTTCTAATTAGAGTGTATTCCATGAGATTACAATTATTCGAGGCATTGTGTCAAATAGTTCATGAGCTTTGTCTATCCTCCCACATTTTGCATAGATTTCAAAAAGGCATCTACAACCACAAGATTTGAGAAAATTCATCGTCATATTATGTTTTCCTTATGATTGGATAACTCTTATACTAAATTAATATGTTCAATTTATGTTTCCTACTTGATCTAACTATCCACAAATGAAAATTTAACAGTGAAAAGATATGATCCTACTTTGGTATAAATTGTATATGCAATATCAAGGTATGAATTAATATGTTCAATTAAGAAATGTTAAATGAAATGAATAAAACTAATGTAATGTAAATAAGGGAGACCAATGCCTTATTGGGTAAAACAAAGTCAAATGAAAGCCTTTAATGAATGGTTTCTATCTAGTAGGTCCTCTAATTGTTTGGCATATAACTATGAGTTTACAACTGGTATAAACATGCAAGAGTGTAATTGATAAACCCTACTTGAGGCAGAATATCAAATCTAATTATCTCATTCTTCTTATTGATCCAAATGGCATTCCCAGATTACTGTAATTTATTGAAAGGAATTTTAATTCTTCTTTAAAGAATCCAATAAACCAAATCACACATAAACAATAAATGTTTAATGATAAATCGAATATATACTTGATACTTCAATTTAAACAACCAAGAAACATCAGATTGGAGACAATCAAATAATCGCAAGAATCCAACAAACAATTGATACCAGAATGAAGCCACTAAATCAACAGTATTTCATTATCTCCTTCAAAGTTCATACATGCAACATAGTCTCCTTGAATGCCATCATTTCTGAAAATTTAATGCTTACAGCAGTCTATCCTATTCTAATTCTATCTTCTACCCCTTTACATTTATCCAACAACGAATACTTATACATCGGTTTGCAAAAGGATGTGCCTTTTCAAAAAGGTTTAAAGCATAAAAGGTTTACCAAATCCACTATTAACTAATTTCTCTTGAGCCACAAATGGACTGCAAACATATGCTCCGTATAATCCTGGCGCTCATGAGTGTCGGCATCTCCCAACGCATCGCGGATCACAATATCCATCATTATCATTTGCTCATTTTGCTCACATGCTACATCCAATATCACATCTTTCGCAGTGGCTGTCTCCAACATCCCTTGGAGTATTGTTTCACATTCATTTTTCCATGTAGTTGCTTCCTTCATTGTCCCTTCATCATCACATAACTTGGTCAATCTATCTTCGGCAGCCTCTGTCAATCCCTGCATATCCCCTTGTAACTCCTCAAAGAAATCCCTATGCCTATCCATAATACAATTGGCATTTTCAATCTCTTGATTACTAGTAGTGTCCTGCTCCAATTCCTCAATTCTTTCCCAAATTCTGCTATCCACTCTCCTGTGTTCCTTTATTGCATCTACGTACTATGAATGTTTTCCCCAAAGTTTATTTAACCAAGTGGTTAAAACAACCTGCCTTTTTTTAATTATTGCAGCAAATGCATCCATTCTCCCTTGAGAGTATGCAGTTGACCCTTCTCAACGGTCTTTTTTCTGTGAACTCTCACCTTGAGTGAGCATCCTTGTTGGTTCTGTTACACCACCTACCAAGTCTTTCAAGCATTCATTCTCTCTCAACATCCTCTCATTATTGGTTTTGTACATCTCCCTTTCCCTTATCAATGCTTGGATTTGGGCTTTATTCAACTTGGCTATATTTATCCCAATATCAGCAGTCGCTACAGGATCAACCACCCCAACCTTCAGGGTCATGACATGTCTGAATGCCTTTTCAGTATCAATAACAATTGATTTCTTGTGAGGAGGATACAATGCCCAAATCATCAATGTTTCATCATCAGGATTGTATCTTGATCCTATGTATACCTCCGTCGCCTTCTCTATACTAAGCTTGTGGGTAGCATTGTTATCTTTTAAGAAATTATCAAAAGTTAATGCATAATTCATATCCAAACCTGGAAAAATCATAACACCTGCCTTTTCAAACAACTCCCTCCTTTTTTCAGGGGTCATGTCAATCATCTCTTTGTCTACTTCATCCTTTAAGCTTTTTAACAGTTGATCCTCATTCCCTGGAGTGATATTATCAACCTGTCCCCTTATCTCTTTCCCTTTTTTCTTATATAAAAATGTCTTAAACTCTGAGGTCTTTATAAATTCATCATCTGATATGAAAGACCTATAGTCTTCATGTCTTGTATCTACATCCATGGTTTCCTCAACATCTGTTTCTCTGGAAACATAGGCATACTCCTGAGTCTTCATTCTTGAAACTTTCTCAGATGAGTTTTGTGGCCTGTCTATTTCTGAAATCCCCTTAATGGAGGATAACAACTTAGCATCCACCAACTCCTGATTATGTTTTTCAATCACAATTTCAGCTTCCTCTACCTCCAGGTTTTTGATTATGTCATCAGATTTAAAGGGCACATGATGGTACCCTCAAAGATTTACTTTTTGTCTGGCAGAGTGGATATACCCTTCTGGGTCAAAGTTCTTTCTCACTAGTGCTCTTCTCATGTTGTAGTGCAATAATTTGTCCAGAATCAGATCATAACCTTCCTTGGCTAATACAGTGAAATCACTAAAACACAATGTATTGGGCATAAAATCCTATTTCCCATATGAACTTAAGTCCATAACACTGGAGTAATCCATTTGCCTAACAATTTCTAGGTATGCAATTCTATCCGGGACAGTTATGGGCATAATGAAAGGTGTATCCTCAAAGCCATAAACCCTAATCATTGTGGCATTCTCTAAGCAATACCAATCCCCCCAGTTGTGGTTAATTGGTCCATTGTAATATCTAGGCCTAAGAAACCTTTTTACTTGTTCAGATAAAGAATAATCACAAGGATGGCTAAAAAATCTATACAAGGGTTTCACAAAGAATTCTTCAAAATGAAAGAAATTTGAATTGGTAAACCTGCTGTCCCAAATAACAGTCCATAATTGAATAGGAAATGACCTACCTTCTTTGTCAGATTGTGAAATCCTCAGCTCCTGGGGCCATAAACCGAAAACTTTTCCAAAATACAACACTAAGTGCATCAGCAGTGAGTAATTTCTGAGATGGAGAACAAAAGCACCACTCTTTATTTCCATCAAACCTGCATCCAGCTCCTTAAAAACATGTGCAACATAGTCAAAAGATCTGGAATTGTGATACTGAATGTCTGCAGAAATCACCATGGGCACAACCGCCATATGCTCAGGTACCTCCATCTCTAATACCTGTCCCACTGAGTAGTAAGTATATTTTAGGTAAGGTTCAAAGAGGTCTACATGAAAGGGTGGCACCTCATTGTCTTCCATTGGAGTAGGTTTGCCATGACACCTAATTCTGTGCAGAGGTAACCTCCGCCCTTTATAAATGGTGTCTATCCTTCTGAACTCACTATCGAGCTCTTCACTCACTACTTTGTCACTGCATATTCCCTCCATTCTGAAAACCTCAGCAATAGCATTCTCAGATACATGTATCAATGGATTCCCTGACAAATCACATATATCTTTGTTTTTCGAATCATAGTGTCCGGCCAACAATTTTACTAGTTTGACATTAATAAAAACATTAGGGCACACTAATTTCCCTAAATTGAGCCTCCATGGATTGCATACTGGCTCAAAGCGATTTCTCCTATGGTAATGGAAATTGAATAACTCACAGCCTCTAATCGGAGTCCAAACATCACCTATAAATTTGCATTTGTCATCCAATTTGTCAACTTCCGCTTTGAGCTGTGCACAATGCCTAGCTTTAGGTCCAGAACTAGGTAACTGGTCTATGAGGTCTTGATTTAGCTTCCTGTCAGTACCTTTTGGTTGCAACTCAATCTTTTGCTTTTTTTCTTTTGATTGGCTTCCCTCCCTGGGTTTTTTTCCCTTTAGTTTTCCTGAACCAGTGCCTTCCATAATTCAAATTTTTACGAATTCTGAGAAGAGGAGAAACTTACTGTAACTTCTTCCAAACTCAAGCCAGGTGAATACCTTAATTTCTCTGCTAGTTCCCTTCCTCTCCTTCGCTTTGAATTCTGTGAGACAATGATTTCAATTGATCATACCCTGATATGCAAAATCTCCTACGCTTCATGGCACCATTAATGTCTTTACCGATCGAGACATGAATGCTGTAAGTTTTTTTTTCGAAATTCTCGCTGTCACATCAGGGGTCAACGATCACCCATCCACAAAGACGTCTTGAAGTTTCCCCGACATCACAAGTCTCCCCAAAAGTTTCTTTCCTTTTGCTTTTATATCGCCATGACTTTCACCGAAACAACTATCGCTCAGACTTAATGAATCGGGCCAATAGTTCTTTGCCTTACTCCAAAAGTACTTTGTCTCACTGAGATGTTCACTTTATCGAGTATGTCGCCGAGACCAAGCAATTTGTTCTGGCAACAGAATAATACTTGCTGTGATGTCTCTTAGATCTCCCTGTGGTGACATGTCTCACCGATACGCCTCTTCTTCGGCAAGACAACAAGCATCGTCTTATCGATACCCTTTATCTCTGCATGCTCAATTCTGTCGGTGTAACCTGAGGGGTCGGTAAGACTTATATGAACTCTTCCCGACATCGTTTGTCTTACCGATTGAGTCCTCCTTTTGCTTTATCGGCAAGACCATTAGCGCTTCGGCCAGTGTTTTGAAATCTCTCTCCGACGACCAAAGTCTCTCCGATAGACTTTACTTTTCTCCAATCGGCAAAAGTTAACTTAGCTCGATATAACCTTACATCGTCACGCCGATACCTTTTGTCTTGCCGATAAGTAATACAAACCTGCATTCTCCTAGTGTATAACTTTATCGGTATGACCCATTTGATGTCTCACCAATACGATAACATCGGTAAGACATTTCAAACATCTAGCCGATCCGCTTGTTCAACGTTCACCCATCTGCTAAGACGTCTTGCAGTTTCCCCGACATCACAAGTCTCCCCGATAGTTTTTTTCTTTCTGCTTTTTCATCGCCATGACCTTCACCAAAAAAACTATCGCCCAGACTTAATGAATCGGGCCAACAGTTCTTCACCTTACTCTGAAAGCTTTTCGTCTCACCGAGATGCTCACTTTATTGACTTATGTTGCCATGACCAAGTATTTGTTTTGCCGAAAAAATGATAGTCATCGTGATATCTCTTAGATCTCCCCGTGGTGACATGTCTCACCGATATGCTTTTTCTTCGGCGAGACCATGCGCATTGTCTTCTCAACACCCTTTATCTTCGTATGTTCAGTTATGTCGGTGTAACCCGAGGGGTCGGTAAGACTTTCCGAATTCTCCCCGGCATCGTTTGTCTCACCGAGTGAGTCCTCCCCTTGCTTTATTGGCAAGACTAATAACGCTACAGGCAGTGTTTTAAAATCTCTCTCCGATGACCAAAGTCTCTCCGATAGACATTACGTTACTCCAATTGAAAAAAGGTAATTTAGCTCGATGTGACCTTACATCGTCACATCGATACTTTTTGTCTTGCCGATAAGATATACAAACCCGCATTCTCTCTGTGTATAACTTGATCGGTGTGACCCTTGTGATGTCTTGCCGATACATTTAGGATATGTATATTATCATCGATGAGACCTGCATCAACTTATGCCAATATTTTCATATGTAAAGATTTTAATGTCAGATGAAATTTATGGGGCGTTATGGCACAATTTTAAATCGGATTTTGGTAAAATATGCTATGTGAGGATTTTTTTGTCTGCATTATGAATCTTTTTTGGGAGACTAATAATCATGAAGAAATAATGAATTTGTCAAAATTTGACAGTTCCAACAACATGAAGGTTTGATGTTTCATGACAGTACTAACATTTGAGTTATAATGATATATTTAGAGCTCATGAATCTCCTTTGTATAAACATATCACAATTTTGAATAATATAATCAAGGGTTGTGGCATTCATCTCACTGTTATGGTGTATATGATTTCCATTTTTGCTTTAATTCAAAGAGTAAATTAAAATGCTTGGATGAAGTCATAGATAAATATGTTTGTAAAGGGATTTGATAAGAAGTATTGAGTTAGGATAGAAATTGACACTATTGTAATGCAATATTGTCAGAGATCTTATATGTTATGTGTTTGAACATGTTATGGAAATCTAAATATTTGTGAATTCGACTCCCCAATAGTATATGGCACTGACCTAAATCGTATGTGTTTGTAAGGTTCTGTGTCTGTTTGTCTTAGCTTAGAGCTTGCTGCCAAATTGAAAATTAAATGACTATCTTAAGTGGTGAAATGTTGTTGTAATCATCTCATGCTCCAAGTAGTTGATACTATTGATGCTTTTCTGTTGTTTAAATTGATATATCAAGCATATATATATATATTCAGTTTACTGATACACATTTGCTGTATTTGTGTGATGTGATTATTTGGTTATTTCAAGTAAAGATTAAACCCTTCTAGTCAATCACAGTAACTAAAGAGTATTAATTAGATCAATAAGAAGAATCACATAACTAGGATAGTCATTCTATCTCAAGTAGAGTTTGTTAGTCATTTACTTGCACATTTATACAAGTTATAAACTACATATGTGTTCCAAACACTTTGAATTATTGCCATCATAGATTACACTTTTATAGATCTTCATTAGACTCCATACACCCAACAAGGCAGTGGTCTCACGCTTTCATCTTTTGTTTTATCCATTTTATTTTTTACATCTGTTAACTGAACATATTCTAATATAATTAAAATTAAAAACATCATAAATTAATTATGTAACCACATAAGTCAAATATAATTCTTTCAAGAAATTAATATCAAATAGATAATACAAATTAATTTCATTGATCTTCTTCTTCATCCAACTCTTTGTATGTATCATCCGATCCAGATTCAACATTGTAAGGATTGGTCATATCATCATCATTGTCATTGATATCAGTTTTGATAATGTCATCATCCACACGGATATCATCTTCATGAACATTAACTCCTACATCATCACGATCTAGTTCCTCCTCTTCGACTTCTTCGTCAGGCACATCATCAACTAACTATTGATCCTGATCATCATCTACATCATCTTCTATTTCTTCAGTATTTTCTTCTTCCACCACATTATTCTTTATCAGCCTTCCTCTTGGATCATGTCTAACAAAATATGACCAACCCACTTTACCTGGAACCTCTGAGTAAAATACCTCCTCACATTGGCCTGGAAGAACATAGGGCTCATTTCCAACTCGCTCAAAATACCTTGTATTAACCATGGTAAATCCATTATCATGTTCAATAACAGTTCTCTCGGGATCATTTTCATTCAATCGTAGCCTGTACCATAGGAGGACGAACAAAACTAATTTGAAGGACTTAAAGTCACACTCAAGTATATCATCCAAAATCCCATAGTATTGATTTTCCAAGACTTCTGGATGTATGTCGCTTCTAGATGAAACATTGGTCACCTGGAAGACTGCAGTTATCCCAGAATCACAAGGTTTCTTCGTGTCATCCACCTTTTTGATTCGAAATTTACAACCATTGCACCACATAGCCTTGTGGTGTTTCACCTGCAATATGTCAAACATGCAAAACTTATTGCAATATCGTCAGTTGATAAACATATTTATTTTTGGCCGAATGTGTGCAAAGAAAAAAACTCAACATATATATACATCAATATAATTCAAAATAATTAAATAATATGGGTGATTAATATATTTATACATACCTGTTTATCTCTTAAACCGTATGCTAAATCAATTTCCCTTGGTGTAACATTGGAATCTCCATTAGGATGAGCTTCTTTAACCAATGAAGCCACACCTTCCCATGTTAATGCGCAACCAGATTGTTGACATCGTTCAATCCATACCGTCATCCAATCAAGATTGTTTACGACGTACAAATGTAGTGCATCCCACTCTCGATCAACTGTATCAAAATAAAATAAAATTCACAAACGACGTATAATTAGTTAATTACCACAATATACGACTTTAATTTATAATTGATCAATATTGAAGATTAATAATTAAATAAGTACAATATACATAAAAACCAAATGTAAAATGTATTCTAATTAATCTCCATGACCATCTTATAATTACCTGACACTTTCCTCAATCTACCTTTCCCCATCAAGTACTCCCCTCCGAATTTGTTAATGGAGTTGGGATTCCAAATGGGATCTACATGGATCTTTGCTGCAAACTTAGGAAGATATTTAGTAATGTAAACCATGGTCTGGTATACCATGTATCCCTCCACCATAGAACCCTTGGGATGTGTTCTCTGTCTAATCAAAGCCTTCAAAAATTTCAAGTGCCTCTCAACCATTCACATTGACCTTGTGTGTACAGGTCCACACAATTCAATCTCCTCAACTTGGTGTATGAGGTAGTGTTCTTGTGCATTGAAAAAATGTCGAAGGTAGACACTTTTGCATTTCACACATTAGACGAGGAATTCTTCTCTTCCAATAATTTATATCTTATTTATGGATTGCTTTAAATGACATCCATCTACAAGTGATTCAAGGCACAAATATATTAATGAGATTTAACAAAAATATACAACGAATTGAACAAATATCGCTACTTACACATAATAAACATAATACATTGAAAAGTATATGCAGTATACAAATATATATATAATATATTAGAATAATTACCTTAATGAAGGTATGCCAATCATGTATTTTCATCCCTGACCCAAATTCACCTTTCTTTGTTATGATATTGTTTATGTTCGTAGCAAATCGTGTCGGAAATCGATTTTTTCGTATGACTTGTTTTATAGAATTGCTTTGCTGCTTCGTTAATAATCAAGGAAGGGCACTTATATTAATTTGGTCTCCATTGCTATTTAATTGAATGACATTTTTCATTGCATGACTGACTTCCTGAATCTCACTACAAATTTTGACAATTTTTTCTTTGTCATGCCTTCCATCCAATATTTTCCATAACATTTCTGTCATATTCTTTTCAATATGCATTGTATCAAACAAATGCACAATTTGTAGCTGCTCATAGTAGGGCAACCTACTAAATTGTCTGGGATAACTTTTCAGTCCCTGTGGAAGCCAACCATTAATGCCTTGACGACCTTTATGAAGCATATAAGTTAAACAAATTAACAATGAAAATCATTGTCAATTACAACATGAGTAAACACAACACAATATAAAAATATAAATTCAAAACATATCATAAATGATAGATAAACAATTTAATCTGATGTATAACCTTGACGATTAATTCTATTATATTCCAATTTCCATAGGCGAAGTGTCATTCTTCGTGGTTTTGATGTAGTCTCTTCTTTCCCATTGAAAAGATGTTTTTCAGTAGTTCGATACTTATGATTTATGTGGAGGAAGTGCCTATACTCATCAAACACCTGTTTTCCTAAACTTGTTGAACGACGAGATTTTATCTTTAGACCACAAATTGGACATGCAAATTTTCCTTTTGTTTGAAGACATGCAAATCAAATATAATTGGATTAAATATGTCAATTTTTATAATTATATATACTGAATATATTATTTAAAAAACATGCATGATATCTAATTCATAAAATTAAATATCGTTAAAGTCATGTAGTCGAACATTATAACATACCGAAAAAATGTGTTAGCCTTGGGGCATCATGAATTGTCCATACAAGCATTGCATGGAATTGAAATTGTCTTTGTCCTATTGGTCTAGATACGCCATACATAGTGACGCCATTCCATAACTTTAGTAACTCGTCTATAAGAGGCTCAATATATACATTCATATCCTTAACTTGGTACTTACCTAGTTGAATGAACATAAACATTACATAATTATTATAACCATTTTACTGAAATATATATAAATTCATGTACATGACTATTAAATGTAAAAACATATAAGTCATTATGCAACAAATAAGACAAATGAGATGCTACTACGTTAAAGAAAATTAATGTAAAAAAATACCTGGAACAATCATTGCCAACATCATGTGCTCCCTCTTTATTGACATCCATGGAGGAATGTTATTGTTGATAACAAAAATAGGCCACACCGAATAAATAGATATCAGCTCTCCAAATGGATTGACACCGTCTGCTACCAATGAAAGCCTGAGATTACAAGGTTCTTCTTTAAAGTGTGGCCAATTTTCCTCCATGTCCCTAAATGCAGAACCATCCGCAAGCATTCGAAAAATCTCATCTCCAGTTCTATTACGTACATGGTAATCCATAAATTGCGCTAAGATTTCGCACCTAAATAATTGTTGCATACGTGGAATAATGGGAATATATCGAAGAACCTTGCGAGACACCTTTTTTGTTAGTTGATTTGTTCGATATCTACTGAATGACATTCTAGGCATTCTGTTGCAAATTCATGTTGTTTATGATATATAATATGATCATTGGGACATGCATCTATTGCTTGATAATCCATTTCAATATCTTTCATAATGCCAGATAAATCTCGGTATGAGCGAGGTAAAATATTTGATGGTGGTAACAAAAATTCACCAAGCAATTTACAAAAAAAATAATTTCTTAATATAAAGAATATTAAAGGTACATACTTCATCCTTTATTTACTAGCAATGAACTAACAAAAATTAAAATAGATGAAAAAAGATGACACATATGACATACTTTAACATCCGTGAGATTGCTATGTTGGATAAACCATTCATAACCTTCAAGTTCACCAGCAACAATACAACAGAGAGAAGAGTTGTTTGGGAGCCTTCATAAAGGGCTCGTATGCCTTCTCAAGTATAGGTAAATCATAAACATCATCAAAGTCATCTCAATCAACATGATCAAATGTGCCACTACATGTGTTATGGATAAATGTATTTGTACCATCATCTTCAATTGTGTTTTCTGGTGCATGATCATCTTCTTCCATAGGATCATTAACTTCATCTTCGATATTCACAGCTCCATGTTCCTCCGCTTGCAAAACCACATTCTCTGGGCCGTGATAATTCATATCGTGTGCCCTAGGGCGCGCCACCTTTATAATAATGATAGACACAAATAAACCATGATCATGATCAAGTGATTTTATATATATATATATATATATCAAATGTTAAAACAATATAAACATTTACAAATTCAATCAATATAAACACATATAATGAACAACTTACCAATGGACGATAATCATGCCCCCCTTCAACGTGACCATGCCGCGTACAATGTTTCTCAGCTGTTGTGATTAAAATTCTTCTCATCTTTAAGCCCTTGCAATAATTGCAAGGGCAATAACATTTCTCATCACCCTTTCTTTTCAATATAGCCCACAATCTAGCAAATGTTTCTTCATTTTGTTCTGGACTAATATTATCTGACATGATTTTTTTTACCAAGCTTGAATATTTATATCTTCAAAAAATATCAAACTCACACATACTCCAATAATTTTTAATCATACACAGGTAACAAAATATATTAATTATGATATTTTACACAAAAAAAAATCGGCATGCAACCACCCCTGCAAAAGAGAAGATAGTCTGAAGTTAATGACCCCAAAAAACACTTTCAAATGCTAATTCCATAAATTATTAAATTCTGATTTTACAATGATTTCCAACTGTTATACTTCTAAAATCAAAATATTGAACTTGCACAAAAAAATCAAGAAATGAAATTCTCAAAATGCAGCTAATAGGCCTCAACAATTAAGGCCTACTCAAGACTTTGTGAAGTCACTGCAAGGTTTCTAGGCCTTACTTGATGATTTCAGCAAGAGGATTAAAGAGTTGGTAAAGAGTTTTGATGACTAGAGTGACACATTTTTACCAGATATTGTAGATGCCCAAGGAAATGTTAGATCACTGCAACAATGGCAGGACAGGGTAGATGAAATCATCAATGCCAAAATCAAATTGATTTGTGATGACTCAGATTATGACATGTTGATGAGTAGTATGGATAAAATTATTAACGCTAGCACATTTTTGGAATCTTTTGAAAGGGAGGCAAATCAAATAGCAGTAAAGTATACACCTTATAGTGCCAAGGTAAATTAGGTGGTAAATTTTAATTGGCCAACGGATGAGGAATATCAAGGATGGGTAGAAAAGTACTTAACTGAACAAGAATAGGACAGAGTCTACAACCGGCAGTTAACATCTCAGCGGTTATGGTTATAACAAATTTTGGCTATGTCTTGGTGGCAGTTTTGGTGCAAGTTTTCAAAGTTTGGAAAATGCAACAGTTATTCTCCAGTGGACGGGATGAACAAGAAGATTCTTTAGAGACTCAGTTGTTGTAACCAATTTTTGAAATGTCATAAGGCGGTCCAAGTGACCAGTGATAGGTGTATTTCTGGTCCGATGCTTGTTGCTCCTTCATTTTCCCTATAAGAAGGATTTCAGGACCAGAAATACGGGTTAGCAAGTTAGATATCTTTAGGTCAAGTCTTACTGAAGATGCAAAGCGAATTTGTAAAGAGCCTAATAATATAGTGAAGATACCATTCTTAGGTTTGGTGTCATTCTGTTGTAGGTTTTAGTTTCATGGGTACTTAATTTTCAAGATAGTACTAGCATCTGAATGAAAATTACTCATTTCAAAGTCATGTATCTCCATTGTATGAATATATTATTATCTTGAATAAAATGATCAAGGGTTATTTTGTTCATCTCACTGTTATGGTGTGTGTAATTCTCATTTTGGCTTTAATTCAAGGAATTAATTAAAATTCTTGAATGAGGTTATAAGTGACTATGTTCATATAAGGATTTGATAAGTAGTATTGGGTTAGAATATAAATTGATGGTATTGTAAGGCAGTATTATCTAAGATTTCATATGCTGTGTCTAGAAGATAAACTTGGTTACAATAAAAAAATAACCAACACCTTTGATATTATCTAGCTATGGCTCCCAAATCTATTGCAAATTGATCATTAGGGTTAAAATTGAAACCTTGCAAATATAATCTTTGTCCAAATCCATCAAGAATTCCATCAGTCATAAACAATTCCCTTATAAAGAATTTGTGAAGCCAGGTCTAAAATCTAGAAATGAAATTCTAAAAATGCACAAGACTAAAAATGAAATCTGATGAGATGTTGCTTTAAAATATGATTTTCAAACCTGGAAGTACAAATTTGACTTCACAAATGAATTTTGGAAAAAGACAATGACTACCCTCAACCTGACGATATCTTCTCGAGTTTCTTCTGATTTTTCCCAAGAAAATCGTCGAGCAAAACACTGTCACAATAAATAGTCGAGCTCATCTCAATTTATGCCCGCCACAATTTAACTTTGTAGGTCCATCACAAATTCGGCGAAAGATCTTTGTCGAAATGTAGATGAAACAACGGTTTGTCGAAATTCCGACGAACGTCGGGGTAAAAATTTTAAAAAAATTAAAATTTGCACAAGTGCCCGACGATACATCTGATTATATAGCTTTAGTCGGAAGGTTTCGTCAGATATTGGGGTCAAATGAGTTAGTGGATGAGTTAGGATTAAGAAAAAGTAATGGAGGATGTGACATTTGAGGGAGTAAATTAAATAAATAAAAATTATCTATTTAATTTATGGGATATAAAGGATATGGTAAGGTATTAAATTAAATTCAATACCTTAGGGATTTAGAAGACTTTAGGGGTATTAATTAAATAATGTTAATATTACTTAATTAATGTGGGTAGGAGGATATTTAGACGAAAAAATGATAAATTTGACTATATATAAGTGGTCAAATTTAGATGTCTACATTTTTCCCTTTTTTGAGATGGTGTTACGAAGTAGCATCATTTCAAATAAGATTAAAAGATAGCACCAAGACGAAAATGGATAGATTGGGAAAGATGCCCTAGTCATCCAAAGGAGTGACTGGGAGGAAAGATGATGGGAGTGAAGATGAAGATTAGGGATTGAGGATGCCCCCTCGAGAGGACATGCGGGTTCAAGAGAACACAAGTGTGGTCTCAAAATGGATGAGATGATGCAAGGGTAGATTGGGAAGATGATGCAAAAGGATGGATAAGAGAGGATGAGAGAGATGAAGGGATAACATAAAGCACAAATGGATTCAAGGACAAAGGTGATGTTTCCCTGGTCAAGCTACAAGCCAAGATGGATTGATGATGGATGGAGTGTTGTTGATGAGGGAATGATATATCCTAGGAAAACACAAGGATAGGGAAGGATACATCCTGATGATGAGAGTGTTGTTGACAAGGGAATGATACATCCCAAAAAAACATAAAATGATAGGGAAGGATTCATCCTGATAATGATGATAGTGAGTGTTGTTGATGAGGGTAGGATACATCCCAAAACAACACAAAAGGAAAGGGAAGGATACATACTAACGATGATGATGAGAGTGTTGTTGATGAGGGAAGGATACATACCAAAACAAAGAAAAAGGATAGGGAAGGATACATCCTGATAATGATGATGATGATGATGAGTGCATCAAGGCTTGTAGCAAGGCTAGGAATAAGAACAAGGATGCAATTAGATGATTTGTGTTAAATTGGATGGATTAGGATTGGATTGAGATGAATGAAAATAATGGAAGAAGAGAGGCATAGAATACAAAATCTCTATTATCCTAAGAAGATTGAAGAGATTATTAGATGATGAGAAGGATGGATGAAAAGATGCTTAGAATAAAAAATCTATATTAGCCTAACCAGAGTGAAAAGAGGATGATATGATGAGCATGAAGACAATGGAGTGATGAAAACATATAAGGTAGATAGATTAGGGAGAGTGATGAAGGATGAATGGATTAGAAAGATTTAGGCTGAATGGACGGGGGGATTTGGATAGATGAGGAGATGGGGAGATGAATGGATAGTAACCAAATCAAGCAAGTTAATGGTTACGCATTATGGTCATGTAATGGGAACTTAATTTGATATAGCATAAGATACTATGCACTAAGGTATGAGGAACCAAGATGACTTCATATCACATGCATAAGACTGACACAAAAAACAAAAGGTTAGTCCAACATCCCAAAGTCATAAGTGCTTTGGTTGGGCTTGATGTTGGAAAACCACAAACACAAAGGATGCCCCAACGTAACACAAGAACGCATGGATCTTGGTGGGTACTACGCGAGACAACCAAGAAGATAGAAGCAAACAAAAAGATCAAGATAAGCCCCTATATTTACCAGTCAAAGAACGTTATGATATGATGGATTGTAGCGACCCTGATGAGGTATAATATGAGGCACAAATGATAAAAAAAATGTCAAAAGCATCAAGATATAACAATCAATTTCAAACATACTTTGCCACAGGATAAAAAGGGTGGATGGGATTGATGCAGTCTATTAGGAAGGATGCATCTTGTTGAGACCAAAGATGGAAACTAAACTAAAAGATCAACATGACACAAGATACCTAAAACTGATTGGATCTTGTGATACTAGTGACCTCTGGTTTTAAGTACCATATGGATAGGGACATACTTGATGACATGACAAGACAACAAGACGAAAAAACAAAAACACCCTAGAGACCTAAGGGACACAAGACCGACACACCCTAAAGACCTAGGGGCTCGAGGGTTGATCCAATATCAGGCTTGCCTACGTGAAACCGCAGAGCCCTCGGTGTTCAGTAAAAGACCATGGATAAAAGCATAAAGAGGACGATGGAGATCACGATGGAAGATGAAGACTAGATGGACAAATGCCCTAGGCGTGGATCAAATGGTTGACCTTTCCTACGTGAAAGTACAAGGGTAATTTAGTTTAACACACAACCAAAGACACACAAGGGACGAGGGATGATGAGATGATGATGATAAATAGATACAACGATGAAATCAATATAATGACACAAGACAAACTTGGTGGATAGGATGATGGATATGCATAATATGTGGATTACGTGAAGCTCAGGGATGGGATAATTATCCAAATTATCAAAAGATGAATGGGGATGATGGTATGCTAGATAGATGAGTGATGAAGAGTGATATGACGTTGATAAGATGTGTGAAATAGATAGGAATGATGATAGTGAGATGAATGGAATTGGATTGGATGGGGGTAGCCAATTGCTAGATACCAATGATAAGGGATTATGAGATGGAAGAAAATAGAGATAAATAGATAGATTGATACAAATGGGGAGATAGAAAGAGGCTAGGATAGATGGATAGAGGGATACAGATTTGGAAATATAAAATGGATTACCGAATGCATAAAAGGATAGGGAGAGAGATGAAAATATGGAAAAGGACTAGTGGATGGGTGGATAGGGAGATAAGGATGAAAAGACGAAAAATGAGTAGTGGATGGGTGTATAGGAAGATAAGGATTTGGAAGATGGAAGGGATTATTAGGATGGATGGATGGATGGTGTCTCCAAGGACTATGTCACAAAGAAGGAGATGCCCCATTCTAGATAAGTCAGGCATGACAAGGCAAGAGGGATGGTATCTAGCAGGATGGGTCGACAATAGAAGATAGACAGAGGTGGATATGATGCATGGATAAAGGAGGATGGAGGGGGATAAGGGATATGGTGAAATATGGATGAGGGGAATGTATGCCAAGAGATATCAAAAGGATGTATATATATGTGCACCTATCTTGATCAAGATCACGAGGAAGATGGAGGGACTGAATACAAATGGGATATGATGGCTAAGATGTGGAAGATAGGTGGATGGAGGAGATGGAGGAAGGGGATGCATAGATGCAAGTTGCCCCCAAGTGTGGAAGTAATCTGAATGGGGGATTTACACATGATGCCTGTTTGCTAGGTTTTCATCATGGTACTTATCTAAGGCGCTTGTTTTCCAATTTGTCACCATTGAACGAATTATTTCTCTTTACTATTTTTTGGATTTTTGACATTTTTGACTTTTTGGACAAAAATGCAGATGGAGATGGATAAGGATATGGATGTGGATATGTAGATTTATAAGATAGTTGAGAAGGATATGGATGAAGGAATCAAGCATCAAGTTCCATACGAGGTAATAAGAGCCCATTTTTGAAGCGACTATTCAGATGTTGGTACAACCTTATCAGAATGGATGGATTATGCAAGAGAATGGATTGAAGAGATTTGATGGGGGATATATGGGGGATAATGGATGGGATATTGGGAAGTGTATGGATGGAATTATGGAGTGGATGTGTGATGGGGGAATGTGTTCAGGACCAACATTGGCACATGTGGTGGTGGATGTGAAAGGATATGGGGATGAATGGATGGAGAGTGTGGGGATAATGGAGGAGTTGGGATAGTGAATTTTGTGACATAGGGACCCAAAATAGATTTAGGAGATGGAGGATGCAAGTGATTTCTATTTGGATTAGAAAATTTGGATGTCATTATCGATTTTTTATTTGTAGGCATTGCATCTTTTTTCTTTGGGATCGACATGGTTTTGATTTTTTCTTTGGTGGGCCTTGGTGGCCTACAGGTTTGATTTGGATTTTATTTTTTATTTTCTTCAACATGTCTTTTTAAGGGGACATGAGGAGCTTTTGATTCATGTGGATGTTTGGATTTATGTATTTTTTCTTTGGCATCCAAATTTCTTTTAGTAGAAATGGGACGGGTATGAGGCGATGGATAATGTGGAGGAGACATAGATGGAGTGACGAAGTTAGGATTTTGATGACGATGTGTGGGTTGAGGATGTGAGATAGCATGCATGGAGGGGTACCTTTGCTGGTCTTGATTAGGGATTATGAATTTAGGATTTTTATGAGGTGTGTTAGGGATAGGCGATGGATGGATGAAAGGATAAATAGGATGAGATGGAGGAGGTGATTGTTGGGATATAAGGCCCCAAAATGGATTCAGTATTTCAGGGACATGTGAGGGTGAATGGAGGGACATAAGGACCCAAAAATAGATGCAGTAGATGCAGGATGAGCAATGGTGAATGGAGGGACATAAGGGCCCAAAATGGATGTTGAGGATGAAGGGGGAAGATGGATGATTCTCTTGAGGTAACATGATGGAGGAGGGGGGATGGCGACAAATGGTTTGGTGGAGTGATGGGAAGTGCCTCTCATTCCTTTGGAAGAGGCTTGCTTAGGATGTATGGAGGTTGTTCCAACATTTTTGGAGTGTGAGTCTTGGGAGATATATCCAAGACCTTGTGCACCTAGACGTTCTTTGACCTAGATGGTCTCTAAAATACCTTTCTCATGAAGGCCTAAACCTTTTCCTCGATAGTTCTTGATATGGAGAATTCGATCTATGGTAGGATGCTCATTCTTTTGGAAGCATGATGCGAGTCCATTAGTATTTGGAGGAGGATGGGTGGTGCATATACTTTTTTTTTCTTTTGCAAGAAGACCACCATGGATGAGTGTAATCTTACCAAGGTGATATAAAAGTGGTGTTGGGAGGGTAGAGCTAAGTGGCAATGGAGGATCATTTGATGGAGATGATGGGATAACAACATCTTGATTTGGAAGAGGAGGTGATAAGGGACCATGGGGTGAAGTGATTGGATCTTGAGTTCAAAGGGGGTCAAGGGATGGAGCAGATGAGCTAGTGTGATCTTGAGATGGGGTAGATAGGATGGCAGGATTGTGATTTGGTTGAGGAAATGAATCATGATATGGAATGGATGGGGGACTATGATCTTGGGATGGAGTAGATAAGATGATAGGATCTTGATTTGGAGGAGGGGATATTTTTGTACGCTTTGGATCAAGCTCTTGACATGGATCATCTTGTGTGGAAGGTATGATGATGCAAGAGTGTTGGAGGGAATCCTCAAGTGGGGGAGATGGGATGATGGAGGATTCATGGATGTCATGGGATTGGATTTTGGTGATACTAGGACTTGGGGGAGTGGATTGGATTTGGTTGTCTTCATTGCTTTTAGTAATTCTAGAAGTAGGAGATGGGGATTCAATGGATTTTGTGGGTTTGATGGTTGCAACAATTTGGGTGGTGTTAGGAGTGGTAATAGGGGTGATAGGTGTGGGATGGAGAAGGGTCTCACCACTAGTGACCATACATGATAGAGTGGGATGGCATGGTTCCACAACATCAGGATGTGGATTTGGGGATGTCTCTTCTGTCATGAGTCCTTGGATGACACTTGGAATGAGATCTTTAGGAATCATAGGATAAGGTGGGGTGATGGTAACATATGGAGGATTATGGATGGGTGGAGGATTAGGATTAGGGATTGGTGGATTAGGTTTAGATGGGTGGATGGGAATGGATGGAAGACTAGGAGTAGGTGGAGGATTAGGCTTGGTGGGTGGATCAAAATTAGATGGAGGATTGAGGAAGGGAGGATTAAAATATAATAGAATGGAGCGGGGAGTGATACAAGAAGGTGTGGATGATGAACTAAGATAGGAGGATGCAGATGCTAGATTAGGTTGGGAAGATTGGGATGGTGGATTATAGTAGGAATATTGGAATGGTGGATTAAGATAGGAGAGTGTGGAGGTTGAATTAGGATGGGAAGATTGAGATGATGGGTTAGGATAAGAGGACGTGGGTGATGGATTTGCGTAGGAGGATGTAGATGTTGGATTAGGATGGGAAGATGTGGATGTGGTATTAAGGTAGAGATATTTTGATGGTTGATGATGATAAGGATAAGAGTATGGGGATGGTGGATTAATATAGGAGGATGTGGATGTTGGATATGAGAGAGACATAGTGGGAGGACATGACAAATATGTGAATGGTGAGGATACTAGATATCCCTTGTCAAGGGTAGCGTAAGGACTGTTATTAGATGTGGATGAAGACATGGGGGATAGCTTGGAGGGCTGGTTGGATTTTGGTAGGAGGTCGGAAGAATATTGCTAGAAACGAAAACATCAAGGGGATCTATATTATACTCATATTGATCAACAAGACTTTCGTTATTGTCATCAATGTAGTTAGGATTCCTCTCGACTACTATTTTTTGTTGCATTGATGAAGGATAATGATTCATGATGTTAGGTGGAATGGATACAAATTGAAAAGATGGGGGTAGATGATTAGAAGGACATAATAGATGATGAAAAGATAAATAGGATGGATTGGAAGAAGATGAAATAAGAGATCTTAAGATTTTTTTCGATATCAAAAGAACTCAGATGTAGATGGATTAAATCTCAAATTGGGAATAGATTAAAGCTCTGATTAAGATTGGATTAAAGCTCATATTCGGATTGGATTACAGCTTAGATTTATATTAGATAAAAGCTCAGATTAGGATGACTGGAGGATGTGATGGGATGTGATAGGATTGATGAGACATGATTGATCAGATAAGAAGATGAAACAAATTGTAAACCCAGTTCAGATATTTGACTTAGATGACATAAGGTGTTGATGATCGGATTGGTTATGAATGAGACGGTTACAACTATGAATCTACCTCAAGATGGAAGTATATTGATTGTGTCATAATGATGATTAAATTACTCAGGTGAGATGACAACCATGAGCAGGTGCAAGTGAGAATGATCGAGATCAGACACCTAAGCTAACTTGGCTAAAAACCTCAGAAACAAAGCCCATGGGATTCAAATTGATGAAACGATGATGGATATGGGATCCATGGATGTTCTAAGATGCTCCTATATGATTTTATTAATGAAACGGTGAGCTTTAGAGAATGTAGACAGATGAAAATGATGATTATGAGAAGAGGAATGATGACAAAAATATTTTGATTGTAGTAAATGACTCAGAGAACGATAGGATTTTAGTGGACAAAAGGATTGAAGTTTTGGAATTTGTATGGGAAGAAAGGTCACCTATAAAGGTTGTAAGGTTTCCTATTTGTTTTACAAGGTCACCTATGTAGTCTACAAGGTCACCCCGGTACTAAGTGACACTAGAAACAAACAAAATTCACCCAAAAAGGAAAATCTGCCTATTTGGCAAAGAAAATTCACCCAAGAAGGTGAAAAATCACCTATGAAGGTTGCAAGATCACCTTTGATGGTTGCAAGGTTTCCTTTGAAGGCTGCAAGGTCTCCTATGTAGTCTTCAAGGTCAGCCCTGTACTAGATGCAATCGGAAACAGACAAAATTCACCCAAAATGGAAAATTCACCTATCTGGAAAAGAAAATTTGCCCAAGAAGGTGAAAACTCACCTATGAAGGTTGCAAGGTCACATATGAAGGTTGTGAACTTACCGAAGAAGGTTGCAAGGTCGCCTAAGTAGTTTACAAGGTCGCCCTTATACTAGGTGAAACCAAAAACAAGTAAAATTCACCCAAAATGGAAAATTCATCTATCTGGCAAAGAAAATTCACCCAAGAAGGTGCAAAATTGCCTATGAAGGTTGCAAGGTTTCCTATGAAGGTTGCAAGGTTGCATATGAAGGTTTAAAAATCACCCAAGAAGGTTGCAAACTCGTCTAAGAGGCTGACAAGCTCGCCTAAGAAGTTGGAAACATTGATACCAAAACAAACCTGAATGGGGCCTTGAATGAAGAAGGGAATGGAAAATGGAGAGAATGGATTAGCCTAAATAGATCTCAACAGAGACTCATATGGAGGGTAGGACCACCAACAAACAAAAGGATTCACCCAAACGGATCCGAATAGGGACTTAGACGAAGAACGAGACATAAAACGACTAAACAAACAACAAAACGAACCTGAACGAGGTCTCAAATGGAGAACAAGAGGAAAATTCACCCATGTATAAGGAACAAGAGAATTTTCCAAGGGGGACAATGAACAAGACTGGAACTGGGAAGAAAAATTGCCTCTGTGGCAAGAAAATTTGCCCAACAAGCTATCAAATTCGCCCAATAGGATAGAAAGTTCACCTGTTCTCTAGGGATGGGTGAATTTGATGGCTGAAAAACTCACCTAAGGGATGGACAGACCCATCTATTCAAGAGAACAGGTGAAAGTGGGGTTTCCTAAGAAAGGAACCTATAGGAAAATTTGCCTATGACAAAGGAAAACTCACCTAAACGGATGACCAAGACTGGACCAAGAAGCTAGACCACCTTTGAAGGCAAGGGGGGATTGTGGAAAAAGACAACAAGCATGAAAAAAAATAAAAAATGGTGGACCGACTCAACCGAAAAGAAAAGCACTGGTATCACACAAAGAAGACACGCCAGGCAACACAATCCTAGAATTAGTGAAAAGGGTTTGTAAACTTGATGTAGGCCCACCACCATGAGTGGATAACTCAAGGTTAATACTTTGTGATACCGAGGTGGTTCTCTGGAGCACCCTTTCTCTTAAAGGCAGATAGATAGCATTCTAATGGCATAGGGTCATCAACAAATGCCATAGGATCACCTTCACGCTCTCACTTGAGGACTATCGTTGTCCACCATGAGGATTCTTATCTCAACCCAAGGGAGTATATGGTGAGTAACTTCGGGGTACAGTCTGCATCCTTGCACTACACCAAGCTGTGACTGAAACACAGGTCTATATCTAGGTTGAACAATGATATTTAGGGTTTCCTCGATATACACAAGGTACGTGAGGCACAACCATGAACACCAACCCGTCACAAGCATGAGTCGGGAGCCCCAACGAGGTAGTGGAAACTCAGACCAATTCTTCACATCTTATCTAGGTATCACCCTAGCTTCGACGCTTCGCCAGACACGACGTGACTGGATTGGGGTACAAATTTTATCTCCCCCCTTTATATACCTTGTCAATAACACGTGGTTGGAATCGTCCCCTAGGTGATGAAATCCTAGGCAGGTCCTGTTAAAGGAAGAAGATACTAAATGTTTCGGCTGGTCTCCAGGCTCACACATAGCACAGGGAGAGAGCTTAGACGCACTAGCACCTCCTAGGTGGACTAGACTAAACTAGAGTGAAATATGTTTTCTTGTCAGCCAAGATCACCAAATGGTGAAAGGGGATTGGATATGTCAACAGTCCACTCACAAACATGACAAAAAAGTGTATATTGACCCTTTAATTAAAGCTACAGGTGCTTAGCTAGTATGGAAAAATGTCAAACAAACTAACTAAAGGTCTTGGACCGATCATTCTGCAAGAAATACATTAGTAGTTTGCAACCACCGATCTTGGAAAAACAAAGAAAAGATGCACAGATTGTTAGGAGAAAGTGAGGAAACTCACAAACATACGAGTTAGCAGATTAGTACGTTAAACTAGAACCAAAATGACACAAAAAAAAAATATTAAAGTTTCAAATTCTCCTCAGATTCGCCTCTGTGTGAGGCAAGTTTGTCTGTATAAGAAAGCAATTTCACCTCTATAAGTTGTAAACTCGCCCGTCAGGAGAAGAAAATTCACCCCTATTTGCAACCTAGCCTATCTGGAGAAGCAAATTCGCCCTTGTTTGCAACCTAGCCTATTTGGAGAAGCAAATTCACCACTATTTGCAACCTAGCATGTCTGGAGAAGCAAATTCACCCCTATAGGTGAGAAAATTCACCCCTCTTGGCAAATTCACTTGTCCGATTAAGCAAATTCGCCTCTGTAAGGGACAAGTTCGCCTGTCAGGGCAGTTTCACCTCTGTAACTGAAATTTGAAGCTGTAAAACTCAAAAAACAGAGAACATAAAAGGATAGACTCGTGATGTGGGTCCCACCGGGCATGCTAGGAATGTGTGTAGATGAATTTTCCCAATCTAAAATTCAAAACGAAACGAAATGCAAGAAAGGAAAAAAACAAACAACACCTCAAGATTGGCCTAGTTGAACTTGAAGAAAATAAAAGATAAAAAGAGTGTTATACCTTGCCCATGCTGATTGGTTGATTGGCTTTTGTTGATCGTTTGATTTGTGTGCTCCTAGATCGATTTCAACATCATAACAACTTGTCGTAGCTTGATTTGGATGCAAGGATGGCTATGGTGATTGAAGGCTTGAGAGATTGAGATGATGAGAGCTTGAATGTGAATGAATGTATGAAAAATGACTAAGTCTTATAGTAATTTGGCAAAGGACAGTGAAATGGATGGTGGGGATTGATTCTTGAGAAAGGATCAATGGTTGAGATCACAAGTTGACCAAAGGAATTAAAAATTCCTTTTTAATGGTGCATGGGAAGGATAAAAGGAATTAAATATTCCTTGGGAAGAGAAAATAAATTTAATATTCTTTGGGGAATGAGAGAGGAATTAAAAACTCCTCAAAAGGACCTTGAAAAGATCAAAAGGAATTAAAAATTCCTTGGGGGATGGGGAGAGTTGACTAAAGGGGGTTGATTAGACTAGTTGATGAAGGATTAGAAGAGAGTTAGGTGGTTAATGATGATTAGGAGCCAACTTGAAAAATTTGGAGGATGTGACACATCCTAATCATGGATTAGGGATGTGCACATCCTAATCATGGATTAGGGATGTGCACATCCCTAATCATGGGATTAGGAGATGAGTTAGGATTAAAAGAAGTAATGGAGGATGTGACATTTGAGGGAGTAAATTAAATAAATAGAAATTATGTATTTAATTTATGGGATAGAAAGGATAGATGGCAAAGTATTTAATTAAATTAAACACCTTAGGGATTTAGAGGACTTTAGGGGTATTAATTAAATAATGTTAAATTAATTAATTAATGTGGGTAGGAGGATATTTAGACGAAAACAAATAAATTTGACTAGATATAAATGGTCAAATTTTGATGTCTACACTTGTAACTTGAAAATAGATAGAGGAATAAGGGTTGTGTCGTATAGGGGATTGCCTTAGTCAAACCCCATTTTTGGTGTTTCCACCTCCACAATGACTACGATGATTGATGATAAAGAGTGTGTGCTCTCATTGGAGCATAGGTTAAACAAGAAAAATGAATGATAATGATAAAAAATTGAACCCTTACCACTCAAATATTAAATCCTTGTTGGATCGAAGTCACTTTTCTAATCGCACACAAGGAGAAAGAGGAGGATGCTTGGAGATCCCGCAAGTGTTAGTGCACATAATAATAACAAAAATAAACATGAAAAATCTTACAAATGCATAAACATGAGTTTATTGATGTGTTGCAGATTGTAATTGAGTATAATTATGCCTTTGAACTGATGCTTATTCTGTTCTTGATATTGCATTAATTTCCTTTAAGCTAGAATTCTTGAAAATTTCTTAGTAGTTCAAATGGAGGGAAGAACTTATATTTATATGGATTTAAAAATATTTCACATTAATTGTTAAGAAGGCCAAAAAATGAATTTGAATTCTTAAACATATGGAGGATGACAATAACATTCAAAATTTAGGGTTTGATTAGATGGGACAGGGGCGTTGGGAACCCTTCTCCAAACACTTTTAGCTCTATAAAATTTTGATAAATAAGGATTTATTAAATTTAATGAAATGAAAATTAAACGGGTACCTTAGAAGCATAATTACACACATGCACTTAAGAGGGTGCCAAACCTAGTGTGAAATTGTTCGGGGCAAAAATTTATTACACTATAATATGAATCCTTTCTAGTTGGTTTAAATGTGACTTCTAGGTATGGGATTAAATGTTTATGTGTTTGTGGTGATTTAAAACTTGTAGTGTCTCAAGTTAGAAGAACATATGTTGTTAAGGAGAAAAGGTTAAAGATGTATAGGAATGTCATGTGGGATGCCATTGAAATGTTTGACTCTCACCATAAAATGGGCTGAAAGAGAAGAGAATGTGACAATAAACACACTTGTTGTTTTGATATCAAGACCTGAAACCTCCATTCCATCTCCCTACTATAGATCTAGTGTGTAAATTATTACTAGACTCAATATTCTTGACAATATCTACAATTGGAAAGTCTTTAATGATGATCAATAAATATGAGTTTTTGAATTATTACAATTACTTTGATAATCATGTAATTGATTGGAAGCGCATGGGGGAAGAAAGTGAAGATGGGAAGGATACTCTCTTTGAGAATGAAATAGTATAGGTAAAAAAATTACATTCCAAGAGGTATGGTTGTCTTAGAAAGAATGTTTAACAATGTTGATTGTTATAAAATACTAAGTAAGTCTACAAGTAAGAAGGATGTGGAAGTGATGAACTTAGGAATTGATGTAGCTCCTAGGATGATCTACCTTGGTAAGAGGTTATAACTAGTAGAGAAGTAAATGCTAGTTGTATTATTTAAAAAGTATAAAAAGTGTTTTAGCTGGTCTTATTATGTGCTAGAGGCTTATAAGGAGGATTTACTCTAGCATAAAATCCATTTGGAACCTCTTACAAAACCATTCCAATAGAAGCTTCAATCCATCAACCCCACACTTTCCTGTAATATGCAAAAGGAATTGATGAAGCTCAAAGAGGCAGGTATATTTAAACGAAATCGACATATTCAAAGTAGGTTTTTAATCTCGTTCTAGTAAGAAAAAATGGGGATATTAGGATTTGCATGAATTTTAGAAATCTAAATTTTAAGTCCATCAAGGACAACTGCCCAATGCTTAGTATGGACATTTAGTGCAGTAGGTGACAAGATAAAATTTGATCTCTATGATAGATGACTTCTTAGGGTACAAATAGGTAGTGGTCAAGGGGTTTGAGCAACCAAAAATATCCTTCAATACACCATGAGGAATTGTTGTTTACATAAGGATCCCATTCAAATTAAAGAACACATGGGCCACATTCCAAAGGACAATGTGGATAGCATTTGTAGGCCTTATAAATTCAATTATGTTGGTCTAAAAAGATGGTTTTATTTCTTACTCCAAGTATTGAAATGATTATTGTAAAAAAATGGGGCTAATCTTCTAGATATGTTTAGAGTATTAAATTTATTTGAATCCTAAGGACTATATATTTAGTATGGAAGATGGTAAGATCCTTGGACACAATCAAATAATATAGATGGATTTGATGGTGAAGACTACCAATAGATGCAAAAAAATGAATTGGAGGTGAAGACTACTAGGATAGTTAGAGGTCAAGGCTTAGCCAAACTAATGGATAATTTGAATTTGGATACAAATGAAGTGCATCAAGTTGATTCTAACCCATTTCTTCTTCCTTCTCAGTTATAGAATTGTCCTTGGTATAGGGAAATTGTGTTTTATTTTGAGAGTTTGAGCTATCCTCTAGAGTTAGATTGTTGCAAGTATGAGTATTTGGTGTTGTCATTGATGTCAACAAGATTGGGGGAGATTGTTACAGGATTATTTTTGTATTGTTAGTAATGTCAATTGGTGATACTTTGATTAGGTTCATTATGTTGTCATTAGTAAGTGCTACTAGTGTCAACCTCTAGTGTTGCTTTCATAATATTATATTTGTGGATTATGTAGCTTGGTGATGACGAGGAAGTGCTGAAGATGATGAGTATGTCTGTGGTGCTTGGTGTCCAAGTGATTTTGAGAAAATTTGAATCAAAGAGGAAACAATATGTTGCAGAGGTGTTCTAGTGTACAATGTGGTGTTTTGGTTTTTCTCTACATTTATTCATGTTTGAATATCTACTTGTGTGGTTTGGATATGTTGGTCAAAGGTTCTATATTCAAATTTTCTTGGCTTGGATCATTATGCAAGAAGAGTTCTATTCACTAGTGTGTGAACTGTATATTGTAGTGGTGTCCAGGAGAAATGGTTTTGATCCGTATTTCTCTAGAGTTTGGTTTTTGATCTTGCGATTCTGAAAGTGTGCTGATAGTGATCATATCTACCTAGAGTCAAATTTGTTCATGGTTTGGTGCTTCAAAATTTAGTTTCTTGAATAAAAAATTATGGAAGGTTGTTTGAGTGTACTAGGTGTGTACATTCTTCAAGTGAAATTTGTTGCAAAGGAATTTGTTGGATTTCAGGGTGTTTGTGGAATATTCCAAGTTGTATTCAAGTTTTATGTGTGGTTCATGAGTTATCTTTGAATTTGAGGAAATTTGTACTTAAATTATTATGGTGTCAACATAGGTTTGACTGATCTCGAGTGTTTACACTAATTATGGAGCTTATTTACTATTTATGGAAGTGTGGCGTAATGTATATGTTGGATTTAGGTCCGAGTTATGATGTGGAGTGTGTTGCTTTCATTCCTTTCCATCATTGGAATGCTTAGTGTAGACCTAATTTTAATTTGCATGGTTGAGGTGCATAAATGACCTTGGAGAATTTTTTCAATGTTGAAAAAGGTATAAATAAGTGATGATTTGATGGATAATTTAGTAGTGAAGTGTGTAATGTGGATTACAAAAGTGTGAAGTGCCAAGTTGAGAAGTGTAGTGTGAATTTCAATGAGTTAGATTATTGGAAGTAATGAGAAGAAGGTGTCTACAATCTTCAAGAAGGCTACGAATGTGTCGGTGATGTTGTGGTAGATTTATCTATTACATTGAGATGGATTTCTCACTATAACATTTTTCTTTCTTCTTTTCTGTAATCTAGCAGTGAGCCCTTTTTTCTTTTGGACATCGATCCTTTCGACAATGAGCCTTTTGTATTCGATGGTGCAATTACTTTATATTGCGAGCTAATCCTCATCATGGTTTGTCTCTTCTTGGGTTTTCCATGTAAATTTGGTGTTTTATTGTGCATGGTGTTGATGTGTTTCAGTTTCTATTATTTTCTTTCATGCTAAATCATTCTAGCCAATTTAGGGTTAAGAAAGTTGATAAGGATTTGAATGTTTATGAGGGTTTTGATGTTTTAATGTACAACTGATTCACCCCCCTCTCATTTTCCTTGTGTGCATTCAATAATTGGTATCAGAGCAAGGTTCCTTGAATGAAATATTAATCACTTGAGGTAGATATGGGATGACACACAAGAGGGATGCTCCTTTGTTTGATGGAAGAAACTATGGCTTCTCGAAGACAAGGATGGAAGGTTTCTTGGTATCTCTTGGATTTGGAGTTTGGAAATCTATTACGACTGGATATACTATGCCTTTTGGTAGTCCGAGTACTAATGATGAGATCAAAATTATGAAAAAAATGGTAAAGCAAGGTATGCTCTTTTAAGTGGTCTTTCTAACACTAAACTTGTGAAATTTATGCATTTGAAATCTGCTAAAGCTATTCGAGAAAAGTTGGAAATTATATGAAGGAGATGTTAAGGTCAAGCAAGCTAAGATGGATAATTTAAAAATCACATTTGATAACTTGGGGATGTTTGAAAATGAAAATATCACAAGCTATAATGTGGATGAAGTTGTCAATTTCATGAAAGGTCTTGTTGGAAATCTTGAAGAAGAGGAAGTGGTAAAGAAGGTACTAAGAAGTCTACCTAAATATTATAGTCATAAAGTTTATGGTATTGAGGAAATTCAAGATTTGAGAAAATATTCTAGATATCATTTGTATGGTGCCATATCTACTTTTGAAATGAGAGAATTTGGTATAGGTAGAGAAAAAGTTGAGACTCCTTTTAGGGTTGAAATCAGAGAAGATTGAAGAATCAGAGTAGGAGGATATTGATGATGTTGAAGCAAAATTTGTGAGGAAAATGAAAAGGGTACTGGTAAATATAAAGGTAAGTTTCCTTTCAAATGTTTCAATTGTGGTAAGATAGGTTATGATGCTTCAAGATGTCCAAACAGAGCTTTAAATGACAAGAATAAAGAAAACAAAGGAAAATAAATTAAGAAAATTTATTATGTTAGAGAAGATTCTAGTATATCTGATGATGAATTTGATTATGTGGATGATGAGGATAGTGAATTCTTGTTCATGGCTATTAAATATGGAACTAATTCTTCTAACACTGAGAGAGGTGTGAAGGAAAGTTCTCCAAAAGTAGGTAATAACATTGAAGGAACTATGGTAACTAATTTTCATGCTAGAGAAGAGAAGAACTATTGGATTATTGATAGTGACTCAAGTCATATGGTCGGTGACAAAAAAGTAAGTTAATTTTAAGAAATATGAAGGAGGTCTAGTAAGGTTTGATGATGATACATCTACTAAGATATTTGGAAAAGGTTCAATTAGTTTTGATGGAAAAAATAATATAGATGATGTTCTTTATGTTAAGGGTTTGAAACATAACCTTTTGTGTGTTGGAAAAATGTGTAGCAAATGATATAATCTTATGTTTCAAGATGACGGTTGTAAGATCATAAAAGGCTCAAGAAATGTGGTTACTATTAGAAGGACATATGGAAATGTTTATCAACTTAAAGGTGTTGATGGTTATTTATTTATGCCAAAAATTAATGAAAGTTGGTTATGGCATAGAAGGATGTGTCACATTAATTTTTATAACATAGTGAGGATCAGTTCAATTAAGGCTGTGAGAGATCTGCCAAGCATTACACAACCCATTAATGTTATCTACAAGGAATGTGAAATTAGGAACTAAGAAAGAAGAAGTTTCAAAGTCAAGGAATAATCTAGTACCAGACTATTGGAGCTGGCGCATACAAAAATTTGGTGTTCCTACCAGAGTGAGATGTTTTCAAGGTGCCAAGTATTTCATGCTATTGATTGATGATTATTCTAGAATGACATGGGTTACTTTTCTCAGAGAAAAATTAGAAGCTCGAGATAAGTTTAAAGCGTTCAAAGTTATGGTTGCAAATGAAATGAATATGAAAATCAAATGTTTGAGTTCTGACAGAGGTGGAGAGTTCACCTCCAATGAGTTTAATAGTTTTTGTGAGAACCATGGGATAAAAGGAATTTATCTGCCCCTAGGACTCCTTAGCAAAATAGAGTAGTTGAAATAAATAATAGGACTGTTCAGGAAACTACAAGAATAATGATGAAAGAGGAAAACCCAGACGTATACTGGAGAGAAGCAATTCATACTATTGTCTACATTATTAATAGAGTTCAAGGAAGAGAAAACAATGCAATGAATCCCTATGAGTTGTGTTATGAAAGGATTCCTAGTGTCAAATATTTAAGAGTGTTTGGAAGCAAATTTATTATATCAAAAGAGATGAAACGAACTTAGGAAAACTTGATACAAGATTTGATGAAGGTATCTTCCTTGGATATTCTACAAGAAGCAAAGCTTACTGATGTTACAATAAGAGGCTGAAAAAAGATTATTGAAAGTGTAAATGTCAAAGTGGATGAAGATTTACATAAGAATTATGTGGTGATAGATGGATATGAATAAGATGAGTCCTCTCACGGATAAAATGATAGAGATGAAGGAAAGGAGAAAGAAGTTCAGATTGAAGAGGAAGAAGCTACACAAAATATCCCTAAGACTCTTAAGTATGTGAAAAAGAATCATTTTGAAGATCTGATCATTGGTGACAAAATAAAGGGTGTGTTGACAAGAAGAAAAACTGCTATGGCTAAAGAATAGGTAAATCTATGTTTACTCTCCAAATTTTAACCTAAAATAGTGATTGAAGCATGCAAGGATGAATATTGGATCAAGGCTATGGAAGAAGAACTAATACAGATTGAGAAGAGCCAAACTTGGGAAATTTTCCCAAGACCAAAAAACAAGAATGCTATTGGAACTAAGTGGGTTTCCTGGAACAAACTGAGTGAGAAAGGAGAAGTGGTAAGAAACAAGGCAAAACTTATGTGTAAGGGCTACTCACAAGTAGAAGGAATAGACTTTGAGGATATATTTTCTCCAATGGAAAGAAAGGAAGCTATCCAAATATTTTTGGCTTTTGTAGAACATAAAGATTTCAAGGTTTATCATCTGAATGTGAAGTTTTCTTTCTTGAATGGTGAGTTGGAAGAAGAGGTATGCATTGAAAAATTAAAAGGATTTCATTTATTAGATAAACCAGATATGGTCTACAGATTAAAGAAAGCATTACATGGATTGAAGAAAGATTTTAGAGCTTGGTATGCAAGGTTGGATAAGTTCTTGGTACATCAAGATTTTAGTAAAGGTACTATAGATAGTAATATTTATTTCAAGGTTGAAAAATATCAAATATTGATTGTGGTTGTGTATCTTGATGATATAATATTTGGAGGGAATCAAGATATGCACAAGAGATTTGCAGAAGAGATGCAAAAGTATTTTGAGAATTCCATGTTTGAGGAAATGAATTTCTTCCTTGGGTTACAAACCAATTAGACAAAGAAAGGTATATTCATTTCACAATCAAAGTATGTTAAAAGAAATTTTGAAGAAATTTAAAATGGAATATTCTAAAATGGTATGTACTCCTATGGTTAGTGGTTGCAAGCTAAGTAAGAATGATGAATCTCCTAAGGGTGATAAGAGAAAATATTGATTAATGATTTGAGGATGGCTATATCTAACTGCTACTAGACCATACATCATACATGCAGTTTGTCTTGTGGCCAGATTTTAAGATCCTAGAGAGTCACATGTTGTAGTTGTAAAGAGGATATTCAGATACTTGAAGGACACTCTGGAACATCGCTTGTGGCATCCAAAGGATACTAATTTTTATCTGAGAGATTATACAGATGTTGATTGGGATGGTTGTGTGGATGACTGAAAAAGTACAAGTGGTGGTGTATTCTTTCTTGGATGTAGTTGAGAAAGAAACAAAATTCAATATCTTTATCTATTGTAGAAGTAGAATACATTAAAACATCTTGCTACACACAAGTGTTGTGGATGAGGAAAACCTTGAAGTATATTAGGGTGGTATATAATGAACCAATTTCTATCTTTTGTGATAATACAAGTGATATCAACATTTCAAAGAATCTGGTGATGCACTCAAGGAAAAAATATTTCTCAATCTGGTATCACTTTTTGAGAGAAAGGTTGCAGAGAATGAAGTGAAGCTTGAGTATGTGCCTGCAAAGGATCAGACTGCTAATATATTCACTAAGGCTCTTCCTAAGGATAATTTTGAGTATCTCCGAGATAAGTTAGGTGTTATTACCCCTCGTTTGAACTAGATGCATAAGGATATGCATTAGTCAAGTGGATTTCAGGATTCATTCCTTATTTTGGATTGATGTTGGAGTCTACCTCTCAAGGGGACTAGGTAGTGGCTTTGTTGGTTATTGCAATTAGGGGGAGTAAGTATCAATGTAGGTTGGTGTTGTACTTTGTCATATGTGTCAAAGCATGTGTGCAGTGGTTGCTAGTTGATGCAGTTTGTTGTGTACTCCTAAGGGGGAGTATGCATAGCTGGGGAAGAGAGAAAATATGGATTTTTTGATGTCAAAGAGAGAAAGTGATGCAATATGTGTTGTCCTTTTCCATTGATGTTAAAGGGGGAGAGAGTAATGTGAAAAAGAAAAGGAGAGGAGTCAATGTGAAAAATGTTCAATTAAGGAAGGGAGAGAGAATAGTGTAGCTGAGAGAGTAATGTGAGAAAGAAAGAAAGATCTATTTGGTATGAAGCAACATGTTGGTAATTAGAGCTATTATTTTTGTTGTTGATGGATTTTCACATCATGTGTTGCTATCAATGAAAAGGGGCATATTTTTGAAATTATGAGTAGTTGGTGTTGTAATTGATGTCAACAAGCTTGGGGGAGATTGTTGTAGGCTTATGTTTGTGTTGTTAGTAATGCCAACTGGTGATGCTTTGATTAGTTGCATTATGTTGTCATTATTTAGTGCTACTAGTGTCAACCTCTAGTGTTGCTTTGATAAGATTTTGTTTGTGGATGATGTGGGTTTGGTGATAATGAGGAAGTGTTAAATATGATGAGTATGTGTCTTTGTTGCTTGTTTCCCAAGTGCTTTTGAGAAAATCTGAATAAAAGAGGAAACAGTGTGTTGTAGAGGTGTTCTAGTTTATAGTGTGGTGTTCTAGTTTTTCTCCGCATTTATTCATGAATGAAGATCTACTTTGTGTGGTTTATATATGTTGTTAAAAGGTGTTCAAAAGTTCTATATTCAGAGTTTCTTGGCTTGGATTGTTGTGCAAAAATAGTTATGTTCACTAATGTGTGAGCTATATATTGTAGTGGTGTCTGGGAGAAATATTTTTTCTTTGCATTTCTCTACTGTTTGATTTCTAGTCTTGTGATTTTGGAAGTATGCTAATAATGATCATATCTACCTAAAGTCAAATTTGTTTGTGGTTTGGTGCTTCAAAATTTGGTTTCTTGAATAAAAAAGTATGGAATGTTGTTTGAGTGTATTGGGTGTGCACATTCTTCAAGTGAAAGTTGTTGCAAAGGAATTTGTTGGATTTCAGGGTGTTTGTGGAATATTCTAGATTGTATTCAAGTTTTGTGTGTGGTCTACGAGTCATCTTTGAATTTCAGGAAGTGTATACTTAAATGATTATGGTGTTAATGCAGGTTCAACTAACCTTGAGTGTTCTCACTAATTATGGATCTAATTTGGTATTTGTGAAAGTGTGACATGATGTATATGTTGGATTTAGGTCTGAGTTAAGATGTGAAGTGGCTCGCTTTCATTCCTTTCCAACGTGGGAATGATTAGTGGAGACCTAATTTGAATTTTCATGGTTGAGGTGCATGGACAACCTTGGAGAATATTTTCAAGGTTGAAGAAGGTATAAATAAGTGATGAGTTGATGGAGAATTTAATAGTGAAGTGTGTGATTCAAGTTACAGAAGTGTGAAATGCAAATTTGAGAAGTGAAGTGCTAAATTCAATGAGTTAGACTATTGCAAGAGGTGACCAAAAGGTGTATACAATATTTAGGAAGGATGAAAATGTGTTGGTGATGCTATGATGGATTTATTTGTTGCATTGAGATGGATTTCTATCTATAAAATTATTTTTTCTTCTTCTCTGTAATCTAGCAGTGAGCCTTTGGCAGTGAGCTCTTCTTTATTTTGGGTAGTGTGCCTTGCGATAGTGAGCCTGCTATATTTAGTGTTGCAATGAATTTATATTGTGAGCTAATCCTCACTGTCATTTTTCCCTTCTTGGTTTTTCCACATAAATCTGGTCTTCTATTGTGCATGGTGTTGATGTCTTTTAGTTTTTGTTATTTGCTTTCATGATAAATCATTCTAATAAATTAAGTGTTAATAAATTTGATAAGGATATTAATGTTTATGAGGGTTTTGATGTTTTGATGTACAAGTGATTCACCCCTCCTCAGTTGTCTTGTGTGCATTTAAAATGGATGAAAAACAAAAAAATTGAAGCTAATATATCAAAGTTATATATTGTTCTAAGGTCAATTAATGTGGAGAAACCTTTACGGTGTACACCTAAAATGTTTAAATGAGAATCAATCTAAATATTTTATTAAGGAATGCCATCAAGAACCATGTGGTGGATATTTAAAGTCAAATACTATTTCTCATAAGATCATGACAGTAGGATATTGGTGTCCATCACATTATTCATTGATGTAGTACATTTTTTCAAATGGTATGATGCTTTCCAAAGGTCTTTTGGCAAGATGAATCTTGAGAGCACACTCCCCTTTACAAGCATTTCAATAGAGACTCTATTTTGGGAGCGAGGCATAAAATTCATGGGTGAGATAATTGAAATATTAAGCAACATATATAAATGTATATTGATGGTTACTAACTAATTCACTAAATCGGTGGAAGCAATCCATACAAGGTATGTTCTATCAAGACTAATGAATGGAATTTTTCTAAGAATCATCATAATGAGGTTTGATGTTACATCAAGGATTATTGTTGATAACATAATGTGTTTCGGGTCTCATCATTTTATTGATATGGGCTATTAATATGGGATCTTTTTGACACATTTGTGTAAGAGGGAAATATGGATCAAGATTAGTAATAATGAAATCAAAAATTGAAATCAAAACAAAAGATAAAACCCAACCTACTCTTGAAATGTAATTATCATAGCCATGAATTCAACAAATAAAGCTAACATAATCAAATGGAAACATAAATGAATGAAAAATACAATATATTACCATACCATGTTAGAGTGTATTCGTATTGATCTTGATATGTCAAATTTCTCTTCAACACGAAGCCTCCATGGTTTTGCAAAAGCTTGATTTAATAATGATGATGATCTAAAAATGCAAAGGTGTTTGCTCAATTTGTTCAAGAACCATACTGGCATGACCTTTCTATAAATTCTTTGGATCAATTATGTGAGGGATGTGGGTCATTTTATAGATTTGCAAGTTTCATATGAATGATCGGGAATGAAAGATGAAAGATGAGGATCAATGGTTGAGGTTCGTTGAGAGGAAATATATTGATTAGTTAATTGAATCGATTAATCCAATCAAGAGAATTGATTGGGAAAACATTGGGATTGGATTGAATAATTAGTGGGATTGATAAGTTAGATTGATTAATCAATGGGATTACCAAATTGGATTGAGTAACTAGTGGGATTAGAAAATTAGATTGAGTAATTTGCAGGAGTACCAAATTGGACTGATTAATTAGTGGACATGATTTGTTTAATCAGAGTGTGTGAGGATGATTAATTAATTAATCTTGAGAGGAACACACAAGATGTATTTGATTTAATAAATATAAGTTTATTTATTAATTGACCATGTTGAGTGAATTTGGGTAAATTGAATAATTGATTTAATGATCTAATTTGGAAGAGGAAAAGTAGATTAATTAAATAATTAATGATAACTATTTAATTAATTTAGAAGAAAAATTAATGTTAGAGACATAATTAAAATACTAATGTTTATTTAATCAATCAGGAGGACTAAGGTTAAATCAAGTGATGACATAGTGAATTAATTAAACAATTCAAGATTATCTAATTAGTAGAGGAAAATAGGGTTAATGATGGAGATGATGTTAAAAAGGGGATTAATGATGTTAACAAAGTTAAATGAAATAGTGATAATGAAAGTGATTCCGATAATAGAAAAATGCCATTCAGGATGTGTGATATGTGTTAAGCCACTTTTACATGTCTACATTTTGCCCCTCTTTAACACAATGTACCTATGTGTTGTTTCAAATAATTTGATGTTTAGATCAAGAAAGAAAAAAATTAATATGCCCCACTGTGCTCTGACGGTCCATGGAAGGATGATGAGATGCTGGGTTGCCCCCTCGAGAGGTAGGCTGGAAAAATTACTTTTTCAGATCGGGCTCATGAAAAGGTTCTAATGATATTGTGATGCAAGATGGAGATGATAGCTAGAGGAAATGTTAGTAGGATCAAAGGATAAAAGGAATTATTGGATGATTGATGATATGTAGAACATGATGAGTTTTATTTTTCTTATGGAGACTAAGTAATGTTTAGTGATCCTTATTAATGTAGCAAATAGATACGATGCACCGGTGTATTAATGACTAAGGAACTTTGTATCTATTACGTGGACTTTGACTCCACAAACAAGGAGTGTTCTGGCTCATACCAAACATACAAAAACCTTGTTAGAGTGTATGCGTGAGAAGTTTCAAAACATTTTGGACTAGTTACACAAGAAGATATGGAGTACCTAACATGCAATCGCTACACAAATTACCCTAAATTGACTTCCACACACATAAAAACACACGTATTCACTGTGGTGTAATTAAAAAATATCCAAAAAAAAAAGAAAACAAAATTGATGATCAATGCCCCTATTCCTTCTTGTCTAAATCCTTATGGACATCCTTGAGAGATCCTATGAATGAGACATTAAGATAAATAAAAATCTAAGATCACAAAAGATAAAACAATGTTCTCGTATTATTTTCCATAGATGTTTTGATGTTTCATGATGTTACCCATTGATGATGCCTATTTTAGAAACGATTTATCCGTTAAGACACACATTAGGATGTTGATGATGATTTTCAAAAGGTAGGGTAGTTAATACTTAGGCAATATTTTATTTTGATGATGATCCAGTCATTTCATTTCTTTGCTTGGAAGTTTTTGAATTTAAATTTTTTCTTTGCTTGTTGATTACGTTGTCAAAGGTTGAAGGCGATAATTGTTTACTATGGATGGAAATTTTATTGTAGATAGGTGATAACGAAGATAGGAATTTTGAGATTTTTGAATGTTTTTATGCTTTTGAGGTTATTTGATGATGCTTTGGATGCTTTCAAAAGATTTAGAGACCATGAGGGGGACCTAAGCGGATTTCCCTAACGCCTCAAGGGCTCACCCATGATGCGCTTACCTACATATGCTCAGAGACGACGTAGTTCAATCGACCTTGATTGACACTATTTTTTGGCTTTTTTTATTTTCAAATGTTTTTGGAATTTTCAACTTGGATATTTGAATGTTTTTGGATTTTTCAATTCAGTTAAAGACCAAGAGGGAAACCTAAATGGATTGAACTAATGCCTCGGGGCCTCATGAATGATGGCCTTGCCTACGTTCAAGCTCAGAGACATTGTAGTTCAACTATTTTGACTCAATGCAACTCGTCTAGAGATGACCTATAATGTTTCTGGGATATTGATATTTAACAACTTTGTTTTGGATTTTCTTGATAGTTATCTGGATGTTTTTGATTTTGATAGTTTTCTAGATATTTTTATTTTGATAATTTTTTACGAGTGATGGTATGAACAAGGATCCAATCCGATACCAGGTTCAAGAGGTTGCCCCTATTTTAGAATAGTATTATGTTTTATGAGGCATAGATGGATAAAACAAATGGTGGATAAAGATGGTGCAACAAGGTTCAACACTTGATCAGTTATTTAGCCATAGTTGGGTTCATGTTTTATTATGCGATGGGTGGAGTGGATGTGATAGATGGATAGTTTCGATAGATGAGGATGCGATACTTATTCAAATGTAGCATCTGATTACTAGGTTTTCACTATGGTATCGATCCTAGAATTGCCAAAAGGTGGTTTTCACTTAAAGGAAGATTTGTTTCTCTTTACTCTTTTCTTGATTTTTTTTTCTTTTTTTCTTTTCTTTTTTGATTGGGATATTCTGATATGCTAGGTGTAGAAATTATTGAGATGGCTACTGTTCAGAGGTTCAACTAGAGATTCTCCTTATAGAGTAGCCAATTCATATGCTCTAGAGCTGTAGCTTGCTGTAATAATGTAGGGACCTAGCCAGTTTGGTTCAAAATTACCTTTCCCATCTTGATTCAGTTGGATTTTTGATTTTCCTTTAGGACCAAGTCACAAACCTGAAAGTTCCTATTTCTGATTCTCTTATTGTAGCTTCACTTGAGCTGATTTTGATAGGCTTGAAGATAGTTTGATGCACTCAAGCATCTTTCATCTAGAGGTTTAAGCTCATTGAATCTGGATACTCGATACTCTTCTTTGCTAACTAGATCCTTCAATGATACTCTCAGGGATAGGATTTCGACCTCTATAGGAAATGTTGCTTCATATTCGTAGACCAAGGAAAAGGGAGTCACATCTATAGGTGTGCAAATGCTGGTTTTATAAACCCATAAAGTTGGGTTTGGTTGTAGGTTCCATTCATGACCGTCATCATTAACAATTTTCTTTAGGATTTTTCAGGATGATCTTATTAGATGCTTCAGCTTGGCCATTTCCTTGGGGATAATATGGGGTTGAAAAACGGTGCTGGATAGATAATCTTGAGAAAATATCGTGACATCTTGGCTCTTAAACGAAGTTCCATTATCTATTATGATATTCTATGGGATACCATATCGATAGATAAAATAGTTAAGAATGAACTTAGCTATTTGTTTCCTTATGATATAAGTTAATGGAATAGCTTCTATCCATTTTGTAAAGTACTATGTGGTAGTGATGATTAATTTGTGTCCGTTGGATGAGGTTGGTGATATCTTTCCTATTAAGTCAATTCCTCACTAAGATAAAGGCCATGGGTAGTGATAGGATGCAACTCATATGAAAGTGCATGGACAAGATCTCCATGTTGTTGGCATTGACGACACTTATTAGAAAAATGAATTAATTCTTGCTTTAGTGATGGCTAGTAGTACCCTGTTTGTAGAAACTTCTGAACTTGGTTAGGTACACTAGTATGGGATCCACAAAAACCTCCATGTACCTCTTGCAAGGTAGTATGTGATTATTTTGCATTGAGACATCAAAGTAACGTACCATAGAGACTTTGGTGGTATAAGGTATCTCTAATGATGGTAAATCGGGAAGTGTGGTGGATAAAGGATTTATTTTGATTGGTTGTTAGGTGAAGTGGTATGATTTCATGCTGGATATAGGAAAATGTGTCTTCATACTAAGACGAGTTGGGACCAACAACATCACATACGAGTTTGGATTTCGGGATATTAAATGTTGGTCTAAGAAACTATTCCAATAGGAATTCGTATTTAGGAACGTTCTCGAGTATGTCAAGGAGTGAACCAATAGTGGCCATAGGATCAATTGCTTTATTGTTAACCCTTGGGATCTGTTCAAAGATGATGAATTTAATTATTACTTGAAGCTATCCACCATTCTCTTATAGGACATCAACTTGTTGTCTTTAGTCTGGTATTTTCCATTGACCTGCCTTATGACCAACTAGGAGTCACCATAGACTTGTAGTTCTTTGATCTTCCATTCCATGGCCATTTTTCGCTCAGTGATCAGTGCTTTATATTCAACTATATTGTTCGTACAAGGGAAGGAAATCCTATATGTTCTGGGTATACTGTCTCATTGTGGTGTAAGAAATAGGATACTAAACCCTTAGCCGTGCTGAGTATGGGATCCGTCAAAGTATAAGGTCCAATGGGTTGAATGAGTTGTTAGCATGATGCTCTCATATGGAAAATCTTCTATGAGTAGTTGATGATCTTCAATTAGTGCTTTTTCTAACTAATCTTCTATCACTTGTCCCTTGATGGCTTTACTGTCAACATATTCTATATTGAATTCGTTAAGTATCATGACCCAATTATCGATTCTTCTCGTAAAAGTTTCTTTTTACAAGAGATATTTCAAGGGATCTTCTTTAGATATCAGCTTGATTTGTCTTTTTAACATGTAATTCCTAATATTTTTTGCTGCGAAGACCACTGATAGACATGCTCGTTCAATGGGTGTATAATTTAACTCATAGCCCACCAGGTTATGAATAATGTAGTAAACTAGTCTTTCTTTGTTTTTTTCATCAAGTTGTGCCAATAGAGCTCCTAAAGCTGCTATTGTTGTGGATACATATAAAATCATTTATTTATCATGAATCAAAGGCATCAATATCAGGGGAGTGAGCAAATAGTTCTTCACCTATTGAAAACCTTGATCACACCTTCCATCCCATTTGAATGTTATATCTTTATGGAGAAGGAGTGTGAATGGATGATATTTATCCTTAACTATGTGCTAAACCTTCTGAAGCTTTCCTTGTGGACTGCACATCTATTTCAATGTTCTTAGTGGAGGCATTTCCAAGATAGCCTTGACCTTAGTGGGATCCATCTAGATAATTCTTCTAGATACAATGTATCCCAATAGTTTCCTAGATGTTATACCAAACACACATTTCTTTAGATTTAGACACAAGTTATACTCCTCTAGTTTGTCAAATATCCTAGCTAAGTTAGCTAGGTGTTCTTGTCTTTTGATTGATTTAGCCAGCATATCATCTACATAGTCCTCCACGGTGATGTACAACATGTCATGGAATATAGTAGTCATTTCTCTTTGGTATGTTGCTCCTACATTGTTCAAGCCGAATGACATGACGTTCCAATGAAAATTTCTCCAAGCATAGGTAAAATCCATTTGTGTTGATCTTTAGGGGCTATCTTTATGTAGTTGTATCGAAGAAAACCATCCATTAGTGAAATAATTTCATGAACAAAACTTAGATCCACTATTATGTCAATGTTGGGAAGGGGGAAGTCATCCTTAGGGCATGCCTTGTTGAGATCTCTAAAGTCTGTATAGATATATATGGCCCCTATAGATTTTGACACTGGTACAAAGCTGGATAGCCACTCAAGATAATATATAGGTCTAATGAATCCAATATCCAATAGTTTCTAAAGATCTACCTTGAATAAGAATGCTATTTGCAGGTGCATCTTGTGAAGCTTTTGTTTAACTGGCTATGTTGCAGGGAATACTATGAGATGATGCACCACTAAAGCTGGATCTAGCCTAGGCATATCTACATATGCCCAAGGAAAGTTTATCTTACATTCATGAATGAATGCTGAGAAGTTGACTCTTTCCTCAGGATATAAGGAAGCCACATGGTATGTTACCTTAGGTTCCTTCGTTGTTCTAACATTGATAGGTTTAGAACCTTCAACCAAGATTGTTGATTGTTCATGATACTCTGTGATGGAGAGATTGAATCCTTAATCCTCAAGTGCCACAAAGAGGTTTCCACCCTTAGACATGTCCTTTATTTTTCCTTTTTCATGATCCGATAGAGCCACGATACGGTTTTCCCTAAGGGATCTCATTTTGATTTTTAAATTTTTTATTTTAATTTTGTGCCTCAAGGATATAATCTCCCCTCCAAAGTAGTTTCCTTGCTCAAGTTCTATGACTAAACAAGCCTCATTATCTCCTTGTGGTATATCATGTCGAAGTCCCATGAACTTAGAAATAACTTCATTGTTCTAGAATAGGTCCACAACAGGTGCATGATGTTGTTGATACCAGTCAATCAACTACGGGTGAAGTAAGGGTAGGTTATCATCGCTATCAAAAAATATTATGGAGGATGTGGTAAGGGTAAGGATAGCAAAGTTATCAAGGTCCGATAGGGTATCTAGGTCATAGTCACTAGAGGCGTAAGAATCCCATTCCCATTTGTTGGAATCTGTTTTAGTATTGTAGCTATCCAATGTCTCAATGATGGTAGAAGGAGTTATTTCTTGACAAGAGGTAGTTCCAATGCTTGCGATAACCACATCTATCAAACCATAACCTAGTCCCAAATCCTTCTTATGTTGTTTTATTATGATGGGTTCTCTCATACCTTGTTCATGTAGAGCAAGGCCACCTTTTCCTGTGTATCCCCTATTTCTTGCCAGCTAATAACCTTTATTGTTAGGATCCATAAGAACGGGATGTAGATATTTTTGTTCCTCTTGTTTTTCTTCTTTGTAGAGCCTTGATGAGAGGTCCTCTTTGAACACCACTTCATCCTTCATGTCTCCCGACTTGGTGAAAATTGTAGGTTTGACTTCATAGGTGTCAACTTGAATATAATTGATTTCCTTTGGTCGCCCATAGGATTTTGGTGATAGGGGAAGCTCCCTAATGCAGGAAGATTGTTTGAAATGGTATTCTCCACAACCCTTGTCAAGTACCTGATCTTAAGGTCATATTTTGGAGAATTGGTTGATGTAGATGGAATTGAGGATGAAGCAAGTGATCCTGGGTCGATATAGGAAAATGAGTGGAAGGATATGTCATTACCATTTATTTGAAGAAGCTTCTTGTATTTCTCCTCCAATTTTGTGTAGGTAATGGAAGGGTTCAAGATTGGCATATATTCTGACTTCCTTATCATTGTAAGGAGATTTTAAGCATTGATGGAAGGTTGAAGGGATTGCTTGCATCACATGGATCCACAAATGTCCCAAGAGAAGGTTATAGGGTAACTCAATATCCAATACCTGACAAGTCGTGTCCGCTATTGCTAGCCCCACTTGAATTGGAATTTTAATTGTTCCCTCAAAGTTTCTTTCTATATCATCATAGGATCTTATGGTGATTTTTTTTTGTCAATCATTTCATCAGAATATCCCAAATTCTTTACCATTGTAAGGTACATATATTTAAGCCTGCACCTCCATCTATTAGGACTCTCTTGATATTGTGTTTATGAGTGCAAACCTCGAGATATAGAGCTTGATTATGAAAGGATCTTTGGTGAAGGTATTTTTTAGAGAATACCAAGTGATGGGGGGAAGTGATGGTACCAACCATAAATTGAAATTGATCAGTGTTAATGTCATTAGGCACTTAAGATTCAATGAGTGCTCTCTCCAGGATCTCTTTATGTACAAGTGATAACTGTACAAGCTCAAGGATAGAGATTAGTGATGGAGTTTTCTTTAATTTTTCCACAATACTATAGTCATTATAAGGCTTAATGGTGACTTTGGCTAGAAGTGGGGCTCCTTGAATCGTGGCTTTCCCTCTTCATGTAGTAACATTACACTTGGGGTTTTTTCCCATATTGGTTAAGACATTGATATTGCGATCAAATTGATAGATGGTTCCTAAAAATTCATCGTAGGTGAAGTTAGCTTTTCGATAATCTTATCCCTTACTTTTGTCATTTCCTCTAGAATGATCGAGGATAGGATCTTTATAGATTCCCATGTCTTTATTTCTGGAGGGTCCAAGATGATGTTTAATGTCAACCTCTCCTTTTTCTATCAAGTCTTGTACGATATTTTTAAGCCTCATGCAATTTTTTGTTGTGTGACCCTTGATTTTGTGGAATTCACATTGATCATTCTATTTGTACTAAGGGGGTTTAAAGTTTGGTTCATCATAAGTTGTCTATTAGGATTAGGAATCTTGATAAGGTTATTTTGAACGGGTTTATGCATAATTACCTCAAGAATTTCTCCCAATGGACTGAAACTTCTTCTAGTTTGGGTAATTTTCCTTGGCGACCCTCTTTGATTATCCTGACCTTGATTTGTTTGTTGGTTATTCTATTGGTTGTTTTGATGATACATAAGTTATTTATTTTGCGGGTTGTTTTGAGGATAGTTTGTTTGAGCTGCTTGAACATTATTTTGTGGATTTTTAGGAAGTTGTATGTCTCATGCAAATTTGACATCAACCACTCCATAATTTGTAACATTCCCGTTATTTTCCCATAGTTTAGGTTTGTCATTAGAAATGGAAGTTTGGTACTTGTTGTTATAAAGTTTAATGATTCCCCTTGCAATGGGAGCTCTTTTGATGACTAAACCTTTTTCAATGATTTCTTCAAAATTGTTAGGGCATAACATGGTGAATTGATAGCTAATGTTCCCTTGAAGGTTAGAGGCAAATATTTCCACTAGTTGTTTTTCGGGAATGGGCCAATTACACTTACTAGATTTGTGCCTCCATCTTTGTAGGTATGAAGCAAAGGATTCCCCTTAGTTTTGTTTAATATTGTATAGGTTGGGGATCATTATGTCTTGCTCTATGTTATAGGAGAAGTGGTTAACAATTTTATATGACAACTCATCAAAGGTTTTGATACTAGGTGGTAGATGAGAGAACCACTCAATAGCTGCACCGTCAAGACTTCATGGGAAAATCCTCACTAAATAGGAGTCATTGTTTTGTACATCCATGCAAGCTATCGATAATTCTCGTATGTGTTCTATTGGATCTCCTCTTCCCTTATATTTTTTGAATTCGGGTATTACAATGTTCTTAGGGAAGGGTATCATGGATATGGAATGATCAAAAGGATATGGACATATGTCTTGTAGAGTGTAGCTCTTCTTTGGTTTTCCAAGTTGAATGTATGATATCCTTTGGTTGAGGTTTTGGATTTGTAAGGTTACATCATCACTTTTTGTGTTCAGTTGATGAGGAGGGATGTTATAACCTTTCTTCCCCATAATGTTTTGTGCGTTATATTGTGGGGCTGGTATATACGAGGGCCCTTGGGCCATGTTGTGAGTGTAGGATGATGGATTGGGTCCTTGAGGATCAATGTGAGTGTGTTGTGTATTTATGGTATGATGTTGTTGTTGAGGTGTGTAGGTTTACTATTGTGATGGAGGTTGTTGTGCACCAATATTTTGTTGTGGGGGATTGGGTACTTGATTTTGAAGATGTGTGTTTTGTGGTGGTTGAACATACGTTTGATGTTGAGTATTAAAATTTTGTGGTGTTGGAACACACATTTGATGTTGAGGATTTTGGGTAGATGATGAACCATATTGGTATTGTGTGTTGGGATCATATTATTGTTGTTGATCCATGCAATTAGTTTGATCTTTAACATTTCCTCAGTACATTCTTTGATCTTGTGGGTTATTGGTTTGTGGTGGTTGTTGATATATGGGAAAATTGTTTTGTCGATACATGTGTTGTCCTTGAGGTGGGTTGTTAGCATGTAACTGTGGTTGCAAAGGGTTGTTGCCTTGTTGGTTTACTACATGTTGTGGTCTTGGTAGAGGATTTACCATGTTTTGCATATTAACACTAGGACCTTTTTGTTGGGTGTTCCAAGATGTCTCATATATGTTTGGTCCCATTGTATTACTTTCCACATTGTGTAGTAGCATGTTTTGACTTGTCAATATATCTGAATTTTCTTTAGCATGTTGAGCTACTTCAGCTTGTTCGACTTGTGAAGTATGTCTATATAATGGATTATCCATATTTTTTGGGAAAGATTGATTGTTGATAGGTGATTTTGAGAACAAAGGTGGTATCTTGGGATCCACCATTGGTTTAGGTATTTGTCTCACCACTAATTGGTCTCCCAAAGGAATTAGATTAGGATCCTTAAGCATTTCAACATTAAAATATGTAGGTAGCTTGGCACCACTTTGTTCTAGTTTGAGGAAATATGTGTTTGGATCTTTCCCAATCATTTTTTCCTTTATTTTTTCATTTTCGGATCTTGAGTGTTCTCTAAAAGTACTTCGTCATTGATTTCCTTGTCACTATCATACACCTCTATGATCAAATCTATAGGATTAGCAAGTTGACTTTGTTTTCCTAACAAATATGTCTTGATGTTTAAGGCCTATTTTTGTATCACTAGGTGGTGGATTTGGTTGAGCTTTGAACATTGGTTATCCTTGAGGAGTTTAGAGTGTATTAGGATCGTAACCCCATGGTTGAGTTTCCTCATTGGTAGTATTGGTGTTTGGTGCACTAGAGTTGCTTTTGTTGGCTTCCATTTTTCTTTTATGTTGGGATCCAATGTTTAGTAATAAACAAGCTCAAAAGACCTTGGTAAGTTTGAGATGACAAGTTATGGAAATGGGATGGTGTTTTGAGTTGAGATTTTATTTGGTGAAATGGCATACACAGGGGATGTTGATTGTTTGATATGGGTTGATGTTGATGTTGGGATAGTTGGACGATCAAGTTTGTTGTCAAAATCTTGGATATTTAGGGATGATGATATTTTTCTACCCAACCTTGTGATGAGGATATGAGTCAATTTTGGATGTTTTTTGATAAATTACACAATGATGTCAAATGATCAAACCCTAGGATTCAAGAGTATGAGTGGATGTTTGATGTTTTGATTTGATGCTAGTATAGGACACAAGATGCACAAGACTTAGATTGATGTTTTTCTTTGTCTTAGAGGATATGTTGATTTCTTTACTTGAACTAGTTGTGAGGTTGCAAGTAAAGGTTGTTGCTAATAGCTTAGAAAACAATAGAAAGATGGTGGTTTGGTTTGTTGTGTTTGATACATATCCAAGACTAGGTTGATGTTTGATTATTGATGGTGATAGGAAGGATGTTGATGGGATATGATACAAGTACGATTTTGATGTCGTGTCCAAAAGGTAATAATTACAAACCCTAGGTAAACCAAGTTTGAAGTGAAGGATGATGATGTTGGATTGTGAACGTACAGGTCTAATAATGACAGTGATTTCTAACAACTATGTAAGGTAATAGGCCAATGTTTTGAAACTAGTTGCTGACAAATTTTGAGATGTGCTAGAAAGTAGGACGATAGTGGTTTGCGTCTAGGATGATAGCAAAAAAAAATAGGACAATAGTAGTTATATTTAAGAACGACCGTGATAATCCAACCAATAGGGGTCTATGTGTAATTTAGTGACTAGAAACACATAAATGACAATACTAGTATTTTGCACAAAAGCAATAAGAATTTAGGATGACTGTGATAGGATTTTGGAATAAAAGCGATAAAAATAATAGTAATGGTTTTGTTTTGATAGTGTTAAATTTTGTTTGACAGTTTTGGGTAAATTCGTAGATTTTTATGTATTAGGAGACGTGTTTGATAAAAAGTGATGCATACAATAGATAGGAATATTGCAATAAATAACTCAATGGTAAAGGGGGATATTTTGTGGTCCTTCTTCCATTAAGATCCACTAGTATAACTCAAATAATATCTGTCGAATTACACCCTAAGGAATAAGGGTATGTTCTCTATAGGCTTACCTCACCCTTGAAGGAGTGATTTTAAATCCATTTTTATAGAGGGGTCAAATAGGATATATCAAGGAAATATACCATCTTGATACTTCTAGCTTTGTAAAAGAGAATTAACTTTTAAGCCTTATGCCTCAACTATAGATCATACATGGTAAGTAACTTTTGGGAACGATTCTATTCCCATGTACTACTTTGAAGAATGTTTTAGAAAGACTTGAATAGGTTTCTATATACAAGGTGTGTAATGAAAATCATGAACATTGCAACGTACACATCAAATACATGAGACACTTAAGTATCTATCCTAGCCTGTGCAACCCATTACGTTCACACGAGGACTATTGGAACGTTATGGCGTTCCTACCTAGATTCATTTTTTTTTCTTTCGATTTCACATGCTTTAATATAGATCGTTGGTAAACATGTTTTTAGGGTCGCTTATGAGTTCTCCATTGTGGGATGTGTTTCATAAGAAAGCCCTTATCTAAAAAAGGGTGACCAACAAAAAATGCAAAGAGCCCAAAGTGTTTCTTGTTACCCAGGATTGTCAAAAAGTCGTTGTGGGAGAGGATACACACTTAGCTTTCCATGCATAGAAATCAAATGATTCTTTTTAAAACCAAAACTAGATTCAATTTGTTGGTTCTTTTTAGTATCCAAAAAATGACATGTTCTGGCACACTGTAAATTTTATCCCTAAAATAAGTGGTGATTTGTTCTTGTTAATTTTAGATGCACCAAAATATGAATGTAAGACATTCACATCAATTATTAATCACCAAAAATAAATGTGAGGTTTTCACGTCAATTCTTAAGCACCAAAAATAAATGTGAGGCTTTCACGTCAATTCTTAAGAACCAAAAATAAATGTGAGGTTCCTTTTAAAAGGCCAAATTGAAAATGTGAAGGCTAATCCTGTAATGGGCACAAGCTATAAATAAAAATATTAGTAATAAGAAAAATCTTATTCTACTAAAATAAACTTACAAAAACTTGAAAAAAAGGAAAAAAAGAAATGAAAAAAGGAAAAAGACAAAATATTGACACTTTTTACCTTTATTGAACAATTAAAGCAACAAATTTTTATTTATTTTTTGATGGAGGTCATCCACAAATTATTTTTTGCTACTCGATACGGGAGTACGAGCCTTCTTGGGTTGAACCTCTTTGGCTATGGGCCAAGGACTGAGGGGTATCCATTCCGCCAAATTCGCCCAGGGCACGATCCCGACCTCATCCCTTTTTTGGTGTTGGAGCCTTTGCACTCAGCAAGACTTGATCAGTGGTGGGCTCATTTAGAACATTTCAACTTCACCAGCAGACCAAGGGCCCATTGACTAAAGCAACAATTTGAAGTAGCAACAAATTTCTCAAATCTTCATAAAATTCGAAATCGTCAACCTGGAAAGATACAATGGAGATCTACAAAATTGAGAAACCTTTTTCTAAAATTCAACATGTAGAATTTATTAGAGATGAATGAAACACGTGAATTTTTAAAGGTTAGCAACAAAAATTTAAAAAACACAACAAAACTAAAATCATGATAAATTTTTAATTTTTTTTATAGAATTAGAAATCGTAAAATACTACAAAAAGGTAAGAGTGAGGTCTATGAAACCTAGAAATCTTTTTTCAAAAATTCAATGCGTCCATTTTTTTGTGAATAAAATAATATGATGAGTTCTTACATGAATTCTTGGCTGTATCCTGCAAAATTCTTTAAAAACACTCAAAATAATATGATAACTGGGTGTGCCAATTTATGTAAGAGGGAAATATGGATCAAGATTAGTAACAATGAAAACAACAGTTGAAATCAAAACAAAAGATAAAATCCAACCTACTCATGAATTGTAATTGTCGTATCCATAAATTCTACAAACAAAGTTAGCACAATCAAATGGAAACATAAATGAATTCAAAATACACAATCTTACCATCCCATGTCAGAGTGTATTGGTATTGATCTTGATATGTGAGATTTCTCTTTAATACAAAACCTCCATGGTTTTTTAAAAGCTTGATAATGATGATGATGATCTAGAAATGCGAGGGTGTTTGCTCAATTTGCTCAAGAATCATACTAACATGACCTTTCTACAAATTCTTTGGATCAATTATGAGAGGGATGTGGGTTTTTTTTATAGATTGCAAGTTTTCGATGAATGATTAGGATTCAAAGATGAAAGATTAGGATCAATGGTTGAGGTCTATTGAGAGGAAATAGATTGATTAGTTAATTGACGTGATTAATCCAATCAAGAGAATTGCTTGGATAATCAATGGGATTAGATTGAATATTTAGTGGAATTGGAAAATTAGATTGAATAATAAGTGGGATTGCCAAATTGGATTGAGTAATTAGTGGGATTGGAAAATTAAATTGAGTAATCAGTGGGATTACCCAATTGGATTGAGTAATTAGTGGACATGATTTGTTCAATGAGAATGTGTGAGGATAATTAATTAATTAGGCTTGAGAGGAACATACAAGATGTATTTGATTTAATAAATACAAGTTTATTTATTAATTGACTATGTTGAGTTAATTTGGGAAAATTGAATAATTGATTTAATTATTTAATTTGGAAGAGGAAAAGTAGATTAATTAAATAATTAATGATAACTATTTAATTAATTTATAAGAATAAGTAATGTTAGAGACATAATTAAATAATTAATGTTTATTTAATCAATTAGGAGGAATAAGGTTAAATCAGGTGATAACATAGTGAATTAATTTAGAAAATCAAAATTATCTAATTAATAGAGGAAAATAGGTTTAATAAGGAAAATGATGTTAAAAGGGGGATTAATGATGTTAATGAAGTGAAATGCAATAGTGATAATGAAAGTGATGCCGATAATGGAAAAATTCCATTCAAGATGTGTGATATGTGTTTATCCTTTTTTGCATGTCTACAATTTGTCCACCTTATTATTAGAGGGAAATAGATAGGTTGAATCCAATAACACGTGCATCATGAATATTTTTTGAAAATATTTAGATGGAAACAAGAAAAGGTGCGAAGATAAGGTAAATTATTTTGTTTGGGATTCTAGAATAAAATTTAAGAAGACTATTGGGAGAAGTGCATTTGAAATAGTCTATGGAATTTAGGATGAATTACAAATTAGTCTTGAGTTACCAATCTATAAACCATTGTAGTAAGTTGAAGGGGAAGAAGAAGACACCATTTCCCAAAGATTGCATTAGCTAACCGAGTTAGAAGATTCCATGAGGGTATCTCATGAGAGGAAGATTTCGAGAGAAAAATGGTATCTCTTTGATAAGGAAGCTATCCAAAGGGAGTTTTAGGTATGAGATGTCATCCTTGAATTGCAATCTAGGTTAGAGGATAAAGGAAGGAATATAAAATTTTGTTACTTACGGGTTAGGCCCTATCAAATTGCTAAGGTATGAAGAGGGAACTTTCTATTTCAAGATTCTTGATGGAGAATAACTAGAGCTGCTAGTCCATAGTCAACATCTCAAGCACAACACTATTTCTCCTAAGGGTGTTCTTTTGTGAATATATATATATATATATATTTATTTGTGTTATTTGTCCTTGTACAATCACGATCCTTGTTTGATCATGTTGAAGTATTTTTTTCCTAGTCTCCTTTTGGTTTCTTATTTGGCTTGCTTATAGAGTTTTGATTTCTCACTATGCCAACTAGTGGCACATGTTCCCAAATTTAGCCAATGCTAGTGTCCATATTTGTAGGCCTCTTGAATAGAAAAAATCATTGTATTTTATCCTTTTTGTGCATAACCTAATTTTGCATCATAAATATTCAATTTGAGAAGCATTAGACGAAATTTCCCTTGCCAAAGAGTTTCTTGAGTGTGCTATCCTACCTTTCCCACGTGTCCCTCATGTGGTTAAGTTGCCAAAAATCTTAAAGGTTTCTAAGTTTGAGAGTTTATAGAGGTCTCCTAAGTGTTTTTCAATAATTCAAAATGTTTGAAAACCTTCATCATCTCATAATTCTAAGTTTTAAACTAAGGAAATATTGTTGATAGAGTCTAAACGTAATGGTCACTAGTGCTTTGGAGTAGTCTTAGAACCTTTGTTGGCTCTCAACACTTGGTCTAAAAAATGCTTGAAATCCTTGAAAATGTCTGTTGTTAGTATATGTTGATGTTTGCATGTATTTTCAAAATCACATTTGGGGTTTGACATGCATTTTAGAGCCTTTGCAATGTGGATACTAAGTGTTTGTTAGTGAAGGTGGATAGGTTCCAAACTTGATGATGGAGCCTATAATAGTTCTTGGAACTTGGAAATATTCAGATGGATAGGTGAATATAAATATTTCAATGAGTGGGATTTATTTCAAAATCTTTTGCAAGAATCAACATAAGAAAGAATTAAATGAAAATAATTGACATGTTTTAGAACTACCCAAAATATTGATAAAGGATTGAATGATAATATATGCCAGGAGGTTCACATGCAACCAAACCTCTTGAATCTTTGACCTTGGTTCATGGTGGCATCTTTTCCCCAATATATTTTCCATCCCACTCCCATTCTTCATACCTTTCCCCATTAGGCCTTAGACTTATGGATGTACTTTGGAATTTAGCATCAAGTCCTTTGTGTGAAGTCATAACTACTCCCTAATCCCCATGGTTTCCACCCTTGATTTGCCTTGTTCTCAATCCTTTTTGAGGCCTAGTTCTCACCCTCCATATCTTATTCCCCGATCTTCAATCTACCTCGAGATCCACTCCTTAGCACTTTTCTCTCCAATGGATCTTGTGGGATTTCAAGAACCTTGTGCCCCACCTTCTATCCTTTCCTTCTAGATCCCTCTTAGGAACTAAACCTTAGTATCTTGTACTTCGTCCCTTGGAATCCAAATCCATGAAGGAACCCCAAACTTTGGCACCAAGTCCTAGGTACCGAGTCCTTCCCATAACTTGCCTCTTGGACTTCCTCTTCTTTTCATCTTTAGTATCAAACCCCTCTTGAGATATAATCTCTACTTTTCTCTAGTAGCCTACCTAGACCCATTTTATTTGTTCACCATCCTTGGCCCCTCCTAGACCTTGGGACCCTATGTCTCCCTTTTACCAGATAATCCTTTGGTCACAATTCTAGGTCCTTCTTCAATCTTGATCCCTTGCCATGTCTTCTTTCTTGAATTCCTAACATGCATTTTTAGGTATGTTTTAGATTTTATACACAACTAGGCACTTCTACTATAAGGAATCCCTAATGCAATGTAGTATTTCACCTACCTCCTTATTGTGGCAAGAAATTTCAACAACTAAAATGAATCCATGTGGTCCCTAAGGGATGTCTCCCACCATTTTGTGAGATTGACCATATCTTAACACCATAACTAATTCACCCCTAAGGAGGAGGATGATATGAGAATAAAAGAAGGATCTCCTTCCATACACTGGACATATATAACTAGGTCTCCTAGGCCATAATTTTTGGTAGGATTCAAGGAAAAGTGATGCTTTAAGGGTATATGGATTTATTGTAATGTACTAATAAGGGGATTTTCTTAGTTTCAATAAAAATATACTCACCTATCATTGTGCTTATGGGTTTTTGGGTATTTCCAATACCTTGGACACTCTTGAACCTTGGCACATCTCAAGAGGTATATATAACCATAATATTTTATTTGAAAAAGATGAAAAAATAGAGATAAAGTATCAATAAAGCCGCAATTTAAGAGATATCCTAAGAATCCCTATGGTTTCAAGTTCTTGTTTTGGGTATCAAAATTTTGGTGTTCTATTCATTTGGTTTTACTCAAGATTTAATGAAATCCTTGAAGCCTTTAATGAATGAATGTATATTGTAGATTCAACCTTGATTGAGCATCCTAGGTGCAGTGTATTTATTTCTAAATATATTTTTGATTAGTTTTGATTATAGGGGAAAGCAAGTTTTAAATGGACCTGAAACCATTTACACACAGGTTTTGAAGGGACCCAAACCCTATCAAAGATGAGAATGTTGCAAAAAGAAAAGACATTGATAACCAATAATGAAATAAAAATAGTCCTTCAAAGAATCAACATGACTACCCAAACCTAAAACATAAGAAAAGGTTTTGAAGGGAACCTTAACCCCAATACAACCAGGTTTTAACAGGGACCTTGAACCCTAACAACTCACAAATTCTACCTGAGTAATCTAGGAAATAACACGACCTGTGACAACCAGATCCCGACACACCAACTGCTCAGAATAGCCATCACTGAGCCAAGAAAGAGCAACAACCCTGAAGATGTAGAGCGTCTACATCACCCAAACAAGGTCTCCAAAAGAGAACACATGAAAAAAGGGCAACACGAGCTCCCATTTAGAAACCTCCTTCCAATCAAACTCCCTACCTTAACAAGAGAGTTAAAAGGGAAGATAGGTAGTAGGGTAGAAAGAATCTCCTTAAAACACCTGCACACCAACTCAAACTCCACCTATACGGGAGAGAGATCCCCTCAATAGTTAGCCAAAAGATAGTAAAATATTCACAATGCTTTTGTGAAATATCTTTTCAAAATAATAAAATAAATTTGCATGTCACTCAAGGATTACTGAGCATTGCTCATATAATAGTTTGCAATTCTAGATATATTTTTAAATATATGTGTAGAACCTAGTGTTCTCATGAAATTTGAATGTTATAACCTTTTGTGAGACTTTCATTAAGATCTCATCATTGGTTTATATTGTTGTGTCTTTTGAGTGAATTCAAAAAAATTATGCCCAACTTGATACATGTATTGGTCTATTGTTTGCTTTGTATTGTATCATCTCAACATGTATCAAAATAAACTATTACAATTTTTTTTTGTTTATGTTATTTTAGTGATTTCTAGTTTCTATGTGTGGGATTATGTATCAACAATAGGGGTTTTTATATCCAAATCCTCAAAAAATTCCTATTTTAAGCATTCAATCTATTTAAGTAGAGGTGCTTGATATTGCATAATCAAGCCAACACATAGATACATTGTGACATCCGAAATAGGGGTATACTATGTAGTGGGTATGGTTTTTTATAAGGAAACTATTCATACGTTGTGATTTATTTTAGCTGTAACTCCTTAGGGAATCCCCCCTTGGCCTAATAAAGCTAAAAGTGAAGGAGGTTCTACCTGCCTAAGTAATTGGCTCTTAATTGCTTGAAACTAACCATAAGTGTGTGGTCCTTTTTCTAAATTTGAAAGCCTTGACATTTTTGAAAGGATCCAACTTTAGAGACTTGAGGTTTACAACTCATATGACCAACAATTATTTTCCCTCTTGTTTTATACTCACTAAATTGCCTTGCCAAATATACATTATCTTAGTAATCAATTTATTCTATTTTGTACACAAGTTGATATCAATCTATTATTATCTCATCCAACTACCGACTTCTCTCCCTAATCGTTTAGACTAGTTCTCACTTCAATTACTTATGCCTCATATACTTGATCATGTGTGTGGATCTATCCCTTGGACAAAAATTATGTATGCAACCTATTCCTCTTGATTCAAAATTATTTTCCCAACGACTTGAGACGACCCTTTTGGATTTTAAACATATTATATATCAATTTGCACACCAAATATTTTGAATTGAATGCCTAGGATCTTGTATTTAATGATGTCATAAGACATCACTAATCATTGAGTAAAATAGAAAAATGATCATCACAGAGTTAATTTAGAGCATATACAAACATCACCCACACTTCCATAATACTACACATATTTTGACTTATGTGTCCTTGAACATTGTGAAAGTCGAGAAAGGAGTCTAACTCAATTTGAAGGAAGTTTTATATTTGCCTTATGCACCAAATCCCAAAGGTGCTTATTAGCACCCTATTTGTCTTAAAAGAAAGTACATGGAAAAGTGAATATAATTGAAGAGCATTTTGTTAGATTTCCATAAGTATGCAAAGATAAAGAATCCACAAACTAAATCATGATCATGGCCTAGTTCCAAGTAGGTCTAAAGTTGCAATAAAAATCCATCATAGCTTGAGCATATTAAATTTTAAATTTGATTGTCAAGCATGACACAACTAGATCTCCTTGTCAACATTCACAAAAATGTATGCAATCTAAATAACATAGTAACCATCTTTTACATTTATCAATTTTAATGCTTATTTGATTTAATCTAATTATCATTTATTACTTAAATTAGTTTAACTTAAATTGACTATATTTTTTTAAGAGGGATAAACGCTTTTGACCCGAATCTATGAACCAATGAGATCACAAATGAGGGAACTCACTCCCAACTTAAACACTCAACAATAACACCCAATAGGGTTTGAACCTTGGTAGCAAGAACTACACACGATTAAGCCATCACATTATGACAATATCCACACTTAAATTGATTGTATTATATATACATTAAAATCCATTATTTGGGGAAACCTTAATTCGTATATTTTAATAATAAATAAATATAAATGAGAAGTATAACACTCACAAATTTTTGATAATATTTTTTTCATTGTCAATTTTTTAAATCTAAATTGGAAGACTTAAAAGCAATGATAAAATCAAAGGACCTTGGTCTAGTAGTGAAGTTAAATGATTTTTAATGAGCTCACACAATTCACGTCTCGTTAAATGCAAGACTCTCAACATCATAAGCAATGAGGTCCTTATCATGCCCTATCATACCTTAACTAAATTTGATAGAATAAATAGATGAAGTCATATCATGCTTTAACTAAATTTGATAGAATAAATACCCTTTATCTCTATCATACCCTAATTAAATTTGCTAGAATAAATAGATGAAATCCGTATCATACCTTAACTAAATTTAATAGAATAAACACCCCTTGTCTCTTGAATTTTTTTACAAAATAGACCCTTGCCCTATCATGCTCTCCTAACACAAAAGCTTCCCAAAGAAAAGAAAAGAAAAGAATATTCCAAAGTGATGAGACATTAATGTTCCACAGTAGGTACGACTGGGGAAAGCAGGAAAACACTGTATCAGAAAAGTAAGAGAGAGAAAACATTGAACAACCCGTGAGCTATGGGGGCTCCCATGTACACAGTAACACGTGATTGCATCTACAGTTGTCACTCCTCTGCTCAAAAATGTTGGACAGTCAATAAAATGGCACGAGATATACATGGAAAAGTCAATATCACCATCTTACACGGCACAGAAACAAAATGCATGTGGTTGTCTGAGGAGTTGTGTCCATAAATTTCACATGCCCCACACTGAAACAGCCATGGGTTTCTTGTCATGCTTTCTGACATCTCACTCACTACCCATTTTGTCATAGTCAAGCCAACACTAAAAAGCTGAGCCACAAAACTTGTGTTCCCAATCGGGCTTACAAAATCTATGGCATATCCTACTAACAAATTTGATAGAGCTCTCTCAACATTTTGTTTTCAATGAAAATCTGTCACTTCCAAGAAGGTACGTCGTTTTCTTTTAATGCGTTTGTTGTTTTTGATATGTCCAAATTATTCAACAGTTCTTTCATTGTCTTATAAGCATAACAGTAAGTTTACAGAAACTGATAAAGTTAAATACCAGCAGTCACATATTTTTAGACTTCTATTTTGCAAAAGAGATGGGTCTGAATTTAAAATTGCTGTTGTTTCTTATCATACGAACTCTGAGGACAGAGTGAAGCCACTTCCATTGTTGTAGAATAGGGATCGTTTGCATATAATGTTATGCCATTTAAACTCAAGCATGCATCACTGGGTTCTCTTCAAAGATTTCATTCACAACCTTTTGCAGGTATGCTTAAATGAGAAGACCATGTATGGGCTAGTGAATGAACAGTAAACAAGCATGCACTGAATGTTTGAAAGTTGTTAACAGTTGCATGAAGTAGTTATTCGCTGAGTCTTTAGAATAGTTTTGGGTCATTTTATTTAAGAAAAGGCATGTTGGCTGATCGTACCCATAACACAGTCAGAAGTGATGGATCATCAAATCCGATCTGTAACATCGATTCAAAAACATACACAGTTGATTCCAAAAACAATCTTTTGAATACAAAAAGAGATATACAAATTTCTAGACCACACCAATTACCATAGAAAATATGAACAAATTTCTAAAGATGTGTTGTTTAATTAAACAAACTATCAAGAAGAGAAGTTAGCCGTGCAGTAATCCTTCAATTTCTAGATTAGAGTAAACATTTTATGTGCATGTTTGATGTGTTTAATTCAACAAATGATGCTATCATTGCTCAACCTAAGATTAAATTGACCTTCCAATTCACTTCGCAAGTAGGAAATGTTTGTAGCTGAGAATAATTATACAACCACCCGATGAAAAGCAATTGTAATGGTTCATGGTCTACATAAGTTTTGGTAGGATTTACTTGCTATGCCATTTGTCTCTTATACTGACTATGAAGCCTTTTAAGTGTATAGTTTAAAAAACCAGTATTTCATGTTCATATTTGCTGATGGATAGTCCTTTTCCAAGAACTCCAGTTTTTATTTGTAGTCGAGGCAGGAAAGCACCATTGTGGACCAGATCACTTATCTCAAATCAAGACGTGTCAAGTATTTGACACACTAGTTGATCAAATGAATGCCATACAGCTTTGCAAAATTCAAAGGATGCCAAAAGATCAAACCAACAACCTTGTTGACATCAAGAAAAGCATCCGATGATTACTCCACTCATAAAGGGTAAGTGCAGACAACTAGGGGCCAAAAGAGGTTGAAGTGGCCATCTCTTTCTTTTGAAATTAAAATAATAAAAACAACTTGAATTTTAATGAGTAATTTGAAATGTTTACATTTAAAATATGAAAATTGTTAAAAGAGAAATAATATTGGTGTTTAGAATTGTTTAAATTATTATTTCTATTTTTAAATGATGAAGATTAAAAGAGTCACATGTTAAAAAAAGATAAAATGGTCAGTTTTTTAATAATAAAAATAAAACATAATATTATGCTCTTTATTTTTGAGTTTCATTAAATATTTCATGATTTTCTTCACTAAGCATGTTTCCATCTCTTTATTTAGATTGCATGATTAGAAAGTTAAGATAGAGCTTAAAGCCATAAAAGTTTTTCTGAAATCTTGTTCTAAAATATGTCAAATTGACAAAGAACATTATTTACATTTATACATTTTCAAGTATGTCTTTTGTAGAACATAGATTTGGACACCAAAATTGCATGTTCAACACTTAGGCTCAATATATTCAAACTTGTTCCAAACCTAAGGGCATTTAATAACATTGGTTTAAATTGGAACATGCATGTATTGTAATACACTCACATTACCAAAAACATGTTTGAGCCTTAACGTGAGCAATATTTCACTTAAAATAAATTAAGGCATTAAATTTCCAGATTCCTTATTTTAGTTGAAAGCTTTTGGATTTGACTTTGTAGGAATTTTCCCATTAACGTTTCAGATCATGCTCTATGATCCATCATTAGAGAAGAGAATGGATCCATCATTCTCTTCTCTAGCTTGTTTTATCATGATGATGGATCATAGAGTATGATCCAAAACATTTATGAAAAAATGATTACAAAGTCAAATCTAGAAGGTTTCAGATACATTAAAATAAAGATTTGGCCACTTTTGGGCTCCCATCTTTGTTCACATACACAAATGAAATAATTTGTAGTCAAAGGAGCTACATACTAGGCTTTTGTTGGTAAATTATACAAAATGGGGTGGGATAAGGTTTTGTGTCATTTCCCACTAGATCATCAATAAGTGGACATTGTATGTGAAATTTATAAAGGTATTCTTAGTAGAAAAATATAGGTGAGGTCACAACACTATTTATTGATGTAGCTAGATATGATTACAAATGTTACATTTTTGAAAGAGTTGATAAACACAACCAAAGAGATGTGATGCCAAATTATTATCTATACATGCACATGAAGCATTTGAAAATGAATCATTGATTTCCTTAGGCCAATTAACCCACTTACACAATATTTAGCACCCACAATATATCATAACTGTAATAGATTACTTATTTCATTAATCCAAAACTACACTTACTAGCGACTACATAGCCACAACCACTGTGTAGTTTATGTGGGAAAATATAATTATTTGATTTGGATGTCTATAAAATTTCAATATTGACAGATGAACACATTTTTTGGCTAACACTATGAACATTTACTGATATAATTCATGATCACACACCATAAGAATACCTCATTCTATTTGCAAAAAAATAAATAATAGAAGCCTTCAACAAGATCCTAGGAATAGTAACAAAGATCTATGAGGTAAGTAGATATGATAATGATCAAGTATTGGATAAGTGCATGGAAATGATATACAAAAAGGGGGTCAAAATTTGTCATTTTTTTCTTCTTTTGAAATCAGCCAAACTTGAACTTGGATGGGTAATTTGGAAATATATGACAAGAACAAGAACTGTAGTACTTTGAATCTTGTTTCTAAACTACGAAAGTTTTGAAAAAATAGTTAATATTAAGAGGGTGAAATGTTGTGTGCACACAAAAAGTGTTCTTTTTTTTCTTAGTAAAGCATAACATAGTGTTTGGTGTGTGCCCCTTATTTTTTTGTTGCATTTAGTATTTTCACAAATCAATTGGGGGAAATATAGTTAAGAGCGAATACTAGAAGTTGTGTATTTTTTTTGTAATTTTTTTATTGAATACTTCTTTTGTGATTTTTCAAAGTGGATGCATCCTAAAAAATGTGTCATTTAGCATGCACGTCATATAACTTCCACAAAAATTTAGTATTTTTTGAATTTTGATAAAATTTAGTATTTTCAAAAATCGAATGGGAGAAATATTGTTAAGAGTGAGTATAGAAGTTGTGTATATTTTTTTAATTTCTATTGAATACATTTTTTGTAATTTTTCAAAGTGGATGCATCCTAAAAATGTGTCATTGAGCATGCATGTCATATAACTTCCATAAAAATAAAATAAAATAAATATTTTTTAATGTATATAACTTACACAAGAATGAAATGTAGAACAATCCTTTTTTTTTCTAATTTTGATAAATGGATCAAAGGTTATAAAGAGAAATGAATACATATATATCTAAGAAAAATATAAACATTAGTAAAAGAATTAAAAATAAATATGTTAATGTATATAGAAAAAAAATGGTTAAAAATATAAGAATTCATGCAATATTTTGGTGACAATTTTATAAAATATCATATAATGTATAAACTTGATGATGGGAGAGTTGAAAAACTCCATTGAAAGTGAAAACACATGAAATGGGGGAAAATTAACAGTCCAGGCCTTTAGGTTCGTTATCCAAACCAATTTCCAAGCCAAAATCGGTAAGAAACAAGTTGTTTACAAAACATGGGTGCATTATGTAATGTGAGAGCGTTTTGTATAGTTATTATCTCCCTCTCCCTTTCTCCCTCTCCCTATCTCTCCCACTCTCTATATTAATCTCTCCATCTATCTTTAACTCTCCATTGTGTATCTAACTCTATCTTGAATGATAAAAAAGTGATGGTGACAAATATCAACAATGGAAACTCACACTCTCACAACCACACAATGAAGTTCAAAATCTTGGCTCATAATATAGAATATAGATAACAAGAAAAGTCACCATAGCTAAGATCTTGATTTGTTCCATTGTTGGTCACTCTTCAAAGTAACAAACTATGAAAGAAAAATAACGATATTATGCAAT
>CM021100.1:754524487-754891213 GCA_007115665.2 Sequoiadendron giganteum
TGACTATGTTGAGTTAATTTGGGAAAATTGAATAATTGATTTAATTATTTAATTTGGAAGAGGAAAAGTAGATTAATTAAATAATTAATGATAACTATTTAATTAATTTATAAGAATAAGTAATGTTAGAGACATAATTAAATAATTAATGATAACTATTTAATTAATTTATAAGAATAAGTAATGTTAGAGACATAATTAAATAATTAATGTTTATTTAATCAATTAGGAGGAATAAGGTTAAATCAGGTGATAACATAGTGAATTAATTTAGAAAATCAAAATTATCTAATTAATAGAGGAAAATAGGTTTAATAAGGAAAATGATGTTAAAAGGGGGATTAATGATGTTAATGAAGTGAAATGCAATAGTGATAATGAAAGTGATGCCGATAATGGAAAAATTCCATTCAAGATGTGTGATATGTGTTTATCCTTTTTTGCATGTCTACAATTTGTCCACCTTATTATTAGAGGGAAATAGATAGGTTGAATCCAATAACACGTGCATCATGAATATTTTTTGAAAATATTTAGATGGAAACAAGAAAAGGTGCGAAGATAAGGTAAATTATTTTGTTTGGGATTCTAGAATAAAATTTAAGAAGACTATTGGGAGAAGTGCATTTGAAATAGTCTATGGAATTTAGGATGAATTACAAATTAGTCTTGAGTTACCAATCTATAAACCATTGTAGTAAGTTGAAGGGGAAGAAGAAGACACCATTTCCCAAAGATTGCATTAGCTAACCGAGTTAGAAGATTCCATGAGGGTATCTCATGAGAGGAAGATTTCGAGAGAAAAATGGTATCTCTTTGATAAGGAAGCTATCCAAAGGGAGTTTTAGGTATGAGATGTCATCCTTGAATTGCAATCTAGGTTAGAGGATAAAGGAAGGAATATAAAATTTTGTTACTTACGGGTTAGGCCCTATCAAATTGCTAAGGTATGAAGAGGGAACTTTCTATTTCAAGATTCTTGATGGAGAATAACTAGAGCTGCTAGTCCATAGTCAACATCTCAAGCACAACACTATTTCTCCTAAGGGTGTTCTTTTGTGAATATATATATATATATATTTATTTGTGTTATTTGTCCTTGTACAATCACGATCCTTGTTTGATCATGTTGAAGTATTTTTTTCCTAGTCTCCTTTTGGTTTCTTATTTGGCTTGCTTATAGAGTTTTGATTTCTCACTATGCCAACTAGTGGCACATGTTCCCAAATTTAGCCAATGCTAGTGTCCATATTTGTAGGCCTCTTGAATAGAAAAAATCATTGTATTTTATCCTTTTTGTGCATAACCTAATTTTGCATCATAAATATTCAATTTGAGAAGCATTAGACGAAATTTCCCTTGCCAAAGAGTTTCTTGAGTGTGCTATCCTACCTTTCCCACGTGTCCCTCATGTGGTTAAGTTGCCAAAAATCTTAAAGGTTTCTAAGTTTGAGAGTTTATAGAGGTCTCCTAAGTGTTTTTCAATAATTCAAAATGTTTGAAAACCTTCATCATCTCATAATTCTAAGTTTTAAACTAAGGAAATATTGTTGATAGAGTCTAAACGTAATGGTCACTAGTGCTTTGGAGTAGTCTTAGAACCTTTGTTGGCTCTCAACACTTGGTCTAAAAAATGCTTGAAATCCTTGAAAATGTCTGTTGTTAGTATATGTTGATGTTTGCATGTATTTTCAAAATCACATTTGGGGTTTGACATGCATTTTAGAGCCTTTGCAATGTGGATACTAAGTGTTTGTTAGTGAAGGTGGATAGGTTCCAAACTTGATGATGGAGCCTATAATAGTTCTTGGAACTTGGAAATATTCAGATGGATAGGTGAATATAAATATTTCAATGAGTGGGATTTATTTCAAAATCTTTTGCAAGAATCAACATAAGAAAGAATTAAATGAAAATAATTGACATGTTTTAGAACTACCCAAAATATTGATAAAGGATTGAATGATAATATATGCCAGGAGGTTCACATGCAACCAAACCTCTTGAATCTTTGACCTTGGTTCATGGTGGCATCTTTTCCCCAATATATTTTCCATCCCACTCCCATTCTTCATACCTTTCCCCATTAGGCCTTAGACTTATGGATGTACTTTGGAATTTAGCATCAAGTCCTTTGTGTGAAGTCATAACTACTCCCTAATCCCCATGGTTTCCACCCTTGATTTGCCTTGTTCTCAATCCTTTTTGAGGCCTAGTTCTCACCCTCCATATCTTATTCCCCGATCTTCAATCTACCTCGAGATCCACTCCTTAGCACTTTTCTCTCCAATGGATCTTGTGGGATTTCAAGAACCTTGTGCCCCACCTTCTATCCTTTCCTTCTAGATCCCTCTTAGGAACTAAACCTTAGTATCTTGTACTTCGTCCCTTGGAATCCAAATCCATGAAGGAACCCCAAACTTTGGCACCAAGTCCTAGGTACCGAGTCCTTCCCATAACTTGCCTCTTGGACTTCCTCTTCTTTTCATCTTTAGTATCAAACCCCTCTTGAGATATAATCTCTACTTTTCTCTAGTAGCCTACCTAGACCCATTTTATTTGTTCACCATCCTTGGCCCCTCCTAGACCTTGGGACCCTATGTCTCCCTTTTACCAGATAATCCTTTGGTCACAATTCTAGGTCCTTCTTCAATCTTGATCCCTTGCCATGTCTTCTTTCTTGAATTCCTAACATGCATTTTTAGGTATGTTTTAGATTTTATACACAACTAGGCACTTCTACTATAAGGAATCCCTAATGCAATGTAGTATTTCACCTACCTCCTTATTGTGGCAAGAAATTTCAACAACTAAAATGAATCCATGTGGTCCCTAAGGGATGTCTCCCACCATTTTGTGAGATTGACCATATCTTAACACCATAACTAATTCACCCCTAAGGAGGAGGATGATATGAGAATAAAAGAAGGATCTCCTTCCATACACTGGACATATATAACTAGGTCTCCTAGGCCATAATTTTTGGTAGGATTCAAGGAAAAGTGATGCTTTAAGGGTATATGGATTTATTGTAATGTACTAATAAGGGGATTTTCTTAGTTTCAATAAAAATATACTCACCTATCATTGTGCTTATGGGTTTTTGGGTATTTCCAATACCTTGGACACTCTTGAACCTTGGCACATCTCAAGAGGTATATATAACCATAATATTTTATTTGAAAAAGATGAAAAAATAGAGATAAAGTATCAATAAAGCCGCAATTTAAGAGATATCCTAAGAATCCCTATGGTTTCAAGTTCTTGTTTTGGGTATCAAAATTTTGGTGTTCTATTCATTTGGTTTTACTCAAGATTTAATGAAATCCTTGAAGCCTTTAATGAATGAATGTATATTGTAGATTCAACCTTGATTGAGCATCCTAGGTGCAGTGTATTTATTTCTAAATATATTTTTGATTAGTTTTGATTATAGGGGAAAGCAAGTTTTAAATGGACCTGAAACCATTTACACACAGGTTTTGAAGGGACCCAAACCCTATCAAAGATGAGAATGTTGCAAAAAGAAAAGACATTGATAACCAATAATGAAATAAAAATAGTCCTTCAAAGAATCAACATGACTACCCAAACCTAAAACATAAGAAAAGGTTTTGAAGGGAACCTTAACCCCAATACAACCAGGTTTTAACAGGGACCTTGAACCCTAACAACTCACAAATTCTACCTGAGTAATCTAGGAAATAACACGACCTGTGACAACCAGATCCCGACACACCAACTGCTCAGAATAGCCATCACTGAGCCAAGAAAGAGCAACAACCCTGAAGATGTAGAGCGTCTACATCACCCAAACAAGGTCTCCAAAAGAGAACACATGAAAAAAGGGCAACACGAGCTCCCATTTAGAAACCTCCTTCCAATCAAACTCCCTACCTTAACAAGAGAGTTAAAAGGGAAGATAGGTAGTAGGGTAGAAAGAATCTCCTTAAAACACCTGCACACCAACTCAAACTCCACCTATACGGGAGAGAGATCCCCTCAATAGTTAGCCAAAAGATAGTAAAATATTCACAATGCTTTTGTGAAATATCTTTTCAAAATAATAAAATAAATTTGCATGTCACTCAAGGATTACTGAGCATTGCTCATATAATAGTTTGCAATTCTAGATATATTTTTAAATATATGTGTAGAACCTAGTGTTCTCATGAAATTTGAATGTTATAACCTTTTGTGAGACTTTCATTAAGATCTCATCATTGGTTTATATTGTTGTGTCTTTTGAGTGAATTCAAAAAAATTATGCCCAACTTGATACATGTATTGGTCTATTGTTTGCTTTGTATTGTATCATCTCAACATGTATCAAAATAAACTATTACAATTTTTTTTTGTTTATGTTATTTTAGTGATTTCTAGTTTCTATGTGTGGGATTATGTATCAACAATAGGGGTTTTTATATCCAAATCCTCAAAAAATTCCTATTTTAAGCATTCAATCTATTTAAGTAGAGGTGCTTGATATTGCATAATCAAGCCAACACATAGATACATTGTGACATCCGAAATAGGGGTATACTATGTAGTGGGTATGGTTTTTTATAAGGAAACTATTCATACGTTGTGATTTATTTTAGCTGTAACTCCTTAGGGAATCCCCCCTTGGCCTAATAAAGCTAAAAGTGAAGGAGGTTCTACCTGCCTAAGTAATTGGCTCTTAATTGCTTGAAACTAACCATAAGTGTGTGGTCCTTTTTCTAAATTTGAAAGCCTTGACATTTTTGAAAGGATCCAACTTTAGAGACTTGAGGTTTACAACTCATATGACCAACAATTATTTTCCCTCTTGTTTTATACTCACTAAATTGCCTTGCCAAATATACATTATCTTAGTAATCAATTTATTCTATTTTGTACACAAGTTGATATCAATCTATTATTATCTCATCCAACTACCGACTTCTCTCCCTAATCGTTTAGACTAGTTCTCACTTCAATTACTTATGCCTCATATACTTGATCATGTGTGTGGATCTATCCCTTGGACAAAAATTATGTATGCAACCTATTCCTCTTGATTCAAAATTATTTTCCCAACGACTTGAGACGACCCTTTTGGATTTTAAACATATTATATATCAATTTGCACACCAAATATTTTGAATTGAATGCCTAGGATCTTGTATTTAATGATGTCATAAGACATCACTAATCATTGAGTAAAATAGAAAAATGATCATCACAGAGTTAATTTAGAGCATATACAAACATCACCCACACTTCCATAATACTACACATATTTTGACTTATGTGTCCTTGAACATTGTGAAAGTCGAGAAAGGAGTCTAACTCAATTTGAAGGAAGTTTTATATTTGCCTTATGCACCAAATCCCAAAGGTGCTTATTAGCACCCTATTTGTCTTAAAAGAAAGTACATGGAAAAGTGAATATAATTGAAGAGCATTTTGTTAGATTTCCATAAGTATGCAAAGATAAAGAATCCACAAACTAAATCATGATCATGGCCTAGTTCCAAGTAGGTCTAAAGTTGCAATAAAAATCCATCATAGCTTGAGCATATTAAATTTTAAATTTGATTGTCAAGCATGACACAACTAGATCTCCTTGTCAACATTCACAAAAATGTATGCAATCTAAATAACATAGTAACCATCTTTTACATTTATCAATTTTAATGCTTATTTGATTTAATCTAATTATCATTTATTACTTAAATTAGTTTAACTTAAATTGACTATATTTTTTTAAGAGGGATAAACGCTTTTGACCCGAATCTATGAACCAATGAGATCACAAATGAGGGAACTCACTCCCAACTTAAACACTCAACAATAACACCCAATAGGGTTTGAACCTTGGTAGCAAGAACTACACACGATTAAGCCATCACATTATGACAATATCCACACTTAAATTGATTGTATTATATATACATTAAAATCCATTATTTGGGGAAACCTTAATTCGTATATTTTAATAATAAATAAATATAAATGAGAAGTATAACACTCACAAATTTTTGATAATATTTTTTTCATTGTCAATTTTTTAAATCTAAATTGGAAGACTTAAAAGCAATGATAAAATCAAAGGACCTTGGTCTAGTAGTGAAGTTAAATGATTTTTAATGAGCTCACACAATTCACGTCTCGTTAAATGCAAGACTCTCAACATCATAAGCAATGAGGTCCTTATCATGCCCTATCATACCTTAACTAAATTTGATAGAATAAATAGATGAAGTCATATCATGCTTTAACTAAATTTGATAGAATAAATACCCTTTATCTCTATCATACCCTAATTAAATTTGCTAGAATAAATAGATGAAATCCGTATCATACCTTAACTAAATTTAATAGAATAAACACCCCTTGTCTCTTGAATTTTTTTACAAAATAGACCCTTGCCCTATCATGCTCTCCTAACACAAAAGCTTCCCAAAGAAAAGAAAAGAAAAGAATATTCCAAAGTGATGAGACATTAATGTTCCACAGTAGGTACGACTGGGGAAAGCAGGAAAACACTGTATCAGAAAAGTAAGAGAGAGAAAACATTGAACAACCCGTGAGCTATGGGGGCTCCCATGTACACAGTAACACGTGATTGCATCTACAGTTGTCACTCCTCTGCTCAAAAATGTTGGACAGTCAATAAAATGGCACGAGATATACATGGAAAAGTCAATATCACCATCTTACACGGCACAGAAACAAAATGCATGTGGTTGTCTGAGGAGTTGTGTCCATAAATTTCACATGCCCCACACTGAAACAGCCATGGGTTTCTTGTCATGCTTTCTGACATCTCACTCACTACCCATTTTGTCATAGTCAAGCCAACACTAAAAAGCTGAGCCACAAAACTTGTGTTCCCAATCGGGCTTACAAAATCTATGGCATATCCTACTAACAAATTTGATAGAGCTCTCTCAACATTTTGTTTTCAATGAAAATCTGTCACTTCCAAGAAGGTACGTCGTTTTCTTTTAATGCGTTTGTTGTTTTTGATATGTCCAAATTATTCAACAGTTCTTTCATTGTCTTATAAGCATAACAGTAAGTTTACAGAAACTGATAAAGTTAAATACCAGCAGTCACATATTTTTAGACTTCTATTTTGCAAAAGAGATGGGTCTGAATTTAAAATTGCTGTTGTTTCTTATCATACGAACTCTGAGGACAGAGTGAAGCCACTTCCATTGTTGTAGAATAGGGATCGTTTGCATATAATGTTATGCCATTTAAACTCAAGCATGCATCACTGGGTTCTCTTCAAAGATTTCATTCACAACCTTTTGCAGGTATGCTTAAATGAGAAGACCATGTATGGGCTAGTGAATGAACAGTAAACAAGCATGCACTGAATGTTTGAAAGTTGTTAACAGTTGCATGAAGTAGTTATTCGCTGAGTCTTTAGAATAGTTTTGGGTCATTTTATTTAAGAAAAGGCATGTTGGCTGATCGTACCCATAACACAGTCAGAAGTGATGGATCATCAAATCCGATCTGTAACATCGATTCAAAAACATACACAGTTGATTCCAAAAACAATCTTTTGAATACAAAAAGAGATATACAAATTTCTAGACCACACCAATTACCATAGAAAATATGAACAAATTTCTAAAGATGTGTTGTTTAATTAAACAAACTATCAAGAAGAGAAGTTAGCCGTGCAGTAATCCTTCAATTTCTAGATTAGAGTAAACATTTTATGTGCATGTTTGATGTGTTTAATTCAACAAATGATGCTATCATTGCTCAACCTAAGATTAAATTGACCTTCCAATTCACTTCGCAAGTAGGAAATGTTTGTAGCTGAGAATAATTATACAACCACCCGATGAAAAGCAATTGTAATGGTTCATGGTCTACATAAGTTTTGGTAGGATTTACTTGCTATGCCATTTGTCTCTTATACTGACTATGAAGCCTTTTAAGTGTATAGTTTAAAAAACCAGTATTTCATGTTCATATTTGCTGATGGATAGTCCTTTTCCAAGAACTCCAGTTTTTATTTGTAGTCGAGGCAGGAAAGCACCATTGTGGACCAGATCACTTATCTCAAATCAAGACGTGTCAAGTATTTGACACACTAGTTGATCAAATGAATGCCATACAGCTTTGCAAAATTCAAAGGATGCCAAAAGATCAAACCAACAACCTTGTTGACATCAAGAAAAGCATCCGATGATTACTCCACTCATAAAGGGTAAGTGCAGACAACTAGGGGCCAAAAGAGGTTGAAGTGGCCATCTCTTTCTTTTGAAATTAAAATAATAAAAACAACTTGAATTTTAATGAGTAATTTGAAATGTTTACATTTAAAATATGAAAATTGTTAAAAGAGAAATAATATTGGTGTTTAGAATTGTTTAAATTATTATTTCTATTTTTAAATGATGAAGATTAAAAGAGTCACATGTTAAAAAAAGATAAAATGGTCAGTTTTTTAATAATAAAAATAAAACATAATATTATGCTCTTTATTTTTGAGTTTCATTAAATATTTCATGATTTTCTTCACTAAGCATGTTTCCATCTCTTTATTTAGATTGCATGATTAGAAAGTTAAGATAGAGCTTAAAGCCATAAAAGTTTTTCTGAAATCTTGTTCTAAAATATGTCAAATTGACAAAGAACATTATTTACATTTATACATTTTCAAGTATGTCTTTTGTAGAACATAGATTTGGACACCAAAATTGCATGTTCAACACTTAGGCTCAATATATTCAAACTTGTTCCAAACCTAAGGGCATTTAATAACATTGGTTTAAATTGGAACATGCATGTATTGTAATACACTCACATTACCAAAAACATGTTTGAGCCTTAACGTGAGCAATATTTCACTTAAAATAAATTAAGGCATTAAATTTCCAGATTCCTTATTTTAGTTGAAAGCTTTTGGATTTGACTTTGTAGGAATTTTCCCATTAACGTTTCAGATCATGCTCTATGATCCATCATTAGAGAAGAGAATGGATCCATCATTCTCTTCTCTAGCTTGTTTTATCATGATGATGGATCATAGAGTATGATCCAAAACATTTATGAAAAAATGATTACAAAGTCAAATCTAGAAGGTTTCAGATACATTAAAATAAAGATTTGGCCACTTTTGGGCTCCCATCTTTGTTCACATACACAAATGAAATAATTTGTAGTCAAAGGAGCTACATACTAGGCTTTTGTTGGTAAATTATACAAAATGGGGTGGGATAAGGTTTTGTGTCATTTCCCACTAGATCATCAATAAGTGGACATTGTATGTGAAATTTATAAAGGTATTCTTAGTAGAAAAATATAGGTGAGGTCACAACACTATTTATTGATGTAGCTAGATATGATTACAAATGTTACATTTTTGAAAGAGTTGATAAACACAACCAAAGAGATGTGATGCCAAATTATTATCTATACATGCACATGAAGCATTTGAAAATGAATCATTGATTTCCTTAGGCCAATTAACCCACTTACACAATATTTAGCACCCACAATATATCATAACTGTAATAGATTACTTATTTCATTAATCCAAAACTACACTTACTAGCGACTACATAGCCACAACCACTGTGTAGTTTATGTGGGAAAATATAATTATTTGATTTGGATGTCTATAAAATTTCAATATTGACAGATGAACACATTTTTTGGCTAACACTATGAACATTTACTGATATAATTCATGATCACACACCATAAGAATACCTCATTCTATTTGCAAAAAAATAAATAATAGAAGCCTTCAACAAGATCCTAGGAATAGTAACAAAGATCTATGAGGTAAGTAGATATGATAATGATCAAGTATTGGATAAGTGCATGGAAATGATATACAAAAAGGGGGTCAAAATTTGTCATTTTTTTCTTCTTTTGAAATCAGCCAAACTTGAACTTGGATGGGTAATTTGGAAATATATGACAAGAACAAGAACTGTAGTACTTTGAATCTTGTTTCTAAACTACGAAAGTTTTGAAAAAATAGTTAATATTAAGAGGGTGAAATGTTGTGTGCACACAAAAAGTGTTCTTTTTTTTCTTAGTAAAGCATAACATAGTGTTTGGTGTGTGCCCCTTATTTTTTTGTTGCATTTAGTATTTTCACAAATCAATTGGGGGAAATATAGTTAAGAGCGAATACTAGAAGTTGTGTATTTTTTTTGTAATTTTTTTATTGAATACTTCTTTTGTGATTTTTCAAAGTGGATGCATCCTAAAAAATGTGTCATTTAGCATGCACGTCATATAACTTCCACAAAAATTTAGTATTTTTTGAATTTTGATAAAATTTAGTATTTTCAAAAATCGAATGGGAGAAATATTGTTAAGAGTGAGTATAGAAGTTGTGTATATTTTTTTAATTTCTATTGAATACATTTTTTGTAATTTTTCAAAGTGGATGCATCCTAAAAATGTGTCATTGAGCATGCATGTCATATAACTTCCATAAAAATAAAATAAAATAAATATTTTTTAATGTATATAACTTACACAAGAATGAAATGTAGAACAATCCTTTTTTTTTCTAATTTTGATAAATGGATCAAAGGTTATAAAGAGAAATGAATACATATATATCTAAGAAAAATATAAACATTAGTAAAAGAATTAAAAATAAATATGTTAATGTATATAGAAAAAAAATGGTTAAAAATATAAGAATTCATGCAATATTTTGGTGACAATTTTATAAAATATCATATAATGTATAAACTTGATGATGGGAGAGTTGAAAAACTCCATTGAAAGTGAAAACACATGAAATGGGGGAAAATTAACAGTCCAGGCCTTTAGGTTCGTTATCCAAACCAATTTCCAAGCCAAAATCGGTAAGAAACAAGTTGTTTACAAAACATGGGTGCATTATGTAATGTGAGAGCGTTTTGTATAGTTATTATCTCCCTCTCCCTTTCTCCCTCTCCCTATCTCTCCCACTCTCTATATTAATCTCTCCATCTATCTTTAACTCTCCATTGTGTATCTAACTCTATCTTGAATGATAAAAAAGTGATGGTGACAAATATCAACAATGGAAACTCACACTCTCACAACCACACAATGAAGTTCAAAATCTTGGCTCATAATATAGAATATAGATAACAAGAAAAGTCACCATAGCTAAGATCTTGATTTGTTCCATTGTTGGTCACTCTTCAAAGTAACAAACTATGAAAGAAAAATAACGATATTATGCAATGATAATGATAAATGATAAAATGCTTAAATATAAATGATACCTATGCTTGATAAATGACAATGATAATGCTTGAATGCTTGAATGCTTGATAACAAGAGTGACTGTGAGATCTCGATCATAAAATTGCAGGGGAGATCTTGACAATAAAAGTCTTAGGGGGTTTGACAATAAAAGTGCTAGGGGTTTAAATGAAATGAAAGATTCTTATTTATATGCTTCACTTGAAATTTGATCAATGGTGGAGATTGATTTGCAAGATCAATGGATAAGAAAATTCAAGATAGGGTAAGACCCAAATTTTGAATTTTGAAGGAGAGAATTGAATTCAAATGATAGCTTGGAGAAATAAATAAATATTAATTTATTTATTTTAGAAGAAAATATTTAATTTAATTTAATTAATTTTAATTTATTGAAAAGAGGAGTGTTAGCTAATTAAATAATTTTTAAAATTATTTAATTATAGGGCCAGTGCAGAAAGATGGGGGTTCACAAAATGGCCAAATTCAGAATGCGAGCACATTATAACGCGTTCACTTTATAACGTGCTCACATTATGGCTTGGTGTTATCGAGCCTTAGGCTTGACAACACCAAGGCCATAACACAATTGTATTATAATGCGAGCATTTTATAGTCAATATAAATTAAAAAAAGAAACTTCATTTGATTCTGCATTCTGCATTTTCCTGTTTATCTACGATATACAAACCCTCAAGCGTGCACTTGTGTTATAGGAGGTCTCATTATTCACCGTTTCTTTGCAAAATCTTTTCCAAAATACTGCCACAACGTCAAGGAGACCAAAGGAGTGAGTTTTTATTATTTTTGTGTGAATTTGTTATTAAATAGGTAGATTTAATATATTTTTTGATGTAAATTTATTTATTTTTTAGGAAATGATAATGAACCTCCAAATCCTCCTGAAATTCCTCTTCAAAATCCTAATTCTCCTCAACTTGAAATCCCTCCTGAAGAACAAGCCCAAAAAACACCTCCAAAAAATTCTCAATATGCTCCACGAACTCAAGAAAATTTAATGGGGAGAATTGAAAACAACAAAAAATAAATTGAGGATATAATTACAAGGTTGAAAGATTATGCAAGCTCAACCTCGCATAGAACCATGCTTGCTCAATCACTTGAATCAATGTTATCAAATGTAGATTCAATTAGAAAGGAAATAACTAGTTGCTCAGATAAGAGACGAGAGTATAAACAATTTTATGTAGATAAATTATCTTATAAACAAGTGAAAGATGAAAAAATTACAAAATTTGACTTGTGTTCCTTATTCACAAACCCTAGAACAAATCAACCCTTACACCCTTCAAGCAAGAGGTTCCCTATCCATTGATGTAATCACCAAGGGATAAAGAACCATTTTTGGTAGAGGTGGTGGATGGTTTTTCACCATTCTCCATGTAACAACAATGAGGTGCTGCAATATTTTTTGAGGAAACTCTACTGTGAGTTTTTCTCAATAAAATACCAAACTATTTTGATATGTGGGACCTCTAGGGTAGAGGTGGGGGCTCTACACAAGACAGAGCGTGGGCATGTCTTGACCCACAGTGGCCAATGAGACGAGCACTTGCTAGAATAACATATGAGCATGTGGCTATCCCTTATGTTGTGAAGGAGAGTATTGAGGTAGAGAGAATGCAATCGATTAGTTCCCTGACCCAGAGCATCATGCAACATGCCAATCCTATAGCACAAGGTGAGTTAGGCGAGTCTTTGGGGAGTAGAGTTCCACCTCACATTTTTTAGGCTTGCGGGACACCCTATGGTTATGACCCCACACATAGTTAGGATGTAGGTGCACAGGGTACATATGCAATTGATCAGATGGCAATGATAGATGCCATCCTCCATGAGGCATTCGACCTTGATAGTCAGGTAAATGTTAGCAAGTTCATTGAATTTAATTTATTAAATTTCATTTTTGAAATGCAAGATTAACTAAATTAGTTTAATGATTATAATGAAATTTCAAGGTTATAGCGTTCATTCTATTTTTAGTGGTCCTCCACCTCCCTATAGGGTAATTGCATGGATATGTGACACAATTTTGATGTCAAATTGAAAAGAATGCAAAAAAAGCCAAAAAAGAGCATTTGACGCACACCAAATATGGTGCTTGCCAAATTTGGTGTGTGTGCACCAAATAGAAAATTTCTATTAAAACAAAAAAACACATTTTTAACATTATTTTCTATTCACCCGTGACTTGGCTTGGAGGTTTTCAACTCTGCAACTTGCGCTCACCAAATCTCTTCCATTTTTTGCACTCTTAGCTTGCAATTATTCATGGGGATACTACCAACAGATCAAAGAGGTATGTATTTTATTTTTTTTTAATTTTGAATTTGATTTAGAATGTAGATTGAAATAGGTTTTTTAATAAAAAAATTGTTCTAATTCTCAGGGAATGAATCTCCACCTCCAAACATTGAGAATTCACAATCACTCCCTCACGAAGAGCCTCCTATACAAGAACAACCTGGGACCCCTCCATTAGTTCATAGGCATCCTTAAGGACACAAAAAAATATCCTAAATCAAATTGAAAATAATAAAAGAGACATTGAACAATTAATTGGAAGATTAACCGAGCATGCCAAAACCCACCCTTATGGGAGAGGGATTGCTGAATCATTGAAGTCAATTGTATCTCATGTAGGAGAAATGAGCGAGAAAATAATTTTTTGGTCAAATAAGAGGCATGAGTTGAGACAATTTTATGTTAGTGGTTTGTCATATTCAGATGTGAAAAAACAAAAAAATAGCAAAGCCGACCTGTGTTCCCTATTTACAAACCTGAGAACCAACACACCTTTGTCTCATGCATGAAGGAAGTTCCCCATCCATTGATGCCACCATTAATTAATTAAAAATAAATTTTGGGAGCAGTGGTGGATGGTATTTGACCAACCTCCATGCAATAACCAAGAGTTACCACAATACTTTTTGAGGAAACTCTATTGTGAGTTTGTCCTGAATAAGATGCTAAATTATTTTGACATCTTAGACTTTCAGGGTAGAGGTGGGGGCTCCACACATGATAGACCTGGTGCATGATGTAATCCACAGTTGGCACCTAGACCATTGGCCAAACCTATGGTGGAGCATGCCACTGTTCCTTCCATTGTTAAGGATAATGTAGAGGTGGACACATTGGAGTCAATTAGCTCTCTCAACCAAACCATTATACAGTGTGTGAGGCCTCTAGTAGAGTTTGATGTGGAGGAGACGTGTAGGCCTTGAGCTCCACCCCACCATTGCGGTATTTTTTTCACGTATGATTATCAGAGTGCTCAGGATGCAACTACACAACCTACATCAGTTGCAGAGGCAATGGCTATGATAGATGAATTGTTGAATAATACATACGACATCGATACTGAGGTAAAATTCAACAAGTTCATTTAATTTTGTTTATTAAATTATATTTTGAAATTTAAGAATAACTAAATTAGTAGAATCAATATGATGAAATTTTAGGGCCAGAGTGTTCATGAGACGTGCTCCATTCCTGCAAACACTTATTCGTTCTCGATGTTGAGTCCATAGGTGTGCAACTAGTATTAAAGATATTATTATTGCATTTGAATATTTGAATGTTTGTCTCATAACATGCTTTGGATGTCAAATAGTTTCTTGGTGGACCTTCGAGCTCCACACCTTGCAATTCATGTCTTCAAACAACTTTCACTCAGGTAACCTTTATTCATTAATGATGTTGTAAAACAATGTTAGTTAGTTCTCATAATTTTGTGTATACAAATCTAAAAAATTGATGAGAAACACAAACATTGGTTGGTCTTGTGAGATCCTAATTATATTTACCATTCAATGTCCATCTCATTCTTCTATTCCTTTCATCACACATATTTTAACCATTTTATATCCCATATCCCAATCTTTAACACCTTATATATATTATACCACCTTTCTCCATATTTCATCTTATACACATATTGTTACAAGAAACCTTTCCTTCTACTCATTATTGACCAAATCTCTTATACATTATTACTACACACCTCAAGTTCCCACTTCATGTCCTATTTTCAAACCTTAAACACTGCCTAATTCACTATATGGTCTAATATTCCCTCCTAATTACTTCCCATTAACCTCTAGAATAGTTCACCTTACAAATGTTTTATTATCCCATCCTAGCTCATCCAATTAATATCTACTAGTCCATTCTATGTTCCATCATCCCCTCTTGATCGTGTCAAATTATCTTCTCCTAATTCACTTTTTGTTCCTTTATTCCTTCCTAATCCCATCTCATTAACATTTAATAGTTCACCCTATTTTCCATGATGCCCTCCTAGCCCATCCCACTAATATCTACTAGTCCATCCTATATTTCATTATGCCCTTTTACTCCCATCTTATTGTACCCTTTATTATTTCACCCTATGTTCCATCATCCCCTATGTTCCTTTACCCATTCTATGTTATACCATCTTTATCCATGTTTCATCCTATAAATCTTCTCTATTATTACTACACATAGGTCAAGTTCCCACTTCATGTACTATAGTCAAACCCTATACACCTCCTAATTCACCCTATGTTCCATTATTCCCTACTAATTCCATCCCATTAACCTCTAATTGTTCACCCTATATCTTGTTATCCCATCCTAGCCCATCCCATCAATCTATACTAGTCCATCCTATGTTCCATTAACCCCTTCTATTCCCATCCCATCACCCGAGCTCTTATTTCATCGTATGTTCCATTAACCCCTCTTGGTCTTGTCCCATTATCTTCCCCTAATTAACCCTATGTTCCTTTATTCCCTCCAAATCCCATCCCATTAACCTCTAATAGTTCACGCTATATTTTGTTATCGCATCCTAGCCCATCCCATTAATCTATTATAGTCCATCCTATGTTGCATTAACCCCTTCTATTCCCATCCCATTACCCTCTCTTATTTCATAGTATGTTCCATTATCCCCTTGATTCACCGTATGTTCCTTTATTCCCTACTAATCCCATCCCATAAACCTTTGATAGTTCACCCTACGTTCTATGATCCACTCTTGGACCATCCCACTAAACTCTACTAGTCCATTCTATGTTCCATTATCGCATTTGACTCCCATCCCATTGTACCCTCTATTATTTCACCATACGTTCCATTATCCCCTCTTGGTCTTGTCTCTTTATCCCTTCTATGCTATAGCACCTCCTTCGAAGTTTTATCCTATACACATGTACTGTTACAAGAAATTTTTTCTTCCACTCATTATTGAACAAAGTTGTCTTCTCCATTACTACTACACACATCAACAACCAACTTCACGTTGTATAGTAAAACCCTAGACATGTCCTAATTCATCGTATGTTCCATTATCCCTTTGAAAGCTGCTAGTAACATAGTAATTCTCACTTCATTCATGTGAACTTCATTGTGGCATTATCACTATGTTGATAACATTACTTCATCAACATATGCAATTTGAATCTCAATGCCCACTTAACTTGGGCATTTTCAAGATTTTGGACTATCCTAGAGGACTTAGTACTTTCACCATTATGTGATCTATAAGCACTATATTGTACTCTCAACTAAGGCCAACCATTTACTCTTTCATGCAAGGTCACTACCACCAATAGGGATTGTATTGTTGCATAGACTGCCATCACTTCCCAAAGTTTTTCTTAACATTTTGTTTCAATTTATTTTAACTGTCATTGACCTTTACCTTGTATTGAATTTTGTTATCAGTATCACCATTCTTGACTAGCTTCCTTCAAAATTTGTTGCACTCATGAAGCATGAATTTTCTGCATTTTTATGTTTGAAGTTGTTGCACTCTTATATTTTTAATTCCTGCTCATTTATAACAGTCATATTGTTTCTCTTTTCATTTTCATTTGTTGCTCATTTATGACAGTTATAAAGGGATTACCTAAACTTCTTTATATGACTGTTAGATATGTTGTTTCATTTTTAGTTGTTGACATCAAATAGCCTTGGTGATGTTGGTGGCACGCTGGACTGTGGAGTTGCTGTAACAATAGCCAGTTATGATCCTTTTCGAGAGGTATGCAATAGATTAGTCGATTTGACACTATATTTGGTCTCTTATGGTCTATTATTGAAAATTTGCATGATACTTGTACATGTAGTTTAATTGTTGTCTTGATGGTTGCTACACGTGGGTCTCACTCCAAATCGTGGACATGGTAATGTTGTAAATGTGTATGTTGACTATTTGTATGCGGTAAGTGACTATATTTTGTTATATGTCATTCCATAATTCAATTTATATGTATTAACATCTATAATTTTTATTGTATCAAGTGCAACTCTAGAGGAGTCTAGAGAGAAGGTCTAGTGACCATGTTCAAAAGACAAGAGAACCAACAAGAACTCCATCCAGCCAAATTTCAAAGGCAACACGAGATCTTTTTCCTTCCCCTAAAGCGAAATGACTATGAATTAGGGTCGTTTGTTGTATGTCTATGTGGAATTTTGGAACATATGTTTTGTACTATCGATATATGTGACAGTTTATGTCTATATGGCTCTTTTGTAGTAAGCCTGTATGGATTTTTTGGATATATTATATATACTTTTATCAATATATATCATTGTATAGCCTTACAAATTTTTGATTAAAAAAAATACTATTTTGCTACTACCATTGTTGAATGATGTTATCATGCGTATTATGTAAATTATATGCTTGAATATTGTAGGCATGGGTTTTGTTTACATCTAATGCTTAAATAATTATTGTTGATTGCTCAATAAGCTCCATCTAATGTGTATTGTGTAAATAAGCTCAATTACTATTGGTTTGTATCCTTTGTAATGCTTCAATTACTTGTGCTTCACTTATTCACATGTATCCTTCACTTATTCATGTGTATACTTCACACATATTGCATGTATTCACGTGTATGCTTCATGCTTCCAATGCATAATTCATATGTTCACATGTATTCTTCATGATTCATGTGTATAATTCATGTATTTGTGTGTATGATTCATGCTTCTTGAGTTCTATTATTGTCTAGTTGCAAGGATTTTAACACCAAAAGGTTTCAAATGAACTGTAAGATCTCCTTCCCATAAAAAAATATCATAGAAAAATGTATTGCTTTTAATTCATGGTTGAGGTTGGCATCCAAAAACTAATGGTTCTGATTCTAAAGATTAGCAATCATTTCATTTACATCTATAGAACAAGTGGATGTTTCAAAACTCATGAGCATATATATATATACCTCTATGAACTTGTATGAACGTGCATCAAAACACATGATAGTTTTTTATCCAACCAACAAAATTTATTTGCATCTGCTTATATCACAACACTTGACATCTCATTAAATGAAATCAATGCACATGTCATTTTTAATGATATTCTGAAGATATTAGATGTGTATGAACAAGAATATAAATTTGATTTCCGGATGCATCACCCATGTGTAGTTATCAAATTTCTCCCATATTCATCATTTAAAAAAGTTAAAAAACCTCCTTCCATTTTCTATGCATGAAATAACATGACAAATCATTGGGAAAAATGGTCCTATAACTGTCGCCACATTATGTTCTATAACTCTAGAGCATGAAAAAACCATACGTCATGGATATTGAATATCTAGATCCAATGTTTCACTAGTAGGCTAAATTTTGCATCTCAACAAGGGTGCACTATTCGGCGACAACAATTGCAATTCAAACTCTTAAGGGATTCAACCGGTTGAACATATATCAAAGTGATTCGAAATGTTTGGGTGTGAAAGAGGACCATTCCTAGCATAAACGTACCCATCTGGATGTGTTTGAATAGTTTGTTTAATCACACAAGTTATAGTACGAAAGTTGCACCATTTTGCAACTTTACACTACTCGCATTTAACAACTTTTTCCCCAAGAAAAAAGTCGCCACCATGGGAAAATGCCTTCGAGATAGTGAAAACCAAGAGAGGTTATTGTAGTTGAGCCCAATACGATCCCATAGGCTTAGACGAGAATTTTTTAAAAATTACGTTATCCGAGTAACAGTCTGTCGAAGATTGTAACCATTTTACAATTTGGAGTCTTGAGGAATTTTTTCGGTTAAATGTAGCTCTAAGTGATTCAGTGTGTTTGGGTGTGAAAGAGAATCATTCCTAATATAAGCGTACCCACCCAGATGCATTAGAATAGTTATTTTGGTCACACGAGTTGTAGAATGAAAGTTGCACCACTTTGCAACTTTACATTGCTTGCATTTGACAACTTTTTCCCCAAGTGAAAATTCACCACCATGGGAAAACACCTCCAAGTTAGTGAAAACCGAGAGAGGTTATTGTAGAGGGGTCTAACGCGATCCCATAGGATTAGATGAGAAGTTTCTAAGCATCACAGTGTCTAAGTAACAACCCGTCGACTGCAGCCATTTTGCACTTTTGACTCATAAGGGATTCTATCAGTTGAACGTAGCTCAGAGCAATTCAACGTGTTTGAGTGTGAAAGAGGATCATTCCTAGTGTAAAATTACTGAACCAAATGCGTTGGAACAATTTTTTTGGTCACCCGAGTTGCAGAACGAAAGTTGCACCACTTTGCAACTTTACACTACTTGCATTTGACAACTTTTCCCCGAAGTGAAAAGTCACCACCACAAGAAAATGCCTCTGAAATAGTGAAAACCAAGAGAGGTTATTGTAAAGGAGCTCAACATGATCCCATAGCCTTAGATGAGAATTTTATAAGCATAATGGTGTTTGAGTAATAACTCGTTGAATATTATCGCAAGTTTTCACTTTGGACTCGTAAGGGATTCTACTGGTTGAACGTAGCTCAGAGTGATTCAACATGTTTGGGTGTAAAATAGGACCATGCCTAGTGTAAATGTACCAATATAAATGTGTTACAATAGTTCGTTTGGTTATGTGAGTTGCAGAATAAAAGTTGCATCACTTTGCAACTTTACACTGTTTGCATTTGACAACTTTTTTCCCAAGTGAAAATTCACCACCATGGGAAAACACCTCCAAGTTAGTGAAAACCGAGAGAAGTTATTGTAGAGGGGTCCAACGTGATCCCATAGGATTAGATGAGAAGTTTCTAAGAATCACAGTGTCTGAGTAACAACCCGTTGACTGTAGCCATTTTGCATTTTGGACTCATAAGGGATTCTATCAGTTGAACGTAGCTCAGAGCAATTCAACGTGTTTGGGTGTGAAAGAGGATCATTCTTAGTGTAAAATTACCAAACCAGATGTGTTGGAACAATTTTTTTGGTCATCTGAGTTGCAGAGTGAAAGTTGCACCACTTTGCAACTTTACACTGCTTGCATTTGACAACTTTTCTTCAAAGTGAAAAGTCACCACCACAGGAAAATGCCTCTGAAATAGTGAAAACCGAGATAGGTTATTATAGAGGAGCCCAATGTGATCCCATAGCCTTAGATGAGAAGTTTCTAAGAATAATGGTGTTTGAGTAATAACCCGTTGAATATTATCGCAAGTTTGCATTTTGGACTCATAAGGGATTCTACTGGTTGAACATAGCTCAGAGTGATTCAACATGTTTGGGTGTAAAATAGGACCATGCCTAGTGTAAACCTACCAATCTGAATGTGTTACAACAGTTTGTTTGGTCATCTGAGTTGCAAATTAAAAGTTGCACCACTTTGCAACTTTACACTACTTGCATTTGACAAATTTTTCCCCAAGTGAAAAGTTGCCACCATGGGAAAGTGCCTCCAAGTTAGCAAAAACCATGACATATTTTATTGTAGAGGGGCCCAACACGATCTCATAGGCTTAGACGAGAAGTTTCTAAGCGTCACGGTATCCGATTAATAACCTGTCGAAGATTGTAGTCATTTTGCACTTTGGACTCATAAGGAATTTTGTCGGTTGAACGTAGCTCAGAGTGATTTGGCATGTTTAGGTGCAAAAGAGGACCATTCCTAACGTAAACATACCCACCCAGATGTGTTGGAATAGTTTTTTTTCTCACACGAGTTGTAGAACGAAAGTTGCACCACTTTGCAACTTTACATTACTTGCATTTGACAACTTTTTCCCCAAGTGAAAAGTTGCCACTACGGGAAAATGCCTCCAAGATAGAAAAAATCGAGAGAGGTTGTTGTGGAGGGGTCCAACATGATTCCATAAGCTCATATGAGAAGTTTCTAAGCATCACGATATCCGAGTAACAACCTGTCGAAGATTGCAACCATTTTGCACTTTGGACTCTTAAGGGATTCTATTGGTTCAACGTAGCCCAAAGCGATTCAACATGTTTGGGTGCGAAAGAAGACCATTCCTAGTGTAAATGTACACACTCAGATAGTTTGGAATTGTTCCTTTGGTCACACGAGTTGCAGAACGAAAGTTGCACCACTTTGTAACTTTACATTACTTGCATTTGACAAATTTTTTCCCAAGTGAAAACCGAGAGAGGTTATTGTAGAGGGGCACAACTTGATCCAATAGCCTCAGATGAGAATTTTCTAAGTGTCACAGTGTCTGAGTAACATCCCATCAAAGATTGCAACCATTTTGCACTTTGGACTCATAAGGGATTCTATTGGTTGAACGTAGCTCGAAGTGATTCAACATGTTTGGGTGCGAAAGATGACCATTCCTAGCATAAACATACCCACCCAGATGTGTTGGAACAAGTTTTTTGGTCACCTGAGTTGCAAAATGAAAGTTGCACCAGTTTGCAACTTTACACTCCTTGCATTTGAGAATTTTTTGGCCAAGTGAAAATTCATCACCACGGGAAAACACCTTCGAGATAGTGAAAACCAAGAGAGGTTATTGTAGAGGGACCTAACATGATCTCATAGCCTCATACGAGAAGTTTCAAAGTACCCTAGTGTTTGAGTAATAACTTGTCAAAGATTGTAGCCATTTTTCACTTTGGACTCATAAGGGATTCTACCAGTTGAACATAGCTCAAAGCGATTCAACAAGTTTGGGTGCAAAAGAGGATCATTCCTAGCATAAATGTACCCACCTAGAGGCATTGGAATAGTTTGTTTGGTCACACAAGTTACAAAACAAAATTTGAACCACTTTGCAACTTTACACTACTTGCATTTAACAACTTTTTCCCCAAGTGAAAAGTCACCACCATGGGAAAATGCCTCCAAAATAGCAAAAAATGAGAGAGTTTATTGTAGAGGGGTTCAACATGATCTCATAGGCTCAAATGAGAAGTTTCTAAGCATCACAGTATCCGAGTAATAACCCGTCGAAGACAACAACCATTTTGCACTTTGGACTCTTAAGGGATTATGCCGGTTGAACGTAGCCCAGAGGGATTCAACGTGTTTGGGTGTGAAAAGGGACTATGCCTAGCATAAATGTACCCACCTAGATGCATTGGAATAGTTTGTTTTGTCACATGAGTTATAGAACAAAATTTGCACCAGTTTGCAACTTTACACTACTTGCATTTGATAACTTTTTCCACAAGTGAAAATTTGCCACCACGAGAAAACACCTCCATAGCCTAACTTTAAAATACTTGCATTTGATAGCATTTTAGAGGGGCCCAAGGTGATTCCATAGCCTTAGATGAGAAGTTTCTAAGAATCACGGTGTTCGAGTAGCAACTCGTCAAAGATTGTAGCCATTTTGCACTTTAGACTCATAAGGGATTATGCCAGTTGAACGTAGCTCAAAGTGATTCAGCATGTTTGGGAAAGAGGACCATGCTTAGTGTAAATGTATCCACATAGATACGTTGGAATAGTTCATTTGGTCACATGAGTTTTGGAACAAAAGTTGCACCACTTTGCAACTTTACACTACTTGCATTTGACAACATTTTCCCCAAGCAAAAAGTCACCACCATGGGAAAACACATTCAAGATAGCAAAAAATGAGAGAAATTTTTGTAGAGGGGTCCAACATGATCACATAGGCTCAGAAGAGAATTTTATAAACATCTTGGTATTTAAGTAACAACCTGTCAAAGATTGCAGCCATTTTGCACTTTGGACTCTTAAGGGATTATGTCGGTTGAACGTAGCTTAGAGCGATTCAGCATGTTTGGGTGTCAAAGAGGACCATGCTCATCATAAATGTACCCACTCAGATGCATTGGAATAGTTTTTTTAGTCACACGAGTTGCAGAACGAAAGTTGCAGATCGAAAATTGCAGAATGAAAGTTGCAGAACTTTACAACTTTACACTACTTGCATTTCATAACTTTTTCCCCAAGTGAAAAGTCACCACCACAAAAAAATGCCTATAAGATAGCAAAAAATGACAAGTAATAATTTGTACCCTCTTCATTGTCTTCATTTGTAATCACCACATAAACATTCCCTTTATTGATATGCTCATCTTGTTAGATGTATTTAATGAACATCAAAATAAAACCTAGAAGTAAGATATATTACTTGGTTCTAGTAGGTCTGATACATGATCAAAGTCAACGGATGATTGCATCTCCATGATTTGTAGAGCCGTTGGGATCTAATAAGTGTTAGTTGGGTTAGACTTCTTATAGACCATTTGTCAACCCATTTTTTTGACTCACAATCATTCCATTCTTGAAGTGTACATGCAGAACAAAATCATGCCATCTTCTGCGTATAGATAGTCCATGTACCTGCATTGGATCTTCTAAAAGAGTGTAGCTTGCTTGATCATCTTAGTGTATAACATGTTATCTACTGAAATTGCACCATGTTGAATATGAAATTCAACAATCAGTGAAACATGGGAATGATCCCAAGGTGTGGGTACCTCATGTGAGATCAAACCTCTGGAGAAGGCTAACTTGCTAGCTGGATATCACCTAAAAATAACTTACTATACTTTTTTGACAAGGAAAAGGGGTAGAGAAATACATAAACTAAAAACTGAAAGTGAAATTGAAGGGTGATACACCTAACTGAAAGGACTATGAAATTCAAAATTTCATGCACTTGCTACAATGATAGAAATTACACTTGCACAACTTATTACTATACATTTTTGCATAAGTGCTTCACAAACAGGTCCTAGTGCTCAGACTCCTAGGAGGAATATAACTTCACAATAGAAATTCATTTACACCTTTTGACACAATTTGCAACATGCATTAGTATACTTTCTACATAAAGGTTCTAAAACCTAAGACAAAGCTACAAGGAAATAAACATTACCTCACAAATAACTTAATCAATTGGTTGGCTAAACACAATAATGCAAATAACAAGTAGGAAAAATATTCAAGTCAATAATATCCAAGGCCTTCACTGTATTTCATATCCAAAAAATGAGTTACAAAAGCATGCAAAAATCTGACAAAGGACTCCCAAAAGTCACTTAGCCTCAAATTTGCATAAAGAAGAACTAACTCAAAATGAGTTCAAAAGATGACTGTATGCATCAACTTACTCCAAAAACCAACTAAAAGAGGTTCTATAAATAATTGGGGTCAGATGCCCCCAAAAATCCTTAAATCTAGCTTCCATATCCACTCCAAAAAGGCTTCAATATGCTTGAAAAGCTCAATTTTGACCCAGTCAATCATAAAAGCATGCAACAAACCCTCCTAGATGCTCTCAAATCCTCAACAACGCAAATAAAATCTCTCCTATATCTCCTCTTTATGTCTGCAAACTGATTCTCAACTTCCCTATATGCTTGCAAGGCATAATTACATCAACAACCCATACGCACATTAACAAACATGACTCCTTCATTTTTGCAAAAAAAAACATTTTGATTAAGTTTTTTATAATAACAACACTCAATCAAATGATTTTAAATTTTGTGTTGAATGCAAACATTCATGCAAGGGTCAACTATACATGGGTCAAATGCATAAAGCCATAATTCTTTAAGGCTCAAGACAAATACAAGTATAGATAATGTTTAAAAATCATAAGGCATAAGAATTTACAAGTTTTAGCCCATGAGGGTATTAGTTGCTTCATATATCTTAAAAAATAAAAGGTAAAAATTCACCTCAAGCTATTGGCCCCTTTAGGGTTTGGAAACCCTAGACACAAAATCGAGCTAAAGAAAGAAAGCTCATTTCATTTCACACTTTGAAGTTTCTCGAAGAAGCAAGTACTAACAAAGGAGGGTTTCTAAGATATTTTCATGGCGGTTCTGTAACTTATAGATTTATTTTCAAGCACCTTTGCTTGACGAAACTAGGCCTCAGGGGCTATGGTAAGTATTTCTGGAAACATTTCCTGCATTTCTTAATTTTCTGTAGAAAAATATGCTTGAAATCGAGCCCATTGGTAGGAAAAATGAATACCAGTTCCACCTCTTGTCACTCTTCTATGGTTTCTTTGATTTCGCCTGTAGAAATACTCAAGAATTTTTTGTATGTTATCTCAATGGTCATGGGCACATCCTTGCAGGTACCAAGAGATTTCCAAAACCACACACAGACTTTGGTAACTACTCAAGGGTTTTTCTTGCCTCTTTGGAAAAAATAATATAAATCCTTCATTTCAATACGCCGAGGGTTTCATCGGTTCTTGCCCTTATTCAAGGGTCTTTTTGTATTTCACTATAATTATGCTCTCTTTTTTGTTTTCTCATCATGATAATAATGTGCATAATTATAATAAGAATGAGATTTCATGGAAAGGTGTTCAGTTGTCACAAGAAGTAACTCGGTCAACTTTTCCACAAGGAAAGTTGCCCTGTAAATAAAAAATGGTTTATTAAATGATTCCATGTCACTGCACATGTATACTCAAAGCTCTATGCATCTTTTTCATTCCTTCATGAACACCACCCTTTCTTAACCATGGTACTATCTTGGTGTTGCATCATTGACAAGGTATTGATTGTATTACCAAAACAAGTATCTTTGTTCTTCTTAACTATGCCTTTTAACTTCATCTTTATGCTATGCTTGGACTACTACCAAAGACTTCCATTACTTGTAATTTTCACACTATTTGTATCCTCATACACTTTCCCACTAGTTTTCATAAAAAACATCTCCTCTGTGAAATGAGATTGCAACTAGACCAATAGACTCAGAATATGTTCCTGTATAATAGGTTGTCATCTAGAGGATTAGCATCTCTCTTGAAGGACTGTCACTCTTTATTTCACTATGAATGGAAACATCATATAACATAGATTGTCTCCAACTATTCAACCATTGATATCCCTTGTTCTTAGACAATGATGTGTAATGTCTTGCGTACCTCTTGTCAAATTCTGCATTTCCACCTTTTATGCCTCTTCACTAGGCTTCTAAACTATGAACTATCTTCTCAATTCATTATGGCTCTACCTTAACATTGTCATACCTTATTATATGACCTTGTCACCTTGCATTTGATCACTATCATCTCAACTCCATATTTTATTATATATTGTTGTTTTGACATTACACAATCTCTGTTGTTGTAAGGCATTCATTAATCAAAGGACAACCTGAACAAAATAGTTTACTTGCCTTGCATCTACTCCTACACTTGCATATATGTCTATTAGAGGTACTAAATTTGCAACATCTGATGAATTCTATTTGTTATGCTTTGATGAAAAGACTTCATGCATATGTTATTCTATTCACCAAAAAATACTTATGGCCCTCTGATAAAAGCTAGAAATATGTGTTAACCTTGTATATCAGTATCATTATTGTGTTCTTTTGCACATTTTTTTCTTTTAGATTTGTAAGGTGTCTTCTTTAAAAGTTTGATATGATTTATCATTGCAGACTCATCCCTTATTTGCTCAACCTTTTAGTATGCCTTGATGATGAGTTGATAAGCATGATGTCCCTCTCATAAAACAAAAGGGAAGCATGTTGGGCTCAAACCTTATGGGAGCCCATTTCACCCCACATGCTGAAATTTTGAAAATGATGAAACAATAATAAAATATGTACCTATATCTGCACAGTGAACAAACAAGTTAGATAAACTCGAGCATATGATAGATGTATTTGATAATCCTGTTGTTTTTCTTGGACATCTATGGTATGCTTGACTGTTATAGTGCACATAAAAATCAGATTGTATGTTTATAGAGGTATGTGCATATATTGATTAATGATCCCTCATTGCTCTAACAACACTCCTCTCAAATGCAAGAAACTAGGAGCAGCAAGGAAGTTGAAGTTGGTTGCAGGACAAGTGAAAGATTGACAAAGATGAAGGTAAACTCAATTGAGACCAGCCATTCAGTCAATGACGGGTCCTTTTTCCCTATATGTCCATTCATTTCTATTAATATCTATAAATGTATAATATTTACTTTCATTTGTGTTAAAATAGTTAGTCTCATGGCTTGTGTGAGACCTTATACATTTATACTATCAATAAAGATTAATTTTTTTGAAAAGATTGTACAATCTTTCTTATGTTGTATTCATCAACATCAATGCAATTTAGTAATGTAATCTTCTAATTTTTTTATGCACATGAATGCAATATAGCAGAATAAAAATACACCCTACTTTTCAATTGAAATTTTCAAAAGTTCTACCTGATTGAGCTATTAGTAAAATTAGGTAACATTTTTGGCAACATCTGCTATATGTTTTCCTACTAAACATCATGACCAGTTTCCTAGGCTTATCTATTGGACACAGAGTCATTTAGAAATCTGACAAAACTTTGGAAACAAAATTGGACAACTTCTGTAACTCCCTATATCAGAACATGATACCTTGGAAACTTATTGAAAAACCAAATATGCAAAAAAGAAGACTACTTAACTATGTTGAACAACACTTTAGGAATTGAAAACTGCATCTAGAAACCTATTCTAACCCACCCTAACCATAAAAGAAGCTAGTCAAACAAAACTATTGATTGGCTTTGCAAAATAACACCCCTTTCTAATCAACAATGAATGCATTACATGATTATGTATTGCTGAAAGAACATGAAACACATGCAAATATTCAATAGACTGTTGCAATGTTTCATGAAAGATGCAAATAAAATCACTTACTCCTTGACTTTGTTCATGCCTATTGTTGTCCTGGACTAGACAAGTGAGCTGAATTTGATTACTTCTAGCTATAACTCCAAATTCAACTTTTTCTTCAATTGCATCCTCATGCTTGGGTGTAAACATGAACTTTGGTACCTTAGTAGGCTCCAAACTAGCTAAATATTTGATAGGACAACCCCTAGAGTGAACAAAATTTGAACTGCCATTGCTAGCTGCTTCACTTTCTTCCAACTTTTCATGGTTGTTTTGCTTCAAGGATTCACCTTGCATAATAAGTTGTCATGTTGATTCCTCCTCCATGGTCAGTGGACAATCCTCTTCCACTAGGGTAGCTAAAAACTCATCAAAGCTATCAGCTCTTGGAAGGCTCTTAGGGACAACTGACTCAATTTCAAACTCATCATTATCATTTAAAGAAGTACACTCCAACTCATGCTTGTCCTCTTCAACGAAGGAAGGAAAAAGTTCAAAAAATGAAGAAACCTCTTGAAACAAACCTTCATCTGATAAATCAACTTCAAACTCTATTGTACAGTAGAAAGGAAGCTCCTCTAACTAGCTAAGACCTTCTAAAGTAGGTTCATGAGAAATTTCCTGACTTGAGAGAATGAACTCCTCTCCATCAGGACCATATTCCTTCTGTTGCTTAAACACTTGTTCAATCTTGTGAACCTACTGTCTTGGCTGAACATGACTGTCAACTGCTTCAACCTGGTCTGATTCCTTGTTATCCAACTTTGAACAAAACTATTCCATTATATTTGAGCACATCGCTTCATAAAGCTCAACATTAACTTTTTCATGCATAACATGCTCAAAGATATCAAAGCTTATACCTCTGAAAATAGTGTTAGGTTCAGTTTTATATTCTTGTTCATGGTCTAAGACTTGATTTCCTTGTTGATGATCATTAATCAACAACTCACCATACTGTTTGATCTCTTTCGATTGTTCTAATTCTGCAGTTGGGGTGATTATAATCACACCACCTTCATCATGTTGAATGAATGAAGGTAATGCATCAGTCCAAATCATAGAAATCTCTTGTTGATCAGTCTCTCTAACATATTCATCCTTCTATCTTGGCTGAACCATTGAAGCAGTTTCATCATTCTTTACCAAACAATGAAGCTGATTGATTAGAACATTCAAGGATTCATCTAGAAAAGTGTTTTCTTGTTCAATCCATTTTTGTTATAACCTATATTTCTCCATAGCTAAATGAACTAAATTTATGTTTGCAACCTCCTCCTCCTCTTGTATGTCAGATGCTAGAACCTCACAAGGTAGAGTAGATGGCCTTTCCAACTTGGACTCTTAGGAGTAGAAGCTTGGGTGAAACTAGGAATAAAAGGAGTTGTTTGGGTTTTATACCTTTGTTGGCATTGATAATATAAGTAAGCTTGATTAATTTGCACCTGAGCAGATAAAAACTTCATTTTCTCCTCTTTAGCAACTATCTCTCTTTCAAGACTTTCTTCAAATTATATTATTCTTGTCACCCACTCTTGATCATAAACAAAGGATTGATCGGTCAACTCTTGTTGTTGCGAGATAATCTCTATTGCTTCTTGATGTCAAAAAACATCCAATAAATGTGCGAGAACACCTTACTAAAATCACTAATCTCCATATGTTCAAGCTTTTGGCTCAAAGCCCACAACACATGGTCAAGATTTTGGATCAAATCCAATACATTCTAGTAACGGTGCTCTTGAGGCTGATTATGTGAATAATCATGTTGGTTGGCATCAAAAACTTCTTACTAGAGTTGATTTTGATCATATATTGGTTGATACGATGATGAAGATGGGATGGGTGGGTGGTAAGCATGTTGAACATGTTGGTTATTTGTTGTTGGTAAGTTGCTTGGACTAAAAATAGCTTTGAAATTGTTTGGATATGACTGATAAGATGATGTAGGAACAACACTTTCATGAAATGGTGAATGGTATGGCATATTTACATGATACATTGACATGTTTACTCATTCAAATACTGGAAAATCATAAAAAAACATATCTTCTTGCTGAAAAATATGAAACAAATGAGCACTTGAACTGTTGAAACCAATAGATAAGCTCTCCAGAGTTGCTAGGTATGTATTTGAACACATCAAAAGGTAGAAAACAATTGTTGTACACACCAAACAACAATGAATTAATGGATAAAAGAACTAAGAATCAGTTTGTTGTCCCACCAGGCATGCCAAAATTGTTATCTACTGATATTGCACTCTGTTGAATATGAAATTCAAGAATTCAGTGAAGCATGGGAATGATCCCAAGGTGTGGGTACCTCATGTGAGATCAAACCTTCGAAGAAGGCTGACTTCCTAGCTCGATATCACCTAAAACTAACTTACTCTACTTTTTTGATAGGGAAAAGGGGTAGAGAAATACATAAACTGAAAACTGAAAGTGAAATTGAAGGGTGATACACCTAACTGAAAATGACTATGAAACTCATAATTTTATGCACTTGCTACAATGACAAAAATTACACTTGCACAACTTATTACTATACACTTTTGCATAAGTGATTCACAAACAGGTTCTAGTGCTCAGACTCCTAGCAGGAAGATAAATTCACAATTAGAAAGTCATTTACACCTTTTGACACAATTTGCAACATGAATTAGTATACTTTCTACATAAAGGTTCTAAAACCTAAGACAAAGCTACAAGGAAATCAAAATTACCTCACAAATAACTTAATCAATCAATTGGCTAAACATAATAATGCAAATAAAAAGTAGGAAAAATATTCAAGTCAATAATATCCAAGGCCTTCACTGTATTTCATATCCAAAAAATGAGTTACAAAAGCATTCAAAAATATGACAAAGGACTCCCAAAAGTCACTAAGCCTCAAATTTGCATAAAGAAGAACTAACTCAAAATGAGTCCAATAGATGACTATATGCATCAAATCACTCCAAAAACCACTAAAAGAGGTTCTAGAAATAGTTGGGGTTGGATGCCCCCAAAAAGCCTAAAATCTAGCATCCATATCCACTCCAAAAAGGCTTCAATATGCTTGAAAAGCTCAATTTTGACCCAGTCAATCATAAAAGCATGCAACAAACCCTCCTAGTTGCTCTCAAATCCTCAACAAGGCAAATAAAAGCTCTCCTATATCTCCTCTTTATTTCTACAAACTGATTCTCAACTTCCCTATATGCTTGCAAGGCATAATTACATAAACAACCCATACATACATTAACAAACATGACTCCTTCATTTTTGCAAAAAAGAGCATTTTGATTAAGTGTTTTATAATAACACTCAATCAAACGCTTTTACATTTTGTGCTAAATGTAAACATTGATGCAAGGGTCGACTATACATGGGTGAAATTCATAAAGCCATACGTCTTTAAGGGTCAAGACAAATACAAGTATACATAATGTTTAAAAATCATAAGGCATAAAACTTTACAAGTTTTAGCGCATGGGGGTATTAGTTGCTTCATATATCTTAAAAAATAAAAGGTGAAAATTCACCTCAAGCCATCGGCCCCTATAGGGTTTGGAAACCCTAGACACAAAACCAAGCCAAAGAAAGAAAGCTCATTTCATTTAACACTTTATAGTTTCTCGAAGAAGCAAGCATCGAACGAGGAGGTTTTCTAAGATGTTTTCTTGGCAGTTCTGTAACTTATAGAGACATTTTCAAGCACCTTTGCTTGACAAAAATTAACCTTAGAGGCTCTGGTAAGTATTTCTGGAAACATTTCCTACATTTCCTTAATTTTCTATAGAAAAATATGCTTGAAACCGAGCCCATTGGTAGGAAAAATGAATACAAGTTCCACCTCTTGTGGCTCTTCTATTGTTTCTTTGATTTCACCTATAGAAATACTAATGCATTTTTTGTATTTTATCTCAATGGTCATGGCCACATCCTTGCAGGTACCAAGAGATTTCCAAAACAACACACAAACTTTGGTAAATACTCAAGGGTTTTGCTTGTCTCTTTGGAAAAAAGGATATAAATCCTTCATTTCAATAGGCCGAGGGTTTCATTGGTTCTTGCTCATATTCAAGGGTCTTTTTGCATTTCACTATAACTATGATCTCTTTTTATTTTCCTCATCATGATAAGAACATGCAAGATTATAATAAGAATGAGATTTCATGAAAAGGTGTTCAATTGTCACAAGAGCTAACTTGGTCAACTGTTCCACAAGGAAAGTTGCTCTGTAAATAAAAAATGGTTTATTAAATGATTCCATGCCACTGCACAATACAGGTATACTCAAATATCTACTCATCTTTTTCATTCCTTCATGAACACCACCCTTTCTTAACCATGGTACTATCTTGTCGTTGCATCATTGAAAAGGTATTGATTGTATTACCAGAAAAAGTATCTTTGTTCTTATTAACTGTGCCTTTTAACTTCATCTTTATGCTATGCTTGGACTGCTACCAAAGACTTCCATTACTTGTAATTTTCACACTATTTGTATCCTCATACACTTTCCTACTAGTTTTCATAAAGACATCTCCCCTATGAAATGAGACTGCAACTAGGCCAGTAGACTCAGAATATGATCTTGTATAATGGGTTGTCATGTAGAGGATTAACATCTCTCTTGAAGGACTGTCACTCTTTATTTCACCATAAATGGAAACATCGTAAAACATAGATTGTCTCCAACTATCCAACCATTGATGTCCCCTGTTCTTAGACAATGATGTGTAATGTCTTGCGTACCTCTTGTCAAATTTTTCATTTCCACCTTTTATGCCTCTTCACTAGGCTTCTGAACCGTGAACTATCTTCTCAATTCATTATGGCACTATCTTCTCAATTCATTATGGCACTATCTTAACATTGTCATAGCTTATTCTTTGACCTTATCACCTTGCATATTCTCATTGTCATCTCAACTCCATCTTTTATTATATAATGTTGTTTTGACATTACACAATCTGCCACTAAATCTTCCTTAGCACAATCTCTGCTCTTGTAAGGTGTTCATTGATCAAATGAAAACTTGAAAAAAATAGTTTACTTTCCTTGCATATGCTCCTACACTTGCATATAAGTCTATTAGAGGTACTACAGTTGCAACATCTGATGAATTCCATATGTTATGCTTTGATGAAAAGACATCATGCATATGTTATTCTATTCACCAAAAACTACTTATGGAAATCCCTCTGATAAAAGCTAGAAATATGTGTTAACCTTGTATATCATTGTCATTATTATTTTTTTTGCATAGTGTTTTCCTTTAGATTTGTAAGGTGTCTTCTAAAAGGATAGTCTTGTGATTTTAAAAGTTTGATATGATTTATCATGGCAGACTCATCCCTTCTTTTCCCAACCTTGTAGTATGCCTTGATGATGAGTTGATAAGCGTGATGATTTTACACTCATATCCCTCTCAGAAAACAAAAGGGAAAAATGTTGGGCTCAACCCTTATGGGAGCCCATTTCACCCCACATGCTGAAATTCTTAAAATGATGAAACAATAATGAAATATTTACCTGTATCTGCACAATGAACAAACAAGTTAGATAAACCCGAGCATATGATAGATGTGTTTGATAAACCTATTATTTTTCTTGGAAATCTATGGTATGCTTGACTATTACAATGCACATAAAGATCAGATTGTATGTTTATAGAGGTATGTGTATATATTGATTAATGATCCCTCATAGCTCTAACAACACTCCTCTCAGATGCAGGAAACTAGGAGCAGCAAGGAAACTGAAGCTGGTTACAGGACAAGTGAAAGACTGACAAAGATGCAGGGCAAATCAACTGAGTCCAGTCATTCAGGCAATGATGGGTCATTTTTACCTATATGTGCATTCCTTTATGTTAATATCTATAAATTTATAATATTTACTTTCATTTGTGTTAAAATAGTTAGTCTCACGGCTTGTGTGAAACCTTATACATTTATACTATCGATAAAGATTACTTCTCTTCAAAATATTGTACAATATTTTTTATGTTGTATGCATCAACATCAATGCAGTTTAGTAATGTAATCTTCTATTTTTTTATACACATGAATGCAATGTAGCAGAATAAAAATGCACCTTACTTTTCAATTGAAAACTTCAGAAGCTCTACCTGATTGAGCTATTAGTTAAATTAGGTAACATAACAATCCTCATATTTTGCAATGTTAGTATCATCTACTAAATGAAAAATCTATGAACTAAAGAATTACCTTCACTACCTAGACCCATTGCATGATTGTACCACTCGACAATTGATCTTGCATCTGTTAACTTTACACTATCTTTGTACTTTAACTCTTATCGTGCTAAGGCTCTTTTGATACATGCACCTGCTCCATCATGCTCTCCCTTTCCATGCCCGGCCTCTGAGAAGTTCCACATATGGGGAACACCACTAATCCTATGCATCATGCTTAACCAATAAAACCTTCTAGAGTTCTTGAATTGTGATGTACAGTTATCTAACCATGTGATATGTTGACTGAATGATATGCCCCTACTAGCTAGATCAACATAGAACATTTGAAAGCAACCTTGCACAAACCTTGTAGAATGTGTGTGATCATAACTAATGTAAAAGTGATACTCCCTCAATACTTTCATGTTATCATCTGTACTATAATTTGCATGAATGAATTATATATGCACAAATATAGCAACCTATGAGAGGTTGTAGTACTATGATTACATCTCATTCTGTGGATGTAGTGTTTAGTTCCTCATGAAGTCCACAACTGAAATGATTCTATGAAGTGGAAACGTGTCCTTGCATAACTTGAATTGTGAGTCCAACCATCGAAATCTATGTGTATGCCTTGCATACTCATAGACCACCTAATCATAGAAAATTCCCATAAACTGATACATTGGAATCTTATCACTGACCAATTCACCCTTATTTGCTTCTTTCTCGTCTTTTAGACTATAGGCCACTGTCTTGTGTTTGCCAAATTCCACAATTTTGTTTCCAATTATTTATGTGTGTACTAGCCAGGTGTTGGCAAATTGGAAAATGTTGCATGCCACCACAATGATCACATGTGCCATCCAAACATGAATTGTAAAAAAATTGACCATCCACTCTTTCACATAAAATGGAAGATAAGAATTCCCTTGAGGATTTAGGTGGAGGCCTTATGTTACATTCTTGCAAAACATTGTTAGTATGCATATCTACATATATATGTTGATAAACATCATAATGGTTAAAAAACTCAATATGTAATCTACAACAATGAGTAGTGTGTGTGTGATTTATTTTGACATAAAAAGGCTATAGCATTTCAAAATACCTTTGACATATTTTAATTTGAGGAAACTTCCGTACAAAATCAACAAAAATTTGGGTTTGAGTGGTATCCAAATAATGCCTTAGATGTGGCTCTCAGATTTGACTACCAATTCTCCTTCTTACAAAATCTCTTTGATTGGGAGAGACCCTTGTGCTATCCTTCCAATAATCTACTATTATAGATCTCAAGGCTTGTGCAATTGTTTTATCTTTCTCTGGCACTCTACCTGAGAATTCCCATAACTCATTGCTATTTGGATCCTCCACTCTTTCACACCTTCCTTTGGATCTCATTAGAGATGATCTACTTATTTTCAAGGACTTACTTGTATTTGTAATGTTCACCTTGTTCCTTGTTTGATTGCTTAACAATTTTTTTGTCATCACATGTCGTGTAGCACAACTATCCTCCATGCGTGAGGTAGAACCCACACTCTTGTATGCACTCATCAAGTTCTTTACAATGGAATTTTCATTTAGAGTCATTCAAAACTCTTAGCCCAAGAGCCTTCATAGTGGGCCTAAATTTGAGTTGCCTCATCATTTCAGTAAATAGTTGACATCTTCCACCCTCACTTAGCTTCTCAAAAAATAAACTCCATATCCTCTATGCATATATTTGACATGTACGTTTTGGAATATTATTAGGCATCCATTTCGAAACATTGGAATCAATATCAATAAAAAAACTAGGTTTTCTATGCAAAACTTTTAGGAGGAGTTCTCAAATGTAAATTTGTGGCAATGTTAGGAATGTCAACAACATTGGGGATAGATCGTATACCTTCAATCAGAGGTGCAATTGATGACATACCTTGAGATTAACATGTAAACAATGTTGTACCTCCAACTTGAGATGTCATATGTGGAGTGCCTTCAAATAGAGATATGTTTGTTGATGTACTTTCAAAACCCAATGTTGTTGATAGTGTGTCTTCAATTGGAGATGTGATTTCCGGTGTACTTGGAAAACCACATTTTGTTGTCGGTGTGTCTTCAACTGGAGATGTGCATTGAACTTCACCTATGGTTGATGATGTGCCCCCAAATTTGAGATCCATTTGTGTCCTTCCACAATTTATTTTCATTTGTGCCCTTTGTGCTACCAATTGGACATCTCTCTTAGATTGCATGAGAATTTCTTGTTGTATGGGATGCAGTTCCTTTGCTTCATGAGCTTGAATTTTTTATTCTATACTCCTTGCATTTTTAACTTCATGTTCTTCTGATGTTAGAGGCTTTGATCATTTCCTTGGCATGGCGTTGAATGCTACATGTTCAAAAACACACATAGAACAAAAGTAAGTAATGCTTTTTATGAAACATATTGATATCATTGATTACATTGCATTTTATGAAACACACCAAAGTATTTTATGAAAGAAGTGTAATGTCACAAAATTGCACCTAGGGGAAATTCCACATTTTTGCATCTTGCCTAGAATTTATGACACCTTAGAAACATTAATGGAAAAATCCCATGAGTCATAATTTCATGATTCTGACTCCATGTGACACATGGCGAGATGACAAAAGCCTGACAAGGCATTTCCCAAAAATCTATGCTTTGGATGCTTGTGTGGCATGCGGATGTCTGCACGACGTGCTAGTGTCTTGGTGGTTTTTTTAGTTTGAAACGACACATCTAGAAACCCGACCCCTTGACACGTCTTGGTGGTTAGGTCTCTAATGAAACAGCTCTACACCACCCTTGCATGCATGAAAACCCCCTTTTTGCTCTCATTTTGGGGTTGAAAGTCATTAGTAGAAGCATTGTCACTATTTTCTCTAGTCTTGGTAAGCTCTATCCTTGAATAGCAACACTTTTACAGGTGAAGCCATGCCGAACTGAGGTCCCTCCAGTAGCTATAAGCTCTCAAGCAGCTACTAGATCTCAAGCAAGCACATAGAGGTGTGCCTGTGTGCTCCAGAAGAGGGTCTTGACCTATAGGTAACGCTCTCTCTCCCTATCACTCTTTCTTATTAGCTCATTTACTACTTTGTGGTGCGTTCTCTACTCCAAAGCGGGTTTTGATTTCACCACACAATTTTTTTACTTCCTTTACACTCTTTTCCAAACTTGGTTATCTATGGAGGTGGAAACACCAAAAATGGAGGTCTGACTAAGGCAGGCCCCTATACAGCTTCAACCTTTTCCCCTTGATCTTTTTTGTGCAGGTTACGAAGTGAAGCTTGGGATAAAGGTTCAGATGCATGAAGGTAATCTTGTTTCAAGTTTTTTTTTGTCTTCCTCAGTTTCTAGCTTTCTATTGATTATCTAGTCTCTCACACTCTTGATCCAAGTCTAGGAGTGAGATTCAACTCCACTCGCTTGAGCTCTTGAGGACTTCATGACTTAGGATGCCAGCACACCTTTCTAGATGATAGTGTCCTGCGTTGGCATCCTAAAACTGCACTAACGTCTTTTGGCCGAGAGCTCCCCATCCAGAGGTGGAAATCTCAAAGTCTTGCTCTCTCGAGGTCTAATATTTCATTCCCACTTTTCTTCACAGCTTCATTGATTCATTTAAGTTGAGGTTTTTAAGGGAAGTTCATTCCCTGGTGATCTCTTGAGAATAAACAAACTTGTGTGCAACGAATCCCTCTTATATCACATTTTGGTGAATGCGACGTGAACCGTCGGATCTATTTTCATAATGTCACATAGCCATAACAATTATTTGTTTGAACAAGATTTTGATATGTTGGAAGATTCTCTATATGATTTCCTAGAAGCACTCTCCCCTATCCGTAAATCTTTTGAACAAACTCCTTCCTTTCTAGCTAAAGAGTCGGTAAATGTAATTATAGTTTTTGTGGCTCCTCCAAGCCCTAAGAAACCCATCATTCATGTGACCTTAGCTGAGCCATCCCCTAGAGAGGACTATTCCATCTACGAAATTTCATGTCATAGCGATCCATTGAACATATATTCGAGATTCGTGAAAGCTACTGAATCTACTTCTTATAATATCATTGGGAATACGTACAATACAAGGATAAATAAACAAAACTTGGAACAAAAAGTTGTTGTTTCTACCTTAGAATTGATTCAAACTCCCACTTCTTTACCACCATCTCAACTTAACCTTTCTTCAGCTCCTAAACCTGTGATCAAAGCACCAGGAGATTATGATCTTGTTGAGCAATTTCACGTTACTCCAGTAAAGATCTCACTTTGGGATTTGCTTTAGACCACTCTATTTTATCAAGAGATGTTGCAGGAATCCTTACATAAGATTCTCTTTCGTGCCTCTTATAGGCCTACGAATTTTGATGCATTGATGGCACATATTCAAGTAGATTCCTTGAATATTATGTTCCACCCACAAGAACTCCCGCTTCCGGATGTGCAAAAATAAGTGAAACCTTTGATGATTATAGTAAATGTTAACATCGGTATTAGGTGTACCCTCATTGACAATGGATTAGCTCTCAAAATTTGAGGTATAGACCTACTACCTAAAATTAAGGTTGATTCATCTTCTTTAGCAGCTTCTTCTTAGTATATTCATGGGTTCAATAATGTTGGAAGTCAAGCTCTATGTACGATAATTATACCTTTGCAGTTGGGTCCCGTTACCTTACCTACATTGGTTTATGTGATGCCCAGTCCATTACCGTATAATATTCTTTTACGGAGACCTTGGATTCATGATATGGGCACAATAACTTCTACCCTACATTGTTCCTTAATGTTTGTTGCTAACAATCGAGTGGTTATGATTAAAGTAGACCCAAAGGCTGTGCGCCTTTGCTTGCTAGCCATTGCTGGTCGTAAACCGCTTGTATTCCCTCCTTAGCTATTGATGTTATGGAATGTTCTTGATTGATACCCTCTGTGGAAGTCATTCCCCAAGCAAGTATCGACCAAGACAAACCGCAAAAGAAGAAAATCCAAAATCTCCTTCATCTTCTCCTTCATCTCCTCAATCAAATTCTCTCTTAGGTGATGATTGGGGTTCCTTGAGCTTCTTCGAGCTCTTCATAGCGGAATATAAGTCAAAACCCTCTAGTATATACTTTATAGGTTCTTCTAACATGGAGATGAGTGGACCTCCCGTTGAAGAAGAGAAGTGTGATCATATCTAGGAAATCCCTCCTCCCCAAGAAAGTGGCCTCACTCCCATAAAGGAGGTTAATGTTTGTGAACCGAGTAAAGGAAGTGGGACCACTCTCTTAGAAACTTTTGATGTTCATTGGTGGAACGAGACACTCTACGTGGAGGCTCTCCCTCTTGAAGTTCTACAAACTTGTTACGGGTTTGGTTATGAACTTGCTTCTCATAATGGCTATGGGAAGAAAGACCTAGGACATATCGAGAAAGGAATACAAGTCCCTATCTAGTTTAAGCAATGACAATGCTATCTAGGTTCGGGATGCCCTATTGAACAGTCTAGACAAAAACCTTTGTCGAGTGTTAATATGATTTCAATCAAACCGTTAAGCTTGGTCCATCTTGAATTGATAGAAGAAAGAGGACAAGCTGAGAAAGTTCCTATGGATGTCTTCTCTTCAGATGAAGTTTTAGGGGAATTTTTGGGTGCTTTCTCTCGGTTGCCTCCTTATCATCACAAGAAACGGTTCTCGTATTGCTTGCATAAACAAGCGTACTTTGAGGAATCTATTCTGAGCATTGATGAGGAAGAAATTCTATCTCATGTCAGTGATGATGTCCTGATACCTCATCCCAAGGACTACAACCCTCTCCTTAAAGGAGATACTGTCAAAGTTCCCATGGATCCTAAATCTTTAGAAAAGGTAATCAAGATTGGAAAATGTCTCTCTTCTAGAGAAGCAGATGAACACTTTGCTCTCCTACATGCTCACCCTGATATCTTCTCTTGGACGTATGAGGATATGCCTGGTATTGATGAATCCATAGTGGTCCATAATATCATTCTATGTCCCGAGGCAAAGCCTGTTAAGCAAAAAATTTGAATGATCAATCCTAGGGTAGCTTTAATGGTCAAGACTGAGATAGAAAAATTGTTGAAAGCAAGCTTTATCCATCCTATTGACTATTCTCCATGGATTTTGAATATAGTCATTGTTAGCAAACCTGACGGTAGTATTTGTATATGTATTGACTTTTGAGACCTTAATAAGGATTCTCTTAAGGATGATTTTCCATTACCTAATATAGATATGATTGTGGACTTGATTGCAGGCCATGCATTGTTATGTTTTATGGATGGATTCTCGGGTTATAATCAGATCCATATTAACCTGGATATTCAGTACAAGATAGCCCTCACTACCCCTTGGGGTAACTTTTGCTATGTGGTCATGCCCTTTGGTTTAAAGAACACAGGAGCGACTTACCAATGAGCAATGACCCTGATATTCCATGATTTCATTCATAAAATCTTAGAATATTATGTTGATGACATCTTGGTAAAATTCGTAAATCGTCAAGTTCATGTGAAGAATCTTTTCCTTATCTTTGAAAGACTTTGACTTTACAACATGAGATTCAATCCCCATAAGTATGTCTTCGGCGTAGACGCTGGAAAGCTTCTTGGGTTTATAGTCTCTCTTCATGGAATAAAAGTTGACACAAATAAGATTGATTTTATTGTTAACATGACCCTCCCAGGGAACATCACCCAGTTGCAAAGTTTATAGGGGTAGATTTAGGAAATTCGTAGATTCATATCTTAGTTGGTTGATCGTACCCTCCCTTTTACTCGCTTATAGAAGAAGTATGTTCGTTTCATATGGGATGAAGAGCATCAGAAATCCTTTGAATCCATCAAAGCTTATTTGACCAACCCTCATGAACTGATGCCAACTATGTAAGAAAGACCTTTCTTGATTTACCTTGGTGCATCATCATATGCTTTGACAGCCTTGCTAGCTTAGTATGATGACGCAGGAAGGCATCGAGTGGTCTACTCCATTAGCCACATCCTTGTCGATTATGAAACTTGTTATTCATCCATGGAGAAGCAATGCCTTGCTCTTTTGTTCGCTACATACAAATTGGGGCACTACCTCCTCCATGCTAAAACTCATGTCATAGTGAAAACAAATCTTTTGAGAGATTTTTTCTCTAGCCCTGACCTCGCTGGAAGATTAGCAAAGTGGGTTATGTTGCTTTCTAAGTTTGATATAAAATTTGTCACTCATAAATTGGTAAAGGGACAAGAGTTTGTTGATCAATTAACAAACGCTCCCTCATCTCGTTGCTTCCCTAGGTTGGATCTGTTCCCCGATGAGAATATTTTCATAATTAACTATGACCTCGAATAGAAGATGTACTTCAATGGATCAAGGTGTCAAACTAGTTTTGGAGCAGGTGTGGTCTTGATTTCCCCCCGAAGGAAAACAAGTCCCCCTATCCTTTTGATTGGACTTTCCTTGTACTAATAATATCATCGAGTATGAATCTCTTATTCTTGGTTTACGTTTCATGATTATGTTAAAGATTAAACATCTTCGTATACTAGGTGACTCTGAACTTATTGTGAATTAGATCACGAGAACTTATTAAGCTAAAAAAAGTAGATTGTCTCGATACCGAGACCTCGCTTTGTCCCTTCTTAATAAACTTTCCTCTTTCACAATAAATAGTGTCTCTAGGAGAGAAAATAGACATGTGGATGCCATGGCAAGCGTTACTTCCTTGGTACCTTCAGAAGAGGATACAAAGGAATATCACTTTGTGGTTCAGGTCGCGTGAACCCCGGTGGTTCCTGATCAACCCGAGCTTGAGTCTTTGGCCTGTATTCATGCAGACTCAAGAGATTGGTTCTCTAGTATCTACAATTATTTAAAGATTGGAAACTTTCCTAGTGAGGCGATGAAAAATGATTGCACTCATATACGAAAGCTTTCAGCACATTACGTCATCTTATTTGACGTTCTTTATAGAAAAGGTTATAACGACTTGTTGCTAAGGTGCCTCACTAAAGAAAAAATACCCCTTGCCCTTAAAGAAGCCCATGCAGGCTCTAGGGGTGGAAATTTTGGTGGTAAGTCCCTAGTAAGGAAACTAGTACACATGGGATACTATTGGAAAACAATGGAACAAGATTCCTTCAGTTTTGACAAAAAGTGCCTTCAATGTCAACAACATAGATGCCTTATCCATGCTCCTGCTCAAGAGTTATAGAATCAAACTTCTCCTTGGTCATTTGCAAAATGGGGATTGGATATTATTGGAAAAATATCACCTCCTTTTTCCAAGGGACATATCTTTATCATTACCACTACATATTATTTCATAAAATGGGTTGAAGCTATTCCGCTCCAATCTACCAATGTTGAAACTATATGTAGCTTCCTCTTAAACAATATCATGTCATTTTGGGTTGCCTGCTACACTTGTTTCTGATAATGGTACACCATTTAAAAACAAGGAAGTAAAGCAGTTCTTGGAGAAATTTCAAATTCAACACAAGTTTTCTACACCATACTATCCACAATCCAATGGTCAAGCAGAAGCTTCTAATAAAATACTTGAACTCATTCTTCATAAAACATTTAATAAACATGGTAAATATTGGCATATTCAATTAATGTATGCTTTGTGGGCTTATCACACAAGTGTTCATATGGCAATGGGAACAATGCCTTATAACCTCATGTATGGTGTCGAAGCTATCATGCCTTTGAAGTTGGAAATTCCATCTTTGCGGGTTTCCCTTAGGGGGTTGATTGACGATAAAACATATCAAACTAACCATTTACATCAGGTAGAGATGCTTGACGAGCATCATTTATAGGCCCTCGATCATCTTAAATCTTATCAATGGTCTTTATCAAGATATTATAATCAGGGTGTGCTTCCTAGGACCTTCAAGCTAGGGGACCTGGTTCTATATGAAAATTAGTGAAACGTAAACGCGCCCCCTGATCAGAAAGGGAAGTTTAGTCCTAATTGGTTAGGTCCTTACATCGTGATTTCTATGTACAGTTTGGCTACCTACAAATTATAATTTGTGGATGGAACACCTTTAAAAGAGCCTATTAATACGATACATCTTCGTCGATACTATGCGTAGTGTCCTAATGTGTCACATGTATGGTGTTCTCCCTAAAATTTTATAATACTATATATGTTAAAATTTTCTCATTTTCACACCATGAAAACTTTTGTGTTTATGACGTGACCATGTGTGTGTGTGTGTAATAAAACATAAATATATGTGTCTGACTATGCTATATATCCATACATCACATTACATATTTTAAATTACTCAGATCATCATAGTATTTAATTAACATGTAACCAAAAGTGTTTAATTAAATCATGATTAGCATCTGATGAAAACATACATCCATATAATCAAATAACATCGGTAGCATGAGCATACATGAAAATGGAAAACATACACATGAAGAAAGCCATGATATTGAAACCAATATATACATATATATATGTCCAATGTATGAATCAAATGTCATGTACATGTATCGGTCCACTACTACAAAAAAAAATGAGTGGCTACAAAATATGTGTTTATACAAAAGATCTACAAGTATATATGTGTATTTATATTTGACTACAAAAATGATGAACAAAAGAGGGACTCTTATCCCTATGGTGAATGGCTCCCTGAGCCCTTTGGCTGTGGTGGCCACTTTGGTACTCTAGGAAGAGGTTGCATAGTCGTCTATGACTGGGATCAATCCAAGCGTGATGCAAATAAGCCCACCCATAGCCCTCTCAGCTCCCCCTATAGCAAACATATATCCATCTTCACCTAGATCAGCTCCTGTTGTAACCACTGAACATCTGTTAGGATCACAACTATCGATTGTGCATCAAGCTCATCAATGTGGCTCTAAAGGGAATTGCGTGCCACCTCGGTGACATCATCCCTCGTAACTGGTGCACTCGCTTGGCGAGCATTGTTCGTACCTCCCCCAACAACTAATTGAATTTTCCCTACATGGTCATTAGCTCTACAATCAGTTGTACGACCTTTGTGCCTTGCTCCTCGTACGCGGTCCTCAGATGCGCTACCGTCTCAAAAGTGGGGGCATACCTCCCTGCTAAAACCGGTCAGTAGGCCTCGAGGAATTTCCCCTGGGTCAACATAGCTGAGGCCACCTCTGAAATACACTAGGCTATGAACCCAGTCCATCCCGGTACATCCTCTGCAAACACAAAGAGAGAAATAGGAATTAATATCACATGGCATATATAAATAATCATAAATAGGAAGATAAAAAGTATAAACATGACAATAATGTACTATATATATCTCGATTCCCTAGCTGCCATGTGGGATCAGGGTATGGGTCGATGCTAGGGCCCATACCATCAATATCGGTGGCCAACCCTAGCAACACTAGTGCTATCATTGTTGGGATAGTAGGGACTGGTGGCGCTGATAAGACAAGGGTAGTTGTGGGAGGATCTAATCTCCTCCGTCGGCTCAGCCTCGTAGACACTACCTCCTCCTCCTCCTATTTCGGCTCCTCCTCCATGCCACCCTACTGGTGACATCTCCTCTTGTTTGATGAGGTTTGGTGGGGCACGACCTCCTATGGGCTAGGGTCCCCTCTTAGAACACCCTCATCAAAAATTGGAGCAAGACGGTGTGTCTCCCACCACCGTGTGAAGTCTTCTACTACCCCGACATTATCTATCATCACCATGGCCGATAGATCATGGTCAAGCTCATCATCGTCTGAGAAGATGATGTATGTGATGAGGGTGGGGGTGATCTCCCACCCTTGATACATTGTGGTGTGCCTTGGTGTATGTGGGCACATCGGGCGGTATGGTTTGAATGCAGGCATGCTGCCGAATGACCCAAATCCAGTTATAAGGAACAATAACAAAATCATGATGACCAACCAAAAATAAGTCCTGTTATAGGTTCCTTAGGAACCTAATATTGTCAAACCACTTCAAAAAATGGTAGGGTCTCCAACGAACCTCTCTTGCGGAAACAGTGTCAAATTGTAGCCTCCAAAACTATAGATCCCCGAAATGCCACTGGCTTGTCATGTCATACTAGTGGGCCATCACAACCTAATACAAACATCATTGGGGAAAACCAACTAGTTGAGTGCACATGATGTGGGAAAAATCCCACACCTGCAAAGGTGTGCATGATGTGAGACTGCGGTACTCGTAATGCACATACCGCACAAGCTCCTGGTATAGGTGCGCCAGCATGCTGCACCTCCAGGTAAAAATGGTCTGATGCTCTACCATCTCCCTAATAATAGGGACAAGGACCCTATGAAGGTGCGAGCCTCATCCGTCTATGGTGATGCATAAGGCAACTGTGACCACCATCACCTGGAGTAGCAATGACACTGTAGTCCTCGCCTAGTCATACCAGTGGGTGTAGATATGACCAGTGCCATCGCTATCGTCTGTCCTCCCTATGTAGTAGAGGACACCCTCACTACACTTCCGCACCAATTGGGTGTCATCTAGGACTACCCACCACCTGCAATTGGGTAGCCAGAGGATTTGATAGATGTCGTGGAGAGTGATAGTCATCTCTCCACATGGAAAATGGAAAGATGATGTGGTGGCATCCCACCACTCCATCAAAGCGGTGAGCATCCTCTCATGGTATTGCATCTCTGGCATAGTGAATACGTGCTAGAGACCGACTCACTCCAGTTGTGTGATCTTGTCCTGGGAAAGGTGATCCCGCTACTCATAGACAGGTTGGAATGCTCACTCTCTAGGATGCTCTCGTATCTCCAAAAAGTCCTGCAAAAAAGTTAAAAATTCTAAGTCATAAACATCACAAAGAAATGAAAATTTTTTGAAGGACAAATGCACACCGAGTAGACATGTGCACGTCGCGTTTGCATCCCAGACCGCCATGGTCACCCAGAGGATGCCAACGTGTCCTTAGGATGACAATGCAGACCCAGGACCCCAACATGTGCCTTGGATGACAGCACGTATCGAGGACACTAGCATGAATTTTAAACGCCTGTGCACCTCGATGAGTGGAAAAATACAAAAAATTAACTAAAATGCACAAAAAAAAGGCTTGGAGGCCTACTTGGTCCACCTCACGACCCTTGGTGATGTCCTCATGTAGGTACTCTAGCCTTGGTGCCTCGTACTCTCTCATGATAGGCATTTTTCTAACTTTTCTCTCACAAAATTCAACAATTTGCTCGCAGTGAATAGTGAAAATGACCCTTCTAGGGGCCCACCTAGGTATATATAGGCCCCTCGGGGCCCATTTTCCCTAGATTTTGTGGCTCCCCAGTTTCTCTTGACTTTACCCCACCACATTGGGAAAAAACTCAGGAGGTGACATATAGTCACCTCTTGATCATATTTTTTCCTCCGAATTGACCACTTTTTCTTGATCATTCTTCTCTCCACGATATATTCTTCCGATTTTTCAAAACTGACTCAAAATTTTAAGTTTTGCAGGGTACAATTTTGAATGATTTTCATGACTGTGGTATTGATACTTGTTGAGCTCGAAAGCTGGCGACATCCTCAGTACTAGTTAGCTTGACCTTGGTGACCTCTATGATCCCTCTTTCTAGCACGCATTCCTGTAAAATCTAGAATTTGGGTGAAACTTCTCTTCTCTACTTTAGTGAGGTTGATTTTTTCCAAAATTGAGCCCACTAAAGTGGGGGAAAAATGTAATGTCACAGAATTGCACCTAGGGGCAATTCCATATTTTGGCATCTTGCCTAGCATTTATGACACCTTAGAAACATTAATGGAAAAATCCCATGAGTCAAAATTTTGTGATGTTGACTCCATGTGGACACATGGTGAGACGACAGAAGCTTGACAAGGCATTTCCCAAAAATCTACACTTTGGACACCTGTGCGGCGTGCGGACATCCACACAGCGTGCTAGCGTCCTAGTGGTTTTTTGAGTTTGAAATGACAAATCTAGAAACCTGACCCCTATGAAACATGACCTAGCAGTTAGGTCTTGGATGAAACGGCTCTGCACAACCCTTGCATGCATGAAAACCCCCTTTTTGCTCTCATTTTGGTGTTGGAAGTCATCAGTAGAAGCATTATCACTATTTTCTCTAGTCTTGGGTAAGCTCTATCCTTGAATAGCATCACTTTTAAAGGTGAAGCCATGCTAGACTGAGGTCCCTCTAGCAGCTACAAGCTCTCAAGCAACTACCAGCTCTCAAGCAACTACTAGCTCTCAAGTAAGAACATAGTGGTGCACCTATGTGCTCCTGAAGAGGGTCTTGACCCATAGGTAATGCTCTATCTCCCTATCACTCTTTATTATTAGCTCATTTACTACTTTGTGGTGTGGGCTCTACTTCAAAGTGGGTTTTTCTTTAACCACACACTTTGTTTACTTCCATTACACTCTTTTCCAAACTTGGTTGTTCATGGAGGTGGAAACACCAAAGACGGGGGTCTAATTGAGGTTGGCCCCTATACAACCCCATCCTTTTCCCCTTGATCTTTTGTGTGCATGTTACGAAGTGAAGCTTGGGATAAATTTTTGGATGCACGAAGGTAATCTTGTTTCAAGTTCTTTTGTGTCTTCCTTAGTTTCTAGCTTTTTGTCGATTATCTGGTCTCTCACACTCTTGACCCAAGTCTAGGAGTGAGATTCAACTCCACCCGCTTGATCTCTTGAGTTCTTCATGGCTTAGGACACTAGCACACCTTTTGGATGGTAGTGCACCGTGCTAGCATCCTAAAATTACGCTGACATCTTTTGGCCAAGAGCTCCCCATCTAGAGGTGGAAATCTCAAAGTCTTGCTCTCTCGGGGTCTAAGATTGCTTTCCTGCTTTTCTTCATAGCTTCATTGATCTGTTTAAGTTGAGGTGTATAAGGGAAGTTCATTCCCTAGTGATCTTCTAAGAATAAAGAGACTTGTGTGTAACGAATTCCTCTTATAACACAAGAAGATAGCGAGCTATTCAGAAATATGCTTCCAAGAAATGTGGTCTCATGGTGATGGACATCAACATGAGATCACATTTCTTTGAGGAATTCTTTCAAACAGTTCACTACCTACCACATTTTCTAAACATGTCTACCTATGTATCTTATCAAACATGTTTATACTACAACATTTTTCATACATGTCTACCTCCATACCACAAGAAAACTAAGTAATGCATTTTTTCAAACATATCCATACTGCTGATTACATTGCATTTTATGAGACACACCAAACATTTTATGAAACATATTCATATCGCTAATTACAACACTTCATATCTTTAAAACTCAAACGATTACTTTACATTGCATAACTAACATAACTTATGAAACATTGCATATCTTATCAAACATTGTTGTCCCCAACCTAGGGTTTATAGCAAGCTTAAAAAACCCATAACTTTTGATGCGTCTGGTGAAAATATATGAAACTTGGTACTAATTTTCTGTAGATCTATGTGCATGTGATGATAAAAGGAGGGTTTCTAAATCATCATTTTGTGTGAGTTATTGAGGATAATTTGTTTAATTTTGCAACTATACTATGTAAAACCTAGTAGTTTGAGGGATTTGTACAAAATTGCTTCATGTAAGCGTTGATCAATGTTAAGAAGGGTTTGAGGGGAGTACTTGGAGTGTGTACAAGTGCTTAGGAGCAAATAAGTGTCAAACCAAGGGTATAAGTTGTTGTCACCTTTGGAAACTAGATAATCTTGTGCTTATTGTTGTCGAAACCACATTGTGATTGTCAACCAATCCATTAAATACATGAATTCAAATAAGGGCTTGTGATGTTATATCTTGGAATTATTCACTATTTCTTTGGCAATGAGGTAACTTAGAAAGACAAAAAACATTTTCAATTGCACAAAATTTTGCATTTTTTATTTCTTAGAAAGGTAAATGGTATGAATGAATGGAAAATTGCATTAACAACTATATCAAGTCACTTGACTTTATCTAAGCGCATGATTAAGGTGAAAGTTTTATGGCACACAAAATTAATAGAAACTTGCATTAACATTGATGAAATCTATTAGGTTTTCCAAATTAGTTGAAAATAAAAAATTCCCCACAACCATCACTAATAATGAATTTGAATCTATTATGTCATGTTTTCCATTTTTTATCTTCAAGCTCCTAAAAATTAAACTTTTACATGCAGGATCCATCTAATTTAATGTTGAATTCTATGTGTAATGATCAAGATTAATAAAATCATCAAATGAATGGTCTATAAATTGTCAAAACAAAACAAAAAAACTCAATATAAACATCTACCCAAAATGAAATAGAGTGAATTCAACTAGCCATGCTGGAAATGGACTACTATAGGCAATGCAAATAGAATTCATAAGAGAATTTGCGTTACGTTGATGTCGTTTATATAAGTTTAATCATGAATTCATCTAAATTATGTCATGTTTTTCATTTTTTTCTTAAAACTCATAAAAATTAAACCCTTTTATGCAACTGCCATTTAAATCAATGTTGAATTATATGTCTAATTGTTATGATAGAGAGAGAGAGAGAGAGAGAGAGAGAGAGAGAGAGAGAGAGAGAGAGAGAGAGAGAGAGATAAGAGGGATAGAGTTATCCAGTTAGGGTGGGGGGAAAACCTGACAATGGGAGAGGGGTTGGGAGTGATGACACCTATGAGATACAAAAAGACCAAAGGGGGAGAACGAGAGAGGGAGTGTGGGAGAGGGGGTTGGAATGAAATATATTTGTCTAGGTAGGGTGGGAGGTACATGAGACCTAAAAGAGAGGGAGTGTGAGAGAGGGGATTGGAGTGAGATAGATTAGTCCATGTAGCGTGGGAGGGAGTGAGACCTGAGAGAGAGAAAGAGACTTTAGAGGGAGAGAATTATTCAGTTAGGGTGGGGGGGAAAACCTGAGAGAGGAAATGGGAGAGAGAGGTAGTGGGAGATAGAGGGATGGGAGACCTAAACCATCAACCCTAAACCCTTAAACTCTCTACCCTCAACATAATACCATCTACCCTCTACCCTCAACCCAATACCCTCTACCATCAACCCTAATCCCTCAAATCTCTACCCTTAACCCTTAAACCCAACTAAAATCTCTACCCTAATCCCTCACCCCTATAACCTCAACCCTCAACCCTTCAACCCTTGACCCTAAACCCTAAACCCTAAACCATCAACCATCAACCATCAACCCTCAACCCTTAAAAGCTCTACTCTCAGCCCAATACCCTCTACTCTCAACCCTTAAACCCTTTTAAACCCAACTAAAATCTCTACCCGAATCCCTCAACCCTCAACCCTTAAACCCTAAACCCTCTACCCTCTACCCTCCACCCTCAATACTTAAACCCTAAACCCTAAACCCTAAACCCTCTAACCTCTACCCTTAACCCTTAAACCCTAAACCCTAAACCCTTAAACCGTAAGTTGTAAATCGTAATCCCTCTACCCTTAACCCTCTACCCTCAACCCTTAACCCTAAACCCTCAACCCTCAACCCTCTCTCGCTCTCAACCCTACACCCTCTACCCTCTACCCTCAATCCTCAATCCTCAACCCTCTCTCTCCCTCTCTCACTCCCTCTCTCTCTCTCCCTCTCTCTCCCCCTCTCACTCTTGTTTAAAATGAAGGTAAATTTGTAGCTTAAAACTTGTAAAACTATGTGATTGTAGATCTAAGTAAGTATTCTTTGTCACAATTATTTGTGGATGATTAATTTGTTTAGATCATTTTTTTAAATGATTATTTTCTTTAGATCAATTTTACCAGTTGTAGAAATAGACAGAAGATTGTAGAAGAATGTAGACATAAGATATAAGTGGCAAAACATATACGTGGAGAAACCCTTTCAAGAAAAAACTCCACTAGAATCAATAGTGCTTGTATTATTTAACCTTAGAATAATATTGCAATAAAACTGTATCAATCCTTGATTGATATGCTTCCTTTTCTTCAACAATGCTTCTTCACAACCTGCAATAAACTCTCATGAAACTCTCTTCAACTTGCTGCAATTAATAGACAATAATGAGCATGTAATAACTCATAAGAGTTATCAATTACAAAGCATAAAGCTTCTCTCAAAAACCTATGCCTAGATTTGGCAAGTTGAGTTTCACCATGTAAACAGAAGTCAAACCAAAGTCTTCCTCAAAGTTGGTGCCCCAAATTGATCACTTAACTGAACTCTAGTCAAGAAGATATCTTGGAAGCTTCACCTCAAAGTTGGCACCCAAGAATGGGCCCACTTAACTAAACCTTGTAAATATTTTCTCATGCAAAAGGTGTCAACTAAAAGATGCCAACTTGGGTGCCCAAGGTGGACCCAAGTCAATCTTAGTTAACTGAAACATATCTCTCCATCAATTTATGCAAACAATGTGCATGATTGATCATCCCCATTTAACTGAAAGTATCCACCTATTATTTTTAATTCAACTTAAGTCATTAGTCAAGTCAACTAGTATACAACTCAAAACAACTACATGCAACTAAAGATAACTGCACCATAACTGAACTGAACTGAACTAAACTAAACTAAATTGAACTAAACTAAACTGATAGTGCCACTCCACTCATGTAAATATCAATCCCTATTTTGTAGGAGCAAGACATGCATTACTAAAGTGTTATCAATCCTCCAAACAACTAACTAAAATAAGGTGGGTTCCGCCTTCCATTTGGGCGCCCCATGTGCTCCTATTATTTAGGAACTCATATTGGACACCCCCACATGTTCCTATTATTTAGGAATAATTACAAATGTCAATTTACATGTTCATTTCATTTGAATTTAATCTCTTTCTAATCCTAGTGTTGGGAAACACTTTCGAAGGACTTAGCATATACATGAAATATGTTTAAGATTGCAATTAAATGGCATCCTATTCCTAAAATTCTCCCACTTGACATTATACATTAAAAATATTATAAACAAGGAATCATTATTATAAATCAATATAGGACTCAAGGCCAATGGCCTTCCAGCACCAAGAGACAAGAGTAACCATCTCAGCACATGTCTCTAACCATAAGAGAACTCAAGCCTCACCTATGTCTCCAAGTATCCATGAGTACCTGTAACCAACCAATCCATGCCAAACTCCAAATGCAATATAGCACCATGATGAAGTAATCACACAAATGATCAATGTACCCAATACAAAGAGAACTACTACAATCAATGTCAAAACTCCAATCATAAATCAGGAACACAAACATGACATACATGATCTAATCAATATGAATATAACCATCATATCAAAAACAAATCATGACACCTCAACTATATACTAAAGAATTCCTGCATGGCAACGAAAGATATCAACATATCCAAACCACATGAATATAACCATCTTTTGTTAATGAAAACAAAAATGCCAATGAACCCTCACTGCATAGAAGTATAAACCAAGAGTCCATCCATGACACCAAAAATCACTATAGAAGATCATTCACCATCAAATGGTTAATCCACATCACTTCCAACAACTCCCACTGAACTGTGATACCGAGTCACACATGGCATCGTGACTACCATCCTCTCCATGAAGATCATCCAAGTCTACACACACAACTGCAATGCCAATAACATAACAAGTAGAACCAAAATCTCCAAGCCAAGAATATACCTACAACCGCCAAACCATCATAAACAACAATGGATCCACATCATTTCCAATTGCTCCCACTGAACCGTGATACCAAGAAATCTCATGGCATCATGATGCACACATCCAACACCACATCACTATCATAATCTCACACCAAACTTGTGAATCCAATCTCTCAATGACACCATGATAACACAATAACACAATAGTAAAAGCTCCCACTACAACCAAAAAACCTTCCAACTTTTAAGAGAAAGGCATCCCAAACCCTAACCAACCATTAGCTTTGATACCAAATGTTGAAAATAAAGGTAAATTGATCTAAATAGAATAATCATTTACAAAGAATTGATCTAAACATATTAATTATGCATAAATAACTGTGACAAATAATATTTAATTAAATCTACAGTCACATAGTTTACAAGTTTTAAGCTAAAAATTTACCTTCATTTTCAAAAACTCTCTCTCAAGTCTCTCCCTCCTACCCCCTCTCTCTCTCAGGTTTGTCTCTCTCCCTCACTCACTCCCTCTATCTCTCTCCCCTCTACCCTTAACCCTCTATCCTCTCTGTCTCTCAAGTCTCTCCCTCCTACCCCCTCAACATCTCTAAGGTTCTCTCTCTCCCTCTCTCTTTACCCTCAACCATCTACCATCTACCCTCAACCCTCAAACCTCTACTCTCAACCCTCAACCCTCAAACCATAAAACCCTCAAACCTCAACCCTCAACCCTCTACCCTTAACCCTTAAACCCTTAAACCGTAAACCATAAACCCTAAACTCTCTACCCTTAACCCTTAAACCCTAAACCCTTTAACCATATACCCTTAACCCTCTACCCTTAACCCTTAACCCTCTACCCTCTACCCTAAACCCTAAAGCCTCAACCCTCTCTCTCTCTCAACCCTACACCCTCTAACCTCTCTCTTCCTCACTCACTCCCTTTATCTCTCTCCCCTCTACCCTTAACCCTCTCCCCTCTACTCTTAACCCTCTACCCTCTCTCTCTCTCTCTATCTCATTTCTCCCTCGATCTCTCCCTCCATCCATTCCTCACTCTCTACCCTAATCCCTCAACTCTATACCCTCAACCCTTAAACCCTTAAACACTCAACCCTAAAACCTCAACCCTAAACCCTTAAACCCTCTACCCTCTACCCTCAACCCTAATCCCACAACCCTATACCATAAACCATTAAACCCTTAAACCCAACTAAAATATATACCCTAATCCCTCAACCCTTAAACCCTCTACCCTCTACCCTCTACCCTCTACCCTAAACCCTTAAACCCTAAACCCTAAACCCTAAAACCTAAACCCTCTACCCTCTACCCTAAAACCTAAACCCTCTACCCTCTACCCTAAAACCCTAAAACCTTAAACCCTCTACCCTCTACCCTTGACCCTAAACCCTCTCTCTCTCTCTCTCTCTCCCTTTATTTCTTTCCCCTCTACCCTAAACCCTCTCCCTCTCTCTCTACCCTAAACCAAACCCTATAGGTCCTCGAACCTATGCCCTCAATTATCAAACCTCTACCCTAAACATTGGATACTCAACCCTCATCTATCTATGTCACTCCCTCCTCTTCTATCCTTTTATCTATCTCACTTCTCTCTCCATATCTCCCTCCATCCATTCCTCCCTTTCTACCCTAATCCCTCAACCCTATACCCTCAACCCTTAAACCCTTAAAAAATCAGCCCTAAACCCTCAATCCTCAACCCTTAAACCATCTACCCTCTACCATCAACCCAATACTCTATACCCTCAAATCTAATCCCTAAAACCTATACCCTCAACCCTTAAACCCTCAGCACTAAACCCTAAACCCTCTTTCTCTCTCTCACTCCCTCTCATTCTCTCAATTCTCTCCCTCCAACCTTAGAGAAGGGGAGAGAGAGAGAGAGGGGGAGAGAGAGAGAGAGGGAGGTGGAGAGAGGTAGTGGGAGACAGAGGAATGGGAGAGAGATAGAGGGAGTGATAGAGATAGAGGGAGAGATAGAGGGAGCGAAAGAGAGATGGAGGGAGTGGGAGAGAGATAAAGGGAGTCAGTGAGAGAGCGAGAGAGAGACCTGAGAGAGGGAGAGAGGAGGGAGGACTGAGGAGAGAGAGAGGGAGGGGTGGGAGGAAGATACCTGAGAGAGAGAGAGGAGGTAGGAGGGAGACCTAAGAAAGAGAGAGAGACAGAGAGAGATAGAGGGGTAGAGAGAGAGACATAGGGTGGGACAGAGAGACCCGAGAGAGAGGGAGAGGGAGACAAAGTGGGAGAGAGGGGGTCAGAGGGAGAGACTTGAGAGAGTAGGAGAGATAGTGAGTGGGTGATAGAGGGATGGGAGAGAGATACAGGGAGTGAGAGAGAGAGAGAGACTTGAGAGAGGGAGAGGGGGTGGGAGGGAGAGGGAGTGCCTGAGATAAAGGGATGGGACAGAGATAGAGGGAGTGAGAGAGAGAGATAGAGGGTGTGAGAGAGAGATAGAGAGAGAGAGAGAGGGGTGGGGGAGATACTTGAGAGAGAGAGAGAGGGAGAGAGATAGAGGGAGTAAGAGAGAGAGAGAGGGGGTAGGAGGGAGAGACTTGAGAGAGAGAGACTAAGAGAGAAAGATAATGACCTAAGAGAGGGAGATGGAGTGAGAGAGACAAAAATACCAGAGAGGGAGAGAGAGAGGGAGTGTGAGAAATGGGGTTGAAGTGAAATGGATTTATCTAGGTAAAGTGGGAGGGAATGCAACCAGGGAGAGGGGATTGGAGTGAGAGAGTAGTCTAGCTATCATGGGAGGGAGTGAGACTTGAAAGAGAGAGATATTAGAGGGATAGAGAGTTATCCAATTAGGGTAAGGAGGCAGAGAGCATATGAAAGGTAAAACCTCAACTATCTATCTACTATCATAAACTACACACTCTCAGCATTATCAAACTGGTCGACCAAAGAGAGAAGCAAGTTATATTTTCTTCAAAGCAGGTCATTTGGAGAGCGCCAAATTTAGCACTTGCCAGATGAAACATCACATTTGGTGCACACCAAATTTGGCGCTTGCCAAATGTAATATGCCATTTGGCACTCACCAACTGACCTGCTTTGGATGAGTGAATTGACAGGATTTTCCAAATTTCCTCATATTTTCATCTGTGCTCATCATCACATTTGCATGTCTTTAAATGTAAGCTTATAAAAAAATCGTGATGGCATTAACCTCTCTCTTAGCTATCTAAATATATAATTCCTTTTTCGTTTTGATTCAGTTAAGGTTTTGATCCATAACTTCTATTGTAAATGCGTTTGTTTTTTTGTCAAAAACCAACATGTGCTAGTTTTAGGATAGATTTTTACTCATTCATCGACACATGAAACAAATCACATTTTTTAAAACTAGACTCCATTCTACACATGATGAAAAAAAAATCATTTTTTTATTAGTTTTCAAAAAGTTTAGGGGGGAGATGCTCAAATTTCATCTTTTCAAGATGTGTCCACTCTCAAAATTCATAAAATATTATATATTCATTAAAAAATATATTTGAAAGAATGAGGATAAACTACATGGTGTTAGCTAATTTCTCACTGTTTGGATTTTTGAAATTCTAAAAAAAAGTTAATCAAAAAGGGGGGAGCCCTCAAGCGCTATGATATTATTTTTGATAAAAACAGGACCTGTTTTGCACCCCCCTTTTGGAGACCCTTAATCTTCATTAATTTCAAAAATAATTAGTAGCTTAGAAACTAGACTTAGAGCACTTCAACTCTTGTTCTTGTTGCATCTTGAAATTTTGAGCGTAACTATCTTCATTTTCTCGTGCAAATCAGATTTTGCCGATTTAAAAAAAGTGGCATCTTAAGATCCAAAATTGTGTCACAGATCCATGCAATTACCCTATTACATGATGACATGTACTGGGGAGGTATGTAACTAGTAAATAATTATAAATATTACATGTGAATAACATTTTTATATGAATGGTATTCTTATATCTCTTTTTGGATGTTGAATAGGTTAATCTTGGAGCTTCGATGACAACACCACCTAGTGGAGGTGGACATCAAATTTTCACTCAGGTGATATAGATTATACATTGTATTTCATTATTGAATATTGTTTAATGACTTGAAATTTCTAGATAGTTTGTAACTATGCTTTGCACTTTTTAATTAATTTTATTTTAGGTTGTTATGCACTTCATAATCTATGAATTTTATTTGTTCATGTTTTTTACCTCAAAAAATATAGGCTAGTAGCATCACTAGCTTGTAGCATACTGTTTCACTCTTATCCTCCTAACTATCATCACTAGCATACCATTTCAATAATCTATTAATAATGTTGTTTTATTTTCAAATGTTGCAAGTAGACACTCCTCCCGATGTTGATAGGGTAATGGAGCATGGTGTGTCTACTCAAATACACAACTCAATGCCTTTGATGGGGGTATGAGGTAGATTAGTAAATTTTAAATTACATTTGTGGTTATATCTCTTTATTATTGAAAAATCAAATAATTATTGATTTGTATTTTAATTTCTATCTAGATGGTTTCTATAGGACTTTGGAATGCCATTGATGTGGATGAGGAGAGAGATCATTTGGAGGTGGTAAGTGATTATTTTGTTAAATATATCATTTTTTATAATGTAATTTTTATATATTAATGTTTATACTTTTTATTATAATAGGTATGGCTCCATGAAGAATTAAATAGGACTAGTCCTCATGTTTGAATTAGATCACCATCATACGCATCTCCATACCCCCGACAATCAAAGGCCACCCGTGATCTATTTTCTTCACTTGAAGGGGGGTGATTATTTATCGGGGTTCTTTATTGTATGCCTATATGGCATTTTTGGATATATATTTTGTATTGCATATATTTGACATTGTAGTCCTATATGGATTTCTTGTAAGCCTATATAGCTATTTTGTATATATGTTATACTTATATCGACATATATTGATGTATGCCTACATGGCTATTTGGTTAATACACATATTTTTTATTGATGGTGTCCATATTTGCATTATAAATCCATACTTCAATAGATATTTTTATATGGTTTACTTCGAACATTAAAAATCCAAGTGTATTCCATGCACTAGATTCTTTTATATAATTGTAAATATATCTATAGAGTTTGAACATTATTCTCCTTGAAGATTATTTTAGGAAGTGTTTTTGTAACCTTTCTTCCTTTCAATTCCAAGTTCCCAAAAGAACTAGCGAACCTTCCATATTTTCTAAAATAGAGTTATTAACATTAAAAACCTTGAGAAAAACATTATGTGATGCACCTGAGATTGAGGCTAAGGAAAATTTTGGGAAAAATTGCCCACGTAAGAATAATACATGTAGGAAAATAGTTACAAGCCTCTCATATAGAAGAAACATTCTTTCATGTAAGAGTAGTCAATATACTACAAATCAAGCACCCAAAACCCTAATATGTCTCCATTATCTTCTCTAGGTTGAGACAAGGGTAAGATACTATAACAAGGTGATATATGGTGACATGATCATCACACCAACTCTCAGAATTATACTAACTCTATTGAGGATACTAGTCAAGAGGTACAATGCCATAACAATAGTGTTGTGACCACTAATTATTTCAAGGAATATATATCTTCCACATGAACTATTGGGTGAATTGAAAACCTAGCCATGTCATCATTGACATCATCAATCACATGAATATAATAATTCATGATGCAATCTAACACCTAGGTCTCTCTACCACTACACATTTAAGCCCATACTCTCTAGGCTCATTGTAGCATGGTAAGTAAATTCATGCAATTATACAAAGCACTTTCAAGTATGTAACTAAAAATGAGCAACACATTATTAGAGGTGACCTCATACCTCTAGAAGTTTGTGATATAATTCTTGGAAGATATCTACCATTCCAAACCCCAATAGTGGATGCTATGAATCAAAAGATAATATTTTGACCTCAACAAGTCTAAATTATAAGACAAAATAGCTTTCTTCCTGTGTATGCTTCATGTATTACATGTATTCATGTGTATGCTTCATGCTTCTTGTGTATACTTCACATATTACATGTATTCACATGTATGCTTCATGCTTCCTATGTATACTTCATGTATTCATGTGTATGCTTCATACTTCCTGTGTATACTTCATGTGTTCACTCATACTTCCTGTCTATACTTCATGTATTATGTGTATGCTTCATGCTTCCTATGTATACATATATTGCATATGTATACATATACTGCATGTATTCACATGTATGCTTCATGCTTCCTATGTATACTTCATGTGTTCGTGTGTATGCTTCATGCTTCCTTTGTATACTTCACGTATTATGTGTATTCGCGTGTATGCTTCATGCTTCTTGTGTATATATACTTTGTGTTTTCATGTGTGTACTTCATGCTTCCTATGTATACTTCATGTATTATGTGTATTCATGTGTATGCTTCATGCTTCTTATGTATACTTCAAGTATTGCATGTATTCATGTGTATGTTTCATGCTTCCTGTGTATACTTCATGTCTTCACATGTATGCTTCATGATTTATGTGTATACTTCACATATTATGTGTGTTTACGTGTATGCTTCATGCTTCATGTGTATACTTCATGTGTTCATGTGTATGCTCCATGCTTCCTATGTATACTTCATGTATTATGTGTATTCATGTGTATGCTTCATGCTTCTTGTATGTATACTTCACATATTACATGTATGCATCATACTTCATGTATTACATATATCTATTTGTTTGCTTCATGACTGGATGTATCTTCAACAAGATTACTCCATGTGTATTTATGATTACCTTATGCTTAGAAATTATGAAAATATTAAAAACATTGTCTATCAAAATGCTTTCTATGTTGAAAAGCACTAACATAAAAGGGAGAGAATTTTATTTGAGAAATACATCCATAACATCATTGAATAATTCAATTAAGAATAGAACCTTAGGCAATATTGTAAATAAATTAATTTAGGTTCTCACAAATAGTGATGATATGATTTAGGTTGTGAATTTTCAAAGGCGAAGAGTTGTGACCCTTCAAATAGGAAAGACTATGAACCTTTTATAATGAAGGGTGGTGACCATTCCTAGCATATATGTGACCAACTAGACATGTTGGCACTAACAGTTTGGCCCCACAAAGAAAAAATAAAAATTAGTCTACCTTGCAACTTTACACTACATGCATCTGACGATTTTTGGGGCATCAAAAAAACTTTCACCATGACCAAATGGCTTGGAGATATGAAAATTTGAGAGAGGTTATTGTAGATGGAACCAATATGATCATGTATTTTTAGACATAACATTTCTAGGTACCACTGTTTCTAAGTAACAACTCATAAAAGTTTTATGTCCTTTTGCACTTTGGTCTGTTAAGGGAAATTGTCGATGCAATGTAGCATGGAGCGTTTCGACGTGTTGGGGTGTGAAACAAGAGATTGCCTAATGTAAACCTATCCATCTAGATGTGTTGGAACTATCAGTTTGGTCACATGATGAACATAACAAAAAGTACACCACCTTGCAACTTTACATTGCATGCATTTGACACTTTTTCCATCAACTGAAAACTCGACACCACAAGAAAATGACTTGGAGATATCAAAAATTGAGAGATTTTATTGTAGAGGGGCCCTACATGATGCCATACCTTTAAAAAAAATGTTTCTAAGTTCCACGGTTTCCAAGTACAACTCATCAAAGTTTGCTACCTTTTCGCACTTTGGTCTCTTAAGAGATATTGTCAGTGAAATGTAGCTCAAACTATTTTGGCATGTTTAGGTGTGAAACATGACCTTGCCTAGTGTAAACCTACTTGCCCGAATATTTTACAATTTTTGGTTTGGTTGCATGACGAATAGAACAAAAAATACACCACCTTGCATCTTTACACTACATGCATTTGACACTTTTCCATTAACTAAAAACTCGACACCATAGGCAAATGGCTCAGAGATATCAAAAACCAAGAGAGGTTATTGTACAGGGACCCTACATTATCTTTTATCTTTAGACAAAAAATATTTATGTGCCATGGTTTTCGAGTAACAACTCATCAAAGTTTGTTTCCTTTTTGCACTTTGGTCGATTAAGAGATATCGTCGGTGCAATGTAGCTCAGATTGTTTTGACATGTTTGGGTGTGAAATAGGATCTTTCCTAGTGTAAACCTACCCATCTAGATTTTTTGGAATTGTTGGTTTGATCGCATGATGAGTAGAATGAAAATTACACCACCTTGCAACTTTACACTACATGTATTTGTCACTTTTTCCATCAACTAAAAACTTGACACCACGAGCAAACAACTTAGAGATATTCAAAATTGAGAGAGGTTATTGTAGATGGGATCTACATGATCCTATACCTTCAGAAAAAATGTTTCTAAGTGCCATAGTTTCTGAGTAACAACTCATCAAAGTTTGCTGCCTTTTTGCACTTTGGTCTCTTAAGAGATATTGTCAGTGCAATGTAGCTCAGACTATTTTGACATGTTTGGGTGTGAAATAGGACCTTGCCTAGCATAAAAATATCCATTTGGACATTTTGGAACTATCGATTTGGTCGCACGACAAATAGAACAAAAATTATACCAGCATTATTTACATATGTAAAGTATTTTTTCTTCATTGCTACATTGGAAGTCATTACAAAAGATTTCTTATGTTTTCCCAAATCTATTCAACCTTAAATACAAAATAAGTCATATGGTATCAATTAAAGACAATGATTTATAAATTACATGCATTTTATCTTCTTTGAAACTATATGATAACTATTTCAATATTTAATTAAATATTGTCAACAAGCTCCATTTTGCTGAGATTTAGAATTAATTAAGGCCTAATAACAATCTCCAATATTTAATTCAATGCTTGGGAATCAGAATCAATTCTTGGTGGATCGAGAGATAGAAATTGAATTTCCACTGTACACTTTCATAAAACTCTCTATGGAAACTCCCAATTCATAAATTTGGATTGAAAAACCATGATTACAAGGTTAAGAAATGGTTGAATTGAATTTTTAAATGAAACATTACAATCAAAGATTATTGTTTTCTGGAATAAATAATATGTAAGGCTTGCATCCTAAATCAAGGTAACGATGATTATTTATTATAAAATAAAAAATTTACATTAAATAAGTGAAAATATTACAATTATTTTGAAGCAAAATTCAAATTTATTACATGGTGTAGATATGTGAACCAAATCTGAAGTGTGTAGATATGCAAACCTACTCTGATATCCATTTGTCTCAAACTTCTATCCATTTTTAGATTGTGTTTTATTAATCTTTAGATATCCTATGTATTAAATCAGATACCCTGTTCAATACATTTGCTAACCGATCCCAACAATTTTAAGATAAGCAACCAAAATTTAAAGAAAAACTCAATTATGTAGTTGCATTTTGTTTTATTTTTATTTTACAAATGAATATTTACAATTCAGTAAACATCTTTATTTTTATTCTTTTGCAAGGAGTGTTTTCTAACTGGAGGATTTTGTTTTTCTTTTCTCTCCTTATATTTTACAAATGTAAATTTATGAAAACAATGGGAAATTAAGCCTTTATTAATTCTATAATGAAATGATTGGGACCCTTCCTTGTTCATGTGATTCATAGTTAAAATATTTTAGTAGTATTTTAAGGATTATGATATTTTAATGTTCTTAGAGAAATATTACATATTATTATTAAATTGAGAATGTTTTAGTACTAAAATTTCACCTTTCAAAGGATAGAATTTTGTCAATGAGATTTCTATTAAGAATAATATTTTGAATTCTCATATTTAAAATATTCATTAAGTCTTTTTACTTTCATTTTGTTATATGGCTAAATTATTCAATTAGTAATAATATCTTATGGCCATCCTATTGTTTTGAGTAAGTTAGTGAGTCATGTTGTAGAAAAAACTACTCACACACGTTTGGGTTTTATGCTAAATGATTTCTAGGTTTTATTCATCTCTCTTTCCCCTTTCCAAATCATTTTGAATTTTAAAAGTTGGTTTAGTAATGTAAAAGTTATCATCATTTTAATTTTTCTCATTTTTCTACGATCAACAAACTAAAACTTGTAGAGTGATTATATGATTGAATTATTATCAATGTGATTATTAAAAGATTATTTTTCCCTTGAATTAACTCGTGCATTCATTGATTACTCCTTTCTTCATGTTTTTGAAATAATCAATTGTTACATATTTTAGTAGTAGTACATTGTTAGTTTTGGGATAAACGAGTAATTATCTTGTTAACCAGACCTTATCATTTCTTGTAATTAGTTATCTCTTTAGTAACTTGATAGATCCTATCGATTTAAATAATTTTCGTTGCATTTGATTCATATATTGTTCACTCCGTTCATTTTTTTTCTTATATTGTCATGTCTTATATGACAAAGTCAACAATTGAGTTTAATCATTGATCATTTATCTTATTGATGTTAAATCATGATCCTTGTATTAGTTGGATTAATCTGCAACTATAAATTTACATTATTCATTTCATGGTTAATGGACGTGATACATAGAGTGTATGGTACTAAAACATAAGTATATCATTTTGTTGATTATAATAAGTTATACATTATAGGTGTCTATAGCAGGAGAAATCCCATAAATTTCCTTTACTATCTTTTCACTATGGTTCCTCTAAAAATTATATACGTAGGCAAGGCCGTTAGAGATGAGCCCCCCAGGAATTAGGTCTGGACTCTTAGGTTCCCCTGTACTTTTTCTTGAAAGCTTACATTGTGAGTTGGTCTTGTGTTGATAATTGGTCGAATTTTTGGTATTTGTGTTATGTCCTTAGCTGAAATTTAGTTGTTAAGTTGTTTGAATTACACCTTGCAACTTTACACTACATGCATTTGACACTTTTTCCATCAACTGAAAACTTGACACCACAGGCAAATGACTCAAAGATATCAAAAACCAAGAGAGATTATTGTAGAGGGGCCCTATATGTTTCTATGTTCCATGGTTTTTGAGTAACAACTCGTCAAATTTTTCTTATTGTTTTCACTTTGGTCTCTTAAGAGATATCGCTAGTAAGGGATCAATTTGTCATCTTTTTTAATAGTAATTATTAACCTTTGTTAGTGTAGGTTTTTTATTTTCCTTATGTTATGTGATATTTCTTTTTTTATTACACGTATTATTAAGTTTTCTTAGGTTGTTTATGCATGGCTATTATGGGAATGTATGCGACATAATTAATTTTACACGTGTCACTCTCACCCATGTTTGGATAGTTGAGTCTCATACCCTCCTTTGGATTTATATTTCACCTTTCATAACCATTTGTTTGTCTTTACTGGAGTAAGTGCAACCATGTAGTTTGGCATTTACCAAGTAGATAAAACTCCCAACTATTTTGGGTAGTTTGATTTATTACACCTCTTGGATGAATATTCCCCTTATATTTCTATATAATATACAAAACTCACCCCTCTTCTCTATTATCCATACTCTTGTATTTTGTCTCTTAATTTCTCTCTTCATTCCACTATTTTTATCTCTTATTATCTATCAATTAGAGTACATGTGATTTACAATAAGCATTAGATCCTAACTTAAATTCTCATTTCTCATAGAGTTTAACATGGTACAAAATCCTGAATGCTAAGTACCTTCAAAACAGGCCTTTGATTGATTGTCTTTTGGATTCCCACCCTCTTGGTTTCGTGATCTGGAGGAGTATTTGCAGCATTCAAGGCCTACTAAAAAAAGGGATAACATGGAAAATGGGGAATGGGATCAAAATTAGATTCTGGGAAGATCCTTGGCTCTTAGATTCCCCTCTGGCTTGCTTCGACTTTCGGGGGGTGATGATTGACGCTCAAAGATTCTTTGGGTTATATATCTGCGACTATGTGTCCGGCCCTCCTAGTGCTAGGATTTGGAGAGAGCTATCCCTATGCTGCCACCACTCGCTGGAACTTAGTCACCTTGCTAGATCCATTCAGGTGTTACTCTCCAGTATTAGGTTTCCTTCCTATGACAGAGAGGATGAATTCTTTTGGGCTTTAGATAAACAGGGGGATCTCTCAGTTAGATCCGCTTACAAATTGCTGACTAATGAAAGTTTTGTTGAGGAACACTGGAGGAGGGTTTGGAATCGATGCATGATCCCTAAAATAAATTTTTTCTAGTGGACGACCTGCCACAATAGGATTCTAACTCAGGATAATTTGAGAATTCGAGGATTGTGCTTTCCCAATAGATGTTTTCTATGCAAAGAGGGGGAAGAAACTGCTAATCACCTTTTGTTACACTGCTCGTATGCTACTGAAGTTTGGGGGATGGCTATTGAGAAACTTGATGTCCAGTGGGTTATGAGCAAAGACCTCTTATCATTTATTATGGGCTGGAATGGGCCTTTTCTCCATCCTCTGGTTGGTGAAATTTGGAGGCAGACCCCCCCTATCATAGGTTGGTGTTTATGGAAGGAGAGGAATAACCGGGTCTTCAAGAATTTAGAGTGGAGCCCCAAGGAGGTGTTTGGGATTGGTGTTTGAATCATAGAGGAGAATATATCCCTCTTTGATGGTAAACTTTTGGAGTTGGGGCTGAGGGATTTTGAAATAAAAATGGCTAAGGAATGGCACCAGGATTTAAATGCTAATGCCTTTGATAATGCAAAACTTTTAGCTAGGAAATATACCAAATGGGAGCCTCCAGATTGTGGATGGTTCAAATTGAATTTTGATGGAGCTGCTAAAGGTAACCTAGGAAAGGCAAGTATAGGTGGGATTATAAGAGATTCTATGGGAAATATGGTGGCAGGGTTTGCTGGTGGCATCAGGGTTCAGTCGACTCTTGTTATTGAGGCTCGTGCGCTATTCATGGGACTCAAAATTGATGTTTCTCTAGGGATTGTTAATCTCCATATTGAAGGAGATTCCAAAGTGGTGATGGATGTTGTGGAAAAGGACAGATTCATAGGTTGGAATACCAAGGACGTTTTGATGGATGCTTGATTCCTTATGACCAAATTAAGAGACAAAAAGTGACTCATATTTTCAGAGAAGGCAATTATGTGGCGGATGCGTTGGCGAATCTTGGCTCGGGCTGGAATTCAACTAGATGTTGGAGGAATAATGAAAGACTACTGCCAAACATTCAAACTTTGATAGAGAAGGAAAAGGCTTCCATGGTTAATAATGACTTACAATTTTTGGATGACAAGAGCTGATTGGGGGGCCCACTGGTTAATTTGGGTGTGCTGGTGGATAAATGCCAATATTGGTATAGAGTACAGGTGGACTGTTACGGGTAAAGATGAAAAGATGTGGACTAGGGGAAAGAGCATCCACATGTTGGTGTTTTGGGATTGGAGAATGGGTATATCTTATAAAATCATGATGAGATGGTAGGGAGGGAACTTATTTGATGTGATCAAGCTTAGATTTGGTGACGTGATGCGGGTTATTTGGAAGGGCGAGACTTCTTATCAGGTGTGGGACCGTACTGTGTGTGTCACATTTTGGGGAATGGGGTTACTTGTTTTATCTCCTAATTGCATTTGGAGGAGAGAATGTGTTAATAATGATGGGACCATCTATGATGAGTACTGGTCATATTCTAGAGGCTTCGCGCCGGCTAATTTAGTTGGGGGTTCCTTCGGATTTTTTTGGAGGGTTACTAATTCTAGCTTATTGGTCTATCTACATGGGATGTCGTGCCTTTCCTACTTATCCGCCAACTTCTGCCTTCTTCACTATTTTCAAAAAATCATTAATTGTTGTGTCTTTTCTCACTATAGCATATTTCCCCTCCGCGCATGTAAATGGTATGAGGGAGCTAATCACCGTAATCCCTGCATTAAACATCCTTTAGTGATATTTGGCTGTAATGATTACCTTTGGTGTTTTTTGCATTTCTGTGATTTTCCTGTGCAGTCTGGCAGAATGGGTGGTGATCGCATTCGGATAGAACCAGATAATTATGATGAATTCTATAACAACCCTCTAGTTTGGCACATTTGCATGGAGGGAGGAATTGATCTGCTTATGGAACGCTTGGTCGGCCATGATCCTATTCTTTTGGGACAATTCACCAGTTCGTGGAAAGACAGGAGAGTTTCCATTTGCAGGATTTCATTTGAAATCAGCGAGGATGTCATTACGCAGGCTACGAGGCTGTTGTGCGAAGGGAAAAAGTATCCTAAACACACCAAAAATCTAGACCATGAGAGCCTTAAGACGTTCTTCAGAGGTGAGGAGACTCTGGTCAAGAATTAGGCGGGGTTTGAAAGAGCTGAGCTCCCTAAGCCGTGGGACGTGGTCTGCATGGCACTGATGAAATATGTGGCATTGGAAGGTAGGTACAAAACTTGCTTCTTCTATCATTTCCCTCTATTAAACCATCTCAGGCATAAAATTTTGCTTAGCTTTCCATTTTTCCTTCTTATGGACCTAGAAAGTTTGGTGGACAAATGTAATGCGGCGGCCTGTCGTAATCCCTGTGATCTCGCGCCTCTCCCACTCCATCAGGGGCTTATCCTTCACCTATACCACTTTCATCTTGCTCTCTTCCCGCTTAAAGCCATTACTGTCCGTGTTGAGAACATTGAACCCATCTCTTCAATTCATATCTCCCTGACTGAGTCCAAGAGCACTCCTCGAAAGCCCTTTACTAACAATGTGGGGAGTGTCAAAACCAATTCGGCCACCAAAAAGCTTAAGGGTGGGTTAGGCATGGCCCATGCCAGAGCGACGGAAGGGCTCTGTGAGCTAAAGGCCACTCACGCTGGCATGAATGATAATGTCACTAAGTCAAAAAAAAGGTAAGGATAAATGCATGCAGGTTGCGACTGTTAAAGATGGCAAGGGCAAGAATGCGGTTGGAAAAGATTCCAGAGGGGATACGGTTGTGGGGAACACGACACTGACTGGTGGGGAAAGTGCTAGGAGGAGATCTAGGAGGCTGGCCAAGAAAAACAAGAAGAGGTTAATTATTGAGGGCTCGGAGGTGGAGCAGTCAGACAGCAAGGGCTATAAGGAGGAAGAGTCTGATGATGTGGATGAAGACATGGGGTAGAGGCCCCTACCTACTTCGATGAATAGCAAGATTCGTTGCCATGGCTCTGACTCGCACTCTCCATTGGTGAATGAGCCTAGTGGGATTTAGGATAATAGGGATGTTGGGGAGGATTCAGACATGGTGGCGAAGAGATTGAATACACTAGACAAAAGATTTAGGGGTCTGACCCACTTCACTATGAAACTGAGCCACTTTGTTACTAGTGTGCTATCAAATGTCATTAAAGAGAAACTGGAGGGGAATAATAGCCAGGAAAACAAAGAGTGGGTGGGAGATGAGGCGGTCGACCTCTTGTTTAAGAACTGGGATGATGCTAGTTAGTTGCTCCTATTGTTGGTATGTCGGTTGTTCCTCGGCTATTCATGTGTTGTCTATGGGTTGTCTCTGGTTTTTCTGTTAACATTTACTGTTTAGGTCTTGTCCTTTTTTGGCCCTAGTGGCTCATTGTGTGGGGTACAGCGCCCCGTAAATGCTATTTAACTTTTCAAAAACATGGTACAAAGCTAAGGTGTCTAATATAGTTCATTTTCTAGTCCTATTTTTTTAGATATTTGAGACTAATCTAGTAATAATATTTTTATCCAATAAACAAATTATGATCTTCTCTTGCATCCTTAGATGATCTAGAGAATTAGAATAGCTTAGAATAAAAATAAGCATCTCAAATACTCTAGTTTTTAGATATTTTTCTTATGAAATATGGGTGATTGTAGCTTTTTAATAATCTTGGAGGTATGTTTAGCTATTCCATAGCATTCAAGAGGCTAAAGAAACTAAAGATTGGATTTTGTTTCACCAAAATTAGAGATAAAAGGACCCATGTGTAAATAGGGATTTCAAAGATGTCTCTATAAGGTACCTAATATTTCAAAGTATTTTAAGCCCAAATAGACCTCGCCATCATGCTTAGAAGACCCAAAAATGTTAAAGATTGACTATTAAATCATAATTGTTTTAGAAGTTTATTGTTATAACCCAACTGATTTATCTAAAACTACCACTATTTTTTCCAAGCTAATAAACTATCATTTATTTGTATACTCATAAGTGTACTTATATCCATACAAGATAGATATTTGTCCAAATTTGGGACAAGCATATGACCTTACAAGTTAGGAATTTTTCCATGCAAAAAATAAATTCATCTAAACATTCATAATAGGCATCCATCCAAATGGGGTAGGCATCTATCATAAAAGATAGGTATATGACTTGGCCAAATTCTTATACTCATTAGGACCATTTGAGTGTTGAGTCACTTCCCTATAGACCATACTTCCCCATTGGGAGTGTACTAAGGTCGTTATCATTTAGGGGTATGCAATATAATATACAAAGGATTGAATGACACCTTAAAATTTAGCCTAAAGCCTTAGGGAAATCAGGAGAATCCGTCTGAGATTCTTTCTAAGTATCCGATAAATGATTTCTTCTCAAGTTTACATTAAGATTTATTTGTAAGAATGATTTACTTGATTTCTAAGTATGTTGAAAATTCTATTCTCTAGAAATTTCCTAACCTCACACCTAAAATCTTGTGTACTGGGAACCTCCTTCATTCACCAGACTATCTATATACATCTAGTTTTAGTTTCTCATGGGATCAAGGAGTATATATCTAGTTTTAGTTTCTAATATATGTCTCATGTAACTACGTGAGTGGGTACACAACCCTTTCTAGGGTTCAATTTCCTTAGATAGTTCTTCATCGGTTGCCACCCACTTAGGTGGAACAAGGATGAAACCCTAAATTAAAATCTAATTGACCAAAACACTCCCTGGAGGTGTTCAATGTTGAATTTTAGTTATGACTGTTTTCATGTTTACCTAAAGCCTAAGTTTAGTTTTTTTTTCTTTACTCAAATGGTTATAAGGTTGTGTACAAGGTGTATAGTACCCTTATATGAAATTATTTTACTTTATAAGTCTTATAAGAATAATAATTATTTAATCTTACCTAATCTAATTCTTCCCACATCTTGCTAACTAGATCACATAACCATGTCAGATAGGTATAATGGTCCACAATCTAAACCAATAATTGAAATTCAATGTGCATCTACTACACTATGTAAACTTACCATTTACTAAAGGTATATTTCATTATTTCATACTTGCTAGTGATTTGTAACATCTCCTTAAATAAGTTCATATCTCAAGTTGTTTGCAACACATCACTTATACCTCACAACTTATACTTCTTAAGCATTGATTCAATCAACCATGATACGTGATCAACAAAATAATTTCTTAATTAAACAAAATAAGAAAACCAACAAGATATTTTGTAAACTTATCATTATTAAAGGTAACTTGCAAGAACTTGTACACATTATTACCTCACATCAAAATCTCTTATCCATAAAATATATAATCTATAACTTTTTTCTTATCAATTAATTCTATGACATTATTAATAGAATCAAAATTTAATTCACAATGCTCACAATAATTAATCTTATATACCTTCATTCTAATTATAAAATAATGAGATTTAATCATAATATAATAAATATCCAATGTACATAATAAAATACTTAGCTTATGTAAGTTAACACAATATAGGTCTTAAATTTAAGTCCCCAATTGTTTTTACCTACTTATTCATTAATGAGTTCACTAATGTATAATAACTTAATTTCATAAAAAGCAATAATACCATTAATTATAAACCAAGGATCTGAACCTAAATTTTTGTATTTATATCAAGTATTACTTTACCTTTGATAAGAGTGAATAGAACACCATATCTAAAATTATAGCTTGGAAAAGAGAACATTACTAACTAAAAATAATTATAATAATTTATAGTTATAAGATAGGGATGACTTCACTTAAAAAAAAAACTTATACTAAATCCTTCTTTTTCGTTGATTTATTCTTACAATCTATTTCTCTTAATGTTTCGTCATTCACATAATATCATTTGAATCTTAGGTAAACATCACTACCAACCATATTGGTTTTCATACAAAAATATAATTCAAATGATAAATGAAGGGGTCCTAATCACTTCATTTAAAATTTATGAAGGTAACTAAGGAATAAAATCTAAGGTTTCAATAGTAAAACTAGTATATATTATCTATTCTAACCTTTGAAATGGATCATTAAAAAATTAAGAAAAATCATTTTATCTTCTTAATAAATAAAGTTATTTAATAATTAAGTAATAATACTCAATAAATTAATAAATGATAATTTATAAAAAATAAAATCACATAATCAAAACTATTTAAATGAGTAATTTTACCTTTTGAATAATCAACCATTTCTTTACCAAATCTTGTTCAATACTTAACGTTTCTAGGATAAATTCAATATACTAGATTATTTTGTTTAACTTACTATTTCATATAGGGTTGCAAATGATTTATCTTACATCTTTTGTTGAGATGGATAAGAATAAAACATTGAATCAATATCAAATATTAAATAAGTCCTTCCTAATAAGACAATTATACATAACAATTGCTAAATACTCCTATTGAATTATATTCTTATACTATGGTAGAACATCAATTGACATCTTAATAACTATTAAAGATAATTCCATACTTTGCAAACTATTGATAAAACATGACTATAATTTGTAATAAATTTTTCTCTATTGATTAAACAAACAGTGTAAAATGATTAACAATTTTTTTTCCTTTCTAAACTATAAAACTATTGATAACAATATATAAAAAAAAATGTACTAACTAAATTGATAATTTCATAATCAATAATGATAATACTTATTCTAAATATCACGATAATACTTATTCTAAATATCATGATAATTTTCATAAACTAACCAACATTTCCTCATTTATTCTCTATTCAATCATATAGCATATAATATTAATTGCTAAAATCATAATGAGTTGATTTGAAGATACCATCATGGAATCATAGATTATTTTACGAACTTTGATTATGACATGATTCATTTGTAGATGCTTATATGATCATATATTTATTTTTAAATTATCAACTAAATATTTATTAGTCATAATGTTTAATAATTACTAAATAGTTAAACAAATCCACTACTTGTGACTATAATACCTCTAGATATAATTTCTAACCCAATAAAAATTGTTTATAAATATAACATTAAAAATCATCATACCTAATCCTAGAAATATTTTTAAACAATTGTATGAAACTAAATGCTTACAATAGTACAAATATCAAAGAGATGTACACCACACGACAAAAACATACAATGTGAAATAATATATATTTTAACTCAACTTTTAAATATACAACCTTTTCACATCTACCTAGTTCTTATATTAATTTGTTAATTGATGTATAAATAATTATCATCTTTTAAAATGATTTTCCACTTCTATATCATTTATTCTACAAGCTTAACTTTTGTTCTATATCTTCATTTATCTACATTGTACTAATAAAATATACAACTCTTATTGATTTGATATATTACATGTGTAACATATTTTAGTAACTGCTAACCCTTCATACCATCAAGACCTTAGCAAGGTTGTAGCTGTAAGTGGTGAATTAGGTGTAAAGCACAAAACACTTCTTAATACGACATTATATCAAAGACAAATCAAATTTAATCAATTCAAAGCAATAATCTATTGAAAGCGTCATATTGTTCTCTATCTCCCAAGATTTATTAAATCAAAATGGCTCTCAGATTGTGAGTGCACTATGACTGTTAAAATGAAAATTGAAAGAATGAGATGGATGTTAAAGCAATGATATGGAGCTTAATATGATAATACTAGATGATAAATAAACTAAACTAGCATGAATTCACATGGAAACAGATAAATGCAGCTACAGGAGGCAGCCATGGTATGAAAGCTCAATTGTTGGATTTTGAATGCTTGGATGCTTGATGCTTGGATTCCTGCAAAGTAAGAGTGCATAAGTTAAATTATCTAGATCCTTTTTCTTGGTTCAATGAGGCTGTATTTATAGAATTCCTAGCTGTAGAAATGCACAAGGATGGAATTGAGAGGCTTGGATTCAATTTGGAGGATTGAATGGTGAGAAATGGAGGAGATTAAGAGAATTTTGGTGATTGTCTATACCCATGAAAACACCAGGCAAGAGAAGAGGAAAGATTGATGGAGGAGGATTGAGAGAAGATTTTGGAATTTGTCTCCAATTTGTCTCCAAAACTTCCCGTGAAGTTTCAAAGCATTAATTGTGACATATTTTAGACATAATTTAGACATAGGATATCTAATTCATTTTTGAAGAAATATAGATGGAATATTCTTTATGCCTTTATTCAAATATTTTGATTTATTTAAATTAGCAAAAGAAGGATAAATAATTTAATAAAATGAACTATAGAAGTTGTTTATTAAATTAAACAGAAGAATATGGCAATTAATCAATAAAGCGGTTGATCTTTATTTAATTAATTTGAGATTTATGTGATAGAATAAAATAGGAAAATGATAATTAAATCAAACAAAGTATTTAATTTTGTTTATTTAATTAAGATGAGATATAAATGTGAACTATATAAATACATATTTCTATTTATTCGATAGTAGAGGAAATTAGGATAATCAATTAAATAATTTGTATTTAATTAATCAGATGCTCCAAACCAATTTTAGGTGTATACATTTTGCCCCTCTTCTAAGTGATGTGTTTACGCATTGCTGCGAAGAAAATTTTGTTGCTACTGCCAGGATCGATGATAAAAATTAAAAAATCCGTATGCCCCAGACATGCCCCACTGCCAAGATTGATGATTAAAAAATAATTCCGTATGCCCTAGACATTGATTTTCAGATGATTGATAATATGCCCCCTCGGGAGATAAATTAATGATTTGATTATTTTTAGAATTTTTCAAAATTTTATGATTTTCTGATGATTTGATGATGATTCGATGATAAAATAATTTATCTCCCGACAAAATGACGAAGAAAAATAGCCCACAGATGAATTTCAATTAATTTCATGGATAAAATTAATCAAAAGATAATAAAACCCCTAAAAAATTCCTTTTCAAAAGTTATAAATAGTCCAAAAGGTCTTTTTCAAAGTCATTTGCACTTTTGAGTTTGAAAAATCCTTGTGATAAAGACATTTTAGCTAGCTGGAGTAGGATGCCAATTCCTTACCACACTCATCATTTCGAGCGCGTTCGATATCACCGACGGCCGACCGCGTATGGACCTCTGGTACGTACCCATTATCCTCCTCGTATTTCATGAAATTCTATTTTTATGTATTTTATAGCTTTAGGCATATTTTTCCTATTTTAGCGCTTTCAAGCCGCGCTGTAGCGCTTTTAGTAGGTAGATTAACGCTTTGAGATTTAGTGCATGCGTTAAATTCTCTAGCACTTCTAGAGGATAATGTAACGCTTTCGATGATATAGCACTTAGGTAGTGAAATTTAGTGCTTTGATGCTGGATTTTAGCGCTTAGAGAGTTCTAGCGCTTTGATTTGGTAGATTAGCGCTTTCATGGTTTGTCCTAGCACTTCTGGTAAAACGACGCTTTGACGGACTATTTTAGCGCTTCGATGCGATAGCGCTTTGGATGCCTGTTATAGTGCATTGGAGTACTAAAGTAGCGCTTTCGAGATTCAGCGCTTTGGGTGCCTGATTTAGCGCTTTTGACTGATAAAGTAGCGCTTTTGGGATTTAGCGCTTTGGATGCCTGTTTTAGCGCATCCATGTCAGAATTAGAGATTTTGATTTTTTTTTAACCTTGATTTTGTCGATTCCAATCATGTCCATTCTTCGGATTGGTATGATTGGTAATCCAAATTCTTGATGCTGGAGTTTGATGATTTAAATAAGATTTTCTCTCATGATAAGTGAGAAGAAATCCTATTTGTGATGATCCTCATGATAGGCAAGGAAATGATTGAATATCTGATAAATCTCATGATAGGCGAAATTAGATAATGTTTGATGAACCTCATGATAGGTGAGGTTTGTTGATTTTCGCCCATGAATTTTGATCAAAAATTCATACCAAATTTGGAATGGACTTGATAGTAGAATGACTTTTGATTTCTAGACATAGTGCACTGATTGTAGATTTTCCATTGTGATGATAGGAGGATCTGGGTACTCTCTAGATGTGAGAGAGGTTTCCTTAGACGACTGACTTGATACCTCATGTGACACTAGATGAGCTTCAGGTTATAGGTCGATGCGACCTGACTAGTTTACTTGCTATGCCCTAGATTAGGATTAATCAGGGTCTGTTGACTGCTTTGGCTGAGAGGTGGCATAGTGACCACAACACCTTTCATTTACCCACTGGCGAGATGACGGTCACACCTGAAGATGTGTGGCAGATAAAGCGCGTTCTGTTCATGGGGCAGATTGGAAAAAATGATTCTCATGGGGTTGGTGGTAGAGATGCTCTTCGCATAGTATTCCAAGATCAGGATATTGAGGGTTCGAGCATCCGATGGAGGAGGATTGCTGACTCATACGCGACACTACTAGTAGTGCTTGTTGGATTTATTGGAAGTTTCCTTTGCCCTGATTGTAGGTCAAAGGGATTCCTCATGGGTTGGGGCAGGACTTTAGAGAGCATGATGGTACATGGTACTAGATATATGTGGGGGATGTGCATGCTGACACATCTTTATCATGATCTTCATTCAATGGTGTACCTAGGGGCATGCAACTTATTAGTAGGGATGACCTTGTTACAAGTGTGGGCATGGGAGCACTTTTCTATTGCTCGGCCATTTCCAGTGGTAGACAAACCAGTTGGCAAACCCTATCTGTTCAAATATAGAGGTCAGCTTACCCAGGCCCAGATGGGTAAGTTGGAGCATTGGAGGCGGGTATTTGATGATACAGAGACAGTTGCCTGGCGTCCATACTTAGACTATCAGCAGTGGGACGAGGATGGTGCAGTGTTGAGATACCTCTATGATTCTATGTATTTGATCGATCGGACACCTTTTGTTTTAGAGAGATTTTTGTTGTGCCGAGTGTACAGATAGTATGGTATCGTGCAGTGTATGCCACAGGGGGTAGCCCACTATGCTAGGCGGCAGAGTGATATTCCTGATTGGGGGCCCTGTTTGTTGTATGATGTTTTAATGGAGGGATAAAGGGCACTGCAACCATCACCCTGGGACATGTGGAGAGACATTACAAAGGCATCAGTTATAGAGGAGTATGTTGCATTCCTAGCCTTGGTTCCACATCCTCGTATTACTATTCCAAACGAGCCAGCACCGTTACCTATAGAGGAGGATGTGGCAGAGGGTTCTACAAAGAGTGAGGGTGGTACTCTGGCAGGCAATAGCATGGACAACGGTAGTGATGATAGCAGCAATGATGACAACGATGGTGGCAGTGGAGGGGATAGAGGGGTAGGGCCAGTCAGCAATGGTCCATCATCTAGTAGGCCTCGCAAGAGGCGAGCAGTGACAGTACCACCTGTGGACCATCAGAGATAGATTGCAGGTCTCCAGACATAGGTCCAGACATTGCAGGGGCAGTTGGTATAGGCTTGAGGTTTGCTTGTTCAGGCCCAGACTCAGATGCAAGCCCAGGCTCAGGCTCATGCTCAGGCTTTAGCACAAGTTCAGGGACAGTTGGTTGTTGTGTAGACGCAGGTTGCCACATTGACAGCCGAGCGAGATAGTGCTCATCAAATTTTTGAGAGGGCACAGGAGAGAGCGGAAAGCTTATAGAGAGTGGCTGATGGTACCTCAGTGGGAGACTATATGAGAGAGGTTCTACGAGCTGGCTGAGAGGCTGAGTTTTATAGAGGCAAATATCATGATGTTGTGCATGTTGATCGTAGAGTCAACTATGCCCCGTCGAGATCTGGGCGGATGCATACACGGACAATGAGTGAGGGGGTGACACAACCTCCACGCAGAGATCCTAGAGTTCTTGGTTCTTCCAGGGGTGGTGGTGGTACTGGTCCCGTTGGGCCTGTACATTCTGGTAGTAGCAGATCGTAGATGCTATTGTGATACTCCTTTTTGAGACATGATGTATATTACGATGTACCTCATTTTTGATGATGTATCTTTATTTCAAACTTCATTGCATACTTGACATTGATGATATATATATATGAGATGTAGTTGATGTGATTTTATGATGGTTTATGATTTCTATGTGATGGATGCATTTATTAGGTGATTCATGCAATATGTGATGTTATATATGAATGATTTTATTTCAATGTGATGATGCTATGATAAATGTATTTATTTCATGTAATGATTCTATGATAAATGCATGTGTAGAAAACATGATATATAGATGTATGATGTGATGCATGAATTTCTAAATGATGATCTCTACGGATGTTTAGATGTGATAAAAATGTATGGATGGATGGATAAATCCTTTTTATTTTTAAATGTGTTAATGATAAAATGATGATCCAATGATGAATGATAATGGATGATGATGTAATGATAATAATAACATGACTTGCTTTTATTTTAAATGTGATAAAATGTATGGATGATAAATGATGTATGGGTTTAATAAGTGATTAAATACATATGATGTTGATGGATGATAATGTAATGCATGTTTATGGTAAAATGATGATGATGTATGTATGGTATAATTTAATGCATAATTTAATGTGGTGGAGAAATGCATGAATGATGAAATGACAAATCTAAATGATGAAATGATGAAGTTTTTGAAGATTTTGATGATTTTGGATTTATGTCAAGTATACTTAGTCCTATTTGTAGATAAGATAATCATTGATTGGAACCCTTTATGCAAAAAATACTCTGCAGATAATGAATATGATGAATGCAATCTAATTTTAACATGCAACTATATGAAAAACGATTGTTATTTTAGCAGTACTTTTGTGCTTTTTGTCATCATAGAGCTTTTATTGGATGTTGAAAGTGAGTACAAGCATTAATGGTATGTGTTATACCAATAACGACCTGAGTACTTCTTTCATGATTTTTGATATTGCAAGTGAACACAAGCATCTAGGTATAATTTAACCGAGATGACCTAAGCATTCATTGTGTAAATAGGCAGTGATTAATCATTTCAATGTGTGAATTTTGAATGTCATCGGTGATACATTTGCATAGCACATCCCCTGACAATTCATACATTTAAATGATTAACATATAGACAACAAACAAATAAAAACATCATTCTTCTTCCTTGTTTCTCTAGTTCAATACATCAGTGAGTTACTCCAAAGAAATGATAATCAAAAATACAATTTATTTATTTGTTACTTAGCGTGTTTCAATCATTGTTCATATTTTTAGATCATCCATCCTGATTTTGTGAATTTTTTTTGTGATTTTTGAGATTTTGACCAAAGACCCGACCTACTCTCCTATCCTAGGGGTCTCGGGGGCTGATCAAAGATTAGCCTTGCCTACGTTTATAGACGTAGAGACCATGTAGTTCGACTGACTCAAACCTATGTTTTTGGATTTTGCTTTTTTAGTTTTAAATTTTTGACATGTTTTTGGATTTTGCTTTTTCAGTTTTAACTTTTTGACATGTTTTTGGATTTTTCGATATGATACGGATGTTTGATGACCTTCTGATGATGATTGATGTTGCGCTTTGATCTTTGTTTTTGTTTTCCTACCATACTGTTATTTTCCCTTTGGTGAAATCGATGTTTATGTTGCCCCTAGCGATATCCAGATGTTGCCCCAAGCTTTGGAGTGAGACTTGACTATGTGACATGATTTTGATATGGATGCAATGATGGCAAGACTAATGACATGATATGAAATGGTACGGAATTCCAGTTTATGGATCCCGATATGTATCAAAATAGATGGGACAGTTGATCTTAGAATCACATACGATGCTTGTTTCTAGGTTTTCACCATATGCTTTGATTACACTCTTTGTTTTGTGTATTTTTCTCATTTTTCTCTTTTTCTTTCTTTTTGTATTTTCTACTTTTTTTTGTATTTTTGCGTCGCCAAGATGCCTGTTTTCCAGTTTTTCATCAAGGAAACCATTTTAAGAAGTTTGACCCATGCACTAGGAGATTCAAGTATAGAACTTCCTGAGATGGATAGTGTTGATAGGTTCATCAAATAAATCCCCTTCTAAATTTGATAGTTGATATGCTCCTGATCCATACACTGATATGACAACAAAAGGACCAAGCCAATTAGGCTCAAATTTCCCTTTCTTCTCCCTGTCCTGCTGATTCCTAGGGTTCTCCTTTAGTACCAAGTCACCAACTTGAAAGACCCTCGGTTTTACCCTATGGTTGTAACTCCTTGACATTCTCTATTGATAAGCCGTTAGATAATTAATAGCTTGTTGATGACATTCATCCAACAATTCCAGTTCCTGCAGTCTAGATACCCTATAGTCTTCATCTAAAATGATTCCTCTGAGTGATACACGAAGGGATGGAATCTCAACTTCAATGGGCAATATTGCTTTTGATCCATATACCAAGGCATATGGTGTAGCTCATGTTGGAGTTCTGATACTTATTCTGTAGGCCCATAGTGCAGGATTGAGTTGAACATGCCAATCACGTCCAACGTCGTTAACCGTCTTTTTGGAAAATTTTAGAATTATTTTGTTCGAGGCCTCTGCTTGGCCATTCCCTTGAGGATAGTACAGTGTTGAAAAATGATGTTGGATATGAAACTTCTCACATAGCTCTTGGACATCTTGATTTTTGAAAGGTCATCCATTATCAGTGATAATGGATTGAGGGATTGCATACCGACATATTATTTAATTCAAGATGAAAGAGGAGATCTGCTTCCCAATGATGGTTGTAAGAGGTACTACTTCTATCCATTTTGTGAAATATTTTGTAGCTGTGATAATGAACTTGTGTCCATTAGATGAAGATGGATTTATTTTTCCTATCAGATCTAGGCCCCATTGACAAAAAGGCCATGTGGATGTGAAGGGATGCAGTTCTTGTGCTGGTGCATGGATCAGATTGCTATGAATCTAACACTTTTGACATTTCTTGACAATTGATAGGATTCTTTCTCCATGCATGGCCAATAATATCCCAAACGAAGGAGTTTCTTGGCTAGAGTTATCCCACTCGAATGAGTGCCACAAATACCCTCGTCAACCTCTCATACGGTCATTTCAGATTCGTCATGTTCTAGACATCGGAGTAAGGTACCATCAAGACCTCGATGATAAAGTATGTCTGCGATTAAAGTATGTCAGGTGGATTGGCAGATGAAGTTTCGTTTTTGGTTCCTGGAAAGGTCAGGAGGAAGGATATCGTCTTTTAGATAAGCATAGGTCTTTTCATAGATGGAGGTTTCAATGGTTTCTAGATGGTAGATGGTAGTAGATTCTGAATTATTATGGGAAGGACATGATACTTTTTCCACCATAAACTCATAACAAACACGCTTCTCAAGCAATTGTAATAATGAAGCAATTGTGGCCATAGGATCTACAGCTTTGTTCTCCGCCCTTGGAATTTGATCAAACTTGATACTGACAAAGAACTATTTTAGTTCATCTATATGTTGCTTGTAGGGCATCAAATTTTCATATTTTTTTAGATACTCGTCATTTACTTGATAAATGACTAGTTGAGAGTCCCCATATACCTGTAAATCCGTGATCTTCCATTGAATCGCTATTTTGACCCCAATGATCAATGCTTCATACTCTGCCACATTATTTGTACATTGAAACATTACTCTATATGATTTTGGAATGGTGTGTCCTTGAGGAGAGATGAACAAAATTCCTGCTGCAGATCCGCGTTGTGTGTATGAACCATCAAAATATAATACCCATTGTTGGGGCATCACTATTAGAATGTCTGCATCTGGAAACTCCATTGTCATTGGTCGATCATCTGGTAGAGGAGCATCAGCTAATTGTTCAGCGATTTCCTGACCCTTGATGGATTTTCTCTCCACATATTGAATGTTAAATTCACTTAATAGCATGACCCACTTTGCCAGTCTACCTGTTAAGGCAGCTTTACTGAGTAGATATTTTAAGGGGTTGATCTTTGCTATTAACCTAATTGTATGGGTCAGCATATAGTGTCTTAGCTATTGAGTAGCAAACACCACTTCCAAGCAAGACTTCTCTATGAAAGTGTAATTAATTTCATATCCATTTAATGTCCTGCTGATATAGTAGATGGCATGTTCTTTTCCTTCATAGTCCTCTTGCGCTAAGAGTGCCCCCAGAGAGATGTCTATCGTGGCAATGTACAATATCAAAGGTATTCCTTCTGTTGATGGCATGAAAATGGGTGGTGACATTAGATACTGTTTTATTTGATTGAATGTTGTTTCACACCCCTAATCCCATCTGAAAATTATATTTTTATGCAAAAGGTGATTAAATGGATGACTTTTGTCCACCAGCTAGGAGACGAATCTTCTGATCAATTGCAGCCTTCCCTGTAGTGATCTAAGTTGACTGATATTTTTAGGAGGTGGCATCTCAATAATTACTTTGACTTTCGCGGGATCCACTTCAATGCCTTTTTTCTGAGACAATGTATCACAATATTTTTGTTGATGTGACCCCGAAGACACACTTCTTGGGGTTTAACCTGACATTGAATTTCTCTAGCCGTGTGAAGATTTTGTCTAGGATATGCAGATGTCCGTCCCTTGTACTAGATTTTGCCAAGATGTCATCCACATAATCCTCCATGAAGGTGTGCATCATATCATGGAAGATTGTCCTCATTGCTCTTTTATAGGTTGCTCCTGCGTTCTTCAGACCAAATGGCATGATGTTCCAACAAAAAGTTCCCCTTGGACATGTAAAAGTCATATTTTCCTAATCTTCTGGAGCTATTTTTATTTGATTGTACCCAGAGAAACCATCCATGATTGACAACATGGCATGCCCTGCCATCAATTCCACAATGATGTCGATATTTGGTAGCGAAAAATCATCCTTCGAACATGCTTTATTTAGGTCCCTGAAATCTATACATATCCTAATACTATTGTCTAGCTTTAAAACATGTACAAGGTTTGATATCCATTCGGCATAGTCTATAGACCGTATGAATCTAGCATCCAACAATTTCTTTAGCTCTTCCTTTACCATCAATGCGATATGAAGATGCATTTTTCTTAATTTTTGCTTGAAAGGCTTGATTCCTGCAGGCAAAGACAAATGGTGCATTAGCAGATTTGGATCTAAGCCTGGCATATCAAAATATGACCATGCGAAGTTGATGCTTTTCTCCTTAAAGAATTTTATGAAATCTGGTCTTTCTTGATCTATCATGGATTCCGCTAGATGTAGGATTTTTGTATTTTCCTCAGTGTCGATGTTCACAGACTACGTTGGATGTTCATGATAATGTTCCAGAAGAGTGTCAAAAAATCCATTTTTTACTGCCTCATAAAGGTTTTCACTACTAGATACATTCTTTATTTTTTCTTTTTCCAGATCTAATGCTGCCATAGAATGGTTTTCACCATTAGATCTATTTTCCCTGTTTTCAATTTTGCAACTCGAAGATTTGACACCCCCCTACCGAGTTGTGTTGTTATGAGTATTATAGATAGAACTTGTACCAGGTTCAATATGACATAGGGAATTTATGATGGCATCATCATCTGTAAATCTTGGCACAGTTAGGGGTTCAAGAGTTTCCTAGTCAATTAGTTCAGGATGGATTAAAGGCATGAGGTTATCAAATTCATTCGGGATGATGGATGTAAGGGTTTGGATAGCCATTTCATCATAGTTGTTTATTGGAATATCGAGGTCCATGATGGTACTTTCTTCAATATTGTCTGGTTCACTCGAGGTCTATTCGTCCCCACTTGAATCATCGATATTTAGTGACACTGCCACGAATGGTCTAGACCCAGAGCCTTGGCCCTCCTCACACGTAGGTGTATATTGTTGGATGACATCAATATGAATATCAGTGAAAGATACATCAAAACATGAATCCCATTCATATTCATTTGAATCTGTCTCAGAGCTATTTCTAAGTTGAAGAATTCTTTCTACAACCTTCTTTTCCAGTTCCTGTTTTTCTTCATTAGAGTATCCTAGTCTTGGCTTCTCTTTTGAGTGGAGAGTGAGGGGCTGAATAGGCTCTATGATTCCCTCCTTTCTTAACCAACCGGTCCTTGTCCTTCATACCCCATTTTTTCTCAAATAGCCTTTCCTTTTCCATATTTGTTGGTGTTGATGTTGAGATTTTTGATACTGGTATTTGATGTAGAGAGTTCCTCATCTTTGTATAGCCAATCTAGGATTGCTTTGTTTTATGTTTCATCTTCTATGGTACCCTTTTTGACAAACCTTTCTTGAAGAACTGTGACTGGTAATGATGTTTGAGGTTTTATCATAGATGGTTGACCATATATCTTAGGAGATGGCATTAACTGTGATAGGTTAAGCGATTACTCCATAGAATATGTTCCCATTCCTTTGTCAGTCAGTTGGACTTGCTCTTGAAATTTTTGTGATAAAGAAGTTTGCTGATCCGGATTATTGGTTGATTGAGTTTCAATAGGACTTGTTTATTTTTCTTTACCCTTTTTCTCGACCCACTTGGTGGTAATACTTGGACGTTGTTCTTCGTTGGATGATCTTCAACTAGATGTTTCCCTATTATAAGGCACCAAGGTATCTTGGGAGATTCTAATTGTGTCACAATGTTGAGGATGATTGTAATCAACAGATATAGTCACCTCCTATCCATTTATTGGGAACTTCAAACATTGATGATATGTTGAAGGTACAACCTGCATTTCATGGATCCATGGTCGTCCTAAGAGAATGTTGTATGTTAACTCTCTTTCCAACACTTGACATGCTATATGTTTCATCATTGGCCCCACTTGAATAGGTAACACAATTAATCCCTTAGATGATCTTTCCTCCTCATCATATACTTTGATAGTCATTTTTCTTCGAGCATCGATAGCATCATTTGAATACCCTAGTGCACGGATTAACTTGAGAGTGCAAATGTTCAGACCAGCTCCCCCATCTATTAGGACTCTCTTGACGCGATGATTATGGATTAAGACTTCGATGTGGAGTACAGTATTATAGGGATGGTTTAGTGATACATCATCCTATTCAGAGAATGATAGACAATGCAGGGTAGTCAAATGCCCCACCATAGCTTGGAACTAGCAAACATTTAGATTTGTTCGTACCGTAGTAGCTGCTAATGCTTATTCTAAAACCTCCTTATGTGATGGTGATAATTAAAGAGTTCTAGTATTGATATTTGTGCAGGAATATTTTGCACTTGATTGACAATGTTATAATGAGATGGAGGTGAAACCGCATGTGTGGATCCAACTCCCTTCAACATTACCTTGGATTGCCCCCTAGTCATAACATTTGCTGGTTGATGTTCTTGACGGTCTCTGATTTTTAAGACATTGATTTTATTGTCAAAGTTTTGTATGATTGGGAGAAAATCCAAAGGGGTAGTGTTGTTGATGTTGGTTTTGTCAATGTCATGATCAACTGTGTGATTACTCTCTACTTTAGATAAACAAAGGATTATTTTGTCATAGACATGAATGATGTTCTTACCTTTGTAGTTTGAGGATGATGATGCTCCTTTGTCATAGTTTGGCAAAGGGTCTTTGAAGACTGAGTGATCGTTATTGTTTTGGGGTGTTTCCACATATGCTTTGTTGTTGTCGATCAAGTCTTGTATTGCGTGCTTCAACTCCATACAATCGCTAGTTTTTTGACCTTTGTTATTATGGAAGTTTCAGTAATCTGCGTCATTCCACCATAGTGGTTTGACCTTTGGATCCCATAATCGGGCTTCTCGTGCAGTGATGAGGCCACTAGTGACTAATTCGTTCATTGTTGATTCTATTGTTTGGCCTAAAGGTGTGAACCTACACCGATTGGATGGTTTCTGATATGACTATGTTTTTACGATCTCTTTGCTTTGTATGACATTTGGCTTGACAATTTGATCATTGCTTTGATTTTTTGATATAGATGTTGTCAAGTTAAAAACTGGTGTTATATTTGGGGAATCATTCGTTGTTTCATTGGTAGTCGTGCTTCGATTCTTTTGCCAAAATTTTGGCTTGTCATTGCTTGGTATTGATTGGAGGAGTTACTTGTGTTATTTATCATTGAAATGCTTGATAACTCCTCTTTTGACTAATGCTTCCTCAATTTTAAAACCGTTTTCTATTACTTTTTCGAATGTGGGAGGACATTTCAATTCTAGCCTATAACTCATTTCCTCTATCAAGTTGTCAATGAACAACTCCATCTTTTCTTCCTCAGGAATGGATCGAGGATATCTGGGGAACAGTCGTCGCCATCTTTGTAGAAAAGACAAGAACGTTTCCCCTTTTTTTTGTTTTAGGTTGTAAGGATATTTTATTGTAACATCATGTTGGATGTTGAATGAGTACTATGAGATGAACTTGTTGACAAGTTCTTCAAAGGTCCTAATACCGGGTTGTAGTTTTGAGATCCATTCCATACATGCACCTCCCAAACTTCTTGGGAATAACCTCATTAAGTAAGTTTCCTCTTGGGAAAACTCAAGGCTCATTGCTTTGAACTCTTGGATATGATCTATTGGATCCGTTCTTCCATTGTACTTGTCGTACTTTGGGAATTCGCAGTGTCTTGGAAAAGGTATCAGGCTGATTGTTGCGTCGAAAGGATAAGGACAAATGTCATGTATTGCATATCTTTTGGTACTCCCTTTCGTCATATCCTGTATTTGTTGTTGTAATAGTTGCATTTGGGATGTCAAAGCAGCAACTGGATCTATTGCTTGTGTTGGTTGTGGTATTTCAGTCTCACTTGTTCTAGGTGCTTCCTGCAGACGATTCACGTCAAAGTCCTTGGGAAGTTTGGCACCTAATTCAACCAACATCAAAAGATACTTCTCCATATCTTATTCTAAAATATTCTCCATAAATTTATGGAACTTGGGATCTTGTTGAGCCATTTGAATATCCTCTGGAGTTATTTCGTTCTTATCATTGTGGTTCAGATTGTTCCAAGGATTTTCCTCTACCATTGTTTGAGAGGTTTCAAGTTCTTGCTGGTAGAGTCTCTATTTTTGGGACCTAGTGAAGATTGGCATACAAATTTTTACACTTTCTTCCGAAATGTTGATCTTCTATGCTGGAAAAATGTCAATTAAAATTTTAACAAAGTCGAATAAGATGACTGATCTTATTGATGAGACTATGTTAAAAATTTGATTACTATACTTGGTTTCATGATAAAGGATGATAGTATCTGGATGATGAAACTTCAGTGTAGTAATCGATTGTGTATTTTTCTTTGACACTTGTGATTTGCAAGATCTTTTTTCAGTTGATAATATTGGGAATTTGTATAAACCTTTCTAATTTCGATCTTTAGACAGTGATTCTAATGAAAGGAAACTTGTGTTCTGGTAAAAATTGTAGATAAATGACTGATTGACTAACTGGTAAGATTTTTGAACTCTTTGTTTTAGAAGCATTAAAATAGAGTACAGAGGCACTATTTGACATAAGCGCTAGAACAAAATCCTGAAGTGCTGAAATAGGTGACAGAAGCGCCAAAATAGTGCTTGAAAGCACTATAGGAATTGATGGAAGCGCTATCTTGACAAAAGCGCTGAAACAGTGCCCGAAAGCATTGCAGAAAGTGATGAAAGCCCTATCTTGACAGAAGCACTGAAATAGTGCCCGAAAGTGTTGCAGAATGTGATGGAAGCGCTATCTTGACAAAAGTGCTAAAACAGTGCCCAAAAGCACTGAAAAAGATGATGAAAACACTGTTTTGATAGAAGCGCTAAAATAAAGACAGTAAGCGTTGAAACAGTGCCCGAAAGCGCTATTTCACAGAAGCGCTAAAATAGTGACCCAAAACACCAAAACAAGTTTTCCAGAGTGCTAAAAATAAGACTTTTAAGACTCTCTATTGTAAAATTTGATCTGGTGTTGTGGCATACTGTATCAAGGGTTGCGGAAAATAAGAATGACTTATCCATTGACTACGGTTGTGATACTGTGTAAGAGCTCTTCTTTGGAAGAAGGCTCGTGAATAGAGTGGTTCTACTACATAATCTAAAGTGTGACCCCTAGAAAAATCATGATATCTGTGGATAAACGTTCTATGTTGTAAAAAGATTTTTCGATTTTGATATAGAAAACACCCTCTTTTCAATTTATTTCGATAACTGAGAGGTTCCTTGGGTTTTGTGATTTTGATTTTCCTCTTGAGAAACATGGTGGACTTCCACTTTCGAAGCATGGAGTTTTCTGATCTAACTTGACTTTGTTTCTTTTAGGATGATCTTTAATCTGATTTTAATGATTTTTGTGAAAACACAGCAAGCAATTGTGAATAATTCATTTAAACTGAATAGATTGTGTATGTTAAAAAACCACAAATGGTTCTTATTGATTTTGACGAGTTGTTTTGAAAATTGTACACAAATCAAATAGACTCACACTTAAGGACAAGTAGGTCATCATTATACTCACAGCGCACATCTTGAATTGCGTTGACGCACACAGTCGTGTCACACCCTAGAGGGAGCCCGTGTTTTTGTCGTTTCCAGGTGCGTACTCAGAGTTGGATTTCTCGTCCTCTGAGCAAATGGTCCTTGGAAATTATATGGTGAGTGTCTCGGGGGTAGATTCTTCCCTCCCCTTGCACCATGAATATGAAAACGTATGGATACTGACTCGGCGAGAAACTACTCTATGGTTCATAGATAGGGCTTCAGTGCGGTGTGCCAAATAGATAAACTCCCTCAAGAGACCTCCCAATCTTTAGAACAAATATTTTGGGGATGGTTATCTTGCTCACTACCGTCAAGTTGGACATTCATCAACAACTTGCATTTTTATTATAGTGTGTTGGAATCATTTGCTTTAGATGTTCCCACTTAGGTCGTTCCCATAGGGTGAGTACTTTTTCCCACTACGGCAGGCCTTCTAAAGGATTTAACAAAGCATAAATAGCATGAAGTAAAAATTGAATCTGACACTTTGATCACCCAGTTAAGGGGAGAGCATAAGCCTAATCACCACAAGCACAACATATAAGTTGTTCTATTTTAAGCCCAAAAAAGAAATTTTCTAATCTATGTGAAGGTGTTGCTTCACAGAAATCATGTTGTTCTTTTTAACTTATACTGTAAAAATGTGATGACTATCCTAGGATTGATAAATTTTCTTTTAGAAAATGAAAAGTGACTACCCTAGGATTGATACTTTTTAGAAACCAAGAAGTGACTATCCTAGGATTTATAAATTTTAGAAAACCTGAAGTGACTATCCTAGGATTGATAAATTTTAGCTCAACTGTGAAAAAAATAAAATTTGGCCACAGTCGCGTTGGATCCAGACTGGAATTACAAAAGCGCTGGAACACTGCACCGAAGCGCTAAAACAGTTACCTGATGCGCTATAACTCGGAAGCACTGAAACAAGACACCGAAGTGCTGAATTTTGACACATAAATGTTAAATCACTGATGCGCTGGAATAGGTCATGGAAGCTCTAAATCTCAAAGCGCTAAATTTTTTTACGGATGCGTTGTAGTAACACAGAAGCATCGAAACAGAGCACAGAAGTGTTGCAGTTTTCCACGGAAGTGCTATAGTATTTGATGAAAGCACTAGAAGAAAACACGTCGAAAACCTGCATGACACTTTTCAAAAAATTTGATAAAATTGGGGTTCATGCCCCATGGTGGGTGCCAAATTGTAAGTGGTGAATTAGGTGTAAAGCACAAAACACTTCTTAATACGACATTATATCAAAGACAAATCAAATTGAATCAATTCAAAGCAATAATCTATTGAAAGCATCATATTGTTCTCTATCTCCCAAGATTTATTAAATCAAAATGACTCTCAGATCATGAGTGCACTATGATTGTTAAAATGATAATTGAAAGAACGATATGGATGTTAAAGCAATGATATGGAGCTTTATATGATAATACTAGATGATAAATAAACTAAACTAGCATGAATTGACATGGAAACAGATAAATGCAGCTACAGGAGGCAGCCATGGTATGAAAGCTTGATTGTTGGATGTTCGATGTTGAATGCTTGGATGCTTGATGCTTGATGCTTGGATTCCTGCAGAGTAAGAGTGCATAAGTTGAATTATCTAGATCCTTTTTCTTGGTTCAATGAGGTTGTATTTATAGAATTCCTAGCTATAGAAATGCATAGGGATGGAATTGAGAGGCTTGGATTCAATTTGGAGGATTGAATGGTGAGATATGGAGGAGATTAAGAGAATTTTGGTGATTGTCTATACCCATGAAAACACCAGGCAAGAGAAGAGGAAAGATTGATGGAGGAGGATTGAGAGAAGATTTTGGAATTTGTCTCCAATTTGTCTCCAAAACTTCCTGTGAAGTTTCAAAGCATTAATTGTGACATATTTTAGACATAATTTAGACATAGGATATCTAATTCATTTTTGAAGAAATATAGATGGAATATTCTTTATGCCTTTATTCAAATATTTTGATTTATTTAAATTAGCAAAAGAAGGATAAATAATTTAATAAAACGAACTATAGAAGTTGTTTATTAAATTAAACAGAAGAATATGGCAATTAATCAATAAAGGGTTTGATCTTTATTTAATTAATTTGAGATCGATGTGATAGAATAAAATAGGAAAATGATAATTAAATCAAACAAAGTATTTAATTTTGTTTATTTAATTAAGATGAGATATAAATGTGAACTATATAAATAAATATTTCTATTTATTCGATAGTAGAGGAAATTAGGATAATCAATTAAATAATTTGTATTGAATTAATCAGATGCTCCAGACCAATTTTAGGTGTATACAGTAGCTATAGGAAATATATGTATGCATAGATAGATAGGGAAAGGGTTAATATGATAATAACTAAGAACTATTTGGATTCATTTTATAAAATAGACATGAATCTATTCAATAAAATGATTCTAAGAGTCATTGACATGAGAAATAAAGATAAGATATAAAATTAGTCAGTCATTGGTATGATTCATTTTAGTTTCTCTAAATTTCCAAACTCGAACATAGTTAGGAAATCAGTTAACAATTAAATATGTGTTATTTTCTTTTTATTTGTAGTTTTAGTTATTTCATATTTTGTTATTGTTATTATTTACTTAATAATTAAATTTTACTTTAATTATTTTTAATTTCGTTATTATTTATTTTATTTATTTTTATTAATTTAAATTAATCATTTTTAATTTATTGGTTCATGTTAAAATAACAATTCTCAATTCTTAAGATAATGAGGTAATATAAAATATACTAAGGAGGTTGTGATATTTTTCTTCAAGGAAAAAATACTCTTTCAAGTTGTACAATGGCTATATCATACAAAACTTTCAAAAGAAGTCTTGTGCACACTGCACATTATAGCAACAATGTGACAATAGTGTCATCTACACACTACCACCCCACTACCACCATCAACGATCCTCCACCAACTCTAAAACCTAGAAATAACACCACATTACTATTTTAGTCAATGATTATTTAAAAGAATATTCCACTTGAAAAAGTGTTTCCTAAAATAAATTTAGTAGTAGAATTTGGCATTTTCTACCAATTTTTGGTAGTTTTAACATATAATAATGGTTTTTTTCCAAACCTAGGGTGGTTTTAGGAATATTCTAGTGTAATTTTAGTATATTCTTTGTTGACATTAGCATTTGACCTCCCAAATTCTACCCCTTCTATATTGAGCTTTTCATTTTTTGTAGGTCAACTACAGAAGGCTCATTCTCAACCATATGAAGGCTTTGCTTGATGTAATTCACTTATTTGGGGTAGAATTTCATACTCTATATAATGGTGAAATTGTTTGTTTTGATTTGATACTCTATTTAAAAAAAATTAAAGATCCTTCTAGAAATTGTTGCATTATTATCATTTTGAGACCTTCCAAGAGTCATAATTTGAGCAAATGGACTCTTTTTTGGGTCAACCATTAAATCTTTATTGATTTATCATTAAAAAATTAAATATGAACTTATATATTTCATTATGACAAGATTAAATTATGGGTTATGTCTGGAAAGTCTAAATTGGTCAAAATCAATTAATTGAAAATCATATTAGACAATGGATAGAGATTAATAATCTAGATTACAAGATTTTATATGATGTGAATATTATCACCTTAAAGGAAAATGGATTTCTAGAATAGGAATATGATATTATATTATATTATAACCTACTTTACTTCTAAGTAAATTATATGAAAGCTTGTGAGAATTTTTATGTGAATGTTATATGATATTTTATCCCAACTTTGTCTTGAAGAGATAATAAGACCTTTTATATTTTGTTCATTATGGTAATTGAGTATTTGACTATTATGATTTTTTGTTTGTGGGTTAGGATCTAAATAACATTTATCAATAAACATTCTTACATTTGGAATAGTATATTGTTCAATAACTCTATAGGATTATACGGTGTCAATTGGTACCTTTCATCTATTGGAAACTATTTTCATTTTATTATAAACATCAAGATATTGCAAGGGATGATTAGTGTTGCAAGTATGGATGTGTGTGTCTGGTGGTGTTGTCATTAATGTTGTCATTGATATCAACACTGTATAGATTGAGTAAGCTATGTATTTGCCAAGTTCTTTTGAGAAAATTTGAGAAACAATGAAATTTGTGTTCTGAGCATGATCTAGTATTGTGGTCTACATTTCTTTTGTGTTGATCTTACATCTATGCAGATTTGAAGGTGTGTTTACAAGCTTAAATGGATTTTATATTTTGAGTTTCAGCTTCTTGTTCGATGGAGAGTAAAAGTTATGTTCACCAGTGTGTGAACTGGTTTGTCAAAGTTATTTGTTTATGGACTGGGATAAATGTTTTGGCTCCATAGTTGTCTAATATTTGGTTTCAGATCTTACAAATCTGGGAGATGACCTTTTTTGATGGTTTTCGTGTTCTAACAAATTTGTTTGTGGTTTGGTGCTCCGGAAGACCTGCTCTAGAGCTCTGGTGTTTTTGTTGGTTGTCCCGGTTGGACTTGTGAAGTGTTCTCTGTGAATGAAGTTTTTTGAATTTGTTGCGGATGTATCTAAGGTGTTATTAAGGATAGTAAAATGACTGGTGAAATGTGTTTAGCAATCCACATGTGATTATCTTACTGGTGATGCATGTACTTAAAAGATCATCGGTGTTTTCATTAGGTTTGGTCGACTTGGTGTTTACATGTTACATTATTCTTTTGCATCGATTTGAGAAAGTGTGTGCGAGATCCAATATGTTGTTTGGGTCCTAAATTAAATATATAATTGGTCCTCTCAAATTATTATCCACCGTGAGAATGTTGAGTAGCCAACCTTGTTTGAATTTGTAATTTAAAATTGTATAGCCGACCTTGATGAATGTTAGGTTGAAGATGGTACAAATATGAATCAAGTTTTAGGGAATTGATCATCCATCCATCATTCGATTCGAGCAAGAGAAGTGTGTGCGAACAAGTGCAAAAATCAGAGTGTGGAAGAGAGAATTGAAGAAATGGTACTTTATTGTATCTACATCTTTTGATGAAGTTGTGAAGTGTGTGGAACTCCTAGTGGTGGATCTTTATCTATTTCCTTATATTTTTCTGTAGGAAGTGAGCCCTTAATCTGGGTAGTGATCCTTTGAATCTGGGCAGTGAGCCTGTGTATCCGGTATTGCATTCTACTATATTGTGAGTTAATCCTCACCATGGTTTTCCAAATAAATCTATTGTCTCTGGTGTTGTGTTTATGTTATTTTCATTTCATGTTCACACTTAATAACAGATTGAAGATAAAGTGGAATTGATTAAGTTAAGTAAATAATTTGATACAACTGATTCACCCACCCTCTCAGTTGTCTTGTGCATTTCAACAATTGGTATCAAAGCTCTGGTTCCTCGATGAAAAGCTTAACCGCTTGAGTTAGATCAAATGGCACACAAGTTGTAGCTTCCTATGTTTGATGGAGCTGATTATAGTGACTCGAAATAATAGATGAGAATTTATCTGATTTCACTTAGTTTTAATAATTGGAAAGTTGTGGAGAGAAAGTATGTGATTCCAGCAGTCGATCCTTCCTCTGCTGATGAGGTTGCAAGTTTTGAAGAGAATGAAAGAGCAATGTTTTCTATCTTTAGTTCTTTATCTAAAAATGAAAGAGTGGAAGCTATTTCTCTGGCTACAATAAATGAAGTCTAGACAAAATTGAAAGACATTTATGAAGGGAATGAGAGAGTAAATTTGTCAAGGAAACTGACTGCTAAGCAAAAATCTGAGAATCTAAGAATGGAAGATGGAGAAGACATTGCTAGCTATTATCAGAGAGTTGAAACTATAGCAACTGAAATCAAGAATCAAGGTGGTACCATGAAGGATGAAGATACAATTGAGAATATCTTGATGACCTTACTAGATAATTATAGTGACAAAGTATTTTCTCTTGAAGAACAGTATGATCCGAAGACATTTACTAAGGAGCATCTTTTTGGTGTCTTGACTGCATTCGAGATGAGAAAATTTTCAAGAGATAAGGAGAAGACTAAAACAAACTTTAAAGCCATGAAAATAGGAAATGATGATGATGATGATTATCAAAAAGATCTAGAAGCAAATTTCACAAGAAGATTGAAGAAAGGCATTGTTAAATACAAAGGTAAGTTTCCTTTTAAGTGTTTCAGCTATGGAAATATTGGTCATTATGCAGCAAGATTTCCTAATAGAACTACACAAAAGAAGAATAAGGATGGAAATAACAATAATTACAAGGATAAGAATGATAGAAAGTTCAATAAGTTGTATTATGTCAAAGAAGATGCAAGGATTTATGATGATGAATCTGACCTTGGGGAAGATAAAGATGAATGCTTGTTTCTAGCCCTAGAAAATAAATGTGGAACAAAATTTGGTCTAGAGAAGAAGAAAGATGAAAGAAAAGGTACTCTGGTGACTGCTTTTCATGCTAGACAGGATGAACACTTTTCGGTAATTGACAGCGGATGACTAGAGATAAGAGTAAGTTTACTAAACTTGAGAAGTATGATGGAGGTATAGTCATGTTTGGAGATGACTCTGGTGCTAAGATAGTTGGTAAAGGAACAATTAGCTTTGATGGAAAACACAATACTAATGATGTTTATTATGTAAAGGGTTTAAGGCATAATCTATTAAGTGTTGGACAATACAACAAAGGTTTTAAGTTTGTGTTTTAGGATAACACTTGTGAGATCAAAAAAGGATTCAAAACTGTGGCTGCAACTAGAAGAAGAACTCATGGAAATATCTATCAACTTAAAGGTGGTGATGGTCAGTGCTTTTTTTCATAGATTAATGAGAGTTGGCTCTGGCACAGGAGAATGGGACATGTGAATTTTGATAATCTGGTTAGAATCATTTATAGAGAAATTATGAGAGATCTGCCTAGAATCACAAAGCCTTCTAATTCAATCTACAGAAGTCATTAGATGGGAAAAAAAATAAGAACCAATTTTAAGGGTAAAGATCAATCTTCTACCAAAATGCTTGAATTAATCCATACAAACCTTTGTCGTCCTATAAGAGCAGGTAGCTTGAATGGTGACAGGTACTTTATGTTTTTAATTGATGATTAATCAAGGATGACATGGGCTACATTTCTTAGAGAAAAATCTCATGTCCTTGATAGATTCAAGGTGTTTAAGGCAAGAGTAGAAAATGAGGAAAACTTGAGAATTAAATTCTTAAGATCTCATAGAGGTGGAGAGTTCACATCCTATGAGTTTAATGCATTATGTGAAGAGCATGGCATAAAAATACATTATTATGCTCCTAGAACCCCACAATAGAATGGAGTTTTTGAGAGAAAGAACAAAACTGTGCAAGAGGCCACTAGAACCATGATGAAATAATCAAATGTTCTTGATGTGTATTAGAGAGAAGCTATTCACACTGTTGTTTACATTCTTAACAGAGTTCAAATCAGAGGTAACAACACTAAGACTCCTTATGAGTTATGGACTGGTAAGAATCCTATTCTGAAATAATTTAAGGTATTTGGTAGTAGATGTTACATTAGAAGAGATGAAGAAAATCTTGGAAATTTTGATGCTAGGTGTGATGAAGGAATTTTTCTTGGATATTCTAATAACAAGGCATACATATGTTTTCATAAGAGGCTGAGAAAATCATTGAAAGTACTAATGTGAAGGTTGATGAAGCTATGTATAGACTAGTTGAAATAACAAAAGTTGAACCTGATGAGCCTATCTATGAGAAAGTACAAAAAGAAGAAAAAGAACGGAGTGAAGAAGAAGAAGAAATTATGCAACCTGCACCTAAGACTCCTAAATATGTTCAGGGAAATCATCCAGAGGAACAAATAATTAGAGACAAAAGTGAAGGAGTGAAGACAAGAAGAAAATTGGTTGAGGTAAACTTGTGTTTACTTTCTAAGATTGAACCTAAGACTGTGAATGAAGCATGTAATGATGAAAACTGGATGAGAGCAATACAAGAGGAATTACAGTAGATAAAAAAGAATGAGACATGGGAACTAGTCCCTAGACCTAAAAACAAGAATGTAATTGGTTTGAAATGGGTATTCGGAAACAAATTGAATGAATATGGTGAATTGGTTAGAAATAAAGCAAGACTGGTATGTAAAGGATATTCACAGGTTGAAGGGATAGATTTTGAAGAGACTTTTGCACCTGTAGCAAGAATGGATGTCATTCAGATGTTCTTGGCATTTTCAGCTCACAGAGACTTCAAGGTATATTAGATGGATGTCAAATCCGCATTTCTCAATGGAGAACTGGAAGAAGAAGTATATATGGAGCAACCAGAAGGTCTTTCACTTTCAAACAAACCGAACATGGTTTATAAGTTGAAAAAAGCATTATATGGACTGAAGAAAGCTCCTAGAGCTTGGTATGCTAGATTGGATAGATCTTGACAAAGCATGGATTCAGCAAAGGGTCCATAGACAACAATCTTTACTTCAAAGTTGAGAAAGACAAGATGTTGATAATTGTGGTATATGTTGATGAAATCATTTTTGGTGTAAATGAAGGTATGTGTAAGAAGTTTTCTGAAGAGATGCAAAAAGAATTTGAAATGTCTATGATTGGTGAACTGAATTTATTCCTTAGAATTCAAGTTAATCAAATTAACAAAGGGATATTAATTTCACAATATAAGTATGTTAAGGAATTGTTGAAGAAGTTTAGAGTGGATAACTCTAAATGAGTTTGTACCCCTATGGTAATTGGATGCAAGTTGACTAAGGATGACGAATCTACTAAAGTTGATCAAAGCATGTACAAATCCATGATTGGTGGATTGTTGTATCTTACTGCTACTAGACCTAACATTATGCATGCAATATGTTTAGTTGCAATATTTCAAGCATAACTGAAGGAAGCACATGTAACAGCTATAAAGAGGATATTCAGATATCTTAAAGGAACTCCAGACTATGGATTATGGTATATGAAGGACAATGACTTCACTTTGAATGCCTACATTGATTTTGATTGGGTTGGATGTGTAGATGACTAGAAGAGTACAAGTGGAGGAGTAGTCTTTCTTGGAGGAAAACAAGTTTCATGGTTGAGCAAGAAATAAAATTCGGTTTCTTTATCCACTATAGAAGTAGAGTATATTGCAGCACCATCTTGATGTACACAGATATTGTGGATGAAGCAAAATTTGATGGAAATAGGTGTGGTAAGTCATGAACCTACTTCTATATTTTGTCACAATATAAGTGCTATAAACATTTCAAAGAATCTGGTGATGCGTTCTAGAACAAAGCACATATCTATCAAGTATCACTTCTTGAGGGAGAAGGTATTAAGGAATAAAGTTAGACTTGAATATGTACCTACCAAAGAACAAGTTGCAGATATATTCACTAAGGCCCTTCTAAAGGATAATGTTGAGTATCTCAGAGGGAAGTTAGGGGTTTTTTCCCCTCCTTCTTTGAACTAAGTGCACATGGAGGTGCATCAGTCCAGTGGATTCACAAATTCTTCTATTCTAGACTGATGATTGAAATCTACTTCTCATGGGGAGTAGAGAAGTGCATTGTTGTAGTATGTGTTGTGGGTGTACTCCTTAGGGGAAGTGAATAGAGCTTTATATAGAAATAATTTCCTTTTCCATTGATGTCAAAAGGGGAGAGAGATCATGTGAAAATTTTATGCTTGGCAGGTTGTCACTCTTGAAGAAGCATGTATGTCATCTTTGGTGGTTTTTCACATCATGTGTTGCCATCAATGACAAAGAGGGAGATTTTTTCAAGTATGGATGTGTGTGTTTGGTGGTGTTTTCATTGATGTCAACACTATACAGGTTGAGTAAGTTATGTATTTGCCAAGCTTTTTTGAGAAAATTTGAGAAACAATGAAAGTTGTGTTCTGAGCGTGATCCGGTATTGTGATCCACATTTCTTCTATGTTGATCTTACATCTATGTGGATTTGAAGGTGTGTTAACAAGCTTAAATGGATCGTATATTCTAATTTTTAGCTTCTGGTTTGATGGAGAGTAAAAGTTATGTTCTCCGGTGTGTGAATTGGTTTGTTAGAGTTATTTGCCTATGGAGTGAGAGAAATGTTTTGGATCTGCAATCATCTGATATTTGGTTTCAGATCTTGTGGATCTGGGAGATAACCTTTTTTGATGGTTTTTGTGTTTTGAAAAAGTTTTTTATGGTTTGGTGCTCTGAAAGACCTACTCTAAAGCTTCGATGTTTTTGTTGGTTGTCTCGGTTGGACTGGTGAAGCGTTCTCTACGAATGAAGTTTGTTTAAGTTGTTTTGGATGTATCTGAGGTGTTCTCAAGGCTGCTAAAATGACTGGTTGAGCATGCTTAGCAATCCGTGTGTGATTATCTTGCTGGTGATGTGTGTACTTCAAATATCATTGGTGTTTTCATTAGGTTTGGCCAACCTAGTGTTTACACGTTACATTATTGTTTTGCATCAATTTGAGAAAGCATGTGGGAGATCCAAGATTTTGTTTGTGTCCTAAATTAAATATGTAATTGGTCCTCTCACATTCTTATCCACCGTGGGAATGTTGAGTAGCCGACCTTGTTTGAATTTGTAATTTGAAATTGTATAACCGAACTTGATGAATGTTTCTAAGGTTGAAGAAGGTACAAATACAAATCAAGTTGTATCAAATTGATCATCCATCCATCATTCGATTCGAGCAAGAGAAGTGTGTGTGAACAAGTGTGAAAAGTAGAGTGTGGAAGAGAAAATTGAAGCAATAGTACTTTATTGTATCTACATATTTTGATCAAGTTGCGAAGTGTGTGGAACTCCTAGTGGTGGATCTTTATCTATTTATTTGTATTTTTCTTTAGGCAGTGAGCCTCTCTTTTTGGACAGTGAGCCCTTAATCTGGGTAGTGAGCCCTCTGGCAGTGAGCCTGTGTATCCGGTATTGCATTCTACTATATTGTGAGTTAATCCTCATCATGGTTTTTCCCTCATTGGGTTTTCCACGTAAATCTAGTGTCTTTGATGTTGTGTTTCTGTTATTTGCATTTCATGTTCACACTTAATAATAGATTGAAGATAAAGTGGATTTGATTAAGTTAAGAAGTAAATAATTTGATACAACTAATTCACCCCCCCTCTCAGTTGTCATGTGCATTTCAACAATTAGGACCTTATGAATGAATCTTGTTTGAACACTCACCCTTTATATTCAATAGCCTATAGCTAACTTGTATGACCTAAGCTTTATAAAATTGACATAATTTTGAATATGTTTATTGTAAACCTTTATATATATATATATATATATATATATATATATATATATATATTAAGCCATGTTATAAAAATCCTCATAGGAATGTACACCTATATCGATTGAATATTATAAATAGACTATAACATATTATGATATTACTATCAAATTGATCTTTGGGATTCCAAATCTTACTAGTTGGGATATTGGTTGGGTCCCTAGTTTATGGAGTTGCCACTATTTATAATGCTTAAGGTATTACTCCATAATGAACATGTTAAAATGACTAAGTAGGTTGTGCAATAATTAGATTACTTGGTTATTCTAATTAAAATATTTTTATATGGATGGATTTGATTTTATTCATATTGTAAGCATATCATAGAAAATATTGATCTTGTTGATCTTAGTGACTATAATTTTAAGTCGATAATGTCATCATATATAGAATAAATTTAAGATGAGATCTTTGATTTAACAAACTATTATGAATTTTTAATGAATATGAATTCTTTCACTAGATGTTTTGTTGCATAGTGTTGTAGAGGCATATTGAGTTTTAAATGAATAGTTATGGTCACAGACATTTGTTTTGTTAATAAATTATGTTTATCTAACATTGCTTGATCACCTATTTTTGTCATGTTCAATAATTGTGACAAGGATTAGATTAATCGAGAGTAAAGTAATTATTGGATTGATTGATTTTAAATCATTTCGTTTAAAAATAATCTATTAGGTGTTTCCCGTATTATACGCCCAATATGAAAAATCAATAAAATTTTGAAGAAGAAAAAAATAAAACTAATAAGTATAAGTGAATAGGAAATCATCCTCGAACCTAAACTTACATCTTAGGTAAACATGAAATTACCTCACTTACAAAAATTAGCGTCAAACACCTAAGTGGATGGTATCTAATGGAGATTTTTTGGGGAAATTACACCCTAGAAAGGGTTGTGTATCCACTTGTATAGTTATATAAAATATATATTAGAAACTGTATATATCATAATCTCATTTGGAGGTGGGTATGAAGGCAAACTAGTGAATGAAGGAGGTTCCCAATATGTAGGTTTTTAGATGTGAGGTTAGGGATTTTCTAAAAAAATAATTTATAGCTTACTTAAAAGAAATCATTATCAATTAAATTTAAAGGTAAACCTCTAAAGTAAATTTAAGATAAATAAGTTCATCATGTACTCAAAATAAATCCTAGATGGATTTACTTGACTTCCTAAGGCTTTAGGCCATATTTTGAGATGGCACTCAATCCGTTTATTTTATTAATATGTATACTCTTAAAATATGATGACCTAAGTACACTTCCAATAGGGAAGTGTAATATTTAGTGAGTGACTTAGGACCTAGTTGTCCTTAATGAATCTAAGTCTCTAGCCAAAGCATGTATATATATCTTATATGGATAGATTCCCATCCCAAATGGATGGAGGAATGTGTGTCCCCTATGGATGAATACATGCCTCATATGTGTGAATGCCTATCATGTGTGGATGGATGCCTATCCCATATGGATATATGCTTGAGTATACAAATAAATGAACACTTAAGAACTTCCAAATAAAGTATGAAGAACAAAAAAGTCATTACTAAATTTGGGTACAAAAAAGAGGGATTTTTTTGATAAGGAAAAGAAAGTTTTGAAGGGATCCCAAAACCCTTTACATCAAGAGAAGGCTTCCAAAGATTAAGCAATGAGCGCCAACAACCACAAAAAAATAAAACAGTTGTTAAAATATATCCCTAGACAAACCAACAAATAAACCAATAGCAAAAAATCAGCACAGAAGACAACCAAATATAAACTAAAGCAGATTATCTAAAACCTTTCTCACATCCAGATTACTAGAGAAAATTATCTTGCATCTCCGCCACATCTTCAAGCTCCTAGAAAGAAATAGTAGCCCTCTTTTTGGTCTTGCTCTTGGTTCGCAAACACGGGCCCTCATCCAAACTCTTATCCATCTAATTCTTACAATTGACATCAGCAAATGCCTCCTCATTCTCGCTAAGATCCAACTGCTTACCAGTACACCTAAGAGATTTTTCATTCAGCAGAGTCAATTCCTGTGCACTAGAATTAAGGGATTGGTTACTAATTTGCACCACAGATTACAAATCACTACAAATCTTATTGATTTTTTCCTCCAAATAAATAAGCCGCGCATCATGAGCCCTACAAAAATTATCCTCCAAGGACACTAGCCTCTTCTCATGGTCCCTGTCCATTTTCTCAATATCCATCGCTATCTTGTCAAGAAAAACATTCATAGTTTTAAACTTTATTTTCACCATCCATTCCTTTTTGTTACAATTAACCAATGCCACATATAAACTATGCCATTCATTTCACTTAGCGTTAAGATCCTTGATCTCTAAGAAAATTCATTTAAATAGCGAAAGGATATTTTTTGTCCCATCCTCCACCATTCTACAAATAATATCCAGGTCAATTTCATCCCAGTTCAAAGGCTCGGGAGAAGGGTTAGCAACATTCTCTAGCTAACACTTCGGATCCACAACTTCACCCTTCAAAGAATCCTCAACAAGAGATTCTTCCAAATCAATAACTTCAGCCTCCACTTGCTACTTACTAGAGTTCATCCTTGTGTTCACCAGCAACTCCAAAAGCCCTTTCTTATCCTCAAACTTCTCAAAACCCTTATAGTCAGGGGTCACCAACCCAGTTTGAAATGGGTAAACATCCCCATAGCTCTTAAAACCCTCTACATCAAGACCTTTTTCTTTCATACAATGCCCCTTATCAACCTTAAAGCTCCCATATTTACCCTTAAAAGTAAAAATAGGGGACACTCCTAAACCTTTCACCCCTTCCTCAACCAGGTTTAAATCCTGATTCTCATCCCTTTGACCACCTTTCTTCCTCTTCGACCCCTTCTTTGCACCAAAAGACACAACATCCTTCATTTCAATGTTAGTCTCATAACCTTTCGACCAAGAGTTAGAAACCTTTGGATCATGGTCCCTCATAGTCTTACCATCTTTATCCATGGCTCCAACTCTTCACAACCATCCTCCTCATAATAACCATCACATTGCTCAGCCAATCCCTCATGCCATAACCAGACACAAGCCCCTTACCTTTATGACCATTGGAAATCTTAAGGATTTTAGGAATAAACTTTAATTTGATATAGTCAATGATAAGCTTCATGATACCCTCATGGAGAATAGCTTTACTAGGATTTTTTTATGATCTTCAATCCTAGTTTCCATGGAGAGGAGAAAATAGTAGGGAAATGACACCAAATTTTTGTGTCTAAAATGATTTAACAACATAAAATGGTATATATAGATAACAGAATACCTGCCATCAAGTGTGAAATATTTCACGATTCTAGTGCCACATCTCTCCACAGTGGCTTAATGGAAGAATGAACATACCCTTCACGTCCCACACAACTAAGCTTATCTTGTTTCTTCCCTTGAAGAAGTTGGCCAGAGTGCACTTAGAAGCTCCACGGTCTTTGTAAAATTTCTTACCCTTCATGGGTAATCCCGCAATTTCTACAAGTAAACCCTCAATAACATTCACCTCCACCCCTTGGTAGTGCAACATTTGATTATTGCACCCCTTCACAAACACCTCAGTAACCTCATAATAAAACCCATGTAGTTTAAGAAAATAATGGAAAATTCCCCCTTTCTCCAGATGCTCCCACACAATCGCATTCCCACTAAAATCTTCACAAGAGAGAGGCTCTTGTTTGCAATGATCTTCACCCATAGAAACCAGATACACCCTCATTGCAACCTTCTCCCTATTCTTATGAGCAGAAAAAACTAAGAGAACAATCTAGAAACAAGGCCAAAATGCCCCCATAATATATGTAAACCTGATAGCACGAGTACACCCAGCTATAATTACCATTTCCATGAGCTTTTTTTCATAAGATATGTAATTATTACTTAGACGAGCTCTAAACTCTATACTCCTAAACCAAATCAAGAGGAGATACATACAAAATAATAAACACTTATCTCCCAAGGTTGATTCCACCATGACAAAACAATGAACATGATAAATGATACTTTGGAGATTAATAGGGATGGTGTCATATGAATGCAAACATTTATGAGACAAGATACCCACATTCACAAAACAATTAGCAAGAATATTTGCATCACATAAGACATGTGATATTTTATAATCATCAAAGGAACCAAGAATATTTAGAAAGGGAATCCTCTATGATATGTAATATAGACCACGACGGGGGATTCACCTTCAAAAGATAGTTGATAATATTAAGGGAGTCCCCTTCCAACCACAACTTTGTCACCCGAGCCTCTTTAGCAAGAGCAAAAAGAGGGATGTTATAATTATGCAAATTTCATATTTTAAAATCTCTGAGTTTGCATATATTTGATATTTGGTTGTTTTATAGTGATGCATAGAGATGGTGTTTTGAGTACCAAAGATGGTTGTATTTTAGAACCTATATTTCTCAATTATGGTGGCATGAGAGGCTCTAGATCATAATTTAGTGGGAGCTTTGTGTGGTTACATAGTTTATTCTATCTTCTTTGTTGGAGATCATGGTTCTACTTTGGGAGATACTAGTGTTGCATCATGTTTTTTCTATTCTATGAGGACCATGGGTGACCTTCAATTAGGATATGTTTATCATGGTTCCACATGTAGCTTGAGATCACCTTTAGTGAGATATTTAGTTGTGATGTGGATCTACCATTTTGTGATGCATGATATTTTACAATGATTATTTGTGTCATGAGGAGCTATTGATACCTTCCTTATGTTTGGAATGAGAGTTCATTGAGATATTTATTTCTTTTGATAGAGGATTTTTATTTTCATTATTTTGAAGATTTTGAAATTTTGTTGTCATGGAGAGCTCTTGGAGTCTTTGGTTAATTTTTTATATTGATAAAAATGAGATTGAAAGGGCTCAAACCCTTGTACAATAGACCAATCATATGGTAGATAAATAAATTACCATGAGATATGGGACAAACCAAATAGCACAACAAAACTAATCAAGTGATACATGTAGCCTACCTACCACATATAATAATTTAATAATAATAAATAGTATGGGACTTTAAGGCCCAAATTAAATAATAGCATACCCAACCATGTTCAATATCACACTCTTCACTCTAGTATGAGATTGGGAGATATATTTGGGAAGACCTTTCTTGTACTTAATTGTACAACAATCCATGAAATATTATCATCCAAGTTAATAGAATAAGGAGAAGTGGGAAAGGATTCCTCCATAGGGGCCTATCAATGTGCATAGAAATATAAATGAAATTAAATGGTAGAGAACCCAACATCAAACTATGAATACACGAATAGGTTGAAGTTGAATTGAAGTTGAAGGTATAGTAGACTAAGTGAATAGAGAAAGAGGTGGATGGGACTCTCTAACTGCAGCTTATGGAGTAATAGGGGTAGGATCTACTAGAGTAGTGCTAATAATTAGAGAACCAACACCTTGATAAGACTCGACATCCTAAGAGGGGTCATCAACCAAAGATTCAAAGGCATGAATAGTCAAGTGGTCTTTGCAATTATTTTTCCACCACATTCCCATGCCCTTACATTGGGAGTGTGGGAAATTAGTAGCTAGGGCCAATGGTAAATAATATTCTACATCGAAAGGAGAGACAATCATATTCAAACAATTGATTCTTTCTTTGAATCGTTAGTTATGACTTATTAATTTAAATGGATGATCCTTGGTTTATGAGGATGTAGTCAATTACTTGTTGCCATGTAGAAATCTTAGAGTTTTTGATAAAAGTTAGCTCACAAAATTCACTTACAAAAAATATAATGCATTCAAATATATATTAATTTCATTTATTCAAATGATATCTTATTACATATAGGAAAATTCAAAAAATAGAGGAATTATATCCTCAACAAACTGCAAAAAATTACAACTTCAATCATCTCCCTTCCAAAGCTTTTTCCTCTTCTAAAGCTTCAAATTTGATACTATATTTTTTCCCCTCCCTAATCATGAGTTACCACTCTCCATTATTTTTCCCCTACCTTAGAATTTCCAAAAATATACTATAAATTCCCTTAGGCATCTCCTCACATATTTTGGGAAGTGTAACTTTCACCGCCAAAAATAATTATACTTCCAGGAGTCATAACATTTGATTAAGGCACCTAATTGAGCTCATTTTTAAAAAAAATGTAATGCTCAAAGTGTTATATGACCTTATAATTAATTCATTTAATTTCCCTAAATTTGGGGCCTCATTCCATAATTTTAAGCCTCAAAACTCAATTTCAAAGTTTTTTTAAAGATTTTTGGAAACTTAAATTTTTAATAACTTCACATCTAGACCCAACTTTAGCTTTAGACTCACCCACAATGTGCATTTTATAGTTCTAAAGATTTGGGTATATTTTCAAGTTAATATATGCACAAATGTAAAAAAATAAAAATAGAGGCCCTCCTATGTTTAGCCTTTTTGAAAACTTTGGATGTTCTAGACCATTCTTTAGGAAATTTTAGAGGAAATAAGCTTCATGAGTTCTTAAAACTAAATTGATAATAAATCAAACCACTTTTGGGGTGATGCTATATTTCTCTTACACCTCTAGATGCTCCTACATCAACATTTGTGGTTGGGCTATTGTTATGAGGTAATCATGATGTCATGGTAAGTTCCTAGATTCTATATTGATTTTGCAATGAGACATTTGATGGTGGTTTGTGGTAATCTTCTAGATCAGTGTTGTGATCATTTTTCTTTGTGGGCCTCTATTTATTATATTCTTGAAGTTTAATAATGGTTGGTATGAGATAATTGGTTGTACACTTATATTAGATTTAGGTGATGCTATCTCTTTTATTTTTTGGAGATCATGTGTTAGAATGGTAACTCTCTTGATGAGATTTCAAAAGAAATACCGAGGATCATACACTTACAACTATACATAAGTTCAACATAAACCTATTTATGAGATTATGCTTCATTAGCAAAATAATCTCATACCCCACTTTTGGTTCACTTGACAGCGATTCAATAATTTATTATTATTGTACTTTAATATTTTTTAGTAATAATAAGGATGATTGGAGCTCTTTAACTTGTGTCTTATATGTGATGTGAAGAACCTAGGAGAGTTATAGTGATCAAGGGAGAGTTTTTTGGTAGTTTTTCTTGCAAGTTTACATATCAATATGCATTCTTCAACACTACGTGATAGAGGATTTAGCCACATCCTCTATGTGAATTTTTTAGATGTTTTATTTATTTTCAAACTTGGCATTGCATATGCAATTAGAGTCCTAAGGAGGTATATGCTTCATTTTATTGTGGTATAGATATATTCAAGTTTTTTGCATTTCTATGTGTTTATTATTGTTGGAGACAAACTGTATACAACACAATAAATATACAAATATTTGTAATTATGGATTGGATTGGTTATGTTGATAGCATAAGTTCTACCTATATTGTGCTTACCCTTTTTTTGAGATTTGATTAATTGGACGAGTTAGTGATATTTTTTGGTTGTTATTTTAGTTATTTAGTAGATATTAAACCCTATTCTTAAAGGAGATGGAATTTGATGTATGTGTTTTGGTTAAAAATGACTTTTAGAGTGTGATATTGGCTTTAATTTCTTATCTTTCATGATTGGGAATGATGGAGGATTATATTTTTGTAGTCAAAATGATTATCACTTGATGGATATTGTCGATGCTTGACTGAACTCATGAGCATATAGGATTTAGTTGGTGGATAATTTCTATAACATTGGTGGTTAGTTTAATATTTGTGTGTATTCCCTTTTCCTCTTATAAGGTATATGACAAGTGGGAGAATGTTGATATTAGGTGTGTTATAAACCTTGCATATCCTAATATTTGGCTTATTTAATTGTTTACACCCACTTGAGGTTGCATTAGTTATCACTTGTAATTGGTAATTTGATCATTTTTAATTATTGCTTAATTGTCATAGGATTTTTTAAATTCAACTATGATAACTTAAAAATTATGTAAGAGTTGTTCAACTAGAAAGAGCATGATGAGAGGTAGTAAAGTGACAACTTGGAGAGGATCAAGGCATGATAATATTACAAGTGGAGAACTTTAGTTTAAAGAGGAAGTTTCTTATTTAACTCTTATTGATTTAGGTGTTGTGATTCATTCCTAGATAATTATGTATAAATTAGTTGATGGTTTCCAGCACATGGTTTTAGAAACCATTCATGATTTTTGGTTTTATTCAAGTCTATATATTAAGTGTTTTAGTTGAAGAAATGGTTAGGAGTTTTATTTAGGGTTAGGCTAAGAAAAATATACAAGAGGAAGAGAATGTTGATCTCCATGGAGACAAGAACTTGATATTGTATTGTAGCAAGTTTATTATTGCTAACAAATACATTGGTTCAATGCTTTAGAGGCTAGATTTTTTTAAATATTTTTTCCACAATATATCTATGCCATTCTTTTTCGAATAGTTTATTTCTCTTCTATCTCTCTCATTATTTCTTTATAGGTGTGGTTTACATATTATAATTTTGTTTCATTTTTTGTAGATCTAATTAACGTTTTAATATCCTTAAAAGTTTAATATGGAAATGTTTGTAATGCTTAATAATTTTGAAGATCTAATTTAAGTGATAGAAGTTATGTGAGTACTTTTAATAACACTAAGAAATATTAAAAAATAAAAAAACATAACCCACATATATTGATGCAAGTATGAAGGTGTTATCATTGATGTCAACTAGTTGTTGTTGTCATTGATGTCAAGGAAGTTGGTTGCTGGTTCTATACGTTCAAGATATTGAGAAAATTGTAATAAAGAAGGTTTGTAGGGTGTGGATGTATAGTTGGGATATTAAATAAGTGTTGTGAGTACATGGATTTATCATTATTTTTCTATGTCTAGAGGTGTGTTAGAGTGAAATATGGGCTACAATGATGTCTCTCGTACTTGGATTCCAAGTGCTTTTGAGAAAATTTGATAAATAAAGAAGAAAATGTCATGAAGATATTCAGTATATGCTTCGAGATGTGCTCTTTGTTTCTTTTGGGTTGCTTCTATGCTTATGTGGTTTTGACATATTCTTCATATTTATTGGTAGCTTCTATATCCATAATTTGGGCTTTTGGATTGTCATACAGTGCGAGGTATTTTCACTAGTATGCAAACTGTGCATTTCAATGTGCCTGGTCATGTTCTGGCAGAAATATATTTGCTTTGCATTTCCCCATATTTTGGTTTCAGGAATTTCAATTTTGAGAATAGGTTGATAAGGTTTCTCTCTTGCTTGGTTCAAGAGGATTTGAGATTTGGTGTTGTTGTTGATGAGTTTCTGAGCTGCAATGTATTCCAATGGTTGATAGGGTTATTCAAATGTACAAAATGATCATGCTTCTCAGCTGAATTGTTTTGTTAATCTTTTGGATGAATTTTCAAGTGTTCATTACTTACCCTAGATCATTTTCAAGTGAAGTTTGTTGTCTGGAAAGATTGGACCGATTCAAGGATGTGTGTGCTAAATTTTTTTATGTGTTTTGCACGGGTGTTGGTCGAGCTTGTGTTAAAAAATACTTGTGAAGTTCATATAAGCATGTTAAGGTGTCTTGGGACTCATTTAGGTCCTCATTAAGAATATGTATAGGTCTCTCTCATTCTCTTCCACCGTGGGAATGCTTTGGCACTAACCTAATTTGAATTTGTAAATGCAAATTGTATATGGCCGACCTTGGAAGGGTTTCAAGGTTGAAGATGGTATAAGTACAAGTTGAGATGTTGGTGAAAGGTAAGATAGATGCAAGGTAGATGTGATGTGTGTGTGTGATGCGAGTTCAAGAAAATTAGTGTGAATTTCAAAGTGTTGAGTTCCTGAAGGCAGTGAGCTTAAGGTGTACTCTATCTTTCAAGCATGTTTGCAAATGTGTGAGAAAATTGTGGTAGAATATTTGTTGCATTGAGATAGTTTTCTCTCTATAACAATTATCTTCTATATTCTTTGTAATTTTTTGGTAGTGAGCCCAAGAAGTGATCCCTCATTGGACAATGTGTCCTATCTTGGTAGTGAGCCTTTGTATTCAAGTTTTGAATTCTTTATATTGTGAGCCTTTCTATATATATGTAATCATATATGTAATTATATGTTAAGGATATTAACATGTTAATTAGAGCTTCATCCATGATGCTCTTTCTCCTTTGATATTTTTACAATGTAATCATATGTAGGGAGCTTTATATGGTGATTTGAATAGTGATATTTATATATGTTGATCAAGATAATTGAGAGGGGGGGTGAATCCGTTGTAGCAATTTTAAACTTCAAAACCCTCAACATAAGTTAGATTTACATACATTCACAACACTTTTACTCTATTAATATGTTTGATTGTTAAATGTAGAAACAAAAACTAAAAGTAGTAAACCATGCACACAATAACACCAAATTTATGTGGAAAACCCAATGAGGGAAAAACCATGGTGAGGATATAAATATCACTATTCCAATCACCATCTAAAGTTCCCTACATATGATTACATTGTAAAAAGATCAAAGGAGCAAGAGCATCATGGATGGAAGTCTAATTAATTTGTTAATCTCCTTAACATATAATTACATATATATATAGAAAGGCTCACAATATAAAGATTTGCATCCATTAAGTGTTAATAATTTTCACGATCTTATTTAAGTGATAGAAGTTATGTGAGTAATTTTCCTAACACTAACAAATATTAAAAAAGAAAAAACATAACCCACATATATTGTTGCAAGTATGAAGTTGTTGTCATTGATGTCAAGTGGTTGTTGTTGCCATTGATGTCAAGGAAGTTGGTTATTAGCTGTATATGTTGAGGATATTGAGAAAATTGTAATAAAGAAGATTTGTAGGGTGTTGATGTATAGTTGGGATGTTAAAGAAGTGTTGTGAGTACATGGAGTTATCCTTATGTTTCTATGTCTAAAGGTGTGTTAGAGTGAAATATGGGCTACAATGATGTCTTTGGTACTTGGATTCCAAGTGCTTTTGAGAAAATTTGATAAATAGATGAAGATATTTAGAGTATGCTTCGGGATGTGCTCTGCGTTTCTTCTGGGTTGCTTCTATGCTTGTGTGGTTTTGAAATATTGTTCATATTTATTGGTAGCTGCTATATCTAGAATTTGGGCTTTTGGATAGTAGTACAGTGTGAGGTATTTTCACTAGTATGTGAACTATGCATTCAGTGTGCTTGGTCGTGTTCTGGGAGAAATGTATTTTCTCTGCATTTCTCTGCATTTTGGTTTTAGGACTTTCAGTTTTGAGAATAGGTTGATAAAGTTGCTCTCTTGCTTGGTTCAAGAGGATTTGAGATTTAGTGTTGTTGTTGATGAGTTTCTGAGCTACAGTGTATTCCAGTGGTTGATAAGGTTATTCAAATGTACAAAATGATTATGCTTTTCAAGTGAAGTTTTTTGCAAAGCTTCTGGATGAATTTATCAAGTTTTCATTACTTACTCTAGATCATTTTAAAGTGAAGTTTGTTGTCTGGAAATATTGGACTGTGTCAAGGATGTGTGTGCTAAATTGTTTTATGAGTTTTGCACAAGTGTTGGACGAGCTTGTGTTAAACACTACTTGTGAAGTTCATAGAAGCATGTTAAGGCATCTTGGGACTCATTTAGGTCCTCATTAAGAATATTTATAGGTTTCCCTCATTCTATTCCACTGTGGGAATGCTTTGGCGTCGACCTAATTTGAATTTGTAAATGCAAATTGTATAATGCCGACCTTGGAAGGGTTTCAAGGTTGAAGATGGTATAAGTACAAGTTGAGATGCTAGTGAAAGGTAAGATAGATGCAAGGTAGATGTGATATGTGTGTGTTTGATGCGAGTTCAAGAAAATTAGTGTGAATTTAAAAGTGTTGATTTCCTGAAGGAAATGAGCTGAAGGTGTACTCTATCTTTAGAGCATGTTTGCAAATGTGTGAGAAAATTGTGGTAGAATCTTTGCTGCATTGAGATAGTTTTCTCTCTGTAACAATTCTCTTCTATCTTCTTTGTAATTATGTGATAGTGAGCCCAAGCAATGAGCCCTTATTGGATAGTTTGTCCTATCTTGGTAGTGAGCCTTTCTGGCAGTGAGCCTTTGTACTCAGTTTTGGAACTCTTTATATTGTGAGCTAATCTAGATGGATCTCTATGGATGATTACATTATATTGATTACATATAATGTTGTTTCATTTTATATAGATCTAATTAAAATGATAATCTCGTTAAAAGGTTAATGTGGAAATTTTTTAAATTCTTATTAATTTTCACCTTTACAGAGCGAGGTATTTTCACTAGCATGCGAACTATGCATTTCAGTGTGCCTGGTCGTGTTCTGAGAGAAATGTATTTGCTCTGCATTTCTCCGTATTTTAGTTTGAGGACTTGTGGTTTTGAGAATAGGTTGATAAGGTTTCTCTCTCACTTGGTTCAAGAGGATTTGGGATTTGGTGTTGTTGTTGATGAGTTTCTGAGCTACAGTGTATTTTAGTGGTTGAAAGGGTTATTCAAATGTACAAAATGATCATGCTTTTCAAGTGAAGTTTGTTGCAAATCTTCTGGATGAATTTTCAAGTGTTCGTTACTTACTCTAGATCATTTTCAAGTAAATTTTGTTGTCTGGAAATATTGGACCTGTAAGAGAGGGGGGCCAACCACTGCAAGGCCCTAGGTCATGAAAGGCCAAGAGCGGAAAGGCTGCCCTAACTTACCTCAGTTAAAAGGAAGGTTAGGATAGAAGGGATGAGAATGATGAAGACTATGAAGTATTTCGATCACTCTGCAATCTCAAGAACTGGAAATAGACTATACGAGTCACCCTTCAAAGTCAACTTTGCATCTCAAGTAGCTCATTGTCTGAGGACATAAGCGCAGTTCCAGGATGATAGCATGGCATGTTCGCATCTTACAGGTGCGCTGGCATCTATACGGCCAGAGAACCAGAAAGATGAGATTCAAACTCTAAAGGAGAGACTAGTAGCCTAGTTTAGAGGTTTTTGAAGTGATAGAATGAGATTAAGAAGAGTCAAATGTAAATACTGATATGATAAATGAAGTAGATTACCGCAAGGGTGACGAAGATAATTTTGTACAACAATCTTCTCACCAGACTGCTCCAAGCTCTCTCCCCCTGCACATAGAAAAAAGGGGAATGTTGGGGCTGTTTAGGGGCCTGCCTCAATCAGACCTCGTTTTGGTTTTTCCACCTCCACGGACAACTAAGTTTGCAATGATAGAAATGGAGATAAATAAATGAAATGCAAGCTACATAAACACAAAACACTACAAACAGTACATTCTTACTCAACCAAAGGCGATAGAAGAGATTAAAGGAGCTTACCACCTCTGTCCAAAGAACTTAAGGCTTGTGGAGGAGAAGAGTGAGAGGAAATCAAGCCTTTGTCATCATGGTGTTTGTCCTGTGCTCGCACTATCAGAGTGATGGAGTAGTGGATTGCTGCAATGGAGTGAAAAGTGTTGCTACAAAGCTTGAAAATGGATCAAAGAGTGGAGAAATTGTGAAGAGATGGATTCAATATCTTGCAAAACTCCCTCCAAACTTCTACCAAAGAGCACAATGGATGAAAGAGTGAAGATTATGATGGAAAGGATGAAAAATGGCCATATTCAGGTCGACTAGTCGAAGAGGGACATTACTCTTCGACTTCCAATCGAAAATGTAACGCCTCTGTAGTCTCCAGTCATAGGAATCTGCTAGGTACATAAGCGTTTTGTGTGGATGTCTGCGCATGGCATCCTCGATAGAAACGCCTCAACCGAAACTCAAAATAGGCGCCAAGTGTGATGTGGACAATAGGCTTAAGTGGAATTAAGCCTTTGCCTTGGGTTTTCTAAAGTGCAAGGGGATAAAAGGGAATTTGCGTTAGAGGTGAAAATTCACGTTTATACATTTTTCCCCCACTTTAGCAAGCACGAGTACTAATGAGTGCTTAGGTAAACTAGAGTAGTAAGGAAGTAACGAAGTAAGAGATGTATACTTGAACCAAAGAGGAAGCAGAGCACGTTCTGGAAAACATGGAAGTGCAGGAAAGGACTTCATAGTTCCGCAGAACTACAAAGCTGAAGTACGAAAGTGCCTCACAGGCTCATGGTCTTGTAAGGGAGGTATCCTTCAAGAACTCTCACATGAAAGAAACCAAGAAGAGCACCTTACATACCCGCAGACCTGCAAGGAAGGTATCCCCCAAGAACTCTCACATGAGGGAAACTAAGAAAATGGGACTCCATAGAGTCAGAGAGAGCGACATGTTTACCCGCAGATAGAACATGTCAGGAAGCGGTCACACAAGCCAATGAATAGACAGTCATACAGACCATCACTAAGTTGTAAGACTTTCAAAGGGCTCCCTCAGGAACCCTTCAAAAGGAAGGAGGGTCCACTCAAGGGACACACTGTTTGAAGATTGAAGTCTAGTCGCGATGCCCCCAAGCTAGACGTAAGGATGTGATGGAGGTCTATTCGGGTTGCTCCCAGACTAAACATGAAGAAGTGAAACTGGTCTAGTCGAGCTGCCCCCAAGCTAGACATGAAGTTGTGAGACTGGTCTAGTCGGGCTGCCCCTAGTCTAGATGCCAAAGAACTCAATGAATTATTTCGAAGGGATCCCTTGGGAACCCAATGTGAAGAGGATGTGTCCACTTAAGGGACATGCTTGTTCAAAAGCTAATGTTTTCTTTCTCGAATCGATTCATCACCAAGGAATCCTTTTGAAATATGTTCACTTCATCAAGGAAGGAGATGCGCCCATGTGAGGGGAAGATTAAGACCATTCTCGCTTCGGAGGAGGGTTTCCTAGCCCTTTCTTTAAGAACCCATGATGAAGGAAGCACGTTCCATTAGGGTCTCAAGTTGAGAATGCAATTATAACAAAGAAGTGTGTGAAGGATATTTAAGAAAAGATCTATTTAGAAATGAAAACATTTTCCAAAGATTATGTAATGTGAAAGTAATGTTGTCACACATGAAAGGGACAACTTAAGCAAAGAAGAGAGAAAGATAAAGAGAAAGGTAAAAGGATAGAGATCACACACAAAGGGCACAAGGGGATCTAGTTTCGCGGGGTCAGATTTTCCTTTATTTGTATTTAGTAGGTAATCATGGCATAAGGAAAATGATCATCAATCCCCAACCAAGTCAGGAAGAATGAACCGAATACAAAGTAAAAATTAAAAATTGGGTCAACATGGAAGGAGGCCTAGATGCTCTCAACGCTTTGCATTGGCCCCAATTTACCAAAATTCAATCACAAACATGGAAGAATAGACATACATATAGAGGAAAGTTTACAACATAAACACCAAGCCTATTTCCAAGCACAAACAGGGGTGATGACGGTCATCCAAGCACATATATCATGGTCATGGGGGGAACAAATCATGAAACACACACACATATAACCTAAATATCAAGAATAGGGTCTCCCCCCTAACACTGGTCAACCAAGAGGTCATTAGCTTCTCACTCTAGACCATCGTAGGGATAAGGATGATGAGCCTACAATGGTGTAATTTTAAGGGGAGGAGCTTCTGATCCTCCCGCAACAAGGGCCAAGGCAGAGGGACTTGTCAGGTCTCTTTCACTCAAATCTTATGGGTCTAAGGTCAACAATTTTGCAAATATCGCTCACAAGGTCATAACTTCATCCACTAAGTTAAACATACACTTGATGGGAGTGCCATGGTTCACCTTGGTGGATGGAGGAGTTCGCACCCAAGGTTCATTGCAAGGCTCACTGAGAGACTCGAGAGCGGTGAAAAACTCAGGGGAGGCAGGAGCTAGTTTCGTCACTAGGATAGAGCACGTTAGCATGGGGACACCTTTCGGAAGAGGTGGGATCTTCTTACATCCTCTATTGTTGGAGGGACCATGCTCTACCTTCTTCATCAAAGGAGGTGAACTCCCCACATATGAAGCAAGGTGGGTCAAGGGAAAAGAGGAAAGAACCACAACAGATATGACCAAAGTGTTAACCATAATCACAGGTTTTGGGAAAGGCAAGATATCTGGAATGAAAGTCAGTAAGGGCGGCTCCTTAGAAGGAGCGATAAACACATGTACCTTTCCAGGTGCATGTGCGCTCACAGCAAGAGTCGGAAAAGATTCAGAGCTAGTTAGATTAGAGACAGAAGAGGGGGGAGAGGAGGACACAGTAGGAGGTGTTGTCTTCTCTTCCTCCTTCTTTGAGGAGGCTTGCTCAGCCAGGAGAGCCTTTCACCAATGCTTGTGTTCTTATGCAAGGTGGTTTCTACGGCTCTTCAAACCAGAAGCCAAAGCTTGCGAAGGGACGAACGAATTCTACTCACCCATGGGAGTGTCCTCCATGGTTGTTTCCAGTGGAAGGGTGGACTCTTGAATGGGAGCAGATTCAAAAATGGTGGGAGAAATAAACTATAGTACCTTCACAACGAGCCTCTTCCCATTCACTTTTTTGGGAATAGGAATAGTAGGAGGTCGTGGAGGCCAGAACAAAGAGGACTCTCCATGGGGAGCTTTCTATCTACCATACCGAATGGGTCTAGGATCTGTGGGTAAGATGAGAAGCTCAAATTTAGGACGCTTGGCCTTTCACCAAGTGGGCACCATGGGATTCTCTCGTAAGCATGAGACAGAAGCAGATGGCACCATGACAGGGTGAGAGGAAGCATCACGCTGAGCAACAGAAGGGGAAGAAGGAGGATCTCAGGACCACTTCTCTTCTTCTCTCTTACACGACTTGGCGACATCACTATCATCCTTTAAGCAAGCTCTATGCGAAATAGCATAAGGCAAAGGAGGGAACCTCACTTTCGGCCTAGCGCACCCTTTCTTATAGTTTTGATATGTATGGTACAAGAGGTCCTTCCTAGGAAGGAGAGGACCGAGAGACGAGGGCCAAAATTAATCTAGGCTATAGCTGCCACGTACAACCGGTGTCATGGACATGTACCGAACCTCCTTAAACAAAATTCAAGCATTTGTGCACAACCAAGGAAACTGCATTCATAGCTTCCAGCCAGAGGATACCTAGCTTCAATCTTAAGAGATCAGACCCTAGGATGATGTCAAACTTGAGGTTTACAGATTTAGGCCCAACGAGGACTGATAGGACAATATTCCTATAGGAGGTACGAAAATTTCATCGTGTGTGCGGATGATAGTCTCAATTGCATCATACCCATCCTTATGTAGGAATTTAATCAATATGATCTCCTTAGTTATGATATTCCTTGGGATGTCGGATCAACGAGAACACCCGCTACAGTATTCTTGTTTATCCTTGCGGGGAAGTAAAGAGAAGATGGATCCCTATTGAAGCCCATCGATAGGTCCTCTAAAGTGAATGTTATGCTATTACCACTGCTCATAGTCTACGCAAAGGGAATAGGTTGATTTAAGAAAGAGTCCATCGCATAGACCAAACAATACTTCTACAGAGCCTCCTAAGGTTTATGAGACAAGTAGTGACCCAATTAAGGTTTCATTATACAACACCACCAGGACCTTCCAACTATGCCTACTAGGGGTCATAGGTTGGGTTGCAAGGTGAAGGCCTCACAATGCTCACACCTACAACACTCCTACGACATGAGGAAGGGGACTTCCAATATTGCAAAACAAAACCAAAATGGTTCATGTCAAGTTCACGAAAAAATGTAAGAGAGGGGCACCAACCACTGCAAGGCCCTAGTTCATCAAAGGCCAAGAGTGGAAAGGCTGCCCTAACTTACCTCAGTTAAAAGGAAGGTTAGGATAGAAAGGATGAGAATGATGAAGACTATGAAGTCTTTCGATCACTCTGCAATCCCGAGAACTGGAAAGAGACTAGATGAGTCGGCCTTCAGAGTCAACTCTGCATCTCAAGTAGCTCTTTGTCTAAGGACGAAAGCATGGTTCTAGGAAAAAAATGTGGTGCACTAGCCTCTCATAGGTGTGCTAGCATTCGTATGGCCAAAGAACCAAAAAGACGAGATTCAAACTCTAAAGGAGAGACTAGCAGCCTAGTTTAGAAGTTTCTGAAGTGAGAATGAGATTAAGAAGAGTGAAATGTAAATACTAATATGATAAAGGAATTAGATTACCGCAAGGGTGATGAAGATGATTTCATACAACAATCTTCTCACCAGCTTGCTCCAAGCTCTCTCCACCTACACACAGAAAAAAGGGGAATGTTGGGGCTATTTAGGGGCCTGTCTCAGTCAAACCCCATTTTGGTGTTTCCACCTCCACGGACAACCAATTTTGCAATCATAAAAATATAGATAAAGAAAGGAAATAAAAGCTACATAAACACAAAACACTACAAATAGTATGTTCTTACTCAACCAAAGGCAATAGAAGAGATTAGAGGAGCTTACCACCTCCATCCAAAGCATTCAAGTCTTGTGGAGGAGAAAAGTGAGAGGAACTCAAGCCTCTGTCGTCGTGGTATTTGTCTTGTGCTCACACTATCAGAGTGATGGAGTAGTGGATTGCTGCAATGGAGTGAAAAGTGCTACTACAAAGCTTGAAAATGGATCAAAGAGTGGAGAAAGTGTGAAGAGATGGATTCAATATCTTGCAAAACTCCCTCCAAACTTCTGTTGAAGAGCACAATTGATGAAAGAGTGAAGATTATGAAGGAAAGGATGAAAAATAGCCATACTCGGGTTGGCCAGACGAAGAGGGGCGTTACTCTTTGACTTCCAATCGAAAATGTAATGCATCTGCAGTTTCCAACTACAGGAATCTGCCAGGGACATAAGCGCGCCACATAGACGCCTGCACGTTGCACGGGCATCCTCGATAGAAACACCCCCACCAACACTTAAAATAGGTGCCAAGTGTGATGTGGATAGCGGGATTAAGTGGAATTAAGCCTCTGCCTTGGTTTTTCTAAAGTGCAAGGGGATAACATGGAATTTGTGTTAGGGGTGCAAATTCACGTTTATACAGGACCGAGTCAAGAATGTGTGTGCTAAATTGTTTTATGTGTTTTGCACAAGTGTTGGTCGAGCTTGTGTTAAACACTACTTGTGAAGTTCATAGAAGCATGTTAAGGCATCTTGGGAATCATTTAGGTCCTCATTAATAATATGTATAGGTCACCCTCATTCTCTTCCACTGTGCTTTGGTGCTGACCTAATTTGAATTTGTAAATGCACATTGTATATGGCCGACTTTGGAAGGGTTTCAAGGTTGAAGATGGTATAAGTACAAGTTGAAATGTTGGTGAAAGCTAAGATAGATGCAAGGTAGATGTGATGTGAGTTCAAGAAAATTAGTGTGAATTTAAAAGTGTTGAGTTCCTGAAGGCAGTGAGTTGAAGGTGTACTCTATCTTTCAAGCATGTTTGCAAATGTGTGAGAAAATTGTGGTAAAATATTTGTTGCATTGAGATAGTTTTCTCTCTGTAACAATTCTCTTCTATCTTCTTTGTAATTTTGTGGTAGTGAGCCCAAGTAGTGAGCCCTTATTGGACAATGTGTCCTATCTTGGTAGTGAGCCTTTCTAGTAGTGAGCCTTTGTATTCAATTTTGAAATTATTTATATTGTGAGTTAATCCTTGCCATGGTTTTTCCCTCATTGGGTTTTCCACGTAGATTTGGTTTTATTGTGTGCATGGTTTACTACTTTTAGTTTTTATTTCTACATTTAACAATCAAACATATTAACAAAGTAATTTTTTTGTGAATGCATGTAAATCTAACTTATGTTGAGGGTTTTGAATTTTAAAATTTATACAATGGATTCACCCCCCCTCTCAATTGTCTTGATCAACATATATAAATACCACTATTCCAATCACCATATAAAGTTCTCTACATATGATTACATTGTAAAAATATCAAAGGAGAAAGAGCATCATGGATGGAGAAAATGATAACATTAATGGTAGCAAGCTACAAAAATCATTGTGATTATTTTTTCTTTGAGATAAGACATAAGATGGAGGATGAAATAAAGGGAAAATTGATAATGGAGATAGGTCTATCATAGCCAAAGAAATGATGAAAAATGACAACAAATCTACCTCTAGGAGTTGGAAGTTCAAATTTCAATTCAATTGTTTAGGTTTTGGCAACTCTCAAGTTTTATGTAGGCACAATAAGGAACACCAAGAAGCCAAGTGAGTACAAATTTAGACCAACCAAAATGTCACTGTGTTGGGTGAAAATTTTGTAATCCCTTTTTAATAGATTACAAAACCTTGATTTCAACCTCAACTATGTGAGATAGAATCTCTCCTCTCGAAAAGGGGAGGCAACCTTCTTACTTCTTATTGAAACTTAGGAAAACTAATTAAATATTTACAATAACGATATGGGGGTGTGTTATATTCTTGATTCTCTCTTTTTTCAAAGAATATGTTTTACAATGTTTCACAATTTTAAGTTCTTGATGCAATACAAAACAGTAATTCCAATATTCCTATCTTGTCAAAGCAAATCCTAGGAATACCAGTATGATAATGATTAGTAACAGATAAGAACATCTCACGAAGGCACAAATTCGTTATGTAGCTTCCAACAATGAATCCTTCAAAATAATAACCAACATTGTATGAGAAGCACAAAGTCTTCTACATACTTCACAATAATCCCATGAACAACATGAATAAATATAAACACAAAGTCTTATAGAGAATTCACCAATAGTATTCAACAATGTCACAAATTCAAGTAATAAGGGTAACTCAAAATTTTACACAGATTCACTCAAAGCCCTTTCAATCTCAATCACTAATCACTTCCAATTCAATCAAATCAAAAGATAATTGTTTCCAACACAAAGTTTGGTATGAAACTTCACTTCTTTATTGATAGAAATTAGATCCACAAAAATGAACTCAAAGTTTCAATGTTTGCCTCTCAATTTGGCAACACTTTGTTGCAAAAGATAAAAGGTCCTCATTACAAAGGAACCCTCTCTTATTTATAGATGGGAGAGGAGAGATAATCTAGGAAAAACCTTGACTAACTAGTTGACTTACTCAAAAATGTTGTCCATGAATGTAGGAGAACATATTTGTTTTACATGTAATTACATTTTGTAAAATGACATGTAAAATATCAAAACTTATTTACAAAAAGAATGAAAAATTCCAAAACTAGGAAATCTAATCTAAGGAAAAATTTGGCCTTCTTCAACATCTTTCTCCATGAAAACTTCATGATGACATGCACTTCATCACTATCTGGCATTAGAGTGTACTTTGGAGATGACGAGAATTCTTGAGATTAAAGACTTTTCAATGCCTTTCAAATCTAAAATAAGCTGGAATTCCATCATTTTGTTCATTGAAGCTATTGAGAAAGCTTCATCTTCAAATTCTTCTTGGCACTAAAAATCAGCGCTTCAGCATATTATATGTAAAAGCGATAAAAAAAAATGCTTATGCATATTGCAGGACTTGGGTAGTTTCATATAAAAGTGGTGAAAAATAAAGCTTCTACATGAAATATGTAAGAGTGGTGAAAAATAGAGCTTCTGCATGAAATATGTAAGAGCGGTGAAAAATAGAGCTTTTGCATGAAATATGTAAGAGTGGTGAAAAACAGAGCTTCTACATGAAATATGTAAGAGCGGTGAAAAATAGAGCTTTTGCATGTGACATATGTAAGTGTGTGATGTTTAAAAATGTGCCAGTGAGAGTAATTAAACATAACTAAATACACACATCAATGAAATCTATTACATCTAATGAAAGAGAAATAATAAAACAAACTATTATAACCCTGCATTTGAATTCATTCCATTGTCCTCTATTCTTGGTGATTTCTTAATTCATGCTCTTAGGATTATTCATTGCACATGAATCTATGAAATGAAAACCTAAGAAATGAGAAGCTATTATGCAATGCAAACTACAATGCCTACATCATTATATTTTTGTTTTTTTGATGATAAATGCTAAATGATCTATGATGGAGTGTTGTTGTGATTGAAATGAGGCTAAAACTAATATTGCAAATCTAATAATGATGTATAAAAGATGTAAGAAGCTAAAATGCTAAAATGGAAATGCCATGATAATGCTAAATGAACTAAAACACTAAAATGCAAACTACAATGTTCTCAAAATGCTCTCAAATTGCAATGAGATTTTTGTAGCATAAACTTGTCAAATTCTCCATCTTCTTTAAAAGTTGTAGAAATGCTCTCAATTTATAGATTTTTCAAAGTTGGGAATGATGTGACAGTGATGAACAACTGAGATTGTGATCCTAAGGCATCAACGGTTGAGCACAAAGAGGTTGGAGAGAATCATGGAGGTGGTTCCTTGCAAGAGAACTCTTTGCCAAGTGTTGAAGGGAATCAAATAAAAGAAGAAGCCATGTGTCCAAGGTGGTTTCAAATTTGTTACAGGTTGTTGATGGAAAATCCTCATTTTATAAATTAGAAAAAATTCATTTCATGTGACACATGGTGAGGTGGAAGGAAGTTAGAAGAGTATGTAGAAATGTGTCAATTTGAATTAAAAATTCAAATTTAAATGAACAAGGGAAATTAGCTAAATGACAAATTAGTTAATTTGTGCATTTAACTAATTTAAGAGGAAAGTGATTTTCGAGGCCAATTTGAATTAAAAATTCAAATTTAAATGAAAAAGAGAAAATTAACTAAATGACAAATTTGTTAATTGTTGCATTTAATTAATTTAAGAGGGAAATGATTTTGGATAATAAGAATATTTAGAAATTAACTATATAAATAAATTTTGCAATTTATTAATAAGTAGAGGATTTAAGATTTTATTAATTAAATAACAAGTATTTAATTAATTTGTGCTCAGACCATTTTTATGTGCATACATTTTGCCCCTCTTTGAAGTCATGTGCATAGACGCATTGCTTCAAAGAATAAATTTGTCAAACCGTCGTGAAAATTATGGCATGCCCCAGACATTGATTTTTTCAATGATGATGAATGGATGCCCCCTCGGGAGATAAAACAGGGATTTTTGAAAATTTTGATGATTTAAATAATTTTTCACTAATATGTCGATGATCGTCAGATTTGATGAGGATGAATTGATTTATCTCTCGATAATGATGATAGTCCAACCACTTTGTTGATTAGTTGATTAAAAGGCACCTTTTGAAAATTTAAAAAAATAATGTCACCATAATTACCCCTTAATCATCCCTTAATAGGTCAAAATGGGTAAAAGAAAGCTCATTTGTAACTTGTGCATTGTGAAAATTAAGAGCTTGAAGAGCCAAGATGGATAGGATTTTGTGCCACACTCATAGATTTGAGCGAGTTCACCGCCACCAGCGTCCAGCCACATACAGACCTCCGGTATGTAACCTAGAACCGCCATTTTTCAAATTTAAATTCAAATTTTCCTACCATTTTGCATTTAAAAATTCAGATTTTACACGTTTTAGTGCATTAGATTAGTCTATTAGTGCATCTGGAACCTGATACAACGCATAGTTAACCTGTAGTAGCGCATAGGGTTAGGTTAGGGTCCAAAATTAGATTAGCGCATCAGGAACACACTTTAGCACATTAGGTTGTTAGATTAGCACATAGGGTTGATAAAGTCATGCATAGGGTAGGTCAAATAGCGCATTTGGGAAACGACGCATCGGAACCCTGTTTCGGTGCATTTGGTCTATTTTCTAGCCCATCCAAGAACTGGCACATAAAATGCCTGTTCTAGCGCATCCGATAAATTTTCCAACACATTTGGTGGATTAGCGCATAGAAACTCTATTTTACCGCATTCAGCCAAAAATGATAATTTTGAATGATTCCTCCTAGATTTTGATGGTTCATGATCACATCAGCTGATGATAGGATAATGTTGATTGATACATTGATGATCATCCTCATGATAGGTGAGGAACGATGATAGGATAGATGATGATGATCGATCTCATGAAAAATGAGAGTCGATTGATTGATGATCATCCTCATGATAGGTGAGGAATGATGATATGTTGATTGATGATGATTTATTGACCTCATGACAAATGAGAGTCGATTGATAGGATAGGTGCTCCTTGAGATTTGAGCAAAATCTAACATGAGTTGATTTGATTAATTGATATGTTGATGTTAGGTTGATTGATTGATGTGTTGACGTGATATGTTGATTTGATCATAGGAGGGTGGCTTAGGAAACTTACAGGTTCGAGAGCACTTTCTGCAGACATGGGCCATAACTTACCCCAACATACCTAGCCATTATTGACCAATGTGGTCTGACTTCTTTGATTGATATGCCCCAGTACCGGATTAACCGAGGGTTGTTGACAACACTTGCAGATCGGTGGCATAGTGACCACAACACCTTCCATTTGGCGACTGGAGAGATTATAGTTACCCCTAAGGATGTATATCGTATTTTGAGGATACCAGTCATGGGTGACTTAGTGGAATATGATCACGAGGAGCAAGGCGAGATTGATTCTATTCGACAGATTTTCCAGGATGGTTAGCTCTATGGATATGAGATATCTTGGTGGGAGTTGATTGTGACACATCAACCCTTACCATGTGTGCTAGCAGGATTAATTGGAGGTTTTCTCTACCCCGACCTTAGGTCAAAGGGCTTTTCAGTTGGTTGGGGTCGGGTCTTAGAGAGCATGATTTCCCATGGTACTAGATATGCTTGCACACTTGTATCATGATTTGCACCAGGTCGTTTATCTCCAGGCCAGCAATCTTGCAGAAGGATGCACACTATTACAGCTCTGGACCTAGGAGCATATAGCAGTTTCATGGCCAGTGGGAGGGAGGGCTCGGCCAGCAACACGGCCATATGTTTTTGGTTACATAGGGCCACTTGTTGAACATAAGTTGGGCAAGTTAGAGTATTGGAGGAGAGTCCTCGATGATCTAGACATAGTTATATGGTGGCCATATCTCGATTGTGAGGTATGGCCAGAGGATGACACAGAGATGCCCTATGTATTTTGTAGTAGATATCTGATTGGTAGGACTCTATATATCATTGAGAGATTCCTTTTTGGAAGAGTGTACATACAATATGACAGGGTTCAGGGGATGCCACAGGGGGTAGCACACTATGCTCGACGGCGGCAGGATATTCTAGAGTGGGGGCTAGCCCTTGATTATGATGCAGCTTGTGCAGAGTACTATGACTTACAGCTAATTTTGTGGTAGTACCATAAAGAGATTATAGATGCACAAATGATGGCAGATTATGCCAAGTATTTTTACACACCCATTTCCATTGATTTTGAGTCTGGATGAGCCTCCACCGATTTTGGAGGTTGGGAGGAGGGTAGGATCGGTCATGTAGTGGAGGGGAGATGGTAGTGAGGAGGAGGAGGCAGAGAAGGAGGTGGGAGATAATGGAGGATATGATGGGGGATATGAAGGCGGAGATGGAGGAGTTGGAGGGAGATATATGCTAGATTTTGGGGTTATCCCCAAGAGGAGAAGGTCAACACCCACCGGACAGTGGCCAGTGGTTCTCAAGATGCCCTCCCAGAGGTAGCAGACGTAGATAGTTGGTTTGCAAGCTCAGGTGCAGACTCTTGAGGGGTAGGTGCAAGCATTACATGCATAGCTAGCTTAGGCTCAGGCCCAACTACAGGCTCAGGCCCAACTACAGGCACAGGCACCGACGCAGCTATAGGTACAGGGTCAGATAGTATAGATGTAGGTCCAAGTAGCCACCCTTGCCGCAGAGAGAGATGCCACCCGGAGACAGGGAGAGTAAGAAGTTGCAGTTGTAGATAGGATCCAAACAGCCACTAAGGGTTCCGGGATAGGGGACCTAGTTCGAGAGCTAAGAGAGCCCGCCAAGGAGGTCGAGTATTATAAGGGCAAGTACTATGAGGAAATCCCAACAGAGCGGAGAGTCAGCTACACTCATTCCAAATCCAATCACTCCCAATTTCATACCACCAACAAAGGTGTCACATAGCCACTTCCAAGAGGCCCACTAGGTGGAGGTCCACCAAGATTAGGGCCATTAGGGGCATGTGGTGATGGGAAGAGGTCTACGACATTTGAGGTAGTACCATAGAATCATGTGGTCACACTTAATTTATTGTACTTTGATTCAGAGACTTGGCTTTGCCACATTTTTGATGTATTATTTCTCAGTTCATTTGATATCATTGTACACTTGACATATTATTTTGAGGTTATATGATATGTAGCAACATTTTAGTGATCTATGTGTTGATGCTTTTATTATGGATGTTTATGATAGATGCATTTAATTTATATTTTTTATGTGATGATGATATTCTATATGATTATGTCATGGATGCATTAATGAGATGATGATGTTATGCAAATGATATGAGATGCATTTGTATTTTTTTATTTCTCACATATATATATCGATATATGGATGCAAATATGAATGCAAAAATGGTTTTATTATGATTTTATGCATGGGCCTGATTGATACAATTTATGGATGTATGGTTTATGGATTCTAGATGTATGATAAATGAATGAATAGCTTTTGAACATGATACATGCAGATGTATGGATTTATGATAATGCTCTCTTTTTGGATTTTTCATGAGACAAATAAATGGCCTAGATGTATGGATGATTATGTAACTGAATTATTATCATGAATGATGCCTATGTATGGATGGATAATGAATGAAAATGCATGTATGATTTTATCTTATGCCCCTATGTGATGTTGATTATGTTCTTATGTGTAATGAATGTTATTATGTAAATGAAATGTAATGCACTTTTCTGTATTTTTGGTATTTTCTATGCAAATATGTGACCTAAATGCATAAATGTGAAATGAATTATGATCATGAATGGATTATGATGTTATTATTTATGATGAATTCATATATGGATGGATTATGGATGAATGAAACAATGCATTTATTATGGTCTCGATGTATGATATGGATTATGAATGATGATGGTATTTTGAAAAAATGCTTTGTTTTTGGAATTTTTCATGATGCAAATATTATAATGAATGAATGCATGAATTATTTGTGATAGTGGATGTATGATAGTGCTTTCTAATGATATGTAATGGAAATTTAAATGCAAATGAATGAGTTTTTTTTTTATGTTATGTCAAGTGTACTCAATCTTGTAGTGAGAGATAACATCATGTTGAGAGTTACTAGCTTTGGAAAAATCTATAATGTAAATACAAAACTAAAATGAATGCAAGCCCATCTATGCAATTTTTCCATCTAATTCATTGTGCTTATTATCATCATTGATCATTTTATTATGTTGAAATTTAGTACAAACATCAATAATATAATTAGACCATGATGACCTAAGTACAACTTTCATACAACTTCCGTTGAGATTTGATAATGCAAGATAACACAAGAATCTAGGTATAATTAGACCAAGATGACCTGAGTATCACTTGTATAAATAGAAAAGAGTTAATCATGTTCCCATGCAAATTTGGAATGTCATTAATAATACTTTGTAGAGCATGTCCCACAAAAATTTGCACAGTAGTAATGGTTGAATCACAAACAAAAGACAAAGAAAAATATCATTCTCAATCATAGCTCCTCTAGTTCGTGACATCATCGAGGTACTCCAAAGAATTGATAACAACAATCAAGATAAAATCAATTGAACATTTGTGTTAAAGTGATCCAACCATGATTCAAACGATGATCCTTTAGCGAGAGTTGATTTGATTTGGTCTTGTTGTTTGATTTGGATGGTTGATTGCTTTGATTGACTATGATTGATGTTCAGTTTTAATGATGTGATGGTTACAATGATTGTTGTCTTTCGCCAAGGTTGCTTTGTCGTTTGCTTGCCTATTGATTTAAGTTCAACAGTTGTTTTCCCCTAGTGAGATCAAGATTTTTCCCCCGGTGAGAAATAAACCAAATTTATTATGGATATGTACAATGACGACCAAGCCAAAGTGGCACACGACCGTAGTAGCCAAATATGGATGTGAAGCTCGTTATATGATAGGCATGAATGCGCAGTGATAGCAAGAAGCAGACGGTCAAGACATGCTCAAATAGACAAAGAAGTTGACTTATCACAAATAGCGCCTGTTTACCAAGTTTTCACCACTTGCTTTTATTGCACTTTTTCAAATTTTATGGTTTTTTTTTTGTTGTTACCAAGATGCCTGTTTGCCAGGTTTTCACCGAGGTAACGATTTTTTTGATTTTTCACTTTTTTTTTTGTATTTTTCCCTTTTTCTATTTTTTTTTGTGTCACCAAGATGCCTGTTTGCCAGGTTTTCATCAAGGTGACTATTTTTTCAAGACATTTTCTAATTTTTAGGATTTTTTCAAGACTTTTTCTACTTTTTAGGACTTGTAGGCATGCGCCAGATGCATTATGTATAGAACTTATTCAGATGAAATTTGTTCATTGGTTCTTCAAATAGATCCCCTTCTGGTGTAGATAGTTGATATGCCCCCGATCCAAAGACTAAAATAATAACAAAAAGACCTAACCAATTTGGCTCAAATTTTCCTTTCTTTTCACAATCCCGTTGGTTTTGGGGATTTTTTCCTTCTGTACCAGATCACCTACCTGAAATGTCCTAGGTTTGACTTCAAGTGATTGTAGCTCCTTGACATTCTCTGTTGATAGGCCTTTAGGTGATCCACTGTAATTTGATGACGTTCATTAAACAATTCTAGCTCTTGTAGTCTAGAAACACGGTAATCCTCATCTGAAATGAAACCTTTCAAAGACACACAAAGTGATGGTATCTCAACCTCAATGGGAAATATGGCTTCAAATCCATAGACCAAAGCATATGGTGTGGCACCTATGGGAGTGTGGATGCTTGTATGATAGGCCCACAAAGCGAGGTTCAATTGGATATACCAATCACATCCACCATTGTTGATGGTTTTCTTTAGGATCTTCAAGATAGTTTTGTTTGAGGCCTTTGCTTGGCCATTCCCTTCAGGATAATAGGGTGTAGAAAACCAATGCTTGATACATAATTTTTCACAAATTTCTTGCACGTCTTGATTCTTGAAAGGTCTGCCATTATGAGTGACAATGGATTGAGGGATACCATACCTACATATGAGGTAGTTCAAGATGAATGATGAGATTTTATTTCCTATGATGGTGGATAGAGGCACGGCTTCGACCCACTTCATAAAGTATTTTGTAGCTGTAATTATGAAATTATGCCCATTGGACGAAGATGGGTGAATTTTACCTACAAGATCCAATCCCCATTGACAAAATGAACATGTTGATGTGAAGGGATGCAACTCTTGTGTTGGTGCATGAATAAGATTACCACGGATCTGGCATTTCTGACACTTCTTGAAAAATTGGAAGGACTCTCTCTTCATAGTCGGCCAATAGTATCCCAAATGAAGGAGTTTCTTAGCGAGGGTTAGACCACTTGAATGAGTGTCACAGATATCCTCATGAACTTCTTGCAAAATTGTTTCAAACTCTTCACATTTTAGACATCATAAGAGAGTTCCATCAAAATCTCGTTGGTATAGTACTTCTGCTATAAGGGTATGAAGGGCAGCTTGGTGGATGAAATTTCATTTTTGGTTTCGGGAGAGATCGGGATGTAGAATATTATTTTTTAGGTAGGTATATATCTGCCCATAAATGGAGGTATTGGAATCAATTAGGTGGCATATGAGGCAGGATTTAGGGTTGGCATAAGCGGGGGTAAACATTTGTTCCACCATGAACTCATAACAACTTTTATTTTCTAGAATTTGGAGTAAAGAAGCAATGGTCGCCATAGCATCGACAACTTTGTTGTCAACCCTTGGGATTTGAGCAAATTTGATATCAACAAAATATTTCTTGAAGTCATCAATCATCCTTTTATAGGGCATCAGTTTGTCATCTTTTGTTTGGTAATCACTATTGACCTAATTGATGACTAGTTGAGAATCCCTGTAGACTTGCAGCTCTGTTATTTTCCATTCTACTACTATTTTGATGTTGATTATGAGGGCCTCATATTCTATTGTGTTTTTGGTGCAAGGAAACAACAGGTGATATGAATTTGGAATGGTGTGCCCTAGGGGAGTGATGAATAGAATTCCCACTCTTGATCCATGTTGAGTATATGAGCCATCAAAATATAGTACCCACTGTTGTGTTGTGACTATTAGGACATTTGCATTTGGAAATTCGATGTGAAGAGGGTGGTCATCATGAATTGGTGCTTCCTCTAGTTGGTCAGTGATGAATTGGCCTTTTATTTCTTTCCTTACGACATATTGTATGTCAAATTTACTAAGTATCATTACCCATTTGGCGAATCTTCCTATCAAATTTCCTTTGCTAAGGAGATATTTCAGAGGATCTATGTTGGCTATGAGTCTAATGGTATGAGTCAACATATAGTGCCGCAATTGTTGTATAGAAAACACTAATACTAGACAAGCTTTCTCAATGGGTGTATAGTTGATTTCATAACCATTTAGAGTTATGCTGATGTAATAGATTTCTCTCTCCTTTCCTGTTGAATCTTCTTGTTCCAACAAAGCTCCCAATGATCGATCAGTTGTGGCTATGTACAATAAGAGAGGATTCCTTCTACTGGTGGTGCTAGGACAGGTCGACTCATCAGGTATTGTTTCAGTTGGTTGAAATCTTCCTCACATTTCTCATCCCATTGAAAGGAAACATTCTTGTGCAACAAGTGGGTAAAAGGATGAGTCTTATTGGCCAATTGTGATATGAATCTTCTAATTGACTAGAATCTGCCTTAAAGGGATCTTAACTGATTGTTATTTTTTAAGGTGGCATTTCCAAGATAGCTTTCACTTTTGCAAGGTCTACCTCAATACCCTTTTCTGACATATATAGCTTTGTTGACGTTACCCCAAATACACATTTCTTTGGATTCAAGCGGATGTTGAATTTATCTAGTCGAGTGAAGAGTTTGTCCAGTATCTCCAAATGTCCTTCTCTAGTGTAGGATTCAGCTAACAATTCATCCACATAATATTCCTTGAAGGTATGCATCATGTCGTCAAGTATGGTTGTCATGGCTCTCTAGTATGTGGCCTCTGTATTCTTCAATCCAAAGGGCATGGCATTCCAACAGAAGGTTCCCCATGGGCAAGTGAAATTTGTCTTATCCTCATCTGCAGGTTCTATCTTGATTTGATTATAGCCATAAAATCCATCCATTAGTGACAACATGTCGTGACTTGTTGTTAAGTCTACAATGATATCAATGTTTGGCAAGGGGAAATCATCTTTCGGACAAGCCCTGTTGAGGTCTTTGAAATTTGTACAAATTCTTATGTTGTCATTAGGCTTTGAAATAAGTACAATGTTGGATATCCATTATGCATAATCAATGGGTCTGATGAATCCTACATCCAATAATTTCTTTAGTTCCACCTTCACCAATAAGGCAATGTGAAGATGCATTTTTCTCAACTTTTGTTTGTCTGGTTTAATTCCTAAAGGAAGGGATAAATGATGCATGATGAGATATGGATCTATCCCTAGCATGTCTGCATATGACCAGGCAAAGATGACTTGTCATTCTTCAAAGAACTTGATAAAGGTAGGCTTTTCCAGTTTTGTCAATGATTTTGCTAAATGGAGATTTTTCATTGTTTCTACATTGCTGACATTGATGGACTGTGTTGGCTCGATCAGGACTTTGAATCTTTCTTGGAAGTGTTTAGTAAGAGTGTCAAATTTCCCATCCTTTGATTCCTCGGAGAGGTTTTCACCATCGGATGCACTCTTTATTTTTATTCTTTTTTGATCTGATACTGCCATGGAATGGTTTTCACCATCAGATCCATCTTTTGTTTCATTCATTTTGTAGTTGGGAAATTTGACACTCCCTTTTCTGGAAGCTTCATTATGATGTTCAATGGTGGAACGCGTTTTAGGAGTAACAACATAGAGGAAATTGACGATGGCTTCATCGTTTTGAAAAGGTGGGGATATCAATAGGGTCGGTTTGGTCCCAATCTATGAGTTCAGGATGTACCAATGGTAAGGGATTGTCAGATGGGTTCAGGTCAGAGGTCATAAGGGTCCTAATGGAAACATTGTCATCGAACAATACCATGGCAAGGTCAAGGTCTATGATGTTACTCTCTTCCTAGTGATCCATCGCACTAGGAGGTTGGTCATCTTCGCTTGAGCCATTGATATCTTGTGATCCTAATTTAAATGGTCTTAACCTTGACCTTTGTCCCTCCTCGATTGTGGGAGTGTACTTGTGTATGAAATCAATGTCCTTATCATGGAAAGTCTCTTCTAATAGTGAATCCCACTCATATTCATTGGAATCAGTTTCATAATGATCATTGGCTTGTAGCTGCAGGATCTATTCAACAAACTTTTGTTTTAGGTCATCCTTTGTTTCTTCATCCTTTTGACATTCTTTATATCCCAACCCTATTTTTTCTTTTGGATTTGTTATAATGGGTTGGATGGGTTCTATGATACCTTCTTTCCTTTATCCAATAGGTCCTTGTCCATCATATCCCATTTTTTCCAAGATCGAGAATCCTTTGCCATATTGAGTGGTTTGGACATTAGCCATTGCTACTTGGGAATCAGTTTCATCCTTATAGAGCCAGTTCAATATATCTTTGTCATCAGATTCCTCAGCTTGAGTGATTTCTTTTTTGAATCAACCATCAAAAAGTGTGATAGGTTGTGAGGTTGATGGTGACGATGTTGATGGTTGACCATGGGATTTTGATGAAATTAACTACGAGAGGCAAAGGGAGTGTTCATTAGAGTATTCACCTACACCTTTATCTTTGACTTGGACTTTCTTCTCAAATTGTTTGGCCAAAGTATTGAGCTGGGCTTCGGGAATGGTAGATGCAAAGGGGCTAGGTTCCTCCTTTTTCTCAAGTTGGTTGGACAAGGAACTTGGATGAATTACTTCATTGGAGGATGTGGCTAGCAGTTTTGACAATGGATTAGCTTGACTTGGATTATTGGAGGTGTCAGAGGTGGAATCGGGAGCTTCTAGGTCATGACGCACAAACACATCCTAGAAAGCCTTAACGGTATTGCAATGTTGGGGACTATTGGAATCAGCAGGAATGGTAATTTCTTGCCCATTGCAAGGAAATTTTAGACACTGATGATATGTTGAAGGGACAACATGCATTTCATGGATCCAAGGATGACCCAAGAGTATATAATATGTCAAATCTTTATCCATAACTTGGCAAACCACATCTTTCTGAACCAGACCAGCCTGAGTTGGTAGTACTATCAATCCATTTGAAACTCTTTCCTCATCGTCATATGCTTTGATGGTGATCTTTTTCCTTGCATCTATTACATTTTCAGATAACCCTAGTGAATAGATGAGCTTTAAATTACATATATTATGATCAACTCCTCCATCTATTAGAATGTGCTTGACATGAATTTTATGGATTAGGACCTCAATATGGAGCGTTGTGTTATGAGGATGGGTGAGAGATACGTCATCATTTTCTGAAAAGGATAAGCAATTAGGCGCAACTAGATGTCCTGCCATGGCTTGGAAAGTGCAAAATTCCAAATCATTTGGTAATATTGTATCAACTAGGGCCTTTTCCAAGATCTCCTTATTGGCGAGTGAAATTTTAAGGAGCTCTAATATTGATATTTGTGTAGGGATCTTTTGGAGCTGATCAACAATGTTATATTTATGAGATGGGACATCAGGTGGTTTATAAGTGTTTCACTTCAAAACATATTTGGTTTGTGCCCTTGTGGTCATGTTTACAAGTACACTATCTTGTTTTCCTTTGATCTTAATGACATTAATTTGATTATCTATTGCAACCATTTCTTGTTGGGTATTATGGACTTGATTAGAGAGGATGTTGGTGGCATTGATTGGATGGTTGGTTGCAACAGGATCTGGTGTATTATTGATTTCAATTTCGTTTGTGTGATCTTCAATATTGGCTGAGATATGATAGATGGTGTCATCATAAACATGGTTCACACCTTTTCCTTTGCCATTTGTGTTAGATGATTCTCCTTTATCATAATTTGGCAAAGGGTTTTTTAATACCCCATGATCGGTGTTTGCTTGAGATTCTTCAATTTGTATGACCTTATTGTCAATCAAATCTTGTATCTTGTGTTTTAATTGCATGCAACTATTGGTTAGGTGACCTTTGCATCGATGAAATTCACAAAAATGGGCTTCGTTCCACCATGACATTTTAACTTTGGGTTCAATCCCTCGAGTTTCGGGTAAATTAATGAGGTTTTTCACAATAAGTTCCTTCAATGCATATTCATATGATTGACCCAAAGGTGTAAACTTTCGGTGATTGTTTAATGTTTGATATGGTAAGGTCATGTATGTTGTGTTGCTTTGATTGTTTTGAGTATTGCCTTGGTTGGTGTTACCATTTTTCACTACAGCTCAATTGGTAGAGCTGATTAGTTTAATTTTTTTTAAGTGAAAGTTTGGTTAGTTGTTGCATTGCTTAGATTATTGTTTGCATCAGATCTATCAAGTCTAGTTATGCAAAAAAATTCAATGGATAGAATTTCAGACTTACTCGGTACTTTGCAAATGAAATGAAGTATAAAGTTGAATACATAAATGATTAAAACATAATCATTGCTTTCATTTATTTCACAATATTGTTACATTTCAGTATTTCATTTATTCATAAATGAATTGTGCAAGTTTGCATTGAGATACATTTCTTTTTAGAATGCAAAACAAGAAAAGAAATTAAAGTGACCCACACAAGCCATGGGAGTAACTGTAACAATGAATCATGAGAAGCATTCTACACTATTGAAGATGTAAGAAAGGAAGAGACATAAGAATGAACATAATCATCATTGCCTGTTGCTTTTCGTTGATTCGGGAGTGCTCCACCATCCTTCATCCTCGAGCTCTAATCGGCCTGTAAGAGAAGTAAAGGGTTGTTAGAGCTCCGATTATGAACATCCCTATATGAATCACCAACAATAATGTAGATTTTTTCTTATAATACATTGAAACAGTTGAAGTTGTAAGAACATGAGTTGGATAGAAGCCCAGAAGGAAACATCAGAATAGTATATTGTTTTATCTAACATTGTTTGTTTCCATGTGAAGGTATAGGAAAATCTATGCAGTTGATCATTTCATGAAGACATAAAAGCATGTGGAGTAAAATGGGCTCCCACAAGGGTAGAGCTCGGCATGTTGCCCCTAAGCATACAAATGGAGTTGAGTAAGGAAATACAGTTATCATGCTTATATGAGAAAATCATGAAGGATTGAAACAAATTTAAGCTATCAAAACAATCAAGAACATTGTTCACTCATAACAATCAAATCTAAACAATGAAGTAAAAATTACAAGTGAACAATGAACTCAATTCAGATACATAATTAACTGAAATGCATCAATTTCCATACTAAAAAGTTTTAATACTGTCAAATTGATTGTATCTTTGCTGCCATGTGATTTGTTCATATTTATTCATGTTGTTTTATGATGATCCTTTATAATGTAGCAAGTGTTTCATGTTCATAATGGTGATAGTGAATAGACATACATATAAAATTCATAAATCAAGCTACAAAATTGAACAATTGAAAGCTTTTACAGCGACTTCTGTTAATCATAAAATGCATGAGGAGTGTCGAGGAATAAGAACATTGGAATTGTCAAGCCATTGAATAAAGAATATCAAGAAAGGCAATTCTGGGTATGATCAAAGAGCCGCATTTTCTAAGGGTTCAGTTGCATAAGACAAGTGATAAAAGTGGCAAGTAATTTACAGGTGTATCATGTTGGCTGAATGCCATTTTCAAGACAAGTAAAATGAAATGCTTTTGAAAGAAAAAGGAGTTTTCTATGTGTTTCATGTAGCAAGAGGTGAATGTAAATCTGCATATTATGGAATCTGTAACCTTCTTAGATCATGTGCAACAAGTAAGTGAAGCTACAACCGTAATGTGAAACAAGTATTCTTCTTCTTTCAAAACAATGCACTTATGACATGATAATTCAATGTCAAACAAGTTGAGGTTTGAAGTGAAACAAGTGCTACAGAGTTTTGCTTTCCAAATAGAAAAATGAGTTTTTCTTATAAGGAAAGTCTTTCACGAAAATACATGGATTTTTCAACTTTAAATGCATATTTCTCTTGAAATAAGGAATACCCACATGGGGGTTTCAGTTTAAATGCAAATTTTCTTCTTAATACAGTTTACCCATTTGATGGTTTTTGTCAAAAGATACAAAATACATGGAATACTATTATGGGTCGAGCCCAAAATTTGGAGGAGTGCAAGATCAAACAAATATCTTTTAAAATATAAATACCCACATGGGGTTTCAGCTAGAAATACAATACTTTCAGGAAAATGTGATAGAAGTTACACATAATCTCGAAACCCATTTGGGTTTCCTTCATTAAAAGTAGAGCATTTTCTTTTTGAGTTCATGCTAAGGAGTGAAAAAATACATTGATATTAGAATACACAGATCAAGAAGGATGGTCATGGCCTGGAGGAAGTTTTGGCTCATAAATATTCACTAAAGTCAAAGACCCATTTGATTTTTCCATCAAAATCTTAAAAACAGAACAAACAATTATTATAATGCAAGAGTTTCTTTGTGAAAATTTATTATCAAACATGTTATAGCCGTGGCCTATAATGGAGAAAATGCACAAAAATTTCCACTTTGTTTCTTCCATAATAATGCCTTCATTATTCTGTCAATCTTTTGGAGTTTTGTTCATCAAAAATTTGCTGAAACTTAAAACATTCCATGGTGGCTAGATGAAGTATAGAAATGAAGGCACTGTAATGTTAAAAAAATAAAAAAACTACATGCTTGGTTGCGGCCTTGAAGGCCAAGTTTTTCTTTCAAAGTGAGAGGGAGAAGCCAAAATACAGTCTAAAACCAACTTACCTTTCTTGTTCATGAGGAATCGACCAACAAAAAGCTTGAATGGTAGCTCCAAGTTGCAAAACCCTAGCTCATCGTGGTGGTGACATTTTTCCCAAGCAGAGCTTTCTCTCAAAACATGAAAAGTCAAAATGATGGCTCAAAACTTAGGTTTGGCTAGTTTTGTTATTAGGGTTTCCCATTTTCCCTAATTCAAATTTGGGCTTTATCACATTAAGTCATGTTTTTTGAATGCCTTTGTTTTTATTCCTTGATAATGTATTCATGCCTATTCATGCCCTAGGTCGAACCTTTGAAATTTTTCATGTGACTTCATATGCCTAAGTTCTTAGGATAGGTTTTGATTTATTTCAAAGTCCAAATACCTTGTGGTATTTTGTTTATGCTTATGCCTTAGGAAAAATATTCATACATGCCTTAGGCTTTATTTTGATTGATTTTATAGAAATTAATTGGAGATTAATAATAGACATCTATGCTTATATTTTTATGATTTTTTTTAGAAGAAAAATCAAATTGCCAAAGAGATAAAATATTGTAATATTTTGCAAATATTTCTAAATCTTAATTACAAAATTAGGTCAAATTGAGAAGATTAAAATTGCAAATCATTGTAAAGCAAAGATTAAAACATTATTTTTATAAATTGATTTTTTTTTCTATTTTTAGCAGTTTTATAAAAGCTGAGATGGTTGACTTTTCCTTGGGTGAAATTGGGTTGCATGGGATGAAGATAAGGTGTTCTTTGGCTTATAAAGTAGAATGAACCTATTTTTAAGTGCTTTTTGGGATAGACATGCAAAAAGTGTGAGTTTTCCACTTTTGTTACACATTATGGAGCAGTTTTGGATGCTTTTTTTGGGCTTTCTTCTTGAGCTCGAATTAGGGTTTGGAGAGTTTTATTTAGGAGGAAAACTTAGGGTTTTTCTCAGTTCAGATCATTGTTTCTTCCTCTCTTATTCATGCAAAGAGTTTTTGGTAAGCATTTTTGCACTCATATTTTTGAGAGTTTCACTCCTTCATTCAATAAAACAACAAAGTTTCCTTTCTCACTTCTATTTTATGCCTTTGAAAATAGTAATTGGATGTGTCTTGTGATCCAAATCAGTTGAATCCTTTTCATGTCTTACTATTGTTAAGTGATTTACTGGAGTTGCATGCTAATTCAGGTTGTGCCTTGTGTTTATTTTAAACCTTTGCACAAATCACTTTTGGATTATATGTGTTGTTAGATTGTGAGAATCGGGTTTTAAAGAGGTGGTGAGAGTGAGTTATTATCAGAATCTTCTTAAAGTTGGTCAATAGTTTTAGGTGATAGAATTTAGTCTTAAGTTTTAAATCTAGTTTATCCTTCTAACTCTTTACCTCGAAAATCATTTAGAACAGGAATTATCATTCAAAGAAACAACTCACTCTAGAGATTCCTTCTTCAATCAGATCACCCACATCTGAAGAAGGATTCAATGTGTTAACAGATAGTTAAGTTTCTACAAGCTTAGCATAGGGTGTATATCTTATTGATAACAGTTTTTGGCATGCACGGTGGGACCCTAAAAGTTAATTTTAGAGAAGTTTTCAATGTTTTAAATTGTTATTTGGTGTATGCAGCAGTTTTATTCAACCTTTTGGAGGCCTTTTTCAATATACCTAGCGACTCCATGTTTCTGATTTTGCATGTAGACTTAGTGCAGCCTGCACATGAGAAAAATATAGAAAAGATCAAGTTTTGTCCCATCTGAGTATCTGCAGTTGTCCCCACCACGAAGGAGAGGTAGAGTAGCTAAGAGATTGTTTGATACACCTAGGAGGTCAAAATCCACGCCTCCAATTTTTAGTCCAATAGTTCTGGTGCTAGGAAGTCCTTTTCATGTAACACAAGCACCATCGATGGCAAGACAACACACTTTTGCACCTTTTAACGGAGGCACCCCTTTGAATATTGCACATTATGATGATATTCCAGCAGAAACTTTCAAGAGCCTGCCATACTTTGCCGGAGAAGATCAAACTAATGCCATTGAACACATTCGAGATTTGGCCACTTTATGCTTAGTTCACAACATCACTCAAGAGAACGTGGTAATGTGGCTATTGGTTGCGTCACTTAAGGGAAAATATTTGCAATGGTTTAAAGGTCTCACAGCGAACTCAATCGCAACATGGGATGCATTAGGTGATGGCCTATAGCAGTATTTTTCCAATAAATCAGATCATTTGTCCTTATTAGAATAGTTGAGCATGATCAAGAGAGTGTCGCATGAGCACTTGGCTGATTTCAACTACCAATTCCAAAGGACCTGGGAAAAAATTCCTTTAATGATAAAACCCTTACTAGATCATGCTTTTCTATTTTTCCTAAAAGCCTTGAATAACAAGATTTCAATTATGATCCAATCTATGGGCAGTCACACACTCCCTAATGCTTTCAACATCGCCATTAGACCAGAAAACTGTCTTATTTAAGCTAGGGAAATTGCCCCTAGACCTCCCATACCTTTGTTTCCTAAAATTCAAGTGCCTACACCCACATCTTTACCACCCTAGTTGTTGTTTCCCCTGTTCTGGCAATAGGTTATCAGACCACAACTCAAGAAATCGTTGCTCCATCCCAATCCCAAGAGTTTCAAGAGATCAAAAGTATACTAAAGACTTTTGGAAATGATCTCGTGAGTATTAAACAACAAGTTGGCCAAGAACATAATCCCTATCAAGCCCCGTATCAGTAGAATCAACCTAATAGGCCACCTTTTCAGAATGACTATCAAGGCCAAAGAAAGAATTTCAATCCTAGAACTTTCCAACCCTATAATCCAAATGTTGCCAGTTCATCAAAAGAACTTGTACCACAAAATAACATTGCCCAAGATTTCATTGGTGTTATCCATGCAATCAGCCCCATAACCAATCAACATGTGCAAAGGACATGAGAAATCAGGCCTTAATGGTCCAAAATGGCTATGCTGGTTCAAAAAGTGTTCCAAGTCAGAATCAAGGACAAGAGAGTTTCAAATTTGCTTTGCCAAAATGGCACAGTTTTGAATTTTGTGGCGTGAACGGTCAAGATCAGCAAGATTCCCCTATTTCAACCAATACCATATCGAAAAAGAGGGCTATGGATTTGGGGCAGCGAGCTGGAAACATACAACATAAATCTACTAAAGACAAGTTGTATGTTTCTTCATCCCACGTTACTTTTGCAGCACAACCTAAAGTTCAGATCCTACAAAGAGGCCAAGAAGTACCTAGGAAGGAGCAGTCTGAGATGCAATCACAACCTTTGTAGAAAGGGAATCATGTTGCTGTTACTAGAGGTCAGCAAAAGGTAAGCCCCATTTCTTTCAATTCGGTTGAGCATCTTAAGAAGGCTATTGTCAGTATGCCAGTTTTGGATGCATTGCATATTCTGGGTCAAAAGAGCTTGTTGTAGGATGCCTCAGCTAAGCTTTTTGTTCCTGACAATGCTAATCAAGGGAATGCTAAAGTTGTGCTTGCAAACAACTTGGAAGTAAAAATTGAGTAAAAAAATAAAGAGGTAAAGCCTCCTCCATTTTATTTGAGTTTGATTATTGGCGATAAAATAGTGCATAACTGCATGGTTGATTCTGGTGCAAGTAGCTTAGTCATTCCTAAGAGCTTAGCCGATAAAGTAGGTCTTGTTTATGAGCCTAACTCCTAGAAAGGCGTAGTTCAGCTAGATGGATCTATTGTTAAAACTATTGGTATAATTAAGAATCTAGCTTTTACTTTGCATGCATCCCCAAATTTTGCAATCCATCAGGATATACATGTTATTGACCTTCCACCCCATTTTTCCATTTGCCTCTCAAGAGATTTTATAGCCAAACTAGGTGGTTTCTTGTCTTCTAATTGGTCTCATATGTTCTTTAGAACAAGATATGGTATGAAAGTAACCATAAATTATGAGCCTCTAGCCAAAGACCATATTGATCCATACGGTTTGAGTCCTATAAATGCTAACCTCTATGTCACCCTTGTACTGGAGGAGAAAACCATGACCTTAGACCACAACACCCCTATAGAAAATGTGAATCTAGATGAATGGGCGGCTAAATATCACGAGCTTGATCCTTTCTAGCACACAGATGAGATAGGATTAGGGGTTTATATGATTCGTGAACCTAATGTCGTTATCCCTAATTTGTTGAAAGAGGAACAGAAGCCTGTAGAGAAGGAAGATAAGCTTTGGAAGCTTTACTTTGATGGCTCAAGGAGAAGTGTAGGTGCTGGTGGTGGAGCCATGTTGATTTCATCAAAAGGAAACAAGTATTATTCAGCTTTCAGGTTTACATTCAGTTGTACAAATAATACGGTTGAATATGAAGCATCGGTACATGGCCTAGAATGGGCCCGAAAGAGAGGTATTAAATGTTTACGAGTGTATGGTGATTCAAAATTAATAGTGAATCAAGTTATAAATTTGAATGTTGCAAAGAATGATTCACTTAAAAATTATAAGCATCAAGTATGGGATTTGATATAGAATTTTGATTCTTTTAATACTCTTTTAGTTCCTAGAAATGAAAATAAACATGCAGATAGGCTCGCTGCCATAGGAGCCCAATTTGATATTCCAAATGAGATTCACAAGGTGGAGACATGATAGTATGTGAAAATTATAATCAGATCTTTTGTACTTGACAATAATGTGAGTTGGCGGGTTTTTGACAACAATGAGCAGATTGTGAGCTTCTTAATTGCTGAAGCTAAATTTGCAAATGGAAACCAGCAAAAGTGGCAGTAGCAATATGACAACTAGATTGTGTAGTTAAAGACAAACAAGCTGCCAAAAGGTCACATTAGAATCTATCTTCAATTCTGATGACCAAGTGAGGAAAGACAAAAGCAACATGACTGCCAAGGAAGAACACTATGAGGCAATCAAGATCTTCAAAGGTAAAATGCTCAAGTTGGGAAATGTATGTAATAAAGAGGAGCAACAAGCTTTCATTCTGTTATGTCAAGAATTCAGTGATGTTTTTTCTTGGGAGTACAAAGATTTAAAAGGGTTTGATCCAAAATTAGCCCAACATACTATTGAGTTAGAACCTAGTGCAAAGCTTGTAAGGCAAAAACAGAGACCCCTTAATCCCAAGTTAGAGCACCTTATGAAGGTTGAACTTAATAAGTTAGTTGAGAGTGGCATTATTTTTCCTATTAAGCATATTTCTTGGGTATCTAAATTAGTTCCAGTTAGAAAGAAAAGCGAGGAAATTAGATTATGTGTTGATTTTTGAGATTTGAATAAAGCTTCCCTGAAGGATCACTATCCGCTTCTATCCATGGAACAAATTTTGCAAGTGGTTTCTAGTTCTAATAGATTTTCTTTGTTGGATGGGTATTCAAGTTATAATCAAATCCTGGTAAAGCAAGAGGACCAATTCGAAACAACATTTACAACCAAATGGGGCACCATGGCCTATAAAAAGATGCTTTTCGGATTATCCAACGTTGGAGCAACATTTCAGCGAGCGATGGATATGGCTTTCCACGACCTCATCAATAAGTTTTTTTCTAGTATATTTAGATGATATTACTATTTTTTTCAGAAATGCTAATGAACATTTTGAGCATTTAAAATAGATTTCCAAAGATGCAGAGAGTTTGGGGTATCTCTCAATCCAAAGAAGTGTATTTTTTCTATACACGAAGGTAAACTCCTTGGACATATTGTCTCAAAGCAAGGTATTTCCATAGACCCTGAGAGAGTTTCTGCTATTCTTGAGTTACCATTACCATCTCACAAGAAAGGTTTACAAAGCTTTCTTGGGATGATCAATTTTGTAAGGAAGTTCATACCCAATATTGCAGCTTTGTTGCAACCTCTCACTGATATGCCTAAAAATAATATGCCTTTCAGTTGGACCAGAGAAGGTAAGAGGAGCTTTGAGCAAATAAGGAAGCCCTTGCATCTACCCCTACCCTTATTAATCCAAATTATGACAAAGATTTCATTCTTTATTTTGGAGGGGTTGATACTATTTCAACTATATTGTGCCAGCAAAATGATGAAGGCTTGGAGCAGCTTGTAGCATTTTTCAACCAAGTACTACATGATTACGAGGTGAATTATTCTTTTGTTGAGAAGCATGTTTTTGCTATTGTGAGAAGCCTCAAAAATTTTAGGCATATGTTATCCAATAACAAAATTCAATTATTAGTTGCTCATTCGACCGTTAAAGATTTCTTACTTCACCGTGATATCAATGATAAACGGGTTGGTTGGATAACCAAGGTTATGGAGTTTGATATTGACATTAAGATAGCTAAGATTGTCAGAGGCAAGGGTTTGTGTGAATAGATTGCAAAAAATACAGCGGGCAGCAGCTTAAAATATGTTGAAGGTGTTGATACAATACTAAATAGTGATGATGCAATTGTTGTTTCAGTTCCTGCTACTACTTGGGTGCAGCAAATGATACACTATTTGCAAACTGGTGAGTATCCCAAAGGCTTGGATAGAGCGAAAAAGAAGGTACTACAGATTACAAGCCATTCCTTATGAAATTATTGATGGTATTCTTTATAGGAGAGACTTTCAGGGTTTTTTCTTAAGATGCATTGAGCCTGGTCAAGTTGACAAGTTGTTAGGAGAGTTTCATGATGGGCCTTCAGGAGGCCACTTTGATGCAAGAACAACAACCTTGAAAATCATGCGAGCTGGTTATTATTGGCCAAATCTGTTTAAAGATATGATTTCTTGGGTCCAAAGATGTGAGAAGTGTGCTTTATTTTCTAAAAAATAGAGGCTTGCAACCCTGCCTTTGCATCCCATTCAATTGGAGCAACCATTTGCCAAGTGGGGTTTTGACTTCATTGGACCAATCAACCCGCCTTCAAGCATGGGCCATAAGTGGATTCTTACTGCAACGAATTATTTCACTAAGTGGACCAAATTTTTTGCTTTGAAAGAAGCAAACGAGACTTTTGTACTTAATTTTTATCAAGACTTAGTGTCGATATTCGGTACCCCAGATTCAATAATCTTTGACAATGGTTTAGCCTTTATTGGTTTGAGGATTTCTGACTGGTCAGTTAGGAATAATATTTTTTGAATGTGTATTCTAACTATTATCCGTAGGGTAATGGGTAGGCAGAGTCTACAAACAAGAACCTAATCCAGATAATCAAGAAAACAGTAGAGGACAATCAACGGACATGGCATGAAAAGCTTAAGTTAGCCCTTTGGGCAGACAAGGTGAATCCTAAGAGAGCCACTAGTTGTTCTCCCTATGTAATTTCTTATGGAAAAGAAGCTAAGTTACATGTTTCCATTGAGTTGCCAACTTTAAGTTTTGCTAAAGAACTAGAATTGTTGAATGAACAGCCTCTCGAAGTGAGATTTGCATAGTTAATGGAGCTCAAGGAAACCAGAAAAGAAGCATTAAGGTAGCTAGAAATACATCAAGCTCGGATGAAGAGCTCTTTTGATAAAAGGGAAAGGCCACGAGATTTCATCATTGGTGATTTAGTCTTTAAATGGAATGAATATAAAAGTAAACCTGGATGACATTCCAAATTCGATGCAATTTGGGATGGACCTGATGTGATCACAGAGTGCAAGGAACACAATGCTTTCCAAATGTCTAAGTTGCTTAGAGAGGTGTTGTATATCCCAGTTAATAGGATCCACCTCAAGCATTGCCTCTGAGATAAGTACTATTTTGTAAATAGTAGAGTACTTGTTGCAAATAAGTGCTTTACGCACATTTCATTTTAGTTGTTTTGCTTTCCCTAAGAATTGTAGCACATGTTTTGGTTGGCCATCAAGGCCTATTAGTTTTGCTTTCAGTTTTGTTTGGTTTTGTTTTGTTGTTGTTTGGAGTGTTACTGTTTGAATTATTGAGTTTCATGAAGGAGCAGATTTGACTCTGCACCCAATGGAGTATTAAAGGTAGCTAATCTAATGCTTAGCAGGCAAGCATTCAGTAGAAATCGCCAAAATGTTACCAATTTTCACTACAACTCAATTGGTAGAGCTGATTAGTTTCATTTTTAAAAGTGAAAGTTTAGTTAGTTGTTGCATTGCTTAGACTACTGTTTGCATCAGATCTATCAAGTCCAGTTATGCAAAAAAAAATCAATGGATAGAATTTCAAAGTTACTTAGTGCTTTGCAAATGAAATGAAGTATAAAGTAGAAGACATAAATGATTAAGACAGGATCATTGCTCTCATTAATTTCACAATATTGTTACATTTCAGTATTTCATTTATTCAGACATGAATTGTGCAAGTTTGCATTGAGATGCATTTCTTTTCAGAATGGAAAACAAGAAAAGAAATTAAAGTGACCCACACAAGTTATGGGAGTAACTGTGACAATGAATCATGAGAAACATGCTACACTATTGAAGATGTAAGAAAGGAAGAGACATAAGAATGAACATAATCATCATTGCCTGTTGCTTTTCGTCGATTCGAGAGTGGTGCACCATCCTTCGTCCTCGAGCTCCGATTGACCTGTAAGAGAAGTAAAGGGTTGTTAGAGCTCTGATTATGAACATCCCTATATGAATCACCAACAATAATGTAGATTTTTTCTTATAATACATTGAAACAACTGAAGTTGTAAGAACAGGAGTTGGATAGAATCCAAGAAGGAAACATCAGAATAGTATATTGTTTTATCTAACATTATTTGTTTCCATGTGCAGGTATAGGAAAAGCTAGGTAGTTGATCATTTCATGAAGACATAAAAGCATGTGGATTAAAATAGGATCCTACAAGGGTAGAGCTCGACATGTTGACCCTAAGCATACAAATGGGGTTGAGTAAGGAAATACAGTTGTCATGCTCATATGAGCCAATCATGAAGGATTGAAACAAATTTAAGCTATCAAAATAATCAAGAACATTGTTCACTCATAACAATCAAATCTAAACAACAAAGTGAAAATTACAAGTGAACAATGAACTCAATTCAAATATAGAATTAACTAAAATGCATCAATTTCCATACTGAAAAGTTTTAATACTATCAAATTGATTGCATCTTTGTTGCCATGTGATTTGTTCATATTTATTCATGTTTTTTTATGATGATCTTTTATAATGCAGCAAGTGTTTCATGTTCATAATGGTGATAGTGAACAGGCATACATATAAAATTCATAAATCAAGCTACAAGATTGAGGGATTGAAAGCTTTTACAATGGCTTTTGTTAATCATAAAATGCATGAGTGCCAAGGAATAAGAACATTGGCATTGTCAAGCCATTGAATAAAGAATATCAGGAAAGACAATTTTGGGTATGATCAAAGAGCTTCATTTTCTAAGGGTTCAATTGCATAAGACAAGTGATAAAAGTGGTAGGTAATTTATAGGTGTATCATGTTGACTGAATGCCATTTTCAAGACAAGTAAAATGAAATGCTTTTGAAAGAAAAAGGAGTTTTCTATGTGTTTCATGCAACAAGAGGTGAATGTAAATATACATATTATGGAATGTGTAACCTTCTAAGATCATGTGCAACAAGTAAGTGAAGCTACAACCGTAATGTGAAACAAGTATTCTTCTTCTTTCGAAACAATGCACTTATGCCATAATAATTCAATGTCAAACATGCTAAGGTTTCAAGTGAAACAAGTGCTACAGAGTTTTGTTTTTAAAATAGAAAAAGGAGTTTTTTTCATAAAGACTTTCACGAAAATACATGGAGTTTTCAACTTTAAATGCAGATTTCTCTTGAAATAAGGAATACCCACATGGGGGTTTCAGTTTAAATGCATATTTTCTTCTTAATACAGTTTACCCATTTGAGGGTTTTTGTCAAAAGATACAAAATACATAGAATACTATTATGGGTCGAGCCCAAAATTTGGAGGAGTGCAAGATAAAACAAATCTCTTTTAAAATACAAATAACCACATGGGGTTTTAGCTGGAAATGCAATACTTTCAGGAAAATGTGATAGAAGTTACACAAAATCTCGAAACCCATTTGGGTTTTCTTCATTAAAAGCAAAGCATTTTCTTTTTGAGTTCATGCTAAGGAGTGAAAAAATACAGTGATATTAGAATACCCAGATCAAGAAGGATGGTCGCCGCCTGGAGGAAGTTTTGGCTTATAAATATTCACTCAAGTCAAAGACCCATTTGATTTTTCCATCAAAATCTTAAAAACATAACAAACAATGATTATAATGCAAGAGTTTCTTTGTAAAAATTCATTATCAAACATGTGATAGCCATGGCCTATAATGGAGAAAATGCAAAGAAATTTCCACTTTGTTTCTTCCATAATAATGTCTACATTATTCTGTCAGTCTTTTGGAGTTTTGTTCATCAAAAATTTGCTCAAACTTAACACCTTCCATGGCTGCTAGATGAAGTACAAAAATGGAGGCATTGTAATGTTAAAAAAATCAAAAACTACATGCTTGGCCGCGGCCTTGAAGGCCAAGGTTTGCTTTCAAAGTGAGAGGGAGGAGCCATAATATAGTTTGAAACCAACCTACCTTGCTTGTTCATGAGGAATCGACCAACAAAAAGCTTGAATGGTAGCTCCAAGCTGCAAAACCCTAGCTCATGGTGGCAGTGCCATTTTTCCCAAGTAGAGCTTTCTCGCAAAACATGAAAAGTCAAAATGATGGCTCAAAACTTAGGTTTGGCTAGTTTTGTTATTAGGGTTTCCCATTTTCCCTAATTCAAATTTGGGCTTTATCACATTAAGTCATTTTTTTTGAATTCCTTTGATATTATTCCTTGATAATTTATTCATGCCTATTCATGCCCTAGGTCCAACCTTTGAAAGTTTTCATGTGACTTCATATGCCTAAGTTCTTAGGATAGGTTTTGATTTATTTCAAAGTCCAAATACCTTGTGGTATTTTGTTTATGCTTATGCCTTAGGAAAAATATTCATACATCCCTTAGGCTTTATTTTGATTGATTTTATAGAAATCAATCAAAAATTAATAATAGACGTCTATGCTTATATTTTTATGATTTTTTTAGAAGAAAAATCAAATTGCCAAAGAGATATAAAAGATTGTAATATTTTGCAAATATTTCTAAATCTTAATTGCAAAATTAGGTCAAATTGAGAAGATTAAAACTGCAAATCATTGTAAAGCGAAGATTAAAACATTATTTTATAAATTGTTTTATTCTTTTTGTTATTTTTAGCAATTTTATAAAAGCTAAGATGGTTGACTTTTCCTTGGGCGAAATTGAGTTGCATGGGATGAAGATAAGTTGCTCTTTGTGCTTTTAGAGCAGAATGAACCTATTTTTAGGTGCTTTTTGGGATACACATGCAAAAAGTGTGAGTTTTCCACTTTTGTTACACATTATGGAGCAGTTTTGGATGCTTTTTTCTAGGATTTCTTCTTGAGCTCAGATTAGGGTTTGGAGACTTTTATTTAGGAGGAAATATTAGGGTTTTTCTCAGTTTAGATCATTGTTTCTTCCTCTCTTTTTCATGCAGAGAGTTTTTGGTAAGCAGTTTTGCACTCATATTTTTGAGAGTTTCACTCCTTCATTTAATAAAACAGCAGAGTTTCCTTTCTCACTTCTTGTTTATGCCTTTGCAAATAGTAATTGGATGTGTCTTGTGATTCAAATTTGTTGAATCATTTTCTTGTCTTACTGTTGTTAAGTGATTTGCAGGAGTTGCATGCTAATTTAGGTTGTGCCTTGTGTTTATTTTAAACCTTTGCACAAATCACTTTTGGATTATGTGTTGTGAGATTGTGAGAATCAGGTTTTAAACAGGTGGTGAGAGTGAGTTATTATCAAAATCTTCTTAAATTTGGTCAATAATTTTAGGTGATAGAATTCAGTCTTAAGTTTTAAATCTAGTTTATCCTTCTAACTCTTTACCTCGAAAATCATTTAAAATAGGAATTATCATTCAGAGAACCAACTCACTCTGGATATTCCTTCTTCGATTAGATCACCCACATCTGAAGAAGGATTCAATGTGTCAACAGATAGTTAAGTTTATGCAAGCTTAGCATAGGGTGCATATCTGATTGATAATAGTTGATATTTTGGATGTTGCTTTGGTTGGTATTTTGGCTGGTCTTTTAATTGGTGTTTGAGGTGCTTCCTAACAAATTGAAGACTGGTTTAGCATTATTCATTTCAGTTGAAGTATCATTTCCATTATTTTTGTACTTTTGCCAAAATTTTGGTTTATCATTGTTGGAGGAATTGGATGAATTGCTTTCGTTATAAATTTTCAAAATTCCTTGTTTGACCAAGGCTTCCTCAATCTTGATCCCATTTTCGATCAATTTTTCAAAAGTTGGAGGACATTGTAATTCAAGCCTATAAGTCATGTCATCATTTAAATTATCAATAAAACTTCCATATTTTCTTTTTTTGGTATGGGACAGGGATACCTCGTGAATAACCTTCTCCACCTTTGCAAGAATACTAGGAATGATTCCCCTTTCTTTTGTTTGACATTGCAAAGGTCCTTCATTGTGATTTCATGTTGAATATTATATGAGTATTGGGTGATAAACTTGTTGACTAATTCCTCAAAAGATTTGATCCCTGAGGGTAGTTGTGAGAACCATTGCATACATTGCCCTCCCAAACTACGTGGGAATAATCTCATTAAGTGTCTTCATGCGAAAATTCAAGACTCATAGTCCTAAATTCCCTTACATGATCGATGGGATCTTTCTTTCCATTGTATTTGTGAAATTTGGGGAATTCACAATGTTTGGGGAATGGTATCATGTTGATGCTCAGATCAAAAGGGTAGGGGCATATATCTTGTATTGAGTACCTCTTAGTGGTCCCAGTTTGCATATTTTGCATTTGTTGTTGAAGGGTTTGTATTTGTTGTGTTAAGGTAGCCATGGGGTTGTTGCTCCTTGATTTATTTTTTGTTTTAGTTGGTATTTCGGTTTCTATCCTCTTAGGAGTTCTTTGTAATTTTGTGATATCAAAATCATCAGGTAGTTTGACTCCTTTGTTTGCTAACATCAAAAGGTATTTCTCACCCTCTTTCTCAAAGATCTTTTCCATAAATTTGTAAAATTGGGGTCTTGTTGAGCTTGTTCTATGGTTTCCTCTGTTATTTTGTCTACGTCCTCTTGACGAATTCCAAAAAAGAAATTTTCTTCTCTTTCCACCATGGTGTTTTGGTTTTCGATTTCCTTTTGCTCAAGTTTTCTCTTTTTCAATCTCGTTAAGACGGGCATACAAATGATGAAATTTTTTTGAACGTTTGACCAAAGTTTGGGAGTGCCAAAAGGATTGGTTAGAATCTGATTAAGCAAGCTTTATTTCGGGATGAAGGATGATGAATCCTGATGAAGGATGATAAATCTTGATGGTGAAATGCAGCTACTAAATCATAAATGGGTGTGATGAGGATGACAATTTTGAATGTTTGATCAATGATTAGATGAGATATTTTCACTTGAAAATGTTGGTTTCAACAAGTTTGTGATTCTAATTTTTCTATTGTATCAATTAATTTGGACGGTTGGAGTATTGTATTGCCAGTTGTAGAATGTAAGAATGAGGAATGGGTTGACTATGATTATGCCTTTGTGAAAGAGCTCTTCATTGATAATAAGCTTGTGAATATAAAGGCTCTAAAGAAAAATCATCAGTATATCCTCTATCAAATTCATGATATCGATGGATGAAAGTTCGATAGTCAAGCAAGACCTTCCTATTTTTGTACACGAATCATCTCCTTTTCAAAAATTTCTTGTAACTAAGTTGTTTCTTTAGTTTCCTGATTCTTTTAGCAAGGGATTTCTTGACAAATTTTGTTGATTTCCACTCCCTTAACATAAAACGATGCTGATTTCAACAAGTTGAAAAAAAAATTAGGACAAGGAAAATATGTTTGAGAAAGAATCTCTGAAATTGGATGTCAATTTGCAGATGGGAGGTCAAATTTAGCTTTTTGTTTGTAGATTTACCAGATGCTCTAAAATAGTGGCCCAATGCGCTATGGAATGGTACATATGTGCTATGGGAAGAGCTAGATGCACCAAAACAGTCCATGGATGCGCTAAAACAACAAATAGATGCGCTAAAACAACAAATAGATGTGCTACAAGATGGCACAGATGCACTATAACAGAGGATGGATGTGCTAAAACAACAACTGGATGCACTATTTTATGACAGGAATGCACCAGAATAATAGAGGGATGCACTAAAAGATGCAAGCTATGTGCTAAAACAATTAATGGATGCGTCGATCTAGAAAAATGATTTCTAGTTTTTGGCAGTTTGACAGATTTTTTTGGTTTCAATAGTGAATTTTGGGACTGTTTGGGTTCAAATTTTCTTCTGAATCAGTTGTTGGAAATGTTTGTGCGATTTTTTCTTGTAGATTGTTTTAAAAACACATTGGTAAAGACACATCAAACAAGCACGATTCTTAGGCTGTGTAAGACAATATTCTTTTGGATTCCACACGGATTTTACTCCAACCGCACTTATTCTTAGGAGGTGATTTAGAAGCTTGGCCGCATAGACTCCCCCTTATAGTGCACTCACTTCTCAGGCCAACCAAGCTTCAAACTCCCATGAATCTCCCATGGAAAATTTTTCACCTCTACTAAAAATTGTGAGAATGTGGATGTCTTGGCAACAACCATTGTTGCACCAAAGAATAGATAAGGGTAATTTTGGGCTTACTACAACAAAGAGGTTTTAGTAGGGGCATTTCGTTCGTGGGGGATCATCCATGTGGAAAGAGGCCATTGATTATCTTCTTGTTGGAACAATCCTCGTGATACTCAAACTTTCCTCAAGTACCCACATTTATATCCCAACTGGAAGTCGTTTGGCTTTAGCGTGTTCCCGGTTGGGTCGTTCCCTCCTTTCAAAGCAGGGAGGCAGGCCCTCTAAGGTTCAAAATGCAAATAAAATGAACGAGTCTAGCTTTCTAATCACCTAGTTAAAGGGAGAGCATACACGCCTACCATTCCAAACACAAAAAGCATGGTGTAAATTTATCCTTCCTAGTTATGTTAGATTCCTAACTTAACCAAAGCAAAATGACAAGTAGATTTAACCTTGCAACCAATTTGTTAGTAGTTTCAGTCCATTATTCTTTGACAATGTTCTTTATTTGTTTCAACAAGGTCTCTGACTGCGTGTAAGGTTCCTGCAAAATAGAAACGCATAGATTATTTTTGAGAATTTGGAAAATTTGCAACAAAAACCAGATGCACCATTATAGTAACCGAATGCACTGAAACTCAGACCGGATGCGCTAAAAGAAAAACCGAATGCGCTAAATGATAGACTGAATGCACTAAACTAGAAAAGCACAAAATAAAATAAAAAACTCCTTGATGCGTTGAAAGAATAGCTAGATGCACCGAAATAGAAACTCGATGCATCAAAACAAGAGCCAAATGTGTTAGAAGAACCATGCTAAAATGCTAAAATGGAAATGCCATGATAATGCTAAATGAACTAAAACACTAAAATGAAAACTACAATGCTCTCAAATTGCAATGAGATTTTTGTAGCATAAACTTGTCAAATTCTCCTTCTTCTTTAAAATTTGTAGAAATGCTCTCAATCTATAGATTTTTCAAAGTTGGGAATGATGTGGCAGTGATGAATGGTCAAGATTGTGATCTCGAGGCATCAACGTTTGAGCACAAAGAGGTTGGAGAGAATCATGGAGGTGGTTCCCTACAATAGAACACTTTGTCAAGTGTTGAAGGGAATTAGAGAAAAAAAAAAGCCATGTGTCCAAGGTGGTTTCAAATTTGTTACAGGTTGTTGATGGAAATCCTCATTTTACAAATTAGAAAAATCCAATTTCATGTGACACATGGTGAGGTGGTAGGTGAGCTGGAAGGAAGTTAGAAGAATATGTAGAAATGTGCCAATTTGAATTAAAAATTCAAATTTAAATAAAGAGGGGAAATTAGCTAAATGACAAATTAGTTAATTTGTGCATTTAACTAATTTAAGAGGAAAATGATTTTGGAGGCCAATTTGAATTAAAAATTCAAATTTAATGAAAGAGAGAAAATTAACTAAATGACAAAAAAATTAATTTGTGCATTTAATTAATTTAAGAGGGAAATGATTTTGGATAAGAAGAATATTTAGAAATGAACTATATAAATCAATTTTGCAATTTATTTATAAGTAGAGGATTTAAGATTTTATTAATTAAATTACAAGTATTTAATTAATTTGTGCTCAAGCCATTTTTATGTGCATACATTAAGAGCAGTGAAAAGCAGAGCTTCTGCATGAAATAAAGCTTTTGCATGTGACTTGTGGTTTGAGATGGAGAGGCGCTAAAAAACCCCGCTCCTACATGTGCTAGAAAATCAAGAGCGCTAAAAATCAACGCTCCTACATGTAATATGTAAGAGCACTAAACAACCCCGCTCCTATATGTGCCATAAAATGACTAAGACATGAAATATGCAAGAGCGCTAAAAATCAGCACTCCTACATGTAATATGCAAAAGCACTAAAAAACCTCACTCTTGCATGTGGAGAAAATTTTCTAACTCCCAAAACTGAATTTTCACAACTTACTTTAAAATGCGAATTTTGATGAACTAACAAATGTTAATGCTCAAAATGACTTTTTGAGGATGGGGGACGATGCACGAGGACCAATGCAATTCACCTCATTTTGCATGTTTTAAAGTACGCGGGCTATGAAACTGACAAGTTTCGTAGGGGTTATCCCACAAATTGAGTGCACTAAATTCGAGGATAACACACTACCACTATGCAAGTATATGGCACAACAAACTAGATCATTCTACAACAATTAGCATATGTTTTTTGTTCTACCACAACTTGCATAATACATTTTGTCTTCCCTATCACCAATTTATAATGGTTAAAGGGTGGGAATATTATAATGTTTACTTTTATAAAGCTTCAAATAATATAGAAGCCCCATACACATTTTAAGTTGGAGTGACGTCTTAAAAAAATTACATATTTTTAACTAAAAAATATTCATTTATTTTGAATATTTTCTTGAAAAATTATTTATATTATATATTTATATATATTATAATCAAATTTTTTTATTTAATATTTTCACATTTTAAAATTGTATAAATAATTATTTATATAAGATAAATTTATTTATATATTTTAAAATTTTAATTTAAAAGAAAAATGTGTTCATTAATATTTTAATATTTAAAATAAAACTATATTGTACATGGTATAATCAATATTGATTAAATTTTATAAATATAATTATAATGAATTTTAATATTTATAATTATATTTAGAAGAATTAGGGGAAAAGACCCAATTGTCGCCCATGATCCAATACTTGTTCATGCCTTGTTCACTTGACCTCCCAATAACTGTTTACATTTTAGTCATTACATTGTTTTAATTATGCCAATAAACATTTACAAATTACACCAATATATGTTCACTACTGAATGTGTAGTTGACCAAAAAAAATAAAACACATTGAAAACTATTGAAAACACTTTAAATTTTTGTGGGTTTTTATTGTTTGTCTAATAAACGGGTACCAGCAAAGTGGTAAAGATGTATGGGACGAAGGTTTAAAAACACCCTTTTTGAACACCTTTCGCTTTACAGGTTCCACAAGGTACGTTTCAAATACCCATAAGCCATTTTTTTCTTTTTAAGGTCCTAACTCGCTTATGAAGAAGCCCAAAATAAAAAAAATGAAATCGGACCTATTTTGCACTCTGCACGAATGCGCGAAGTTAGCCCTAACGACTACCGGTACATCTCCCCTATATAATGAGTAAAAAAAAGTTATTATCTTTTATTTTATTTATGATTTAAGTAAAATAAATGCTTTCATAATCATATTTCTCTAAATCTTTTATATAAATATAACACTTTTATCTCTTGTATATAAAAATTAAAATACCTAAATATTTTTTTTAAGTTAAAAAGGAATATTTTGAAAAAACATACTTAACTTTTATTAATATATTTTTTTAAGTTAGACCGAATCCAAATAAAAATTGCCTATACTCTTGTACGGGACGGTGCACATGCACTCCAAATTTTCGGGAAGGCATTCCACGCTGCCGGGAATGAATCTACGCCTTACACAGTTCGTTTATTTGATCTCCTCGGGGGAACAACAGTGAATTAGAATGTATTAATCTAAGTTGTCTGCTACGGATAAAAAAGTACATACAAAAGTATAGAGAAGTCCCGCTATATTACAAACCCACTGAGTGGCATATTCCCTGGCACACTCTTGTGGGAGAGACAAGAGATAAGATAAGAAAATTGTCATGATTTCAAGATTGTTAAAGATTACCAAGTTAGGGCAACGCAACATATCCTTTTGCATGTGCCCCTTCCTATTTAGTGGGGTCCACATGTAACAATTTGATGATCATTTTCCATCTCTTTGTCCTTGCCCTCATATTAGAGAACCTTCCTTCTTGCACCTCCTTTCATGATAAGGAAGTTGAAAATGTAATTTTATTGCCAAAAATTGTGCATTAGAAGGAGGAATGGTAGGTCAACACAATATTTGTGTGGATATTAAGATCAAGTGAAGAGATCAAAGAGATAACCCCAAAGTATAATAAGGCTAACAATTATTTTCATATGTATAGAGACATCCACTCATGCATGGGAAACTCAAAAAGCAATATAGGGGTGTTGCATATGTTTTCAAGTTAAAGATTATTAGAGGGACATCAATCAAGAGGAGTTGCCATTAGTGTTACTAGGAGGGAGATAATAGGTGCATACCGATTCAAAAATGATAATACTATTAGATGTTTGGTATATAAATATGTGATTTGGAGTCTAAAAAGCATTTGAATTGTGGTATTCAGAAGACGATTTGGAAACAAGATATCAAAACATAAATGATTTGAAATATCATTTAAAAATTATAGAATGTTAGAATTAGGTGAAAAATATGCTTAAAATTAGAATGATTATTCTCAAGAAAAATTCTTGTGTTCAATAATGGCTATTATTATCAAGGATGGTGGTTGTTAGAATAAAAACTAATGGTAGAGATTTTTGAAGGGCTACTAGTTACTAACAATAAGGTAGATTGTTGAGGTTCCAAATACAGGTTTTGTTTGAATTGAACGAGGATATATAGAAACAAAATAACTAATGCTATATAAGTACATTACTAATGCATACCTCACACAAGAAAGTTGGAAGGGAAAGGTTAATAGAAGTTCTACTTGGAACGTGAGGTTAAGTGGAGAATTAATTTGGGTGTAGGGTGAAAAACACATTGGAGATAACAATTATGTATACTAGTGGATAATCTTAATAGTGTAGAGTCATAGACATATTTAGAGTTTTAGTGGCACAAAGGACAAGAATTAATGTACTATACATTTTGTGGAAAAATGTGTGACAATTCCTAATTAATCCTACTAGGAGAGAGTCACAATCTAATTAAATTTTAGTAGAGTTTGGCATTAAGCAACACTAACAATAAGAACTAGAATAAAAGAGAAAAGGAGAATAGAAGGAACAATCACAAAGAAGATTGACACCAAAATACTTTATGAAAACCCTTACAAGGGAAAACCCCAACCTCCATGTCACTAAAACAAATGTATTATCGACAACTAAAAGTTACAATATAGTATCAAGCTTCAAATTCATAGGAGGCATGCAATTTGAACCTAAAGGATATTCAATAGCATAAAGATGTATAAAATTGCACATATAATCTCCATGCCAAGCCCTATATATAGACCAAGTAGACCTAATAATATCAATTAGTTTTCAAAAACCATGAGCTCAAAATCACGAGCAAAAACTAGTCAAGGTGGTTGATATTCAACCCATATGCCTCACCTCCAAAAGTAACTCTTGATTGATCAATTTGAATTCCAAGACCAAGTGGAGTCAAAGTAAGTCCCAAGAACTCCATGTTGGTTATTCACTACCTCTTACACATGCTATAAATACTCAGTCAAAGATGTTATTCATAGTCCACCTAGTAGCCCCCTACTCAATAAATTATTATATCAATCGTAAAACCAATTACACGCAATGGAGTGCCAAATATGAAATCTCAATATTTTATGCAATTGAGGCACCCATCTCTACATGATTTACAATATTAACAAATATTAAATAATTACAACTAAACTTAGGATTTGCAAAGTGTACAATACTTAGTCCCCTAGTCCTAATAGTCTCCCACTTGTTGTATACGTTGCAAGAAATATAAGGGTTACTCAACATAGTAAACAAAATTTTAGGGGTTGATTTCCATAGCCACCCTACACCATGTGAACTTTGTGCTCACAAGCTTTTGCAAAAATCTACAACATTAACCAATTTATCCACTTTATCAACCATTACCCTCTTATCCTCCACCATATCATGAATAAAGTGATACTACACATTAATAATCTTCATCTATGCATAAAAAGTAGGGTTTCTTGTCAAGCTAGTGGCACATTTGACCAATATCATATTATAATTAGGTAATCCCACAATAATGAGTCCCACTTTTTGGTTAAGATGGACATTTATATCAACATTTTTAACTACATCTTCACCTTCTGAGACCTATAGCAGCTAAACTATTAAGAATTTGAAGATGATGTGAACTAGTGATTTGTGGCAATTTATGTGTAGATTCTAAATATATTTTTTAATATTTTTTGAAATAAATTTTAAATCTTTCAACATCTCCTTCAATAACTAGTTTTAAATAGTAAACAACATTTTCAAAAAGTAATGTTTGTGTCATCCAACATAACTTTTTTTCTAGAAAGAATAAAATTCTAATTTTTAAAATATAGATTCTTAAGATCAATATCTAGTGCATGGATATTTTTTCATAATTTTTTGCTACATTTTTTTTTAATTAATTTTTGAAGTCACTATAACTATAATTTGGACATAGGTGTATGTCGTTCAACATAATTTATTGTGTATATATCAAACAAAAAAAATTGGTGAAACAAGGACATCAATACCTAGTGCAAAGGTATTTTTTGATTTTTTTTTTTACAATTGTTTACTATTTTTATACCTTTGTAGAACGAAGAACTTGATGTTCATTGAAAAACCTATGTTTGATAAAAATTGAAAACTGAATACATGATAAAATGAAATATCAAAACTATACTTGTTGGAAAGCTCGTTTTGAAGGCTACGATCTTGCAAAATACCTTATCAAGTTAACTACATTTGAAGGTTTAACCTGAAGTTTGAAATTGGATTTTCTAAGGTAATTTTGAAGTAGAAACCAAAACTATCATACTTAACCCCTTCGTTCGAAGGCCCCTTCGATTGAAGATCTTTGTGTAGAAATATATTTTTATGAAGCATATCTTTGCTCGAAGTGTAGCCTTTGCTTGAAGGTGTTTTCTTGCAGAACTTCAAGCAAAATTCCTTCAAGTGAAGAAGGTTCTCTCTTAAAACGTCCCTCCTCCCCCGAAAAACTTCATTGTCCCAAAAGTGGGACTTAGTATTATGAGATTACCCAATTGTTCCTACTTTAGCCTAATGTTTAAGCACCATCTCCAAAGCCATATTGATTGCTTATAGGCATGAGTAGTTGTCATGTGTTATATATATATATATCATCATCAAAATATAAACCAAAACCTACCATTTTCACATCCAACTAATTGCACGTCCAAACAAGGTAAACACATACTCACTAGTAGACGTCCTACTCGCCACATCACCAACCCAATCAAAATCCACAAATCCCTCTACATTCAATGTCACACATAAATTTCTTCCTTCCTGTTAGTAAATCAAACACTTTTATGTATCTCTAAGATACTTGAAGATGCTCTTTGTTGTAGCTAAATGTTCTCTATAAATATTAGAAATATACTTACAACTCGAGGGTGGATAAGGTATAACGGTTTTGTTGTTGGAAGGGGTATTATCAAAGGGATTTGATGAGGAAGAGTGATGCTCATTGTGGTAACATTGAAAAGGGTTGACAAAGATGGATGAGGTACACTACTCAACTGTAGATACATTTCTTGTAACAACTCTAAATTCTTTATGTTTCCCCTTAAGTGTTTATGATATAGTTATATGTTGGGAAATTGAAATCCATGTTGTCAATACAAATGGGCAACCAAGAGAATAGATGCATAATCAATACAAAATATAGTTATGCAATAATAAAAAAGTAAATGATGCATAGTTTTGAATATATATTTTTTTAATAAATATATAATGCTTAAAATATGAAAGCCCAACATACATTTATTTACCATTTTTCTCACTATTTGCAAATATTAAAAATAAGTTGAAAACCTAATATATTTTTTTTATTATAGAGATAATATTTTTTATAGAATTTTTAAAAGACAAATGCACTTATCTTTTCTATTCCTTTGTTGTTTCTCCAATTCAATTTTTTTAAGTTATTTTTTCTTGTCTTCATCCCTCCTTTTTTAAAAGTTGATTTCATCTCTTATCTTTTTAGATTTTGTGTAGTTATATATCGTATTTGCATTATTATTTTTCACTATGTTGCCTATACTTTAATGTTCTTAGTTATTTTAGTTTTTAGAAATATTTTTTATTGTTTCTTGTAATTATTTTTTTAATTTATTAGTTGTGTTAGCTTTTTAATAGTATGTCAACCATGTATTTAAAAAAATATTTAAATACACTCATGACATGAGGCACTTTTATGTCACTATATAACACATCTCAATGTTATAAAACGTCTCTTAAATGAAAGCTATATTTATTTATTTATGTGTATTTATTGCAAATAAAATATTATTCAGGTAAACTAAAATAACTTATAAATAAATAAAATAAAAAATTATTAAAAAATAAAATATCTATACTAATAATTGTGAGAACTAAGATCTACTAGAAAAATGTTGGTACTGGTTTAGGGACGATAGATAAACAATTCAACACTCATACAAGAATAAAGAAGAGAGTATGTAATACAAACAATATTGAATGTAATAGTTAGGTAGGTTAACTCACAGAATGATCCCACAATAGTGGTTCGTTGATGTAGATTATATCCCAAGAAGAGCTTGTAGATGAATTAAATTTCTCTCAATAAAAGGTATGGTGAAAATGTCAGCAACCTTCTCTAAAGACTTGCTCCCAAACGTAATGCATATGAATCTCTATGTGCTTGGTTCATTGATGTTTGATTGGATTCTTGCATATCTCGATGGTTCTTGGGTAAACCCACACAAGTGGTTTACAATTCTAGTGAGGAAGGAAAAGTTGCAAAAATTGACCCCATGCAAAAAAAAAAATTGGTTTTTGAGGGTTCAAGTGAACCCAAATGGGGTTCGATAGAACCCCCCTTCGAGCGAACCCATTTAATGTCGGGTCCCACATTTCCTGGAAAAATAAGCAAAAAAAATGCTTGTGTAAAGGGGGTTCGAATGAACCAGGGAACCCTAGTTTGAGCGACCCCGCTTTTCCCCCATTCTCCCCCTCTGGCACCAAAAAACTCCAAAATTTTTCCCTTCGAAGCTTGGGTTGAGGATGAAAAAGGAGGAGACTTCACAGACCCAACTGGATGATGGTAGTCCTTGGAACGAGCTATCCAACAAAGATAATTTTAATATGTTTTGATTTTATTATGTATTTGTTTTTTTAGTTTGATTAAACATAGGTTTTTCATTGAAAATCAAGCTCTCTATTTTGCACATGTGAAAAAATAGTAGATTATCAAAATAAAATTCTGAAAAATATGTGTAGGCAAGGTATTGATGTCCTTGATCTAGTAAAAAAATATATAATTTTGATACATACAAAAAAAATTATGTTGTATACGGTCGACTTATGTTTGAATTGTAATTGGTTTGACTTCAAACCTTGATAAAGGAAAAATATTCAATAAAACACTATGAAACCAAATGAAAGGGCTAGATATCATAGTTACAAATCTAAATTCAAAAAAAATAGAATTGTATCCTTCATGAAAAAAGAATTATGTTGTATACGGTGAGCATCACTCCTTAAAAATGTTGTTTACTAAAAAAAACTAGTTTTCGAAGGAGATGAAAAAAGAACTACAATCTGATTCCAATTTTTTTGAAAAAAATATATTTAGAATCTACAGATAAAATGTCACAAATCACTAGTTTGCATCATCTTCAAATTCCTCACGATTTAGCTGCTATAAGTGCCCGAAAGTGAATATTTAGTTAGAAAAAAATATTTCAGTGTCCAGTTTACCCAAAAATTGTAAACCAGTATTGTGGGATCACCCTCTAGTTGTCACAATAGATAACTATGGGTTGCTTGAATGAAATTTCAAACTTAGTGAGAATGACCTAAAGCCAAAGAGCCTTAATAGATGTGTTGATATCTCCCCTATACTTTGCCTTTGTAGATGATAAAGCAATAATTTTTTATTTTTTGCTAGACCAATTGATAGGACCATAACCTAGTGAGAAATTGTAAACTCCAACCAAGTCAACCTTTGTATAAAATATGTAGTGAATCCCATATCTGAGAGAACCTTAAAGGTAGTGAAATATCATCTTAACTTATTTCTAGTGTAACTCATGATTCTTTACATGAATATCAAAATCATGCCTACTACATATGAAATGTCAAACCTAGTATGAATCAAATGGAGGATATTGCCAACAAGTTCTCAATACAAGGTAGCATCGACCAATGTTGTGGTTTTTTAACCTCAAGCTTAAATCAAGATAAAAAGGGATTCAACGATGGCTTATGATTATCCATGTGAAACTAATCAAGAAGATCAAGAGTGCACTTGGGCTATGCAAGATTGATCCTTGAGTCGAACTATGAAATATCAATACCAAGGAAGTAATGCAATAAACCTAATTTTTTCATATCAAATATGTCCTACAAATTTGAATTCACTACTGCAATAGTAGACAAAGAGCTCATAGTGATCAAAATATCATCAACATAAAGTATTAGTATATGTAATGAATCATCATGTCATAATAGATACACATTAGGATCTAAATAAAACTGAGTGAAAAATGAAGCTAGGAGGGCATAATCTATCTTGGAATAACAATCCCAAGGGGTATGTTTTAAACCATAGAGATATTTCCAAAGTCTAAAAACTAAGGATGAGTCCTAAACAAAACCTAGTGTCTTCTCTATGTAGATCTCCTCTTCAAGGTCTATGTGAAGAAATACGCTCTTCACATTCACCTAATGCACATCCCATCCACGTGTTGTGAAAATATCAAGTGTGAGTTGGATAGAAGTCATCTTGGGCATGGGGTGTGATTTGTCTTTGTGTATTCAATTCCAACAACCTATAAAAAACCCTTAGCAAGCAAACTTGTCTTGTACTTATAAACTAACCCATCTACAACAAAATTGGTATGATATATCCACCTACATTGAGCCACCTTCCTTCCCTTAGGAAGTGATGTCTAATCCCAAGTGTGATTTTCCATTAAGGAACTATATTACTCCTGCATAGCACTATCCCACTCAGTAATGCCAAATTCCTCTCTAAATTTTTATGGATAAAAGGCTAAGGCAAAGTAAGCATGTGTCCCACTCTAATAGTTTGACCATGTGCACCTACCATCTATTGGATTCCCTACACAAGTACTTACAATTTAAAGTATCTTTCTAGCCCAAATAGGTCAAGAAGTGGGTGAGTCAGGTGCTATAACATCATCCTCAAAAGCATGTGCACAAGTAGATGAAAATTTCTTCCCATCACTAGTCAAAACTAGAGAAATAAGAAGACTCTAAATTAGGAATCTACTATGGATGGTATGAGTCATAAGAATAATCATCAAAACCAAGTGAGTCCTAAATAAAAGGAGAAATTTCAAGTGTAGATTCATTAGGACTCCTAAAAATTAACACTCCTCTCAATGAACAACACATATGTGTTAGTGTAGAAAAGGATATAACCTTTCACAACATTTAGATATCCTACAAAGATGCAAGGTTTGGACTATGGTTCCATTCCCTTACAATTTTATGTTCATATACGTACATCATGGTTAAAGATCCAAAGACCCTAAAGTGTTCAATTAATGGTTTCCTACTTGTCCAAGTTTCGAAGGGAGTAAGGGAGTGATTCCCTTCAAGGATTTTTGAGGATCCATGTTTTGAATGTAACAAGCATAGTTGATTGCTTTTTCCCAATACTATGGTGTAAGGCCCTTGGAGTGTATCATACAATTAGCCATCTTTTTAAGGATCTATTCTTAGATTTTGCAACACCATTTTGTTAGAGAGTATAAAGAATTGTGAGTTGCAAGTCTATCCCATCTAATGTACAAAATATATCAAACCTAAATTATCGACATACTCATCCCCATTATATGTCCAAAGAACCTTGATGAATTTCCCTTATTATTTTTCAATAAGAGCCTTGAATTCTTGAAACTTGTTGAAGACTTCAAATTTATGCCAAAAGAAATAAACCTTTGTGTACCTGGAGAATTCATCTATGAAAGTGAGAACATATCTAGTCTTAGTGAAAGATGATAGGGAAATGAATATGATACATCATTGTGAACAAGCTCCAAATCTTGTGTAGCCCTCCATGCTTTTTCTTTGTCAAATTTCTCTTCAGAATGCTTCCCAAGGGCACAACACTAACAAATACCCTTAGAGAATCTAACTCTTGGAAACCTTGTGGCCATATCTTGTTGTATAAACTACTCAAGGTAGTGTTATTTAAGGTGGCCAAATTGATCAAGCCATAATTTTATCTCCATCTGAATGAGTAAGCAATGTTATAAGAGAAAAATCAAATACAAAGTGTGCGAAGGTGTATAACTTGGCTTGGTGATATTCCCTTCCTAATCCTATAAATTTGTCCATAATTTTATAATTCTATAAGAATGAGTAAGAAATATTGTAGGATAAACATCAAATGCTATGTGTGACAAGGTGTATAATTGGCTTGGTGATTTTCCCTTCCCAATGCTAACAAATGTTTGCTATGCGGCTCTATAATATCAATTGAGTCTGGAGAAAAATGAAAATCCATACCCTTCCCTATGTGGGTAGTCTAATACATTAATAAGAGATTAGTTGAAAGTGAAGGTGCACTTAAAACATTTTTGAATGTTCCACCTTTGACTTCAATAGATGCTCTCCTTGTAATTTCTATTAAAGTCATCACCGAAAGTGACAAAAGACATATTATGAGGCTCTAAGGAAGATAACTCAGCCTATAAACAACCCATGTGATGTAAGGCACCCATGTCAATGATCTAAGATGAATTTGATGATAATGATGTAGTGGCAACTAAAGCCTTTCCCTTAGATTTCCTTTGCCTTAGTAGACTCTTTTGATGAAGACTGTTTGATATATTCAAGAATCCCTATGTTGTGCTTCTCAAGAAGATGTGAGAGGTGGTAAATTTTCTTCTTCATACATTTTTTCTCATCATGCTCAATTTCTTGCAATAAGAACACTTAACTTTTTCTTTCTTAAATTTTCCTTGACTAGACGAAGTTTTAGTGTGGGTTTTGGAGGATTATATTTTCTATTCTTTTTTGTTCTCCTTATTCTTTTGAGTGTTTTATTTCTTTCTCTTGTTCTTTGAAGTCTAGTGTTTCCCATTCCTAGCAATATAGGCTTGAGGTTGTGAAGACTTCAATATGCCTATCTATATTAACTTATTTTGCTCCCTAGTCAAGTCAACAATGAAGTTATCTAAAGAAGTATTTTCCACACCATCCCAAGGGCCCTTCTGGTGCAATTGAAGGTAGATACAAACATGGAATAGTTAGAACCTAGTGAAGAAGTCCTATAGGGTGTTGAAGGAATTGGGGCTCAAACTTATGAGCTCATCCTCTAACTTGTGATCTTTCATTTTATCTACCTTCCTAAAAGTTTTTTAAAAGTAAGCCAAAGTTCATTGGATGTATTTAATGATTCTACATGAAAAAAGAAGTTCAGGGGAAATATTCAAACATAGAAATTCAAAGGTTTGATCATAATTATCAAACTAGTTTTCTTTAGCTTCCTTAGCAACAAGTTTTTTCTCAGTGCCCATTGTTACCCTATGTAGCCCTTTGTTCTTTAGCACAAGTTTTACTTTTAGTTTATAGTCGTGATAGTTTGTTGGTAAGTGGATTGGCTCCTGAAATGATACTTGAATTGCCCAATGAAAAGTAGCAATATGTTACACCCTATTTCTTAGTTACCGGGTTACTTTTACCTTGTAAGTAAAAATAATGATAAATATAGATTATGAACTTTAATATGTTCAATAGGTGAATGTGTTGGTGTAATTAATTATTTAATTACACTTTATTATGTTTACTTAGGTAATAATTAGTTTACTTAATTAATAAGTAAGCTTTATTTAATTGAGCTAATTTTAGTTCAAAATTAGGTTTTACCTTTAGGGTTATGCATACCTTGCTTTTATAAAGCAATTCATTTTTTGTAATTTATTAATTCCTAAATACAATTCATTTGCACATCTTCATGCAAATTGCTCTTGCTTTTTCTGTTTTTCTCTTGTGGAATATTTTTTCTGGTTTGCATGTATGATCTTGGTTTCTAACATGGTATCAGAGCCTTGATTTGCAACCCCTTCTCAGTTTTTGGAGAAATTCATTGTAGAGCACATTTAGGGTTATTCGAGGGTTTCATGCCTTGAGCTTATTTTTGAAGCATTTTGGATCATATCGAATATCTCTATTGGATTCTGAGCACTGGACAAAGTCAGGATTGGCTTTTGTTTCATTGATTTTCATCTTCGTTTATCAGAACTGTGAGGGTTTGAAGCTATGACAGTTTTTTGCAGATCATAGGGTTTTTCCATAAAAAATTTAGAAATTTTGACCTTGATCTCTTAAACGGTACATGTTGGTGCAAAACGGACTTCATGGATGCACTTAGAAGGCCCAAAAACCCCTATTTTCATATAAAATATGATAGGGTTTTCTGAAAATTGATTTTTTAGTGTTTTTGGGGATTTTCAACAAACTCTACCAGAAAAATTTGTATGCCTATACGGATGCCTCGATTTTTGTGCCATACTTTTTGGCACCCAGATCATTTTTTGAGCAACCTCAATTTTTGTGCCATTTTGGCCTCGATTTATGCACCCTCCCAATTTCTATGTTGCATCAGTTTTCGTGCCAAGAAGGTACAACTGAATATTTTATTAATTTTTTAATTTTTAAATTAATAAAATATTTGGTTTAAAGCCTAAATGAGCAATTTTAGTAAAATGGGCATATCCTGAGAATAAATAGTCTATTTTTCGAAAACGAGATACCGTTGGAAAGTTAGTTCCGAGCCCAATCAAGTGGTGTAGGTAGTTTTTCCAGATTTTGCTCCAGAATTATTTTGTAGGCCTTTGAAGTCAGATGAAACAATTTTCGCTTCAGAGGGCATAACTTTTGCATCGGTTATCAATTTTTTGCGATTCAAGCGACATCAAAAAGTTGATATAGTCCTCTACATAGATTTGAGGTCAATTTTAATCATGGAATCAAATGTGAACATTGATTTGTGCATGCACTCTTTCTTGTTTTCATGCATTAGGTTTGCATTTTCTCTTTTGATTTATGCATGTTTTGCATGTTCTCTTTTTATAATAATGGGGTATTGTAATAAATGAACTTCTATAAAGCTCCACCAGGGGGGCTTCTTGCATAATAATTTGATTAGAGTGTAGTTGCATGGCATGCACTTTGATCTCATCTTCATATTGATGATAACTCGCATGAGTTGTATCTGGATTCTATAGTTTCTTTTGGCCACGTCTTGCTCATAGCTTGACACATTTTGGTTCACATCAGTTCACATCTCATATTGAGAGTCTATGGTTAATGATCCTGAATCACATCAGATTCACATCGGGTCACATCTCAGTTTGAGGGCCATTCATTTTATGGATAATGTTCCAGAATCTTCATGGTACTTGCTCCTATGGATCAGTTTTAGTCATAGTTTGGCATCGGCATCGAGATACACATAGCTTCCAGATTATTTCATCAGATCATTCCCTCTTATGGGGGGCATCAGTTATTCATCTACTGTTGCTTCATAGATTCCAGGGTTGTTCCAGTTTGTGAGTTTTCTAGTGTTCCTTGGCATCAGGTTTGCTATTGCTTTATCATGATTTTGTTTGAGTCCTTCAGTGACTCTCATAGGGTTTCTCATAAACAAAAGTATCTTTCCTTGCTTTCCAGATTCAGGATTCAAGTGTTCTTTCAGTGCTTCTTTGTATTAGGTCATCTCATTGAGGGGGGTTTTGTCCCACTAGGTTTTCTCCTCTTTCCCATTCATTGCATCTATACATGGGTACCTAACATGGCCTTGTAGTCATGACCCATTCATGCTTTCATGGACCCATCCTTGCATTGTTTGCATGTTTTTTTCATTCTCTCTAAGATGCACTTAAGGGGGTGTTGGTGTAATTAATTATTTAATTACACTTTATTAAGTTTACTTAATTAATAAGTAAGCTTTATTTAATTGAGCTAATTTTAGTTCAAAATTAGGTTTTACCTTTAGGGTTATGCATACTTTTCTTTTATAAAGCAATTCATCTTTTGTAATTTCTTAATTTCTTGAATACAATTCATTTGCACATCTTCATGCAAATTGCTCTTGTTTTTTTTGTTTTTCTCTTGTGGAAGGTTTTTTCTGGTTTGCATGTCTGATCTTGGTTTCTACTAGAATGAAATACTGAATATGCATTAAGATATTATTTCTTTTGAAGGAACGAATATATTTTAATACTGATGGAAATTGTGATGAATGTATATGAATTGGCATTATGATTACTTTATGATTGGATGATGCAAATGATTTATGATTCTAATGGATTTTATTTGAACAACTAACTACCTATGTGATGCACTAAGTTGGATGCAGGAAGAAGTCAAGCCCTCGAGTACGAGAGGGCAAGTATCACTCAAGAGAGGAACTTGGTCTAGAAACCTTTAATTCAGCCTAACTAATCATTCACACACTCACATCCTAGATTGGGTTAGTTGAGTCAATATCTTGTGAAATGGTAAGTAACCTTTAGTCTTGTTTGAGGTTAAGATCTTGTTCTATGAATGTTCTTGATTAGGGTTATTTGATTGAGTCTTGCATTGATATGTCATATTACTATATATATGAATACATCAATGAAGTCATTAATAAGCTAAGGCATGAATTTATATTTGTGCATAAATAAGGTTGATATATACATATACACACACACACATATATATATATATATAAATCTTATATATAGATATATTGTGATGTATGCATTATTTAAGTAAGAATTATGTTTATACGTGTATTAAAGTATAAATATATATTATATATATAGATATATTGATATCTTTGAAGAAGGAAATTATATAGTAGATATATATATGTAATAATATATCATTATTACTTTAATAAATGTATAAATTTATTATTTAATACATTGTTTTTTAGTGCATTTGATAATCTTGAGAATATATATATATATATTAGATATATATATATATATATACATACATATATATATTATATATAAATGTTTTCAATATATGTCAAGCACATTTCTAGTGCATAAACGAACACATAAATGGAATGCTACAAAGCACAAAAATGAGTCAATGAAGGTGCATAAAGAGGGTGTATTATGCAGTGTTGTTATGAGGCATTTAAATGAATATTTTGTTGAGTATTAACCATGTTATGTTGAGCCAAAAGTCATGTGAAGATGTCAACATAGAATTTATGGAAGCACATTAGATGGTGCAGCCTTTGATGGAGTAATAACCAACACATAAGGTATGAGAGACCAAGTCAAACTTTAAATAGAGCACATAGGAATTTGTTTACTGTTGTGTAAACATTTGAGAAGGAAGTTGAAATTGTTTTAAAAGCCTTTTGATCTGTCAAACCTGCGCTATAATTATGGATGCCAAACATATGAAGTTGGTGCCATATTTGCAAGTGTTTGGAATGCTTAAGAGGTCTTTAAAATACACAAAGTCTATAAATAGTATTTAGACTCAATCAAGAGTAACTTGGCAATATTTTGTAAAAGAATTTGAATTAGGAAACTTGTTTTGATCTTGTTGTCCCTTATATCAAGTCAACTTAGCCATTTAAATGGCGAGGACTGTGATGTGTTGCAAACCTGTGAGTTATCTTGGTGAGTCATTGCATGAGGATAGAAAGGTGGCATAAATATTAACTTGTTTGTAGCCTTCAATTGCTCGTAATTTAGTATAAATAGAGGTGCTCATTCTACCAATTGCAACACTTATCATTTTGATTTCCTTGTGTTATTCTGCTACAATTGTTGTGAAAGTGAGTGAGAGTTTGTGAGTTAGAAAGTGGTTTTGTTGATTTGCATTGGTATTGTTGGGAGATTTAATGAGAAGCTAGTAGGAGGATTTGGGTTGTTCTTAGAGGACGTTGCAAGAGAGCTTGAGCCAATAAGTTAGGAGGAAAGAATAATTGATTGAAGCTTTAGATAGGCATGCCGATTTCTAATCCTTTGTTATTATGTTGGAAAGATTGTTTATTGTGTTGCCATGTTTGGAAAGCTTGTCTTTATGTATGATATGATGCTTGGAAATGATTGCATTTCTCTTGTTTGTTACTTTCATTAGTGAAACCTTTCTTGGGTTTATACTATATAGATATTTATACTATTTTGGGATTTATACGATTGTATACTATTTAGACTATACATAGTCAGTCTATATTATACGTATGTAAAATGAAATGTGAAATGTGGAATATTTCGATGTCTTGAGGTAACTTGACTTTGTTAACTTATAATGCTAGGTAAACCTTTATGAATAGTGAGATTAGCAATACTAAGGTAATAAAAAAATGATAGCCATATCGTTGTCAATAGGAAGTGATTTCATGCAAACCATATTGTTAATCTATACTTGATTGACTACTTGTATCTCCTTGAAAGTAGGAAAAGAGTCTTATCCCTAGGGATAAGATATAAACTTAATGGTTATATCAATATTCAACAATAGGGTTGGAAAAATGTATTTTATGGTTATGTTATTTTCTTATGTGGCTTAGAGTCCATTCCTATCCATAGAATTCTAAAAGAGGACTCAAGTTTCATTAACCCAAAACCAAATTGTGAGAGGTCTATGGGTGTAGAAGCACCAACTCCTTGCAAGATAATAATGTCCTCAAAATTATATACAAATGTAGTAAACATGTGAATATTTGAGGTATCTTGAAAGAAAGGATTTATTCTTTGTTTATGATCACTTGGTCGATACTTTAATTTGATTGAAACCCTAGGTTGAGAATAACCCACTTGGTTGGAATGTTTTTTACTTGATTGTTGATTTAAACACACAGGTTAGGATTAACCTATATAATCGAATTGATCATTTGATTGTTGATTTTATTTTTGATTGAAGTCATTTATTGTTGAAGGTTATACTTTTGATTTAGGTCATTTATTGATGAGATTATAATTTTGATGGGAGTCATTCATTATTGAGATTACAATCTTGAATGAAGACTTTTATTATTAAGACTGTACTATTGAAATAGAGTCATTCAACGTTATAACATTGTGTTCATCTTACGCCAATACTATATGTGCGTAGCATAAGATAGAGTTGCTTTGGGATACTTGTAGCAATTTCATTGGATATCAGTTAATGAGAAGTTTATTCTTGGGGTTAGGATAATCCATGAGAAAGAGGATAGTTTTTTAATATATTACTAATGGTCAATAAAAATCGAGCAATTAAATGTGGTGAAATAGATGACCTCACTTGAAGTTACTAGGTGATGAATCTTTGGCCAAAGTAGTATAGGTAGCCACTGTCTACACTGTCAATTCACTGTGTTATCCAATATTAGATTCTAGGTTGGGGAAATCATACATGAGGTAGTAGACATTATGGTAGCTCTAGATATGTAAGACACATCACTATGCTCAAAAAGGGCTATTTGAAGGATGAGGTTACCAAACCAATCTCTTCGTCGAAGGAAGGGCCATATTACCAATTTTGGTGGATGTGTAGGGGACCGCAGTAAGTCCATGGTTGGTGAAAAAGTGCTTGAGTGATGCTTCTCCTCATGCAGTTGGCAACCAAGATTTGAGAGAAGGACATTTTGGACCATTGGTATTTATGATTCAAGAACTGAAGATGTACGCACTAGCATTGGGGACAACTAGAAGGTATGCACCAAAGAAAGGGGAATTTATAATGTATGCACCAATGTTGGGACATCTGTAATAGTTTGTATTTCTAGTTCATGTCAGCTTGTTGAAGCTATGCATATAATAATGTATCCATCTATATGGAAATTGTAAAAGTGAAATGTTATCTTGAATTTATTTATGTAAAGTTAAATCATACTTATATTATTGGAATGATTCTTTGATTATGCAATGGAAAATTTTGGATAAATTTATGTTTCAAAAGATGCATTTATTATGGAAACGAAAATAATTATTTTATTGCTCATTAGGTTGATGCATAAACTATTCACTTGTGGGTAAAACCTAGAAAGTTATTGGATAGAACAATGGGAATGTTACACAATACCACACCAACAGTTGGAGAGATCGCCTGTGAAATGAAAATCTTCCTCTATGTTTGAGAGGGGTAGCTCCCTCGTATGATAGGATTTTTAGGATTTTTGTGTCACAACCTCATCGTCACCCAACAAGGTTATCAAAACCATATTGGAATGTGACAGGCATCTCAAAACCTTTGTAAAAATAAGGAAAGTTTTCAAGGATGGCGCAACAAAGACATGTTGGAGTTAATTTTAAAGTTCTTAAAGATAAATTGTTGACTTTCTAACTTGGTTTTGAAACCACTATTGGAAGCCAAAAGTTTTTTGAGAATCTCACAAACCTTTGACAAAAAGTTAGGTTTTAAAACTTGTGTTTCAAGTTCTCAAAATATTAATGGAATTTTAACCTATCAGTTTTACAAACATAATCAATTACAATAAAGACTATAAATATGTATGTAACTAATTGTAAAGAGAGATACAAAACCCTAGAGAGAGAAGGGGGATGAAAAACTCTAAAGAGATAATGTGGAGGAGGCTGAGAGAAGACAAAGAGCTGGAAGTGAAGAGAAGTGGATGAAGAGAATTTTCTAAAAAATAGAGTTTGAAAGGAAGACCGTGGAGAGATGTAGTGTCCCTCCAGTTGTTGCACTTTGTTTCAGTTTGTTTCAGCTTGGTTGATAGTTGTTTTAGTTGTTTTGGATATTATGCTACTTTATTTCAGTTACGACACTGATACTATGTTGGTTTTATACTTTGTTGATGATACATTAGATACATTGTTGATCATCTGATTATGTTCGTGTGGCGACATTATGATAAACATTATGTGACATGTTATGGATTTATGTTGTTTCAAAGAATTAGTATGTTTAAGATGATGTATCTGATGTTGTTTATAACATGTATTATTGTATGTTAGTCTTGGTGAAGGATACAGTGTAACATTACTCACTCATGAGTACCCTGCTATGATGCGACTCTCTTTCACGGTGTGATTGTCAGTTTATGCAGATATGTTTGACAGTGGTGTTTTATGCAGTTTGCAGGTACTGGGCATCGACTCCACCTGCTCTGTCAGGTTTGAGCGTGCCATGACCTAGTGGAAACATGTTGTTTTAGAGATAATGTCAAGTCCTTCTTTGGCCATCATTACTTTATAGGATGATTATTTATGTTGTCACCTATTGTTGTTTTGTCATTCAGGTCTATTGTGTCGTTTATTTTTTTGTCTTGATTGGAAATTGATTAATTAGTTAAATGGTGTATTTGATAAGTTATTTGATTTAGTGTAATTTTATTGAAATGTTAAATTAAAATAATTGTGTTTATGGTTTGATTTATTAAATTAATTAAATAGGATATTAATTAAATGTGAGTGATGATTATAATGTGCAAACTTAAATATATGAAAAGTAGATATTATTGAAAGGTTTTTTTTCAACAGATTATAAATAAATATCTGAAATCTTGACTCGAAGTCAGAAAGTGTTATCTTGGGTAATTGCTTAATTAGAACTGTCTGATCAATCTTGTTTGCATGTTGACAGTTAGTTAAGTTTTGTGATTATGAGTTAATTGAAAATGAATTAAAAGCTTTGGTTATGCAAAAATAGTTCACGACAATTTTATTTTTGGTTCTGGAAAAGTTTTCACGACAGTTTTTGGGGAAAAGCTTCTTCTTTGTGTTTCGATTGAAAATTTTTGGAGACAGTGAATTCAAAATATTTGTGCATTTCGAAAAATATAGAGTTTTCAAAGTTACTGATTTTTGCTTCAATCTACACCAGTTTCAAGCAAGAATTTTAGGTTTTCTTCTTTTGGTTTGTGTTTTCTTGAATAGAAGTTTCTGCATGTTGTTCATGGTATTTGTTCTTCCTTGTGGTAGAATTTGTTTGCTGAATATTCTGCACAAACAACATAAATGAAATTGTTTTGGATTAGTGTTGAAATAACTGAGGAATTTTTTTAAGGAAACGAAAGCTATTAAAACCTAGCTGTAATAAAATTAGTTTGATAATTGTTATTGCTCTTTCTGGAAAGATTTTTCGTAATCTTCGGTATGAAACCGAATCTCATAGTTTTTTTTCATTATGAATCTCTTAGAATTTAATAGTTTCTTTACTTCAGATCATCGTGGTATTTAATCATTTGTACCTCTTATTCGATGTGCTTTAAATCCCTGAATTTAAAAGAGGATTGCCTAAATTTTAAAGTCGGCTTGTAGTTGCATTAAATTGACATCTGAAACATACTAAATTATTCTCATTTTTGTATCAACATGCATGTAGTTTGTTTTAATCTTCCTTCATGGTTTTGTGGTTTCTCATTCCATCGATTTATGAGCTCTCTAGAAACTAAGAAACTATCCTTATTTTAAGAATTCCCTCCATCTTGTTGGTTTGTTATCCTCTTAATGTTGGCCGCATGAAATGGAACCGTAATATTATTCTTTTCTTTTCTGTAGAATTCCATCTCAGTGGATGGTATGGATGAGTTGTGCCCATCTCTTACATCTTTGTGCGATGACCAATATTCTTGCAATTACCTCGTTATTTTCTATGCAAGTGTTGCACACAACCAATAACCTTGTGTTTTCCTCAATTTTTGTGTTGCTAGTTCTGTTTGGTGATACCAACGTTGCTCACTTTAGTTATATTTCTTATTTGATAGCTCGTAGGATTGTCTTGATGTGCCTGAATTCTCCTTCACCATGTCGTTGTTGAAGTGTGTCATTTTGGAATTTAGTCAATCTTCTTTGGCAACTGATTTTTTTAGGGGTTTTTACCAGTATGGTTCATGTTTATCGTTTTGATGAATACACAACCAACACGTATTTTTGGCATTCAAAATTTTGTAGAGTTCTTGATTCGTTGTATCAATGAATCATTATGTATATGTATGTGTGTGAGAGTTTGAGGATAGGCGCTAGTTATCAGGAATACGTTATGTTGTTGAAGCAACAAGTCACTGTTGGTATATTTATGTAATTCTTATGTCCAAGTTCTGAATATCTCTATTATTAATCCAACTCTTGCATGTTTTCTTTCTGTGTTGAATTACTTTTGCATGGAGTGATAACTCCTTATTCCTTGTTTGAGTATATCTTCACTTAATTGATTACTAATTGCATGGTGCAAACACTATCATTGAAAATTGAAGGGAAAAGCATGCATGGATCTAGAGACCCAACAGTGCGGAATACATTCCCTTAACACTAATACAACAAAGGAGTAAAGCATAAACAACTATCTATAGCTTCTTAAACTATTTGAGATGAATACATGCAAGTAAAATAAATATAACACAAAGAAGAGCATTCACAGTTGACTCAAGATATACGTGGGAAAACCTTTTCAGGTAAAAAATCCACCACACAAAGTTTTGTCTATTTCATATTATAGTAACAAAAGCAGTTACATACAAATCATAGACCTCTCTGTTCAGCTCATAACAACAATTCCAGAATTATGTTCTCACACTCAACTTCTATATTCTTTCTGTTACAATGTTCTTATATCAAAAACATACAGATCAAACCATCACAGTCAACCGTCGATCTCAGGTACAAAATCATGTCAAATTCCATTCGCACCACAAATCTTCCCGTGTTGATTTTATTGCATCGAGCCACCTAGGCATTAAAGCCATTACCCAAATCAGGTCTTGTTCGCCACCCTGAATTGACCTACACCTGCTGCATTTACTTCATTGGCCTTGAGCCAATTATCGCATGACACTGAGCCACGTGTCCATACCTTATTCGCTGTCGAGCTCTGACTCGAGTCCAACTCGGTCAAACCTGGTCACCGAGCTTGTCGAGCTCTCAAACAGTCTTTACCGCGCTACTGCAGTCCATCCGAGCTCGCCCTGCGGTATGGTGGTAAGCCTACTGAGCTTGCCATGCGGTTTACCGCGTTACCGTGACCTTCCCGAGCACACCCTACAGTACCGCGGTAATCGGCCGAGCAGACCACAAGCGGTCTTACCGCGGCCATCGCGGTCAAGCCTTTGGCAGGCCGCGGTAACCGCCAACCAGTCACTGGCGGTCTTACTGTGGCCACCGTGGTTAGGCCTTTGGCCGGCCACGGTACAATGGTAACCGCCAACCAGTCGTTGGCGGTTTTACCGTGGCCACCACGGTAACCGCTAGGAACAGAACCGCCGCGGTAAGAGGCAAAGGCCGAAATAACCAAAAAATCCATGCCAAGACTTTAAGGGTGGGGCTTCAAGCTGGAAGTTGAGACATAAATTCTCAACAAGCTCCCACTTGGTGAACACTTTCAGCTAACCCCAAAGCAACAAAAAATCACTGTCTGTCATAGGCCCCAAGGTCCATCGATTTTGAGCACCATCTGAACTTGTTTGTACTCACAAGCTTTGTCAAAGCATCTGCAACATTCTTCAAGGTGTCCACCTTTTCTAGAAAGACCCTACCATCTTCAACCATGTCCCTCACGAAGTGATACTGCACATCAATGTACTTGGTCCTGGCATGAAAAGTCGGATTCTTTGCCAAACAAATGGCACTTTGACTGTCGCAGCAAATTATAATCTGCCCAGCATCAAAACCAATGTTTGAACACAAACGCCTCAGCCAAACAGCTTCTTTGCAGGCATGAGTTGCAACCATGTACTTTGCCTCTGTCGTGGATAAAGAAACTACTGCTTGTCGTTTGCTCATCCAACTGATAGCTCCACCATTGAGCATGAAAGTATATCCACTGGTGGATCGCCTGCTGTCTATGTCCCTTGCCCAATCTGAATCAACATATCCTTGGATGCTGAGAGATTTCTGTGATGCAACCATGTTGCCATGGTAGCACAATGCATAATCTGAAGTCCCCTTCAAATACCTGAAAACTCTCTTCATAGCATCGTAATGTGATCTTCCTGGATTTGCCATAAATCGGCTTAGAACTCCCACTGCTTGGGCAATGTCTGGTCTTGTACAAACCATGGCATACATCAAACCGCCAACAACACTTGCATAAGGCACACTGGTCATGTCCTCCATCTCTGTAGCAGACTTTGGATAGTCATCAACTGACAGCTTAGTTCTATGCATAATAGGAACAACAAGCTGCTTGCAATCATCCATGCTAAACCTCTCCAGAACTATCTTCACATACTTACTTTGACTGAGCCAAAGCTTTCTGTTTATTCTATTCTTGGTAATCTCCATTCCAAGAATGTACCTAGCTAGACCAAGATCTTTCATCTCGAACTCTGCAGACAACTAATATTTAAGATCATAAATCATTGTCTTGCTATTTCCAATAAATAACATATCATCCACATACAAGGTGATAACAAGCACACGATCATTCTCAGATTTAAAATAAATACAATGATCAGATTTTGATCTCACAAACCCAATTGACAACACAAATGTGTCAAATTTCTAGTACCACATTCTAGGAGATTGTTTTAAACCATAGAGAGATTTATTCAAGTTACAGACCAGGTTTTGTTTACCTCTTTCAACAAAATGCTCAGGCTAGGACATGTAGATTTTTTCTTCCAGTTCACCATGGAGAAATGTTGTTTTCACATCCATCTGCTCAATTTCAAAATCATATACAGCTGCTAAAGACAAAAGAAATCTGATGGATGTCAGCTTTGCTATAGGGGAAAAGATCTCTTCATAATCTATTCCCTCTATTTGAGAAAAACCTTTTGCAACCAGTCTAGCCTTATACTTCTCAACACTGCCATCAAGACCTGTCTTCTTTTTGAATATCCACTTACAACTAACAGGATTTTGCCCCTTAGGTAGTGGCACCAAGTTCAAGGTGTCATTCATTTTCAAAGAATCCATTTCTTCATTCATGGCTTCTAACCAAGACTTAGAATCAGCCATGCTGATTGCTTCTTTAACAGTCCTAGGCTCATTATTGCTAGTAATTAAAGCATAGGCACAATTAGAATCTAGCATAGAAAAACCATACCTATCAGGTTGCTTTCTTTCTCGTGTAGATCTTCTCACAGGCTGAGGTTGTTCTTCATCATCATAACTTCCAAAGTTGCTTGAGCTCTCCTCAGTCTCAGATACACCATGCAGCTCTTCCCTTTCTAGAGTTTAGGGAATCTCAACTGCATCCTTCTTCTTGTCACTCTGATTTGTCCCAAGCTGTTGATCACTAACTGAAGGTTTTAGCTCACAAAATATCACGATTGTGCTGTACAAAACCTTCTCAGTATCAGGATTCCAAAGCTTGTATCCTTTCACACCAACTCCATAGCCGATGAGGATACACTTGACAGCCTTGTTATCCAATTTAAATCTCTTTTCATTTGGCACATAAACATATGTCTCACATCCAAACACACGGACATGCCTTAGAGAGGGCTTCTTCCTAGACCATGCTTCCAAAGGTGTCTTATCAACAAGAGCTGAACAGGTTGATCTATTTATCAAATAACATGTTATAGCCACAACCTCAGCCCAAAACTTCTGCTCTAGACCAGCACCACTCAGCATACTCCTTGCTTTTTCCATCAGTGTCCTATTTAACCTTTCAACAACTCCATTTTGCTGTGGAGTGTAAGGCGTGGTCTTGCGCCTTTTAATTCCATGATCAGTACAATACCTTTCAAAAATATGCAGAACAAAACTCACCTCCATTGTCTGTGCTTAAACACTTTATTTTTCTTCCAGTCTGATTTTCTACCAAAGATTTAAATTTTTTAAACCGACTAAACACTTTTGATTTACTTTTCATGAAGTATACAAATGCCCTTCTCGAATAGTCATCAATGAAAGAAACATAATATCTATACTTCGATAACGAAGGAACATTAACTGGACCAAACACATTAGAATGTACATAATCCAGTATAACAGAAGATTTATGAGGACTAGAATAAAAAGAAACACGGTGTTGCTTTCTATAGATGCAATGTTCACAAAAATCAAACTCAAGGTTACAATCATCAAGCCCTTCTACAAGGTTTTTAAACCTTTCTCACCAATATGACCAAGTTTGTGATGCCACAACATAGTCTTTTCAGCTGGGAGTTTTACCTCCATAGCATTTGCAACCTGAGAAGAGTCTTCATCTTTCTCTATAGGTCTAGTATTACATGTCTTTACTAAGGCACTGTTACAAAGAACAGAACGTGCATCCAGCTTGTATAGAGTGCCAGTACGAACACCCTTAGCCAGTACCATTTCACCTCTAGCTATTTTACACCCCTTACTAGAAAAAGAAACTTCTACACCAGCATCATTTAACTTACTGACAGAAAGAAGATTTCGAACCAGACCTGGTATGTGAAGTACACACCAATACCTTTGACTCTCTTGTTAGGAAACTGAATTCTGACTTTCCCTCTGCCAACTATCTCCAATGTTGAATCACTTTCCAAGTACACCTTTCCACCATTATACTCTTCGTATTTGGAGAGCCATTCTCTATTGGATGTCATGTGAAAAGATGTGCCCAAGTCAACCAACTAGACATCATCAGATGCTTGAGTTGTCAAGGCTGCTGCAATGAAGGCGTCTGCATCACTTTGAGAAGGTTCATTGTCAGAATTCTTCTTCTTCTCCTTCTCCTTGCAATCCTTCCTGATATGACCAAGTTGCCCACAACTCTAGCACCTTACCTTGAAATTTTTACCAGGAGACTTTGATCTCCCTGCAGATTTGGATTTTGACTTCTTGTCCTTCTTCTTGCCTTTCTCCTTTGGTCTTCCTCAAACAACAAGAGCCTCTTTGGCCATCTCAGAAGACTTCCTCTGCATCTCTTCAGATAGCAATGAGGCAACAACGTCTTCCATCTTGAAAGCAACAGTAGTGCTTCCAATGGCCATCACAAGATAATCCCAATTGTCAGGTAAATAACACAACAGGAGCATGCAACGATCCTCCTCTTCTATCTTTACACCTACAGATGTCAGCTGAGTAACATTCATATTAAACGAGTTCAGATGGTCTACAACAGATGCACCTTCGTCCATCTTCAAGGAGTACAACTTCTTTCTTAGGAATAACTTATTTACTAGGGACTTGTCCTGATAAATTCACCAAGCTTCTTCCACAAAGAAGCTGCAGACTGCTCCTCATGAATGTTCAGGAGAATAGAATCAGCTAGACTCAGTCTTATCAAACCTCTTGCTTTTCTATCAGCAAGATCCCAAGCTTCTTGCGTTGTACTTTGTGGCTTAGTTCTAGAGACAGCTATCCAAATGTCTCTATCCACAAGCAATTCTTCTATCTTGAGTTTCCATAACTCAAAGTTACTGCCATTTAATTTTTCAATGTCAATCCTACCAGATGTACTTTCCATCTCAAACAGAAACAAGTTTTAACAATGCAAGACTCCCACTGAAACAGTATTAGCATAAAAAAACTAGTCTTTCCTACAAGGATAACCTAACTAGCCAAGCTTTGATACCACTTGAAGGGAAAAGCATGCATGGATCTAGAGACCCAACAACGCGGAATACATTCCCTTAACACTAATACAACAGAGGAGTAAAGCATAAACAACTATCTATAGCTTCTTAAACTATTTGAGATGAATACATGCAAGTAAAATAAATATAACACAAGGAAGAGCATTCACAGTTGACTCAAGATATACGTGGAAAAACCTTTTCAAGTAAAAAACCCACCACACAAAGTCTTGCCTATTTCGTATTATAGTAACAAAAACAATTACATACAAATCATAGACCTCTTTGTTCAGCTCACAACAGCAATTCCAAAATTATGTTCTCACACTCAGCTTCTATATTCTTTTTGTTACAATGTTCTTATATCAAAAACATACAGATCGAACCATCACAGTCAACCGCCGATCTCAGGTACAAAATCATGTCAAATTTCATTCGCACCACAAATCTATCCATGTCGATTTTATTACATCGATCCACCCAGGCATTAAAGCCATTACCCAAATCGGGTCCTGTTCGCCACCCTGAATCGACCTACATTTGCTGCATTTACTTCATTGGCCTTGAGCCAATTATCGCATGACACTAAGCCACGTGTCCATACCTTATTCACTGTCGAACTCTGATCCGAGTCCAACTCAGTCAAACGTGGTCGCCGAGCTTGCCGAACTCTCAAACAGTCTTTATCGCGCTACCGCGGTCCATCCGAGCTCACCCTGCGGTATGGCGGTAAGCCTACCGAGCTTGCCATGCGGTTTGCTGCGTTACCGCGGCCTTCCCGAGCACACACTGCGGTACTATGGTAATCGGCCAAGTAGACCGCAGGCAGTCTTACCGCGCCCACCGCGGTCAGGCCTTTGGCAAGCCGCGGTACCGCGGTCTTACTACAGCCACCGCAGTCAAGCCTTTGGCCGGCCACGGTACAACGGTAACCGCCAGCCAGTCGTTGGTGGTCTTACCGCAGCCACCGCGGTCAGGCCTTTGGCTGGCTGTGGTACTGCGGTAACCGCCAAGAACACAACCGCCGTGGTAAGAGGCAAAGGCCGAAATAACCAAAAATTCACGCCAAGACTTTAAGAGTGGGGCTTCAAGCTGGAAGTTGAGACATAAATTCTCAACAAAAATAATTGTATATAGGGTTATGTAGATGTTGTAAGATCTTTTTATTTAGGTATTGTGATTTATTTATTTTAAGAATTGAGTTGTACAAATTGATTCTATTATAAATGTGGATACATATATATACCAGTATATATATATATATATATAGATTTATATACATATATATGGATTAGAAATTGATTGGCTCTTACAATATGGTTATTATTAAATGAAAATAATTTATATTATTCTCAATGATGAATGATCATTATTTTATTTTGTTAAAATAGAAAAGATATAAGACATTTAATTACGTCAATGAATTATCTATTGACTTTAGTTCATGAAGATTTGATGGTTGTTTATGATGGGTAATAATATATTTGTTAATTAATTAAAGAGTGTACTTCAATGTTTTTGAGTTTTTAAATCTTCCAGAGGCTAGGAAAGGAAACTTGTATTGTAAAGCTTATTATGCTTTTACTTTGATGTTCAATTGCAATGATTTGATTTGGGACTTAGATATGCACGATTTGTTATTACCTTGGAGGTATTTTGAAAGTTAAATGGTTTATGTCTTGGTTGAAATATGTCCATTCATTATTTTGTTTAACATGTATGATGGCTATCCTCTGTAATTGTTAATGAGTCATGTTATTAGGGAGAGTGGTTTTCAATAGGGGTTGAAACCCTAAGAGGTAACCAGGGTAACCTATCAGGAGTTTATAATTCAGTGAAAACCTAATTAAATGTAAGGGGTTGGGTAGTGATCATTAAATAATTTAGACAATTTGATTGCCTCACCTAATACCTTAGTGCTTGTATAGATTAAGGGTAGGTTCAGATGGCATGGAATGGCATTATCGTCTACTTTGTGTTCTTGAAAGGTAGTTTGATTCCGCATGAGTTTGTTTAGGGGCCGAAAATTGGTAGAGATTGCCAAGGTAACTTGGTATGAGGGCTGGTAGTCTAAGAAGATTCACCAGGGTAACCTATAGTAAACTGTGTGATGACACTTTTTTCCTAATGCATGTTATGTGGTCTCTTGTGTAGAGTTACCCTTTGTTATTTTGTCATCTCTGGGAGCTTTGTTTGTAATTATGTGGTTTGGGTATCGTTATGTCGTAGTGTGTACGTCAAGCCATGTGATGTTATGTTTTGTCTTCATGTTTGTTTATCTTTGTGGACGTGATATTATCTCCTAGCATGGGGGGTGGACCTTCGGGTACCACGTGGTTGGGAGGAACATGCCATATCCTCCATTGGGTTTCCCTTGCAGGTGATGTGGTGCGTGGATGATATTGTTCTTATGACAGGTTCCCGACTTTACTTTGTTTGTGAAGAGGGATGCTAAGCGCGTTCATGAACGAGGTTGAAAGATGAGTTATGATCTTCATCTATATTGTATACATTCCTGATGTGTACGTGAGACCATATTGTGATGTTATTATGATGTAACAAGATTTGTTATAATCTCACTTGATGTAACTTGACTACATTATGATTATGTAATTGGATCATTTATTATTGATATGATTTATCCTTATGTTATATGTCTAATTTAATGATGCGATGTTCTTACTTGTGAATGTTTAAGTAGTGTTTTCACAGAACCCTGAGGATGTATGTGTAGATGTTTCTTTTGTACTCTTGTTGTAATCAAATGTCTTTAAAAAAATATTTGTTCGGTTATTTTGTTACTTTGTGTGTTGTTCTCTGGGTTCCATGGCGAGGTGTTACATATGACTATAATATAACGGATAGAGATAGCCTAGCAAAACACATATAAGAAATTTTGTTTGTAATAAATTTTGAAACAATAAAATGATTGTTTTATTTGCATCAATTTTGCTTTTGTTGTGAAAGTGTGTTGTTTTGGTTGCGTGATTAGGTAGTCTAGAAAGACCCCCTATGCATGAATGTGTCAAATAGTTGGATAGATTAACTCACAATAAGATGTACATATATATTGTAGAGGAAAAATAACTATCACTTAGAATAGTGGTGAGGGAGCCTAAGAATAGGTACGTAACCACTAATCTAAAATTGGTGGCATGCAAAATCCATACAACTCTAAGTGAAAAAGAACACCTCAACAATTTTAACTCCTAATATAAGAGTAATCCATGTGAAGCAAGTGCATAGGAATATTCTACACTAACAATAATCAATATATCTTAGCATCTTTTAAATAAATATATTTAAAATATCTATAATAGTGTAAAAAATATTTTATTCTTTAATTGTTACCAGCATATCTATTTAAAATAAATCTATGTAAAATATGCTCAAAGATACCCTTTCTTAGGCAACTATTTTATTCCACTTGCATATGGAAAATTGATTTAAAACTATGTACCTTGAGAAGGATATCTCAATATCTTTTATATAGATTTATCTAAGATAGGTATGCTAGTAGCATTTACAATTGGAATATGTAAACAACATTATTTTATTGAAGCAACCATGTTTGTTTGGGTAAGAATAATGTAATAACTTTAGTAAAGATAATTGATCAATAAATTTAATTGAAATTAATTATTGAAAATTTATTGAAAATCATTTTAAAAAATTCATAAATTGGTCCAAGGGGTTGAACTTAATTGGTTAAAACATCGAGTTCTCATTGTGGAGACCCAAATTCAAATCTCAAATGGACATCTAATGTGGAATTCTAAGTTGTGACTCTTGGTCTTCCATTGATAGTTTCTAGTGCAATTACTCAAAAATAGCTAAAATTAGTCTCATAGTTGTACTCACGAGAGCTTGTATTAGTCTCATAATGCGTGTATGAGCATTAAACTTTAATTGAAAAATAAAAATGAAGAACATAAGTAATGCAACCTTGCAAGATAAATTTATCATAAATTAATTGATAATTTTCATTAACAATTTTAAGAGGTTTAAAATAGTCATATTTTTTATGGATATGAATGAAAAAACTCTTTATCATGCTTCTTACAAAGCAATTAAGTTGATTTAAAATATTGTTTAGTGATCCATCTACACTCATTGAAAACATCTATACTAATAAATAATATCTTTCAACATCTTTTAATTAAATAAATTTTATATCTATATTAGTGTAAAAAAGATTTAATATTAGTAGCATACCTATCTTAGATAAATCTATGTAAAAGACAACAATAGATATTTTTTTGGGTGTATATTTTATTCCATTTTTATGTGGTAAATTGATTAAGAAATAGGCACCTTGAGAAGGATGTCTCATTATTTTTTACATAGATTATATATACAAATTGATTAAAAAAGGGCACTATGAGAAGGATCAACATCATTTACATTGATTTATCTAAGATAAAAATCCTACTAGCATATCTAGTTGCAACATGTAAAGAACATTATTTTAATGAAACAATCATTTTTGTTTGGGTAATAATAGTGCAATAACTTTAGTAAAGATAATTGGACACTAAATTTAATTAAATAATCACTAAGAATTTGTTCAAAAATCATTTTAAAAAATCCACAAATTACTATTAGCCTCTTAATTGATTATAATATAAAGGAGGGGAAAAAATGAAGAGCAATGTAAGTAATGCAACCTTGTAAGATAAATTTATTATAACAATCAACTAACAATTTTTATTACCAATTTTAAGAGGTCTAAAATGGTTGTATTTTTATGGATATCAATGACAAAGAAAACTCCAATATGCTTATGAAGCTAGACAAGTTAATTTAAAATATTGTTTAGTGATCCATCTATAATCATTGAAAACAATTATACTAATAAATAATATCTCTCGACATCTTTTAAATAAATTTATTTAAAATATCTATATTGATGTAGAAGGGTTTTTATTCTTTATATTTCTAGCAAATCTATCTTAGATAAATCTATGTAAAAGATACTAGGAGATATCCTTTTTGAGACACCTATTTTATTTCACTTGTATATGGTAAATTGATTAAAAAATAGACATGTTGAGAAAAATATTTTGGTTATCTTTTAGATAGATTAAAAATAAATTGATTAAAAAATAGACATGCTGAAGAGAATATCTTTGCATTTTTTACATAGATTTGTCAGGAATACGTATACTAGTAGCATTTGTAGTTGCAACATGTAAACATTGAATTTTTTTTTAACATCAAAATTATTGTTAACCTTAAAATTGATTGTAATATAATAGAAGAGAAAGAAAAAATGAAGAGCAACTTAAGCAATGCAACCTTGCAAGATACATTTATCACAATAGTCAACCAATATTTTTTATTACCAAATTTAAGAGGTTTAAAATGATCATCATTTTTTATGAATATGAATGACAAAAAAATTCCACATACTTTTTATAAACATGAATGACAAAAATTACAACATGCTTCTTACAAACATTAATGAAAAACTAAAACTTAAAGAAATTAATTTAAAATATTGTTTAGAGATTCAGCTATAACTATTAAAAATATTTATGCTAATAAATAACATCTCTAAACATCTTTTAAACATATATTTAAAATATCTACATTACAGTACAAAATAATTATTCTTCAAATATTATAACATTTTATTTTTAATTTTATGTGGAAAAGCTATAACTAATGAACGTGCGCCCTCCATTTATAAAGAAAAGCCAAATTTAAGTCTTAGCCGGAAAAAAAACAAAGAACACGAAACACTGATTTTGATTCAAAAGCAAGAAAAAGAAAAACAAAGAACATGCATAATATTTTATTCTAGAAAAAATCTACGGAATTCCCTTTTTATAAATAAAATAATAAAATGTAGATCTAGCAAAAATTCTAGATGTCTTTCCTCGAAACTAATGTTAAATAGGTAGTGCTGGACCCCACACCATGTTCTGCCTCTTTATCTATTCTTCCTCGCTTCCTCTACCTAACTAAGCTTTCAAATGTCTAATTTGACTTGAAAAGAAAACACCCATAAAACCAATTAAACACACCAGCAATAAAACAAAAATCCTTCTTTGATTCCCACCATTTCGCCTTCAAACTTCCAGATAGCGACGCGTTTTAGACGTGATTTGCACGACAATAATACCTAACAACTGGATTGCACTCTTCCCTTTTGGAACATAGGCCATGTCCTTGGAAATCATTATCTCTCTACACCATTAAACACATGTAAATTCTATGTCCTAGTAAAAATCATTCATAATGGTACTATTAAATTTTTTAATCTGGTATTACTAATTTTTTTAATCTGGTTTCAGTTATGTAAGGTCATTGATGAGAACCTCATTTTTAATATGAATGTACAACGTTAATATGAATAGTCTAAATCCGTGAACTCAATAATCTAATATAGACATGAGATCCATAAACACGCGGTCTCAACAAGAATTTGAAGAAGTAAATCACTAGCATGAATGTCAACATCATCAACCCAACAAAGATATGAAACTTATAAACACATTGTCCCAACAAGAATTTGAAGAATAAATCACTAGCATGAACATCAACAACATCAACCCAATAAAGATATGAAACCCATGAACACACCGTCCCAACAAGAATTTGAAGAAGTAAATCACTAGCATGAACACCGACAACATCAACCCAATAAAGATATGAAATCCATGAAAGACCGCTCCAACAAGAATTTGAAAAAGTATATTACTAACATGAACATCAACAATATCAACACAAAGATCCAAATCCGCTATCATAGTAGAAAGTAGAGAGGCTAATGTTCCCATGCGAATTGTCCATCATTCAACACCAATCCCCTTCTGTTCAGAGTGTGTTCGTTGTTTCATATCTTGTGAGCCATGTGTCCCACTTGTTTGACCCAACTTTATTCTCTCATGTATATTGTAGTCCCTAGTGTTCAACACAATTGGTCTGTTTACATTTGTTTACTCTCCTCAAGCCCGCTTGGTTTCATTGCCTCTCTACACCATTAAACACATGTAAATTCTTTGTCCTAGTGAAAATCATTCATAGTAGTAATACTGAATTTTTTAATCTATGTTGAGTCAAGTAAGGTCACAAATGTAGACCTCATTTTAGCATGAATGTACAACATTAACATGAATAGTCTAAATCCGTGAACTCAATAACCTAATAGAGACATGAGACCCATGAACACACTGCCCCAACAAGAATTTGAAGAAGTAAATCACTGACATGAACGCCAACAACATCAACCCAACAAAAACATGAAACCCATGAACACACCATCCCAACAATAATTTAACGAAGTAAATCACTAGCATGTACGTCAACAACATCAACCCAATAAAGACATGAAACCCGTAAACACAACGCTCCAATAAAAATATGAAGAAGTAAAATCAATAACATCAACATCAACAACATAAATGCAAAGATTCAAACCCATAACCATAATAGAAAAGGGCGTAATATTCCCATGTGAATTGTCCATCATTCAATGTCAATCCCCTTTCAGTTCAGATTGCGTTCCTTGTTTCATATGTTGTGAGCCACGTGTCCCACTTGCTTGGCCCAACTTTATTCTCTACTGTGGATTGTAGTCCCTACTGTTCAGCGCACTTGGTCTGTTTACATTTGTTTAGTTTCTATAAGCCGGCCTGGTTTTATTCTAAAAATAAAGTAATCCATGATGAAAACAAGGGATGGAATGAGGGACGCTGTTTGCCGACGCAGATAGATCTGGAATTTGAACTGTGTTGATGACAGCTGTGGGGTTGTGATAAGTACGCGGGATACAGAGACACGAAACACACTCACGAGACAGGATCATCATTTTTCTCTTTTCTATCAATCACACGTCATCTTCCATAATTCACTGAATCCATTTTGAGTTTTCAGTCAAATACAGTTTTTTACTTAGTTGTATTTAAGTAGAATTATGGGCTCTGTGACAGGAGGAATCCACGTGAGTGATAGACTTTTTTGGGATACACATAATTCCTGTACGGCGCAAATTTTTCCATACGTGTAAGGTGAAGATTCATTCCACTGAGCTCGGAGTGCATGTATACCGTCCTTTGACAGGAAATTTGCATTCACAGGTTAACATACAAAGATAGTCAGATGTAGGTATGGTTTGTTACCTCTTAAATTGGAATTTAGACTTATTTTTCTAATTTTTTTATAATATCGTAGAGCTTGAAATTTGAATCCGTCGTAATTATTGGTTCTGATGGGGTGTGGAAGGAAGGTAAATGGCTGAACATGGGGCATCTTGAAATTTGATGAATTTTGCCGCGTTACAGATTGGCATGGGCCAGGAAATCAGTTCACAAATTGAGAGGAAAGTTTAATGCTAAAATAAAGATCTACTCGGTTTGAAGCATTTATATATAGAAGTCCAAATTTGCCAACCTCATAAGATGTGAGAATAAGTATCATGCATTGTCCTGATATTTTGGTGTAGGGGCAAAGACAAAATACCCATTGCTGCTAGCAGTACTTGGGCTTTGCTTTGAGGACAGGGACAGGCACAATCTTATAATCCAGGCATTACAAGAAGTGAAGGCCTGCCCCAGAATGTAAGTTCAAGGATAAGTCTTCTCTCTGTGTGTTTTAGAGGGCATTGGGTGTATATATCTTGTAGGTGTACCAGTAACAGAGGAAAGTTGAGAACTGTTCTCTTTACAGCTGTTGCCATCTAGAATCTTTGCTAACTTGCTTTACAAGGATAGAATAACTTTATTCATTTGGGATCATGCGTTCGCTGTTGTTTTGATTAATGATGAGAACTTTATAAGTGTGGTTTATAGAAATTAGGAGGGGGGACCTTGAAACCAGGCATTTCTTAGTAGGGTATTGTAAACTGGACTCTACTTGTTCAGATCCTTAAGCTTAATGTATGAATCGTTTTGCTTTTGTTACAACTTTGGTACATTGCTGCATCTGCATTGCCTTTTCTAGTTTTCTCATGAAGTAAAGGTTTTTAATGTGCAGACTACAGGGAAGTCATCCATCCTACTGTCAAAAGAAGTGAGGTCAAGATTTGGAGCATAGAGTTCAATGGGTTCTTTGTGGCGTTCTATTGCACATGTGTTTTTCATTATAGCATTCATTAGTTCCTCTGCTCTAGCAGAAGATCCATATAAATTCTTTACCTGGAATATTACATATGGTACCATATGGCCTCTTGGTATTCCTCAGCAGGTGAGTTTTTCTTTTCCTGGTTTTTCCAATTTACATCTACTTTAATGCATTCCATTTGTGGCCGTCAGTGGTGACTAAGCACACATTCATCTCTAATGTTGTTGCAGGGAATTCTGATCAATGGTCAGTTTCCTGGACCTGATATTGACAGTACGACAAATGACAACATTATTCTTAATGTATATAATAACTTAGACCAGAAATTCCTATTGTCATGGTTGGTTCCGAATCTCCGCTCTTTCCAGTAATAGTTTTTTTTAATCTCAGCGAGTTTTTTTGGTGGTTTGTAATACACTGAGCCAACATTCATTTTCTGTTACAGGAATGGGATACAGCAAAGAAGGAACTCCTGGCAAGACGGAGTTTTTGGAACCAATTGTCCCATACCACCTGGGAAAAACTTCACATACAAATTCCAGGTGAAGGATCAGATAGGAAGCTATTTCTACTTCCCGTCAATGTACTACCATAAGGCAGCAGGAGGCTTCGGAGGCCTTAGAGTTGTTAGCAGGCCCCTGATCCCTGTGCCTTTCCCTGCTCCTGATGGTGATGTCACTGTGCTGATAGGTGACTGGTACAAGAGAAATCACACTGTAAGTTATCGGGGTCCATGGCGAAAAGGAAATTTTTGTGTTCATTGTAGAAACTAGTGGAAGAACCTAGTTCTTTTGAATGTTATAAGAAATTTGTTAGGTCCAACTTCTTCCAATGCATGTTGTTTTGGAAGTATTTTCTTGCATTACCATATGTTGTGACCATTTGATCATATTGTGAGCAGATCCTTCGGAAAACGCTTGACTTCGGGAAATCTCTGGGTGATCCTGATGGTGTTCTCATCAATGGCCGAGGACCAAATGGTTTTGCATTAACAGTAGATCAAGGTAAGATCTTGTTGTTAAGTCGATTGCCAGTGATGTCTTAAATATATTCTAGATCTGGTTTCTTTGCAAACACTCCTCTGATATCTGTTGGTTTGCAGGAAAAACCTATCGTCTTCGCATTTCAAATGTAGGATTGTCATCCTCTCTGAACTTCAGGATTGAGGGGCACAAATTGAAGCTTGTTGAAGTGGAGGGCTCTCACACTGTCCAAAATGTCTATGATTCTCTTGATGTCCATGTCGGTCAGAGTTACTCTGTTCTGGTGACTGCAGATCAGTCACCTCAGGATTACTACCTTGTTGCATCTACTCGTTTCACCAGTCCTATTCTCACGGGTTATGGAGTCTTCCGCTACAGCAATTCTCAGAAGGCTGTTTCTGGAGTTATTCCAGGAGGTCCAACCATTCAGATTGACTGGTCTCTTAACCAGGCAAGATCTATCAGGTTTGGCCCTGCTTCTTACTTGAGGTTTAGCATTTTTTTTTTTTGCCATTTTAACAAACGGTTTCGAATGCATAATGTCTGTCCCGAGTTAATTCCAAATTGCCTTAAGTTCTTCTGCAAATAAAATGATCTGCAATTTCTATTATAGATATATGTTTCTTGTTTGTAAAGAAAAAATTGTAATGAGAGGAGCTAATTTGATCTTCTAAAGAAATATAGATCTGTTTGTAGTCTTAAATTACAAGCCATTGATAATGGAATAGAGGCATAACATTAAAAATGGGATTACAGGGTGAATAATTGTCTTAAGATGGGAGAAGCACCCTAATATTTTTGGCAAGCTGAAATATGTTATATATATATATAGAACTTAGGGATTTATAACAATCCATATTGTTTTGATTTCTCAAAAAAAATATATGGAATTGTTCTGCAGATGGAACCTGACAGCCAGTGCAGCTCGTCCTAATCCCCAAGGATCATACCATTATGGGAACATCACCATTACTCGAACCCTGAAGCTTGCAAGTGCTGCCGCCATAATCAATGGGAAACAGCGTTATGCAGTGAATGGTGTTTCTTTCCAGCGTCCCACCACACCGTTGAAGCTTGCAGATTACTATGATATTGGTGGACTGTTCACCGTGGGTGGCATTCCTGACAGTCCTGATGGTAGATCTCCATATCTCCAGACTGCTGTGATCAATGGAGAGTACAGGGCTTTTATTGAGATTGTGTTCCAGAACTATGAAGACACCATGCAGTCATGGCATTTGGATGGATATTCCTTTTTTGTAGTAGGGTAAGTTACAATTTTCAATTTTGCAATGCCTTCGCTGTTCTATATTTACATTAGACCTTTCCTAATGGGAGATAAGCACTGTCATGGCGTACAACTCTTTTTAAAGCATTAAGTCACTTCTTTTCAGAAGATACATAGAATGGTCACTAGCCCTTGTCCCTAACACTATCAGAACAGAGCACTGTACCATGCAGTAGGTGGCTTGTCACCACTTAACCATTGAGCTCTTTGACTGGGTGCCAGAAATCAGCTTTTCAGCAATAACCCATCACTATTATCTATCCCAAAAGATGGTTCCTTCAAATATGGGACGAGACCTGATTGAATTGAGAAAGCACTGGTTTTCTGTTTCCAATGATTTTGATTTTGAGTGAGGCTAAGGGCTCGCTTGTTTTGATTGGGAGAAGAGAAATTCTAGAACATGTAGTACACCATCTCCCAATGATTACACCTATCACCCCTCAGCAAAACCCTAACCCTAACCCTCTGCCTACCTGCCAGAGAGCTTGCCCTGTTTTAGTTAGGTTGTCTGTACAAAAACCATTGTTTTTCTTTAGTTGGTCAAGGTCTAGCCTCACTTACTTATTTGAGACCAATCTTTTAAAACATAGGCATGGCTTCCATCATTTTTGAGCCCCTACATATTCATTTCCCTTAATCTTACAAAATTTCACTGTACTAAGACGAACGAACACATTTATTTTGATGAAACAGAATGGATGGAGGAGAATGGACACAATCAAGCAGGAAGGGCTACAATCTGTTCGATGCAGTTTCTCGCTGCACAACACAGGTATACGAAAACCTCTAAAGTATGAACTATAAACATCTCATTCCATTTTACCACGGAAGAATTTTAACATTTAGTTTGCTGGATTGTTCAGGTATATCCAAAGTCATGGACTGCTGTTCTTTTAACCTTAGACAACGCGGGAATGTGGAACTTGAGGTCAGAAACATGGCAAAGACAGTACCTGGGTCAGCAAACGTACCTGAGAGTAAAATCTCCAGTGAAATCACTGAGAGACGAATATGACATTCCTCATAATGCTCTGCTCTGTGGAGCAGCCAGGGGCCGTTCCCGTACTGCCCGTCCATAAGCCCATTATTCCATTACAATTCTTTTCATTGCATGGATGCTTCTCTGGTACGGTCACGACAGGGTGACTGATTAGCGATTACTTCTCGTTACAGTGTCTCCATTGTAGCCGCAATTTTAATTTTTCGGCTCATATAAATAAGAGCTTCCTGCTGCAATGGAAGCCATCTATTGTCGTGTGAATTTAAATATTCAAATACTTATAATTTTTATAATTTCCGGTACCACCCAATTAATTTTCATCTTTTTTCATACGGTTGCCCACAATATTCTTTCTTCAACGCTTTACATTATGGTTTCTGTTTGTGTGAATATATGATGTCATGTTAAGCAATCTAAGGCTTGCACGGACATTTTTCACAGGAAATTTGTGCGACTCTGATTTAAAAATATTTAACTAAAAGTATGATATTAATTTTTATAGTCATATTTTTCTTTGTTTGGTTTTCTATCATCTTGTTGATTGAAGTGTGATAGGAAACAATGATATAAATTTTTTTAACACAATTGAATCCAAAAATTATATTGAAAAAAAAAATAACAATTGTAACCTAAAAAATAAGACTGAATATTATATCCGATGGTGTACATATACTGGCACTTCTATCCATTGAACCTGCACCTTTTCAAGTGGATTTAAGCATGTGCACTTTAGATCATTAAACTTTTTTATAATTTTAATTTTAAATTTCACATTTAAGTTTTTTTTATTTAGGTTTATAAATTAATGTATATTAATTTTAATTTTTTATATATTAAAAGTGTTAATTTTTTATAATAAATCCTTACATCGTATAATATCTTACATGTTGTTTTTTATTAATTTAAATATAATTCATTCATATAATTATATTTTAAAAATAATAATAATTTTAAATTTTTAAATAAATTTTGACAAGTAAATGATTAATTAAGACAATTAATTAATTTTAGATTTAAACAAATAAAATGATAATAATTAGTTTTACATTTAATAAAGAAATTTTGTGATAAATGTTAATTTATGATTGCTTTGGAAATGATTAGATGAATGCAATGTATTACTAAATTCTTTATTTAATATTTTTGGATATGAAATCTATACACAAATCTAAATTTTGTTGACTTTGATGCAAAGAATCAATTTAATTTGATATTTAGAACTTGTATCTTAAAAATGTTTGTATAACAATTGAGATAAACAAGCAAAAAAAATAGTGATGTTGAAGATGTTAGTCAATGATGCAATGTAAACATTCTATGATGCTTCTTAAGTATGCAAATTAAAATTAGAGCTTATGAATGTTTGTTTAAACACCTTGAAATGAATGAGGGTGTGTTTATAAATACAATACTCTAGAACACAAATTAACAATGTTGCATTCTAGTTGGTCATAACTATTGATGAAAATTTGATTCCTATTGTATGATAAATTGGGATACAAAATAATTTATTTGATGCAAATGTAGTTATATATGTTATAATGATTCAAAATGCAACATGAAAGAAATGACATGAGATAGTATGCAAATTGCATTTACATGATACATAAATTTATATGAAAAACCATTATTGGAGAAAATCCACCAACAAAAGGACAATAACAATTGTATTAAAAGGAAACTACATCCAAAACAATAAGTCTCTTTTGCATAGTGTCTTAATCAATAGACTTCAATGTACAACCTCACAATCATTCCTCAAAGCATCATATCACACCACACCATGATTAGACAACCTCTTTCCTCTCTCCATCCCATCTACACTAGTAGTTAACTATAAACATTGAACCATCGTCATAGATTTTCAATTGTCACAACTATCTAACTACCTATGGAATACCAACAATTGCACAACTATTTGATGAGCATACCATGATGTTAGCATATCACATTATACTACACATGACTTATCCTATTGATAATTGTTAGACCATATTATTATTAGGGGCCTTTAAACAGACTTAAATAATAGAAAATGGTAGTATGTATTTAATTAATAAATATATTAAATTTTACAATCAATTGATTTATTACTTAAAACATATGTTAGTATCAAAAAGTATGGTAACTTACCACATGGATCCTACCTATATTTAAGACATTTTTTTATTTAAGATTTATAGTAAAAAATTTAGATTTGGAAGATGGAGAAAATAGATCTACATAAGATTCAATTGTTTGTAAAAGAATTAATGTATGGTGTTGCTTTGTGATTTTTTTTGTCTTGTGGTTTCTTTATGCATTCTTATATAATTATTTTCTTTAATTAATCATTATTTATACATTTAAATAATTAATATTTAATATATTATTGTAGAGAAGGGGGATTCACTACTCACGATTTATCTTCACTCAGAGAGCTTCACAGGGTGAACTCCCCTAAACTACCTCAAGGGACAACAACGAGAGTTCTAGAATCAGAAAGAGTAGGTCACAGAGATTTTCTGGACAAACTGCCAAGCTCTCGGCCAAAGGACATCGACATAGAATATGGATGACAACATGGCACGCTGGCGTCCCAGAGGTGCGTTGGTGTCTTGTACAGACCAGAAAGCGAGTGTGTCACAGAAAATGGAAAAGTGAATGCTTCTACTCTAATTTCTGAGAACTTCTAGAATGTGACAAAGTAACAAAATGTAATAGAACTTGAATGAGGTGAAATAGAAATGATGAAGATAAGGAGAAGGGAAAGTAAATGCTTACAAATGTGTGAATGATGAAGCCTCTAGCTCGTGAATGTCTTCAATACCTGCACACAAGAGAGAGAGAGAGAGAGATTGTTGGGGTTGTATAGGGGTTTGCCTCAGTCAAACCCCATTTTGGTGCTCCCACCTCCACGAACAACCAGATAGATGGAGAGAAAAGTAGGAAATGAAGTAAACAAAAAAACACTACAAAATAGTGTTATGCTACTCAACCAAATAATAGAGGAGAGGAGTGAAAGCTTACCACCTCCACCAAGAGCGCTCAAGGTTAATGGGGGAGAAAATGAGAGGAGCTCAAGCCTCTGCTACAATGGTGTTTGTTCCAAATTTGCTCTACTGAGTTGATGGAGTGTTGATGTTGTTGCTATGAAGTGTAAAGTGTTGTTTGAGAGATGGACTGAATGCTTAGAATGCTTGTAGAAGTTGTAGAAGAGATTGTGAGGGGGTGAGAAGAGAGGATGTGAAGAGATCTCATGGGAATGAGAATGAGAGTGAATCAACTTGAAGTAGAGATGAAGAAAATGACCATATTTGGGTCGGTCGATTGAAGAGGGCGTTACAAATCGACTTCCAATGGGAAGTGTAATGCCTCAGCAGGCTCCAGACACGGGAATTCTCCATGGACATAAGTGTTCCACACAAACGTTTGTGTGTCGCATGGGCATCCCTGACAGTTACGCTTCTACCAACACTCAAAATAGACGCCAAGTGGAACGAAGGCAACGGGCTTAGGTGAAATTTTGCCTCTGAAATTGGTTTTCTAAAGTGAGGAAGGGTAAAAGGGGAATTTTCATATGGGGTGCAAAGTCACTCCTATACAATTATATGCAAATAATAATTAAACTCATAGAATGAATTAATATAACCAACTTTAAGCTAGTTGATTTTTTAGAAATATATAAAGTACAGTATAGTACACAAAACATATAAAATAAAATTGATTTTAATCTAAAATCTCAAAATTTAAGTTTGGTAAAACTAAGTTCTTTCATTTATGTTCGATTATTGTAAAACAATTATAAATCAAACCTTCTTTGCTTTGAAATGCTTCCAACGAGCGCTCCAAATCCTATCCCACACCATAATGGAGGATCAAATACATGGCATTTTACAAGGTCATGTGTCCACAAGAAGCATCAAACAATGGTGCCTCTGATACCATGCCTCTTGCTTGTGATTAGATCTGGACTTATAAAAAAATGTGGAAGGTTTGTGCAGCTTCAAGGGGGCACCAAATAATGGTGCTCTAAATTTTGGTGGTGGCGGCTTGCAATCAAGCTTGCCTAAACCCTTGTCAATGGAACTTTCCTCAAAATCTTCACCTCCTAGTGTGACTGAATTGAGGGTGCAAACATATTGGGGTGGGATAGTGAATTCTAATGGAGGCCTTAGTTCATCACTAAATTGTCCTAATCCTTTAAGGAAACAATGGAAGAATATGATAGAAAATATGTTGCAAATACTTGATAATAACTAAGAATAACAAGTCACTTCGAGGGAGAAAACCTCCAAATATCTCCAATGAGAATACAATTCACAATATGATGATGAAATAAGACTCAATACCTCCTCTATACCTTATTTATGCCAGGATATCACTTAGGCCGACTTAGATAGCCCTATATAGGCTTTAGGACGACCTATTTAACTAAACAACAATATAATAATGATTATATGACTTAATTAAGAGTTAAGATAGCCACAAGCCAACTATTCATAACCCTATGTACATTAGTATTAAGGGTGTAACATGCCCCTCCTTCAGAGAATCATTTTTGTAATATGCCAAACGTTCATTGTAGTAAATTTCTTGAGTTTTTACTGTAAAAGTAAATCAAACTATGTAACATGCCATTGCAATAAAAAATTTCCTTTCTTTATTGAAAATATATGAACAAATATGCTATACAACATACAATTTAAGGATTTCCATTCGATTACAATGCTTCTCAAAGTACAATATTCCAAGAAAGTACAAAACTACATACATAGCTCCTACGAGCTTCATGACATAAGATATAGATGGTCAAGGAATCTGTCTTTCATAACCTTTGTCCTCTGTCACCTTTTGAGGAGGAGAAGCATCACTCAAGTGATTTTCCACCAACCATAGACTCATATGCGGTCCCCCGCACATCTATCATTGATAGATGGCCCTACCCTTCGACGAAGGTATTGGTTGGGTAACCCCATATGACATACCATTCTGAGCTTAGTGTTGTGTCCTACAAGACTAGGATTTTATAACCTACGCTAGTACACCTCATGCATTAAAATGGATGCGGTGAATTGACAGTGGAGTCTCAGCATTCACACTTCTTCAGTGGAGTCTTCGGACATCCTCACTACTTTGGCCAAAGTGTTCTCACTCAGTATAATCGAGCGATGGTCTACCATTCACGTACACTATGGAAAGCTCGTTTTGACTTAAGGCCATTATATCTATGCCTAAGCAATCCCTCTCCACGAGCAAGCTACTTCCTAGGATAACCTACCTCTTAAACAACCTAAGGTAACACAACTCAAAAAGCAAAGTACAAGTTCCCTCCCTTCACTGGACAACATTCCTAGGAGTAACCTACTAGCCATCTAGCATTAATAACTATCTAGTTTTGAGTGTTCCCTAAGCTTGTTTATTTTTGATCGTATCTAGTATAATAACAATACATATGATAAACATAACCTCTTACCCTTTACTACTCATGTATAGTATAATAATACCCAAGACAAACAGTCTCTCCTATCATGGAGTACTTACAAACAATGTACAAACAAAGCAAATTACTTCTACTTTTCTTTCAAAGTAAACATTACTTCTACATGCAAGTATCAACATTACTAGTTCAATCAATCAATACATAACACACTCAAAATAGAATAATCAAAAGTAGAATATCCTCATGCCTATTTTATAGCTTCCCAATTTGACTAGTTGCAGTCACAACACCTTTAGGATAACAACTCTCTCCAACAAAGTCTCACAACTTCTTATCTCTCAAGTTGGCAATTGATTCTTCTCAAAAGATAATTAAAACTCTCTTTAATTCTCAAGAATCCCCCTCACTATTTGGAAAGAATATTGTAGATAGAAAAGCACACTAAAATGCAGATTTGTTGCACATAAAATAATGCATCAAAGAGTGATAATGAGGCATCCCAAACAAATGAACTCTTTCTACTATTTATACAACAAGCAAGTAACTACACTTCCTATAGTTTAGGCATGATATTGACAACAACAACCATGTGTAGCAACACCACTAACACAACTTTGAAAGATGGTGAATAAGTAAGTAAAGAATTGGCTTGAATACCTACAGATCGACCCACTTATTGACAACAATTGGAGAATAAATCAACTCTCCATGTGATAGAATTCGACTGTCAACAATAAGCAGACTTCTATGATAAATAGAATACAAAGGTGACACGATCTTACTCTCAAGAGAAACAGTCAATAAAAAAAGCATGCCACTCAACAAAGGCATCGACTTAGTCTTTGTTGAGTATCAACTCATATACTTAATTGATTAGATAAAGTCATCGATTGATCAAAGTATTTAATAGTTGTTTGATTTGTTACAACAAATTGTGGTGATGTTGTTGACCAAGTCCATGATACATAAAAGCGTCAAACTTTCCCATTATTGACTTTAATGTTTATAAAATTTGCAAATTTATACTCTCTTTTAGAATGACAACAAGAGCATAAAAAATAACTCATGAATACAACCGTATTCATCTCAAGGTTTCGGCCATTAAGTCGTCCATGATTATTGACTTCTAAGCCAAATATATTAAACACTATAATCGACTGATAATCATTGTTTGAAATAGTCGATTTCAAAGTAAATGATGTTTGAATATAAATACCACATATACATACATATATATGCTTATATATATAATCAAACATATCCATATATATATATATATGTTAGTATATACATTTATATTTATCATAAGACAATAAAGCATGTATATATAATCGATATACAAAAGAGTACATCAATGTGTAGCAATCACTTTGTTATATTAACATATCGGTTGTGTTACATATATATATATATATTATATATGCCTCTATGTACATGTATGTGTATGTATACATTTATCGATACATTCGTATGGGCATGTCCATTTGTTACCATATGCGTGTACGGATACACATATGCATATGGATATATGTATATACATTATATATATACATATAAATATACACATTCGATTCACACACCAAAATTATACATAATTACCATGGTGTTTGATAAGAGACTACGAGTGATATGTCTATATGTATGTACATATGCATGTCGTTGGCTCCATCATATAGTTCCAGGTGCATAAGCAACTCGTGCATGAGTGTGCATAGGTACGTCTAACTATGTACCCTCATGTATGCGTTCCTTGGTGTGTATAGTCTATCATCGTCATGTACGTGTGTATGCATACACATACCTCGAATGCTCCACATATAAATTCAAGCATGGTAACAAGAAGGAAATCATAAGCTCATCAAATAAAAATCACCCAATAATGCACACAATAGTAAACTAGAATTTTACTAAAGCAAACATAACAACTAAGGATGACTTACAAACTTCCCACTTAATATCCCAACTCAATTATTCTATTGTGGTGTGTGTAAGCTTAGATAGGTTACGTTACTAGTTACCCGACCAAGACCCTCTCCTGAGTGATACTTCCCCTCCGCCTGAAGGAATTGAACATGTACCTACAAACACTAACACATGTACACGACAGTCAGTTGTTCACAAAATATACAGTTTACACATTTCATCTCCAAAGTTAGAATATCAACACAATATTCATTCATTCACATAAATGCATTCCTTTATATAACATTAAATGAGATGACATCATTCATAAGAAAATGATAACAAAGTACACACACAATTTATTCATCTATTGAATTCATATTACATTCACATTTTACCCTACATAGTAATAGCAAATAGTAATTACATAATTGGGGTGTAACAATTTTCCTCAATGTTAGTCAAGTTCATATGCTTCTGAATGAACTCCTTGTCCTCTCATGTGACATCTTCAATTGGTAAATTATTCCATTGGATGATATACTAAGTGATTGTTCTAGTCCTCAGCTTCCTACAATGCATTTTGGAAGAATAAAATTTGGTTCCAATATGATTCTTTCTTCTTCATCTAGCTCGGGTAATATTGTCTAAGTATGTATATTATTCCCAATTACCTTCTCTAAAAAAGAAAAATGAAAAAATGGATGTATCTTTGTTGTTGGTGGCAATTCAAGCTTGTAGGAAACACTACCTATCTTTTGCATGATTTGGTATGGGCTATAATATTTTTGGGCCAACTTGTTATTCTTTGTTTGCAATTTCTTTAGTGAAATTTTATTGTAAGGCTGTAATATCAAGAAAACCCAATCCCCAACTTCAAAAATTCTTTCACTATTGTGTTGGTTTTCCTACTGCTTCATTCAATTTTGTGTCATGGCTAGATTCTCTTTAAGTCCTAAAAGTACTTGTTGTTGATGAAGCATGTGGTCCTCCACAACATGAAATCTTGGTGAAACCTTTAATGATGATGTGATGGAAAGAGGAAGATATCCATACAATTCCATAAATGGAGAAATTTTTGATGAACTATGGAAGGAAGTGTTATACCACCATTTTGCTAGTGGTAGCCAATCTACCCATTGAGACTATTTATTTGAAATAAAACAACGTAGATATCCTTCAAAACACTTAAATTAACAACCTCAATTTTCCCATCAGATTAAGTATGGTATGAAGAGCTATGAGCCAACTGAGTACCCAAACATTAGAATAAATTTGTCCAAAAATTACTAGTAAAGATAGGATCGTGATCACTAACAATAATCTCAGGTATACCATGTAGCTTTTGAATATTCTCCAAAAATTATTTTTCCACTATACTTGTTATAAAAGTATGTGATAATGCAATAAAATATACATATTTAGTGAGGTGATCCACTACTACCATGATGAATTTCTTACCATTAGATCTTGAAAGCCCTATACTGAAGTCCATGGAGACCTCTTCCCAATGTTGGCCAAGAATAACTAAGGGTTGAAAGAGACCAGGTGTCTTGATTGTATCCCCTTTATTTATTTGACAAACCAAATATTTCACCACAAATATTTGAACATCCCCTTTTAGCCCTTATCAAAAGAAGTCTTTCTTGACCTAATCATATGTCTTCAAAAATATTGAATGACCACCAACTGGAGACTCATGAAGCTCTTTGAGAATCTTATATTTGAGGAATTCTTGCAAAGATACAATCACTCTATACCACAAAGTATATCCCTTCCAACAAAACTTATCTAAACTAATAAGATCACTTTGTAATTGTTAAATGATATTACTTGTAGCAACATCATTTTGCCACTCTTCTTTGTATTCTACTACCCAATCTTCTTGTAATATTTAAATGACACACAATAAAGCTTTATCCTTATCATCCTTCTTAGATAATGCATCTTCCACAACATTTTCCTTACATTTCTTACATACAATCTCAAAATCCTATCCCAACATCTTAGTGACCCATTTTTGTTGCTCTTTAGAAGATAATATTTGTTCCAAAAAATATTTTAGGCTATCATGATTTGTCTTAATCTTGAAGTGTCTACCCATTAGATAAGGCTTCCATTGTTTTAATGCATGAATAATATCTAATAGTTCATTCTCATAAATATGTTTGAGTTGATTCTTACCCTTTAATTGACGACTCTCAAAAATTAATGGGTTGAACCTCCTACATGAGATTTGATCCTATACCGTTTCTTGAAGCATCACATTCCATAATAAAATACTTGGTGAAATCTAGAGCGGCAAGCACTAGAGTCATACACATAGCCTCCTTCAATATCTCAAATGTTGCATTAGCAGATGTGTTCCAATGAAAATAATCCTTCTTCAATAAAGTTGTAAGGGGTGTTGTTATGTGACCATAATTCTTCACAAATCTTCTATAGTATCTGGTCAATCCCAAGAAACCCCTCAATTTCTTAATGGTTTTGGGAATAGGCCATTCCATGATAGCCTTAATTTTGTTAGGATCCATCTTTACTCCTTCATGTAAAATTATGTGTCCAAAGTACTCCACTTTGTTGAGACCAAAAACACACTTGGATGGATTAGCATAGAGTTGATGATCTTTGCTAACTTGTAATTCTTGATCTACATGTTGCAAGTGTTCTTCCCATGTCTTGCTATAAATCAATATATCATAAACGAACACTAATACAAACTTCCTCAAAAATTTATTAAAGATGGAATTCATCAAAATTTAAAATGTAGATGGTGTATTGGTAAGACCAAATGGCATCACCAAAAACTCATAATGACCCTCATGAGTCCTAAATTTTGTCTTTAAAGTATCTTCTTCCTTCATTCAAATTGGGTGATAACCTGATCTAAGATTTAACTTTGTAAAATACATAGCTCCATTCAATTAATCTAGAAAATAATCAATGAAGAATAGAAAACTTATCTTTGATGGTGTACATTTTGAGCACTCTATAGTTTAGGCACATGCACCAATTTTCATCCTTCTTATGCACCATCACCATAGGCGAGGAGTAAGAACTTTGGCTATGCCTAATAATTCTTGCCTCTAGCGTCTCCTCAACAATCTTTTCAATCCCAGTTTTTTATAAATGTGGGTACCTTTAAGGCATGATGTTAGGTGGTTGGCTCCCTAGAAGTATTTGTATGGAATTATCATGATTCCTCTTATGAGGAATTCTTTTAGGCATATCTTTGAAAACTATCAAGTGATGATCAGTATTACTTATAAATTTGGATGTGTGGGAGCATTAGATTGATATGCTTCTAATGAACATAATTGGTCCACAAACCCATTAGCTCCTCTTAAGCAACTTATGGATTTGATGAGATATTACCATTTGTGGGGATTTCTCCTTCAATCCTCTTAGCTCTACTATCTTTCATTCTTATTGAAATCTCATGAATAGTTCTTAGAATTTCATCTCAATTATTCCCAAACTAGTAAGTCATTGTACTCCCAAAACAATATCTACTACACCCATGGATATATCATATATTGGTATATCAAGGTGATAATATCCCATTACTTAATGCTATGGCATTTTCCGGAACAAAGTTTCTAATAGTACCACCATCTACTATCAAGACTTGAAACTTTGGAGCTGGATATATAAAATAATTTAGACGAGTTACCAACTTTTTGTTGATGAAATTATGAGTAATATCCAAGTCAATCAACACTGTTACTTGAGTCCCACTACCTTGAGAATTTGTGGGGAGCTAAAACTTAAGAGTTCATGACAAGACAATACTGGTTGGGAATCATGCCATTCCTCATCTGACTCCCTTTCACTCTATAATATTGGTTCCTCCTCTTCTTCCTCACTCAGAACTTCAATATAGAATAATTTCTTTTTATTGCATTTATGTCCTCGACTATATTTTTTATCACAATTGAAACACAACCCTTATTCTCTATTCTCCTCAATTTGTTGTGGAGTCAACCTAGTAGGTTGAGGAGATCTTCTTTGGCTTATGTTTACAATCCCTTGTTGCCTATTGGCCAAAAAATTCTCCTCAACTTGTCTTTCCATAAGTATTGCTTTTGATAAGGATCGTGGTTTGAACAAACATACCTCATATTTTATGTGATCCTTAAAACCTCCTAGAAATAATTCCTTCAAATTTTATGTTGTCACATTCTCCACTCTTAGAAAAAGGGTTTGAAGTTGTTGAGTATAGTCCTTGAATGTACTTATTTGCTTTAATTTATTGAGTTGGTAGAAGTAGCTATCCATAAATTTATCTCCATAATGGGTAGAAAGTTCCTCTTGAAAAATAGACCATGTGACCACACAACCCTTCTTTCTCTTCTCATCACATAACCAATGATACCAAATGAATTGATTTGGTTCTTGGTATAATTATTCCATAACCACCTTTTGTTGACTAGGAACATGATGAAGATCAAAGAACTACTCTATTTGGCAAAGCTAATTGGTTGGATCCTTGCCATAAAACTTTCTCATATCCAACTTGGGTATGAATTACCTAGGCACAAGACTATTAAAGGGATGATCCTTCTTGAAATCTAATTCAATCCCAAATAACTCATGTCCAATAAAAGATTTTTCTTCCTCCTTACTAGGTGAATCTTCCCCCTTATACTTCATACCTTGGATTTAAGTGATTTCAATTCACTCATATCCTTCTACATGTTCCTTTTCATTGATAAAATTTCTTCAGTCATATTCTTCTCTAATGATGAAATATCACCCTTGACTTTTCTGATTTCATCATTAGGGTTAATATCCTCAATTTTTATCTCATCCTTCTCTAAAGATTTCCCTAGTGTGGTAGCAGTGTTTTTGCCTCTTATTGCAAGCCTCATTATGATGGTAGAAAATAATTTTACAATAAATGAAACAAATAAATTTAAAATAATCTAAAAATTTTACTCTAACTTACTATAGCCTAGGTCGCACTTTACCAAAAAAAATATCCCAAAAAATTAGTTGATTTACAACCTCGAGAGCGAGTTTTTTGGAAACCCTAATTTTTTAATAAATCACTTATTTCTACTTCAAAATATCTACAACATGGACACATAGTCTCCTCTATTAGTTCTTCAAAAACCTACTAAAAAAAGGAACCAATTCTATAGGATTTGGGAGATATTCACTTTCTGAATAAATTGGGTAGAAACCCTAAATTGTGTAATAAATCACTTAATTATGCTACAATTCCTTTTATATTTGGGTTGTATCTTCTTGAATATGTTCTTCAAAAACCCTTTAAAAATTAGAGAAAAATTCACTAAAATATGATAGATATGCTCTTCCCAAAATGACCTCTAATATTAAGAAAACTTCTTGTCTCTATAGTGCTAAGATCATGCTCTAATACCACTTGTAATAAAATAGCTTGCACAATAGAAGAATATGATAGAAAATATGTTGCAAATAATTGATAATAACTAATAATAACATGCCACTTCAAGGGGGAAAACCTCCAAATATCTCCAATGAGAACACAATTCACAATACGATGATGAAATAATACCCACTACCTCCTATATATACATTATTTATGCCTACAATATCACCCAAGATGACTTAGATAGACCTATTTAGGCCTTAGGCTGACTTAATTAACTAAATAATAATATAATAATTATAATATGACCTAATTAAGAGTTAAGATAGCCACAAGCCAACTATTCATAACCCTATGTACACTAATATTAAGGGTGTAGCACATTTGGAGAGACAGTAGAGAAGGATAGAGAGGAAGAGGGAGAGAATGAGACATAAAGAAGGTACAAAGATACTTAGAGACAAAGAGGTAAGGAGATAGATATAGTGGTAGAGAAGGAGAAAAAGAGAGACAAGGAGATAGATTATCACACCCAATGTACATAAATACTAGATAAATAATTAACAAAAACACATTGCTCTCATTGTTAATATATGTAAATATTATATAAAAATTTAAATTATTCATGATGAAACTCAAATTTGAGAATTGGGTGCTCGCAAGAAGTTGAGTCCACTTTTTGGCCATTTAGTGGAAGTGTTTTTCCTAATTTTCAGACTTCGACACATTTAACCTTAAAATTTTAAGCACTTAGAGATGGAATTTTGAAAAAAGTCAATAATCATAAAATGTAGTACTCGGAGTCTAGTTTCCAAATATGTAATTTATTTCAATACCCAGATGATACAAATTGACTTTTAATAAGCGTTTCTAAAAACCACAGTTTAAAAGTAATTTTTTTTTACCATACCATGCACGTGTACGTCATCCATATTTTGACCTAAATAATCATATTTTTCTAAATCCTTTTGGGAGAATATTTGTAACTCACTGAAGCACGCTTTCTATATTTTTTTGTAATTTTTTATTGAATAATTTTTTTGTTAATTTTGTATTGGCAGTATTTGGTGTTTTAAAAAATCGTCGTGTATGTCACGCATAAGATGACCTAAACTTGTGACTTTTTTTATTATTTATTTAAATTGAAAAGAATTGTCTGAAGTACGCTTTCGTGCAATCCGTTCGTAAAAATGTTATGCTGATAAAAGTTATTAAAATACTAAAAAACAATGATAATTCAAGTTTATGGACCTGTTTAATCACAAATTAAATGAAAAATTAAAAAATTAATCCAATTTTTTTTAAAATTACATATTTGGATTCTACACTGTCTAATCTATAATGGGTTTTAATTTCGTCGAAAAACTCTGCAAAGAAAGCCTTCAGACATATGCCCAAAGTCAGTATTTTTTTGTGACATTGCTAAGACCTTCAACTCGCAGGTCAAACCATGTCCAAGGCTTAGGTTCAGATCCCCAAACCATTTCCCAAACTTGTTACCAAAGAAAAACCCGGCCTAAATTTGAAAATTTAAAAAATAGGATCTCGTTTGGTAAATGGGATCCCATTTTTTAAATAAACGAGATCTCGTTTACCCGTTTATAATTTACCAGTTGGAAATTAAATGGCGAGGCCGTTGAAAAATGAAACGAGATCCCAATTTTTATAAACAGGGTCCCATTTATTAAACGTGATCCCGAGTTATTTTTTAATTTACTATCAAAAAGGGGTATGTCGGGTCTGAGAATCATTCTGTATGGATGACTGCAACATATTCCCTATTTTCTATCAACTTTTGTCTTGTTGAAGCTCTTCAAGTTGGGTTTTTTTTCAATTTTGAAAGGAGGCATCATTTGGACGCTGTGAGAAAATAATTTTGTTGAATTGCTATTTGTTTGAAGGAGGAAGAATTTTTTTGTTGAATTGCTATTTGTTTTGAAAGGAGGAAGATAAAAAAAATTGAATTCCTATTTGCTTTCAAAGAAGGATGAAATTTTTTGTTTAATTGAGCTACTTGTTTGAAGAAGGAAGAGTAATTTTGTTGAATTCCTATAAATGTTTCAAAAGATGATGTGAAATTTTGTTTGATTGAGCTACTTGTTTGGAGGAGGAAGACAAATTTTGAGGAATTGCTACTTGTTTGAAGGAAGAAGAGGAATTTTGTTTAATTGATACTTGTTTGAAGGAGGAAGAGGATTATTGTTCAATTGTTACTTGTTTGAAAGAGGAAGAGGAAATTTGTTCAATTGCTACTTATTTGAAGGAGAAAGAGGAATTTTGTGAATAATTGCTACTTGTTTGAAGGAGGAACAAGTTCAAGGAAGACTCTCAAGTTTTTTACATTCATTTGTGTATACTTCAAAAAAATTCAATCATGGGATCACAATGTCAGAATAAGATGAAAGATAGGAAGGTATTGACCCCTGAAGAAATTCAAGCAAAGAGAGAGAAGGAGAAACAAAGACAAAAAGAACAAGAATGATAATTTGATCAATGAATGATGGTGAAGCATCCAATTCGACAACTATTGAAGATAAAAAAATTGAGGAGACCGTGGATGTAGACGATGCAAACTTGCAAGAAATGAATGTGGAAACTAATACGAATATACAAACTACTCTTGGTATGTCTTCAAATATCCCTTCCAATGCTATGGAGAATGTTTCAATAGGCACAAGTCGAGGTACATCTTCAAATCCACCTTTGAGCCTCATGGAAATGGTATTTATTAGAGATTTACAAGAGGCTGGATATTACAATGTTGATATTGATAATATTCGTAGAGTTAAAGATTTGAGTCAAACTGTTGTTAAAAATGAAAATTAAAATACTTTTATTGAAAATGAAAATGAAAACCGTTTTGTTGTGGAAAATGAAAACGAAAATCCTCTTGGTGAAAATGAAAATGATAATACTTTTATTGAAAATGAAAATGAAAACCGTTTTGTTGTTGAAAATGAAAATGAAAATGGAAATGAAGATGAAGATGAAGATGAAAATGAAAATGAAAATGAAAATGAAAATGAAAATGAAAATGAAAATGAAAATAGTTTTGAATATATATTTTTTTAAATTGAAAGTGGTGTTATTTTTATGAATATGCAGATATCTATATTAATATAAAGATAAAATTACAAATTCACAAAAAAGGGGTGGGTGGTGAAAAGGCACACCCTGAATGTCACATGGGCAGAGCCCAGAAAAACCAAAATATCAATCACATGGGCCTAGCCCAGAAGTCTAATAACAAAAAATAAAATCAAGCGGCCAAAGTAGTGCCAGTAGAGCCTGGGGGATCCCTGTCATCCAGATTTTTCCCCCATACATCAGCAGGGTTTGGAGTGACGTCAGGAGGTGCACCCCAACCATCATCATCTTTATCTTTATCTTTTTCTTCTTCCTCGCGCTGAGGTGAGATTGCAAGAGCCAGCCACGAAAAACTTTTGCCATTGGTAGGCCAGCCAGAGCCAGAAGCAGGCCTTGCATTAGAGGGCCACCCAGAACCGCCACCACCACTCCCCGTAGCACCACTAGAGTGCCAACCCTGACCAAGACACGGTGGAGGAGAATGAGCCCACCTAGGAGGCCGAGAATCCCGCTGAGCAGGAGGCTGGGAGCGGGAACGCGCGAAGTCACTCCGCTTCCGGCCCCGAGAAGGTGACCGACCGCAAGAGGAGGAGGGCGAATCAGGGATCCGAGCTAAAGTACAAGGGGCATTGCCCCAGTGGTCTAGGAGGACTTGCAGATGAGCCACTTCCAGTGCAACCTTGTTGGCTTGCACTTGAATCTGTAGAACATTAGAGAAAATAACTGCTTTAGCATAAAGAGACACATTAACATCTAAATGAGAATGAGCAAATATACAATTATTTCTGTCTTTCTAGATATTGAAGAGGATTTCCACCCTGAAAGTGTGCCAAAGCTGGGTGAACTTAGTCAGGGTTCTAGGCGGGTCCCCTAGCAGAACCATATGCCAAGAGAAGGGTTCCAGCCGAAAAGGACGAAAGAAATCATGAATCCAAGTCCAAAGCCATTGAGCTCTAGGACAAAACCAAAAAAGATGCTTAAAGCTTTCAGACTGCCCATAAAAAAGGCAGCGAGGGTCAAGAACCCCCATATGAACAAGCCGAGAACCCACAGGAAAGCCTTGGAAAAGAATACACCAAGCAAAGTCGGCCAACTTCTGGTTAACAATTGCAGACCAAGTGGCATCAAACCTCTTACGCCAAGTATGGGCAGAGGAATTAAGAAGCCACCTCTGGTTCAAGGAACTGATCATATGAAAATGGGGTGAAAGCCACTTGTAACCAAGTCGCGGCTTGTAGCTCCTGAGAGGAGTGTCTGGAAACCATTTCTAGTGTTTCCACCAAATTTTGTGCCCACGAATGCCAACTTTGTGAAGCATGTTCTCCAGAATGGCACTCACCAGCCCGTCGAAAGTAGGATGGTCCTGGTTTTCAAGACTGTAATGGGATTTAAAAGAATCCCACTGCAAGAGACGCATGGTAGGCCGGTGAAAGAGCTGATGTAGTGTTTGAATGCCCTTTCTATGAAATCTGAGGGCCTTGAGCCAAGGAGACTTGGCCAGGGGTTGACCATTCTAAGCCAAAAGGGGAGACCATCATAAGTTATGCTGGTTGATGGAAAGCCCATCACGAAATCCAACCCCAGCCCAATGGAGCCATGGCTTAATAGTTTCCCAAGAGTGCTAGATGCTCTTGGCCACAAAGGAGCCAACAATTTGAACTGGATCCCTCATAACCAGCAGGGTTTGGAGACCGATTCCTTTCCAAGCGGGCCTATGAATAGGAAAACTAGACTTAATACAATGCCTGAGGAGAATCTTCCAGGCTTCATCCCCGGTGAGAGCTCGAATAATCCATTTGACACAGATAGCAGTCCCTTGTCGTTGAGTGGAGAGAAAATCAAGCCCTCCAGAGTCCTTGGGGAGACATCATTTAACTCCCAAGCGACCCGATGAAAACCCTTGTGGATTTCAGAAGAGGCCCATAAAAAATCGCGAAGCAAATTTTCAAGCCTACTGTAGGCAGCTTTAGAAGGAGCCCAACAGGAAGAATAGTAGATGTGAGTGGCAGCCAAAATTTTAGAGCACAGCTGGAATTTTTCAGCCAGCGAAAGAGGCTTAGTAATCCAATAGGCCAGCTTCTGCTCAACCCTTGAAAGCACAGCTTGCCAAAGCTCCCGAGGGGAAGCCTAGAAGGCGAAGGGGATGCCCAAAAACCGAAAGATTTATCCCTGCCCAATCCACTTCCAGTTATAGGTTTGGAGCCATGCAGGAGTCGAGAGCACCAATTGTCTGTAGTACAAGGTCTTGTGCCATTGAATTGCAGAACCAGAGGTAAGACAAAAGGTATTAAGGCAATCAAGGGCAACAGTGATGGAAACTTCATCCTCCAAGAGAGTGAGAAAAGAATCATCCGCGAAGTGGCCATTGAAAAGTTGTTCCTAGGAGTCCGGGAGAGAGATCCCTTTAACACGTTGCTGGGAGACAGCATGGGCCAGGAGATATCCAAAGCCCTCAGCACCCAGACCATACAAAGCAGGGGCAAGAGGGCACCCCTAGCGAATGGAACGAAAAAGATCAAAAGCAGAAGACTGGCGGCCATTAATGGAAATGCAAGCTGAGGCATCAAAAAAAATCATACGAACAGACTGTATAAAGTTGGGCCCAAAACCCAAGGCTTGCAACATTGCAAGAATGAAAGGCCATTCAATGCGGTCATAAGCTTTGGAAAAATCAATTTTAATGAACACCGCTTTCTGTTTCGACCGCCAGGCCCACTCCATGCCTTCTCAAACTGCAATAATGTTATCCAGAATAAACCTGGATTTAATGAAACCAGTCTGCTCAGGATGCACAACCTAAGGCAAGAGGTGGAAAATTTTCAGAGCCAAGGCTTTGGCAATGATTTTGTAAGAAACATTGAGAAGCGTGATGGGCCGCTAGTTGCAAATATCCTTCGGATCCCCAGGCTTAGGTATGAATTTAATATTGCCTTTATTTATTAAAATGCCTAGAGAATTGGTTTGAAAGGCTTCAAGATAAACATGATGCAAATCACTCCCAACACAGTCCCAAAGAGCTTTGTAGAATTCACAAGGAAAGCCATCAATCCCAAGAGCCTTATCATCGGCCATGGTTGAAACGGCTTCCTTGGGATCATCAATTGTTAACAATTGATCACAAAAATTAATCTAGGCGCAAGAAAGCCTATGTGGCACAACATCAAGGCAGTTCTGAAGGGCTTGCTGGTGTGCAAGCCTGGGGTCCTGAGCAATGAAAACCTATTCATAGTGATGCACAAAATCCTAGAGAATGTTAGGTAGCTCAGACAACACCTGGTTACCATCTTTGATTGCTTTGATGCCTGGGGATGAGTGTCTAGCACGAAGGGCCAAAAAAAACTCTTTAGAGGCGCAATCACCAATTTTGAGCCAGTGAAGCCGAGCTTTGATTTGAGTGCCTCTGGCAATATAATTATCTGCCACTTTCTTTTGTTGTCTTAAATCCGCCACCCTAACTTGATGTGATGGGGAGAAAGGACTAGCCACCAAAGCCTCCATAGCTGTACACAAGTTGGCAGTGGTGGTCTCATAAGAACGCTGATGAAAGATAGCAAGCTGGCACCCATAAATGCACAAGAAACGCACAGTACGAATGATGGCATCATTCCACCAACCAATCTATCCTATATGGCCAGGTAGTCTGCACTCTAAATTTCACACCTGGTGAATGTGGGCCAGGGTGGGCTTGTGACAAAGCAAAGACGTGTTCAAGAAGAACTGAGTCTTACATGTGCGGGGTTGACAAGACGCCCATTCAATGCGAAAATGAATTGGGAAGTGATTAGAAAGAGTCACATCCACTAACGACTTGGTTGGCAAGGAAGAACTAGTAAAGGAAAAAAATATTGAGCCGAGATCATGGCACAATCAAGGTGTTTAAAGACTCTATCAGAACCAGCCCTGTAATTGCACGAAGTGTGCCAGAGAGAATGAGAATGGCGACAACCCATATTGGGATCAAAAAACCCCAATTTATTGTGCATGTAAAACCACACCTCCCTTTCACCCACTGCCCAACGAAAAGGAAAGGTGCCATTCTTGTCATACGCCATCTCTACCATGTTGAAATCCCCGCAGAGCAACCAGGTGGCAACTGGCAAAGAATCAACAATCCAGTGCCAAAGCAAGCAGTGCTCCATGACATCATTAGAGGCATAAACATCAATAATCCCGAAGGAATGATTCTCAATATTGAGAAGAACCCAGACTACCCCCTGGGAGGGGTAACCCCTTGGTCCACCACACAAGAATGCAATCGTGGGGCCAAAAGAGTAGCAGCTCCACCATGACCAGCCTCATGCAAAGTGCAAAACATAGTACTAGCTAGCCAAATAGAGTGACAAGCTGAAGCAAGCAAAAAACCTAAAATTTTAACTTGTTGGTGACAAAGCACTTCAATCCCTGGGTAATTCTTCAAAGTATTCCTAACAGAATACTTCCTGGAGAGGTCAGTTAGACCTCGAACATTCCATGAGATAAAATTCATGGAAAATATTCCATACTTGCAGAATCCCGGTCCTCTTCACCCAGGGAAGAGAAGCTATTCTTCAAAAACTCTTGTGGAACAAAACTAATCTGAATAGAAGGAGAGAATATCTATTTTTAAAGCACATATTCTCCTTCTTCTAGTGGAGGAGATGGGCTGCAAGACCGCCACTAAGTACCCATTGCGGAGGAAAAAGCCGTTTGAGCACACAAAACAGCCGCAAGCTGAGGCGTGGCCTTTGACCTAGGTTGTACAATAGCAGAAGTAACTCCTGAGCGAGTAGCTATCCCCTTCTCTGAAGGGTTTGAAACCTGTTTAGTTGGTTTAGGGGCCTTGGGAGCCGACCCAAAACCAGACGACTTATTTTTCCGGTTTGAAACCGTAGTCCACTTTGTTTCAGCCTTAGCAGAAGGCTCTGTCAGGCGAGGATTTTCAACATCCCGTGACTGAGAATATGTACAAGGAACTTTCAAAGGGTATTCCTTGATCTTGTGGTCAGCTGACTGGCACCGATAGCACGTGTTGGACAGATTGAAATATGTGACTTTCTGGGTGTGTCTAATATCACCAATTTGAATGTCTACAGACTCTTTCAAATCCTTCGATAAATCAACTTCCAGACAAACCTTCTTTTGAGGATGGGCTTGGAAGAACCTATCAGGTTCGATACAAACAACCCTCCCCAAAGAGGAAGCAATATGGTTCAAGAAGGGCACGCATGGCAGAGGTAACCCGAGAAACTCAATCAAGATCGGACACGCATTTTGGAGTCTTTTGAGATAGAAAAATCCCAAGTCCATGCCTGGAAAACCAACAAGGAAGACCGAACATACCAGTGCCCATGACCCAAAATAGCTTGGACATGACTAAATTCCACAAAGCGGAACAAAAAAAACCCTTTGGTCAGATTTTGGACCATATCAAGGCAGACCCCATGAGGGACCCAAGCCTTGCTGACCCAATCTTTCAACACACTTTCGAGGGGAGTCCTTCCAACAAAATAACCCACAAGGGTGTGTTGTTCAATCCATTGATATGCAGAATCAAAATCAGGTAAAGACAAAACTACATCAGCAGGGGCATCAGAATGCTTACCTCATGAAACACTTTCGGAACAAATTTTTAAGGGCGTTTGTTCAATGGGGGAGCCATTAAACTGCGTCGACGAACCGCTAACACCAACATGAATTGCTGGGTTAGAACCGGTTGAAGGCATAATAAACCCCTAAAATCGCAGTAAATGCGGTCGTACTCAATGAAGGAAACAATTTCGTGCGCAGGAAGTGCAGTATGACGCAGGAGAGGCCACAGATGACCTCAGAAAACACAAAACTCTAGCAAAGCTCATTCACCGGCTAAATATGATAAATAATCTTCCTAGTAAATTTTTTGAGAGACAAATAAGAACACATGCTAATAGATTATACAATCAATTTTTTTATCGTAAACAACTTTCAGTTCAATGTTAACTAATGATGTAATTAATGAGAAAAAGAATGAAAAAGTTAGGCATTTTTGTTAAACAAAGAAGAAAGGATCAATCAGTAAAACATGCTATGTCTAGTATTGCTAGTGCAATTCAGTCTATTGGAAAAAATAGTAGGAATAAAGATAAGAATGCAGCAAGAAGATCTAAAACAACTTCTATAGTTAATAAATCAACTTTGAATAAAAGAAAGGTAAGAAATATTAGTGAATTTTTAAAAATACATCCTAAAACATTGCTAAGAGTGGCAAAAAGAAGAGAAAGTATAGAAAACGATCCAATCAACCAATGTTGGATTTTCAGTGGTCGACTCCCGAGGTATGATATGAAATTGAATGTTGAAATTAAATCTTTGATTGAAAAATATTGGCATGATAATACTAGGGTATCATCTAATGCTAGAGATGTTCTAAAATTAAGGGTGGGGTCCAAAGTTCACGATCCTCATCCAAAACACCCATTAGATACATCACAAGCTGAATTTTATAAAAAAAATTGTGGTGATTTAGTGTTACATGGTAATATTAAAATAAGCCAAAGGTCTTTCGAAAAATGTAAACCATGGTATGTAAAAATTAATAAAGAACGAATATATTGTTGTTGTAAAACACATGTTCAATTTCATTAATTTTATGATGTTTTTCGATATATACGTTGTACTTTGCATACTAACATGATTATATAGGAATGTGGTATCAATATGCCACCTGAAACAATAAGGGAGTTTATATCAAGTATATTTTGTGAAAGATCTATTAAAAATTTATTTTATTCAAGTTCTTGTATTTTTGGACAATGCAGTAGTTGTGGAAATATTTCATTCTTCAAAGTTTCCATGCATGAAAGTGTTGATAATGATTTTGGAAAACAATTAGTTGATGTTAAAAGATTTAAGAATGTTAATTATTCTCTAAAAGATGGAAAAATTGGAAAGCTTTGTGATTTAGTTATAGAAAAATTTAGTGTACATGCATTCATATTAGAATTTAAGAATAAGATTATACCAAAATATGCCATGCATTCTCAACATGCTCAATGGCTTGATGGCTAGTTTCACACATGTAGAAACACATTTCCAATTGGTAGTATACTTTCAATGGTTGATTTTGCAGAAAATCATACTCTAGCTCCGCAAGAAGAAATTCAATCACAGTATTATAATTCAGTGCAAGTAGCTATGCTTGTCCATATTGTTTATAGACATGTAGATGATAGAAATGAGGATGATAAAAAAAAATTGAGGGAGTATAATTTTTATTTGAGTGACAACCGGTTACACTCGTCAGAGTTTTTTCAATACAGTTTCAGTATATTTTATAGAAATTTAAGAGAAAGAGGAATCCAGATGACAGAACACCTCATATGGACAAATAATTGTATGTGGCAGTTCAAGAATACTCGAATGTTCTATTGGTTAAGTAGGGTTCACAAGGAAATTAATGTCCAACATATATGGAGTTTTTTTTTAAGCTTGGCATGGTAAAGGAGAGCATGATGGAGTTGGTGCGTGTGTCAAAATAATTCTTGCTAGAGAACAGTTAAAATTTGAGGATGCAGTAAAATTTAAAGATGCACGTGGAATTGTGGATTGGTGCAATACAAGATTATCTGCACCTAGTTCGAGTGAGTACTCTACAGTTCATCGATTCTTTTGGTTGGTTGAAGAAGAGAACATTATACCTAGAGTTGATTGTGAGACAATCATTGGATCTACTAAATGGCATTCATTTAGGAGTTCGATGACAAGCACATGGACTATCTAGACAAGGGAGCTTGCATATTTTTGTCAATTTTTTATCTCAGCAGATTGAGGAGCATGTGAAAATAGATAATGGGTTGAACAGTGGGAGCAAAGATCATTGACACCTACACAAGCACACAATCAATATGAAAGAACTATTGAAGAAAATGATCAAGTGTTTGCATCTGAAGACTATGACCATGTTTCAGACCTTGTACAAGAAGGTAATTTAATTCATTTTATTTCACTTTATTAAGTTATTTTGTAATACTAATTTATTTATATGGATATGCACAAGTTATTAAATAAAATTTTGTTTGTAGGACATGTGTATGTTGTTTTAGCACCTAAGGGGAATGAAGAGGAAACATAATATTGGTTGGCTCATTGTGTGGGGACTAAACATAAGTTAATAGCACCTTGAGAAGATGATGATGGCTATCATTATCCAATAGGTACGGTGATCCCCTTAAGACATTTCCTTAAGAAAAATTTGATAACAAGTTTTTGATCCCCTTAAGAAAAAATTTAGAACAAGCATTTGATCCCCTTAAGAAAATTTTGAGAACTTATTTGATTATGGTTTTCATGTTTTCCAATAGGATTGGTGGTGGTTTTTGGCACTTGGCTACGAAAATACCTGACAAGGAAGAATGGTCTACCTGCATTTCAAGATTATGAAATGCATAAAAAGATTATACACTATTCACATTTGGTGGTGGCAACAAATATAAAACTAGATTGGTATCGTGGAAGACCTACAAATAAAGTATTGTGGACAATTTCTATGGAAGAGCATGAGACAATCATAGATGCATTGCAAAAAAGAGGATGCAAATGGTACAATGGAATAAGTAAATATAGGTAAATATAGTTTTAGTTGTATAGTGTCCTTTTAAATAGATTAAATACATGTTTCGATATTGGTCAAGTGTGTTATTAGTTGAAATTGATTTAAATTGTCCTTTTATGGATCCTTAAGCCATAATCACAAAAAGGATCTAGTTCATGCAGATTCAACCTAGACAACATGGAATACTTGGTAAAAAGAGGGTAATTATTAGTTAAATTATATTTAAATACATGTTTTGATTATATATTGATATTGCTTGTACATTAATAGTTAAAATTGATTTATTATCCTTTTTTGTATCCTTAAGCCATCATTGCATTGATAGATCATACTTTGAAACAAAAAGGAGAGGATGCCTGGATTCAACCCACACACATGTGTAGAATACTTTTAAATGCAGGTGCTTGAGTTGTGTACATATAGATAGTTTTATATAAATTAAAATATATATGTTTTGATGATTTCATTGATATTGCTTGTACCTTTTTGATATCAGGTGGCATGACTTGACCTACTACATTTTGGGCACGAGTTTGAGATGTTCTTGAGATGGCATATCCAAATTTTGTAAACATTGTTTTGAGATGACATATATGTACATACATACTTACACAATTAAACATTTTGTACAAATTGCAGATACATGTACATACCCCTTAGGACATCCCCTTAAGACAACCTATAAATTATTGTTGGATGCTATTATTTGTTTTGACAACTTATAAATTAGTATTGGATGCTATTATTTATTTTGACAACTTATAAATTAGTGTTGGATGCTATTGTTTATAGAATTTATTAATTCTTTTATTCTCTAATCTTGTATGGTATTGTTTATTTCTTAAAATTTCATCCTTTGTGGTATATAAACATATTGCTTTTGTTTTTACCTTATGATTTATTGACTAATTTTATTAATTGACGTGAATTGAATAAGTTCATTGACTAATTATCGCTAATTATTGAATGTACATATCATGTATATCATGTATGGGATCACTAAATTTGTAAAGTACAAATATTAAAATGTCCTATTAATTTCAACTTTAATTTCATACTTATATTTAATTTCACATTAATGTCTTGACTATGAACATAAAATGCATAAATGTACATGTGTAAATTAAAATTTCAATTAATATAATAAAGTCCATAATTTACAACATATTAAGTGCATGAAACCAATATATTAAGCTCATGAAATAAATTTCATTAGAGTGTACAACCCATGAACTAAAGTCCAACAAAGTACTTGACCCATGAAATATAAAGTCCAACAGAGTACATGAGAAACCAAATATGTAGTCCATGAAATTATCAAATATAACCCATAAAATCATGTTTAGGTCATGTATTGTCTCTATAATGATTTATTGACTAATTTTATTAATTGACGTGAATTGAATAAGTTCATTGACTAATTATCGCTAATTATTGAATGTACATATCATGTATATCATGTATGGGATCACTAAATTTGTAAAGTACAAATATTAAAATGTCCTATTAATTTCATACTTATATTTAATTTCACATTAATGTCTTGACTATGAACATAAAATGCATAAATGCACATGTGTAAATTAAAATTTCAATTAATATAATAAAGTCCATAATTTACAACATATTAAGTGCATGAAACCAATATATTAAGCTCATGAAATAAATTCCATTAGAGTGTACAACCCGTGAACTAAAGTCCGACAAAGTACTTGACCCATGAAATATAAAGTCCAACAGAGTACATGAGAAACCAAATACGTAGTCCATGAAATAATCAAATATAACCCATAAAATCATGTTTAGGTCATGTATTGTCTCTATAATGAAGAGATCTCTTCACACCATGCGGGCTATGCAGATGACCTGAAACACTATGTACAAGAGAAAGATGAAATCAGATGTAAGACGATGAAAAATGATTTAATGACAATTTAATTTATAATTCATCATAAAATTAAATTACCATCATATCTGGGTCTGGATGCTTTGGTGAACCTAAACCAACCTCTAAATTATCTGAATCAATCTACATAAACAAGACAAAGAAAGTTCAAATCAGATGTAAGTCTACAATTAAAAATGATTTAATTCAATTTAATTTATAATTTATCATATTTTAATTGTACTGTATTCTGAGGTTGTGCACCCTCTTCTCTAGGACCTGTTTGTACATGCTCAATTACAAGATGTGTCTCCTGCTAGATAAAAGAAAAAGAATTTAAAACATGTATTAGCTCATATTATATATATATTCAATTTAAAATTTAGAATTAAAGTTATTTAGAATATATAATAAAAAAATTAAATTACCATGATATCTGGAGCCTACTCTGCATGTCCTCCTGGAGGTGTAATCATAACTGTGTCATGGTAGAAATTCGCACTAACAAAGTCCTACAAGATCAAATTTAAAGCATGTATACTTGAATTAGGTTAAAATATATATATTCAAGTTTGCACATTTTGTGTAGAATTTTTTTTAAACAACCTGAAAATCAAAGGCCTCACAAGTAGCCGCAACATCTAATGTTTGCTCGATGCCCATTCTCATTGTTGTATCAACCTAGACATACATGTAGACATTTGTAACGCATAATATCTACAAGTGTACATGCACATTTGATATATATAGTGAATTCAAAATTCATAATTGTAAGTATACTAATATAAGTTAAACAATTTGCAATATAAATGTATCTGCCCCTGATCTACGACACTCGATAGTGGAGGAGTGCTCGACAACCCCTCGGCTGGAATCGACGTGGAAGCCGATTGACTCCCCTAAACCAACATAAATATTTTAAACATATGTTCATGATTCAATTATAAATTTAAAACTAAAGTTAAAAATCATTTCATTTATAATTTAGAAATTTGAAATCAAAATACCCCAAAAGGGTTGCCAACTAGGACTGGTCTCGATGTATGTACTCACGAAGCGGATGATTTCCCCATCGTCAGTCTCATATGTACACCAAACAGTTTGATTGTTAAAATGTATTGCAAACTTTCTTTGATATATATGTATTCATTAAAATTCTTATAAAATCAACATGTAGATGCATATTTATACTTGTGTCATAGTGTCCTCAGGGTGATGGTCTATTGTAATAAATTCTACAAATGAACTGAGGCGACTAGATGAACCACCAGAATCTCCACGTCCACCCAAACTAGGTGTGGCCTGATCGGGTCCATAGCATAATTGATGGAAAAGAGTACATACATGTGGAACCCTCGATACTCTTAGAGTGGTACTCAGACCAAATCCATAAAACAATCCTCCATCATCATTGTCTCTATGCTCCCTACTTGCTATCGCATAAGCATGTTGAACAAGGTCTCCTGCAAGTGTACTAAGAGATCCTAATGTTAATACCACCGCGCGTTGATGCACAGGTGTGGGAATGGGAGGACCAGGAGAAACAACAAGGGCTTGTGCATGCACAGGGCATTGTGGATCAACCCTTTCCCCTAACCTCTGTTGTGGCATGCCACCACCAACACCTTGAAATGATTTAAAATAAAAATAATTGGGTTTTTTCCCCATAACAAACTCTACATATAATTTCCTCAAAAAATACGATGGGACCTCCCAATTAGCATGTGGTGGACTGTCAAAAACCATATACCATTGATCCCAAAAATTTGCACTCATCTATGGATGTATACACCACCTCATGGATATTCTAGATTTATTGGGAGGAATGGGCTGCCGAGTAATAAGGTCGAGAAAGTAAGGGGCTAGGTGGGCTTTTTTTATTTTAAGGTCTAAATTTTTTTTATAGGAGAGACCGTCTGCATAAAATTGTCTCATCTTCTCTCTCTCTTGTCCATGTCTATCTAGATCAGAATCAATCATCCTAATGGAATCCACAATGTTTTGCATTGCAGATGCAAAATGTCTCACATGTGGAGGAATCGATGCTTCATTGTGCATAGCATTGATTTGATTTTGAATGGATGCAACTTGATCATTTATGCATGCTCACAAGCAAGCCTCATTAGATGCAACGGGTGTTGGAGGTGGGATATTAGGTTGAGGTGGTGGAGGGGGAGGGGGAGGGCGAGGTGGAGGTGGAGGGGGAGGTGGAGGTGGCTGAGGTGTTGGATTGAGGATATGATCGATGTTAAATTGATCCATGATATTAGATATACTTGCACCTGCATTAAATTATACAAAATTAACATACAAAATTACAAGTACATATACATTGATTGAACTTGAGAATGTGCATACAAAATTCAAAATTTACCATGTACATACATTTAAAATAAAAAATACGATGCATAATTTTCATGCATACATCAAACTTACAAAATTACAAGTACATATACATTGATTGAACTTGAGCATGTGCATACAAAATTCAAAATTAACATGTACATACATTTAAAATAAAAAATACGATGCATAATTTTCATGCATACATCATTCAAATAAACTATGTACATACATACAAATTTCAAATTTTAAGATCTAGAACTATGCAATTTTAATACATGTACATACTAAAAAATAAACTTGAAACATTCACAAAAAGCTCATTTTATGTCTAATGCATATATATATATATGTATATATATATATATATATATATATATATATATTACATTTTTCCAACAGGAGAAATCATGATGTAGTAGATAGTCATAAAATATATACTATTATAAATTCATCATTAGTTCATAAATTCCACCAAATTCATAAATTCATGTCACTAAAAATATCCATCTGGAACCAAAATCATAAATTCACATCACTAAAAATATCCATCGAACCAAAATAATAAATTCATCACACAAAATATCCATCAAACCAAATTCATAAATTCATAACTATAAGATCATTTCCTTAATTTAGAAACTGTTGTAGCTCTCAATTGCATCTCTTCATTTCTTTTTGTTTTCCTTTTCAAAATCGGAATTTCTCCTCTCCTCTAGCCATTGTCGATGCTCATCTAAGATCCCATCCATAGCCCTAACAACATCAACAATGGTTTGCATCCTAGATGCAAACATCCTCATAGGTGGTGTGATACATTCTTCATTTTGAATATTGTTGATTTGATCTTGGATGGTTCTAACATTGGAATTGATTCGTGCTTGCAAGAGAACACCATCGATTTCAAGTGGTGGAGGTGGGGGGGATATGAGGTGGAGTGGCTGGAGGTGGAGGTGAAGGTGGTGGAGATGGATGGTGTGGAGGTGGATTACAAATATTATTGAATTGATCCATGTGATCTCTAAGATATAAGTGAACCTACATTAGATTTGTAATTTCAAAATGTAAGGTACATGTTTAGGAAATAACCTTAAACCATTCAATATAAATGGCCTAATTGAATACAAATGATAAAATGTGTAAGCCTCATTTATGTCTAAGGCATGCTACTTGAATTAAAAAACAATTAACTAAATTAATATAGAACAATTTATGAATGCTTTAGGGTTTACAATTTAGAGTTTAGGATTTAGGTTTTAGGGTAATAGGATGGCTTAAGGGGATCTATGTAGTAAGGTCCTAGTACAAAATGGCATGGCTTAAGTGAATAAAATTTGGCGAATATTCGCAAGGCAACCAAATTTCATTAAGGTCCTAGGAAACTTCACAATATTTTATTCACTTGATTCATGTCATTTTGTCCTAGGACCTTACTAGAGATAGATCCCCTTAAGCCATCCTATCACCCTAAACCATAAATCGATCAACCTAGATCATGAAATCTCATTCATATTACAATCTTGCATGATCTTATATTATTGTTAAATTTGGTTGCCTTGGGAAACTTCACCAAACTTTTAGAACTTATTTGATCCCCCTTAAGAAATGTCATATTAGGACCCCTTAAGACATCAATTTACGATTTAGGGTGATCGGATAGCTTAAGTGGATCTATGTCTAGTGAGGTCCTAGGAAAAAATGACATGGATCAAGTGAATAAAATTTGGTGAAGTTTCCCAAGGCAACCAATTTCATTAAGGGCCTTGGAAAAAATGATGGCTTTAGGGTTTAGGGTTTTAGAGTTTAGGGTTTATGGTAATAGGACAGCTTAAGGGGATCGATGTAGTAAGGTCCTAGGAAAAAATGACATGGATTAAGGGAATGAAATTTGGTGGAGCTGGCTAAGGCAAACAACTTTCATTTTAAGGTCCTAGGATAAAATGAATGCTTTAGTGTTTAGGGTTTAGGGAAGTTAGGGTGAAGTTTGGACTTGGCCCTTGGAATAATGGACTTGCAAGTTAGTGAACAACATTTTCTTGTGGAATAATTGCTTGAGATAGCTTTTGTTTTGACTAACCAACATAGATCATGAAATCTCATTCGTATTATAATCTTGCACGATCTTATTAAATTGTTAAATTTGGTTGCCTTGGGCAACTTCACCAAATTTTCAGAACTTATTTGATCCCCTTAAGAAATGTCATATTAGGAACCCTTAAGACATCAATTTACGATTTAGGGTGATAGGATGAATTAAGGAGATCTATGTCTACTGATCTCGTAGGAAAAAATGGCATGGATTAAGTGAATAAAATTTGGTGAAGTTACCCAAGGCAGCCAAATTTCATTAAGGGCCTAGGAAAAAATTATGGCTTTAGGGTTTAGAGTTTAGAGTTTAGGGTAATAGGATGGCTTTTAAGGGGACCTATGTAGTAAGGTCCTAGGACAAAATAACATGGCTTAAGGGAATAAAATTTGGTGGAGTTGCCTAAGGCAACCAAATTTTATTTTAAGGTCCTAGGATAAAATGAATGCTTTAGGGTTTAGGGTTTAGAGTTTAGAGTTCAGGGTTTAGGGTTTAGGGAACTTAGGGTGAATTTTGGACCCGGCCCTTGGAATAATGGACTTGCAAGTTAGTGAATAGTATTTTCTTGTGGAACAATTAATGATTGAGATAGCTCTTGTTTCGACTGACCAACCTAGATCATGAAATATCATTCGTATTATAATCTTGCACGATCTTATTAAATTGTTAAATTTGGTTGCCTTGGGCAGCTTCACCAAATTTTCAAAACTTATTTGATCCCCTTAAGACATCAGTTTATGGTTTAGGGTGATAGGATGACTTAAGGAGATCTATGTCTACTGAGCTCATAGGATAAAATGACATGGCTTAAGTGAATAAAATTTGGTGAATTTATCCAAGGCAACCAAATTTCATTAAGGGCCTAGGAAAAAATGATGGCTTTAGGGTTTAGAGTTTAGAGTTTAGGGTAATAGGATGGCTTTTAAGGGGATCTATGTAGTAAGGTCCTAGGACAAAATGACATGGCTTAAGGGAATAAAATTTGGTGGAGTTTCCTAAGGCAAGCAAATTTCATTTTAAGGTCCTAGGATAAAATGAATGTTTTAGGGTTTAGGGTTTAGACTTTAGAGTTCAGGGTTTAGGGTTTAGGGAACTTAGGGTGAAGTTTGGACCCGACCCTTGGAATAATGGACTTGCAAGTTAGTGAACAATATTTTCTTGTGGAACAATTAATGATTGAGATAGCTCTTGTTTCGACTGACCAACCTAGATCATGAAATCTCATTCATATTATAATCTTGCACGATCTTATTAAATTATTAAATTTGGTTGCCTTGGGCAGCATCACCAAATTTTCAGAACTTATTTGATCCCCTTAAGAAATTTAATATTAGGAACCCTTAAGACATCGGTTTATGGTTTAGGGTGATAGGATGACTTAAGGAGATCTATGTCTACTGAGCTCGTAGGACAAAATGACATGGATTAAGTGAATAAAATTTGGTGAAGTTGCCCAAGGCAACCAAATTTCATTAAGGACCTAGGAAAAAATGATGGCTTTAGGGTTTAGAGTTTAGAGTTTAGGGTAATAGGATGGCTTTTAAGGGGATCTATGTAGTAAGGTCCTAGGAAAAAATGACATGGCTTAAGAGGATAAAATTTGGTGGAGTTTCCTAAGGCAACCAAATTTCATTTTAAGGTCCTAGGATAAAATTAATGCTTTAGGATTTAGGGTTTAGAGTTTAGTGTTCAGGGTTTAAACTTGGGTTTAGGGAACTTAGGGTGAATTTTGGGTGGCCCTTCAAATAATAGACTTGCAAGTTAGTGAACAACATTTTCTTGTGGAACAGTTGATTGAGATAGCTCTTGTTTTGACTGACCAACCTAGATCATGAAATCTCATTCATATTATAATCTTGCATGTAATCTTATTAAATTTTTAAATTTGGTTGCCTTCAGCAACTTCACCAAATTTTTAGAACTTATTTGATCCCCTTAAGAAATGTCATATTACCTGACCCCTTAAGACATCGGTTTACGGTTTAGGGTAATATACTGACTAGTTTATGGATATTTTTTATTTTTTGAATAGATTGAATATTTCCATAATAGAAACACATAATTATATGTATTATTAAGAGTGAGTTTGATTTATATTTTAACTTGATATTTTATTAATTTTGAATATTGTTGAGAAACTATGTCTCAACTTCTAGCTTTAAGCCCCATCTTTACATACTTGGCATTGAAATTGTTTATTCTTGGCTTTACTGCCATACTGTGCGTGGTCTCCTTCCTCACCGTAGTGGCCGTGGTAACAGTCTTTCTACACTAGCTAGCGGTTACCGTTGTACCGCGACCAGTCAAGAGATTGGCCACGGTGGCCGCAGTAAGACCGTCAGTGGCCTGGCTGGCGGTTACCATGGCCAGTCAAGAGACTGACTACGGTGGCCGTGGTAAGACCGCCAATGGCCTGGCTAGCAGTTACCGCCATACCGCGGCCAGTCAAGAGACTGACCACAGTGGCCGCAGTAAGACTGCCAGCGGCCTGGCTGGCGATTACCACCATACCGCGGTTAGTCAAGTGACTAACTGCGGTGGCCACAGTAAGACCGCCAGCGGTCAGCCAAGTCGGCTACCACCATACCGTGGTGAGTCTTGATGCTGGCTGCGGTAGCGAAGTAGGATGAAAGGGCAGATTTCGGTGAAGTCGGGGTGAGCTCGATCGAGCTCACCGCCATACCGCAGGTTGAACTTGGCAGGGCTATGGTAGTGCAGTAAGGACTTTGGATAGCTAAGAAGAGCTCATTGACAGGGTTGACCAAGTTGGACTCAGTGGCAGAAGCGGTAGACGAATGGGATGCGGACATGTGGCTCAGTGTCAGAGCGATAATTGGCTAAAGGACAAAGTCGTAGCAACAGTTATTGCAGGTCGACTCAGGGTGGCGGAAAGGACCCGATTTGGGTAAAGAAGTTATGGCCTAGATGGCTTGATGCAGGAAGATCGGTATGGGAAAATCATTGGTGCGATTGGATCAGAGATTAATGTACCTTGTGATTGGAAGTTGACCAAAAAGAATTGATTGCAACGTATGACTTATGTGAGTTGAGTATGTGACTGCAAGAGGGAATTCGAACTGTATGTTTTGAGAGAAGACATTGTAATAGTGAGATTTTTTTCTGAAAAGTACTGTTGTGAGCTAATCAAAAGCAAGACTGTGATTTGTATGTAATATTGTTATTACTATAATACAAAATATTATTGGCTTGGTGTGGTGGGTTTTTTACCTGTAAAGGTTTTTCCACGTATATCTGGTGTCATCTATGAATGCTCAACTTTGTGTTATCTCTATTTTACTTGCATGTATTTTATCTCAAGTATCTTTTGATGCTATTGAAACTATTTTTCAGCTCTCCTCCACTGTTGTATTAGTGTTAAGGGAATGTATTCCACACTTTTGGGTCTCTAGATCCATGCACGTTTTCCCTTCAAGTGGTATCAGAGCTTGGCCAGTTGTGTTATCCTTGTAGGAAAGATTACTTTTTTGTACTAATACTGTTTCAGTGGGAGTCTTGCATTGTTGAAACTTGTTTCTGTTTGAGATGGCGAGTACATTTGGTAGAGTAGACATTGAAAAATTTAATGGCAGTAACTTTGAGTTGTGGAAACTCAAGATAGAAGACTTGCTTGTGGATAGAGACCTCTGGATTGCAGTGTTTGGAACTAAGCCACAAAGTACGACACAAGAAGCTTGGGATCTTGCTGATAGAAAAGCAAGAGGTTTGATAAGACTGAGTCTAGCCAATTTTGTACTCCTGAACGTCCATGAGGAGCAGTCTGCAGCTTCATTATGGAAGAAGCTTGGTGATATTTATCAGGGAAAGTCTCTGGTAAATAAGTTATTCCTAAGGAAGAAGTTGTACTCCTTGAAGATGGAAGAAGGTGCATCTGTTGTAGACCATCTAAACTCGTTTAATATGAGTGTTAATCAGCTGGAATCTGTAGGTGTAAAGATAGAGGAGGAGGATCGTTGCATGCTCCTGTTGTGTTCGTTACCTGACAGTTGGGATCATCTTGTGATGGCCATTGGAAGCACTACCGCTGCTTTCAAGATAGAAGATGTTGTTGCCTCATTGTTATATGAAGAGATACGAAGGAAGTCTTCAGAGATGGCCAAAGAGGCTCTTGCTATTCGAGGTAGACCAAAGGAGAAAGGCAAGAAGAAAGACAAGAAGTCAAAATCCAAATCTGTAGGGAGATCAAAGTCTCCTAGTAAAAAGTTGAAGGTGAGATGCTAGAACTATGGGCAACTTGGTCATATCAGGAAGGACTGCAAGGAGAAGAAGAAGAAGAAGAATTCTGAAAATGAATCCTCTCAAAGTGATGCAGACGCCTTCATTGTAGCAGCCTTGACAACTCAGGCATCAGACGTTGTCTGGATCGTTGACTTAGGTGCTTCTTTTCACATGACGTCCAATAGAGAATGGTTCTCTAAATATGAGAAGTATGACGGTGGAAATGTATACTTGGCAAGTGATTCAACACTGGAGATAGTTGATAGAGGAAGAGTTAGAATTCAGTTTCTTGACAAGAGAGTCAAGGATATTGGTGGCATACTTCACATACCAGGTCTGGCTCGAAATCTTCTTTCTGTCAATAAGTTAATTGATGCTGGTGTAGAAGTTTCTTTTTCAAGTAAGGGTTGTAAAATGGCTAGAGGTGCAATGGTGCTAGCTAAGGGTGTTCGTATTGGAACTTTGTACAAGCTGGATGCACATCTTGTTCTTTGCAACAGTGCCTTTGTAAAGTCAAACATTGTTGCACCTCTAGAGAAAGATGAAGACTCTTCTCTGGCTGCAAATGCAATGGAGGTAAAACTCCTAGCTGAGAAGACTATGCTATGGCATCACAGGCTTGGTCACATAGGTGAGAAAGGTTTAAAAACCTTGAAGAATGAAAATATTGTAGAAGGGCTTGATGAATGTAACCTTGATTTCGACTTTTGTGAATATTGTATCTATGGAAAACAACACCATGTTTCATTTCATTCTAGTCCTCATAAATCTTTTGGTATACTGGATTATGTTCATTTTGATGTCTTTGGTTCAGTTAATGTTCCTTCGTTATCGAAGTCTAGATATTATGTTTATTTTATTGATGACTGTTCGAGAAGGGCATTTGTATACTTTCTTAAAAGTAAATCAAAAGTGTTCAGTCGGTTTAAAGAATTTAAATATTTGGTAGAGAATCAGATTGGAAGGAAAATCAAATGTTTGAGGACAGACAATGGCAGTGAATTTTGTTCTGCAAATTTCGAAAGGTATTGCACTGATCATGGAATTAAAAGGCATAAGACAATGCCTTACACTCCACAACAGAATGGAGTTGTTGAAAGGTTGAACAAGACGTTGATGGAAAAGGTAAGGAGTATGTTGAGCAGTGCTGGTCTAGAGTAGAAGGTCTGAGCTGAGGCTATGGCTACAACATGTTATCTAAGAAACAGATCTCCTTGCTCTGCTCTTGTTGATAAAATTCCTTTGGAAGCATGGTCTGGTAAGAAGCCCTCTCTGAGGCATGTCCGTGTGTTTGGCTGTGAGGCATATGTTTATGTGCCAAATGAAAAGAGATCTAAAATGGATAACAAGGTTTTCAAATGTATTATCATCAGCTATGGAGTTGGTGTGAAAGGATACAAGCTTTGGAACCCTATTATTGAGAAGGTTTTGTACAACAGAAGCGTGATATTTCGTGAGCTAAAACCTTCAGTTAGTGATCAGCAACTTGAGACAAATCAGAGTGACAAGAAGAAGGATGCAGTTGAGATTCCCCAAACTCCAGAAAGGGAAGAGTTGCATGGTGTACCTGAGACTGAGGAGAGCTCAAGCAGCTCTGGATGTTCTGATGATGAAGAACTACCTCAGCCTATAAGAAGATCTACATGAGAAAAAAGGCAACCTGAAAGGTATGGTTTTTCACTGTTAAATTTGAACTTTGCCTATGCTTTATTAACCAGCACTAATGAGCCTAGGACTGTAAAAGAAGCAATCAGCATGGCCGATTCAAATTCTTGGCTGGAAGCCATGAATGAAGAGATGGATTCTTTGAAAAAGAATGAAACCTGGAATTTGGTACCACTGCCTAAAGGACGAAAGCCTGTTGGCTGTAAGTGGATATTCAAAATTAATTCAGGCCTTGATGGAAGTGTTGAGAAGTATAAGGCTTGGTTGGTTGCAAAGGGTTTTTCTCAAATTGAGGGAATTGATTATAAAGAGATTTTTTCCCCTGTAGCAAAGTTGACATCAATCAAATTTTTGTTATCATTGGCAGCTGTATATGATTTTGAAATTGAGTAGATGGATGTGAGGACATTGTTTCTCCATGGTGAGCTAGAAGAAGAAATCTACATGTCCCAGCCTGAACATTTTGTTGAAAGAGGTAAACAAAATCTGGTATGTAAGTTAAATAAATCTCTCTATGGTTTAAACCAATCTCCTAAGATGTGGTACCATAAATTTGACACGTTTGTGTTGTCAATTGGATTTGTGAGATCAAAATCTAATCATTGCATTTATTATAAAAATGAGAATGATTGTGTGCTTGTTATTACCCTATATGTGGATGATATGTTATTAATTGGAAATAGCAAGACTATGATTTCTGATCTTAAATCTCAGTTGTCTGCAAAGTTTGAAATGAAAGATCTTGGTGCAACAAGGTACATTCTTGGAATTGAGATTACCAAGGACAGAACAAGCAAAAATCTTTGGGTCAGTCAGAGTAAGTATGTAAAAACAATTTTGGAGAGGTTTAGCATGGATGACTGCAAGCATCTTGTTGTTCCAATCATGCATGGAACTAAGTTGTTTGTTGAAGACTGTCCAAAGTCTGCTACTGAGATGGAGGACATGACCAATGTGCCTTATGCAAGTGTTGTTGGCAGTTTGATGTATGCTATGGTCTGTACAAGACCAGACATTGCCCAAGCAGTGGGAGTTCTAAGCCGATTTATGGAAAATCTGGGAATATCTCATTAGGATGTTGTGAAGAGAGTATTTAGGTATTTGGAGGGGACTTCAAATTATGCACTGTGTTACCATGGCAATTTGGTTGCATCACAGAGGATTCTCAGCATCCTTGGGTATATTGATTCAAATTGGGTAGGGGACATTGACAGCAAATGATCCACCATTGGATAAACTTTCATGCTTAATGGTGGAACAATCAGTTGGATGAGCAAGTGACAGGCTGTAGTTGCTTTATCCATGAAAGAGGCAGAGTACATGGCTGCAACTCATGCCTGTAAAGAAGCTATTTGGTTAAACCATTTGTGTTCAGAAATTGGATTTAATGCTGGGTAGATTTCAATCTACTGTGAAAGTCAGAGTGCCATTTTTTTGGAAAAGAATTTGACGTTTCATGCTAGGACCAAGCACATTGATGTGCAATATCATTTCGTAAAGGATATGGTTGAAGATGGCAAGGTTAATCTGGAAAAGGTGAACACCTTGAAGAATGTTCCAGATGCTTTGACAAAGCCAGTTAGCATAGACAAGTTCAGATGGTGTGCAGAATCAATGGGCCTTGGGGCCTATGATAGACAGTGATTTTTCGAAGCCATGGGGGAAGCTGGAAGTGTTCTCCAAGTGGGAGTGGTGCGGGAGCACCTCGACTCTTACATTATAATGATTTAGGCATTTAGCATTTCGTGGACCATGTTAAGAAATGGTTAAACAGTTGTAACCGAATGTAGGAATGGGAATATCGGGTAGAGGAACAGTTTATTTAACTACCTTAGAATCTCTATTAAGAGAGAACATGTAACCGAATAGGGGATAGAGGGAATAAAGTGCAACTACGGGAAAGTAGTGAGGAGAGTAAAAGAAAAGGAGAAGACATCGGGCTCTCTGGCCATTTAAAGTATGTATGTTTTTGACATGTTAATATTTGGAATTCGATAGGAGGAGTTTACATTTCCCATCGTGGCATACTCTCTATCTTTCCTGGTGTATTGTTTTGCAATTGTGAATGTAGATTAGTTTGGAGGAATTCATTCTTTGTGGACTGTGTTAAAATAGCCAAATGTTGTTTATGGCTCGGGTTCTTGATGACAGTCCCGAAAACCTTACATTCTCTCCTAGAGCAACTCAAGAACCACATCATAGGTGAGCTCAACCATTATGTTTGAGCAGTGTGTGAGGCTCGGCCATTAAGCAGCATAGAGGTGGCAGACAGTTTGGAGGATATGGAACGACTGTGGAGACCGAAAGCTATGAGATGCAGATGGAAGGAAGACTTCGAAGATGACAGCAGTTGTCTTGAATAGTATGTATGGTGAGAATGTGTCAATGTTGCAGGATATCCAGTATCTTGTGTGAGTCATGTGGATGGTTCATGATATGCAGTTTAGTTTGAGTTTTATTTGCTCCGCATCGGAATGGTATCAGAGCCCAGAAGGTTCTGAGTGTGTAGAAGGCAATCTACACCAGGCAGTAGTGTGGGTTCTTGGCTGCCAGTTGATCTATCCAAGCTGCAATAGTTGTTCTTGTGTGTGTGAAGATCTCAAGCTGGGGTCTTCGTATTGTCTCCACCACGATGTAGCTAGGTAGAAGGTGTAATGAGAGCAACCACTAAGCGAAGGGTGGGAAGCATCTTCCAGAATTGTGTGTGGGTAAGATGGCAGTACGGTGGTGGTGTGAAGCAGTAGCATGAAGAGTGGTGGACAACAACCAACATCAACTCCATTGATGGGAGTCATGTGACAACAACAATGGAAACAATAGAGGCATTGATTCAGTGATGAGGACACATAAGCACACGGTTTGTTTGCAGACATCTCACCTCAACATTTCCATGGGACTTGGAAATCTTTTCAGCCTGGGAGTATGGTGTGGGAGCACCTCGACTCTTACATTATAATGACTTAGGCATTTATCATTTCATGGACCATGTTAAGAAATGGTTAAACAGTTGTAATCGAATGTAGGAATGGGCATATCGGGTAGAGGAACGGTTTATTTAACTACCTTAGAATCTCTATTAAGAGAGAACATGTAACCGAATAGGGGATAGAGGGAATAGAGTGCAACTACGGGAAAGTAGTGAGGAGAGTAAAAGAAAGGGAGAAGAAATCGGGCTCTCTGGCCGAAAGTATGTATGTTTTTGGCATGCTAGTATTTGGAATTCGATAGGAGGAGTTTACATTTCCCATCGTGGCATACTCTCTATCTTTCCTGGTGTATTGTTTTGCAATTGTGAATGTAGATTAGTTTGGAGGAATTTTTTCTTTGTGGATTGTGTTAAAATAGCCAAATGTTGTTTATGGCTCGGGTTCTTGATGACAGTCCTGAAAACCTTACATTCTCTCCTGGAGCAACCCGTGAACCACATCATAGGTGAGCTCAACCATTATGTTTGAGCAGTGTGTGAGGCTCGGCCTTTGAGCAGCATAGAGGTGGCAGACAGTTTGGAGGATATGGAACGACTGTGGAGACCAAAAGCTATGAGATGTAGATGGAAGGAAGACTTCGAAGATGACAGTAGTTGTCTTGAATAGTATGTATGGTGAGAATGTGTCGATGCTGCAGGATATCCAGTATCTTGTGTGAGTCATGTGGATGGTTCATGATATGCAGTTTAGTTTGAGTTTTATTTGCTCCGCATCAGGGAGCTTGTTGAGAAACTATGTCTCAACTTCCAACTTGAAGCCCCATCTTTACATACTTGGCGTTAAAATTGTTTATTCTTGGCTTTACTGTCATACCGTGTGCAGTCTCCTTCCTCACCATGGTGGCCCCGGTAACAGTCTTTCTGCACTGGCTGGCGGTTACTGATGTATCATGTCCAGTCAAGAGACTGACCACGGTGGCCGCGGTAAGACTGCCAGCGGCCTGGCTAGTAATTACCGCTGTACCGCGGCCAATCAAGAGACTAACTGCAATGGCCATGGTAAGACCACCAATGAATTGGCTAGCCGTTACCACCATACCGCAGCCAGTCAAGAGACTGACCGTAGTTGCCACGATAAGACCGCCAGCGGCCTGGCTAGCGGTTACCGCCATACCGCAGCCAGTCAAGTGACTGACCGCGGTGGCCACGGTAAGACCGCCAGTAGTCAGCCAAGTCGGCTACCACCATACCGTGGTGAGTCTTAATGCTGGCTGCAGTAGCGAAGTAGGATGAAAGGGCAGATTTTGGTGAAGTCAGGGTGAGCTCGGTCAAGCTCGCTGCCATACCGCAGGTTGAACTCGACAGGGCTGTGGTAGCGCGTTAAGGACTTTGGAGAGCTAAGAAGAGCTTATTGACAGGGTTGACTGAGTTGGACTCAGTGGCAGAAGCGGTAGACGAATGGGATGCAGACAAGTGGCTAGAGGCCAAAGTCGTAGCAGCAGTTATTGCAGGTCGACTCAGGGTGGTGGATAGGACCCAATTTGGGTAAAGAAGTTATGGCCTGGGTGGCTTGATGCAGGAAGATCGGTATGGGCAGATCATTGGTACGATTGGATAAGAGATTAATGTACCTTGTGATTGGAAGTTGACCAAAAAGAATTGATTGCAATGTATGACTTATGTGAGTTGAGTACGTGACTGCAAGAGGGAATTCGAACTGTATGTTTTGAGAGAAGACATTGTAACAGTGATATTTTTTCTGAAAAGTATTGTTGTGAGCTGATCAGAAGCAAGACTGTGATTTATATATAATATTATTATTACTATAATACAAAATATTCTTGGCTTGGTGTGGTGGGTTTTTTATCTGTAAAGGTTTTCCCACATATATCCGGTGTCATCTGTGAATGCTCAACTTTGTGTTATCTCTATTTTGCTTACATATATTTTATCTTAAGAATCTTTTGATGCTATTGAAACTATTTTTCAGCCCTCCTCCTCTGTTGTATTAGTGTTAAGGGAATGTATTCCACACTTTTGGGTCTCTAGATCCATGCACGTTTTCCCTTCAAATATAAGATTATTTTATTTAACATTTTTCTCATTAATATTTCCCACTTAAATGAATTTTATGATATAAAATGTATAATAAAATTAGTTTTAATGTTGAATTATCTTATTTTATTTTCGATTGTTTGGAATTGAAAGAATCTAGAAAATAATTTAGAAAAGAAAAATATTTAGATTCTTTTAGTGTCTAGGTGACTAGTGCAAATTGAGATTTTAGACTAGAAACTAGAAGCCTAATTAACAATTAATTGACTAGAATGAGAGCTAAGATTCTCAAAAGACAAGAGACAACACATGCAAACAAGAAATGGAAACAAGGCATGACTAAGATAGATCAAAACATAAAATAGAAATGAATGCAAATATTATCTAATTAAGTTACAATTGAAAATGGATTGTACACTTGGATTTACAAATTTGCTAGCTAAATTTGCAAACAAACATTGATAATTTATGAATTGTAACTATTCTTTAACATATTATTTTCTAATCTAATTATAATTTAACATTGAAAGTAAAGTTTAACAAATTGTAAATTCTCCATACAATGCAAATAAAATTTAAAACATTTAAGCAATGTAAATAATTTTTTTCCATTATCAAATATTCTTCAACTCGATATCAGGGTTTTCAAGTGCAAAATGATTTCTTTGATTTCAATTTAGGGTTTTAGAAAAAAAAATTGTTTGAATTCAATATATGGTTTCAATCTAAGCAATTAGGGTTTTTAATGCAGTTTTTTTGTTTCATTTGAAACTAGGGTTTTCAAATCTAATTTTTTTGTTCGATTTGAACTTAGGATTTCAAAAAACAATTAGGATTAAATTCAAATGCAATTTTTTTTATTTCATTTCAATTTAGGGTTTTGTCAATGCATTTTTTTTTGTTTCCAAGTTCAATTAGGGTTTTCAACAACAATTTTGTTTGGTTTGATTCAACAATTTAGGTTTCAAATGCAATTTTTTTTGTTTCCAAGTTCAATTTAGGTTGATTTTTTGCTTTCTATTCAATTTATTCAAGGGTTCATTGCATTTTTTCATCTAATTCTACAAATACTCATTTCTACTTTACAGAGAAATAAAATGCAAAAAACGGTAAATAAAATGAATAAAAACACACTAACACACATTATTGTATTAAAATTTTCAAAAAAAAAACAAAATTTGTGATGTTGGCGTACCTGGAGTTCGCTCAACTATCGTTGTCCATTTGAAAAATTCAAGATCCCGTGAATAATGAAATGAGTTTCATTTTTTTAAAATAAATACCATCTCAAAATGGGATCCCGATTATTAAAAAATGGGATCCCGCTTTTTAAAAATCGGGATCCCATTTTTTTAATAATCGGGATCCCCTTTCGCATGCATCGGTTCAGGACTCTATTACAAACGAGATCCCAATTTTAAAAAAATGAGATCCTATTTTGAATTTAGGCTCGGGATCTCGAACCTAAATGGGATCCTGTTTTATAAAAATCGGGATCCCATTATTACAATGTCGATTTCATTTTTTTGGCTAAGGCAAAAACTTCCACATTTCGTGGACTCAACTTCTTGCACTTAACCAATTATCCAAACCTTTAAACCATTTAAGCTATATATATTTAGCTTAATAAAGCTATAAAGAAATACATAATATAAAACAATATCATGATGCCAACATTGTCTCTCAAAAGTACAAAATATCATCAATATATAATTGTTTTGAATGTGTCATATAGGCATACAAAATATCTTTCTCTATGTAGCAAAGGCTATGACTCAAAAAATCACTCTTTTCCTAAATAGAGTGTGAACCTTGAACATTTGGAAATTAGTTGGTGCCTTGCTCTATTCTAATCTCCTATACTCCTTTATTGCAACTCAACCTTGATGCAGGAGAATCCCTATTTGTAAAGCAATCATGTATCAACCAAAAACATTTTTTTCCTTACATTTCATTCTATAGTTGTTTTCACATTTCACCGCATTTTCATTTGTTAGCTCAAAAAGAAGGATATAACATCTACACAAGGTCATCTACATCATATCCAGATTTCAATAGATTTGCATATTTTTATAGAAAGTTATCACTCTCAGAATTTCACTATTAATTCTCAATCAGACCATTTAGGGCCAACTTGGTCTAGAATTATTGTGCAGACCTATTTCAGAATGTGCAAAGCTTAATGGGACATCATACAAGCATTTTGGGTCCAAGGGGATCTTTCTTGGAGATCTACAATACGTTTCGTTTCATGAAGTATTATCTTTCATGTTTAAGGCCGACCTACATGCTTGATCATTCATTGGGGTTTGTAAGCCCTTGAGGCCAACACAAACCATTATTGGAGCCGAAGAATTATATTTAAGATCATTTTTAATTCATTGTAAAATAGGTAGTGATTATATTTAGGATTACAATTTGAATAATTTGGATATTCATATCTGACTACCGAATAAGGCCTTAGTGTTAGTTGTAATGTTGTAATGCCCTTGTGGCAGGCTTGTGAACCCTAATTATTTCACAGAAGATGCATGTAAGACTTTTATTTACTCAATCAATATCTTGTGTTATTTCCGTTGTGTTGACTCTAAGTTGCATGGTTGGACTCTCCTTTCTGGGCCCTTTATTCATGATTGCACCAAGTGGTATCAAAGCAAGTTTTTTAGTCCTGAAGGCATTTCTTGTGGTGAACAAATCATTGACCTAAGGAAATTTTTCAACTAATCACTGACTGTGAGGCAATCAAAACAATTGTAGCTAGATCACTAAATTGAGGTAGTTGCACCAGATTCAAGGGGAGAAATGCCACTAAGGAGAGCACTTGCTATGGAAAACATTGCTGGAAGAATGGATGAGATGTTGGAAATTATGCAAGCAATGTGAGCTCGATTAGATATTGTTGAAGAAGATCGAAGGCGAGACCTAAACCCTAGTCATGAGGATGAAAGTGATGATGAGATAGATCATGTTGTGAATCACAATGAAGAAACCCCAGATGATGAAGAAGAAGAATTAGATCAAGTGAAGATGTTGAAATTTATTTCAAAAATTGGTATGTGACCTAGAATTGAAATTCAAAATTACATGAGAAATTTAAACCTTGAGGAATTGATTGATTGGATCAATGATATGAAATAATACTTTGATTATGAAGAAATTGAAGATTTGGAAAGAGTGAGATTTGAAAAACTAAGTTGAAAGGTTGTGCTTCTTTATGGTGGAAATAATTTCAATTGGATAAAAATAATAGAGAAAAAGAGAAAATTAAAATGGGATAGAATGGTGACAAAGTTGAAGAATCAATTCATTTAGGTGTTGATGATGAGCTTAAATTGCTGAAAAGATTGCAGAACCTAAGGAAAAAGGAGAGATCTATGAAAGAATATACTAAAGAATTATAAAAGATGATCATTAAAACTAGACATAGTGAAGCAAGCAAGGAAAAAGTGGTTAGGTACATCAATGGACTGAAAACAAACATTCAAGAAGAATTGAGCCTAGTGAAGATGACAGCAGTTGAAGAAGCATACCAGTTTGCGCTTAAAGTAGAGGAAAAGTTGAACAAGAAGTTTGAACCAAGGTAGATAAGTGCAAGAGGAAGATTCTAGAGGAGTAGATCACAGTCTGAAGAAAGAAGACCTTATGCAGAGCAAAGCAAAGATGGAAAACCTTATTGCAATGAAGAAAAGGACTGTAATTTTTACCATAGAGGGAGAGAAGATAGAAATTTCTATTGCAGTGATAGAGGAGGTCATAATTCCTACCACAATGATGGATATAGGAGGGATGAAGGAATATGTGAGAAGAGACCATTCAGAGGAACCTGTTTCAAGTGTGGAGGTGAAGGATATAGAGCATTTGAATTTCATCATGGAAGTAACGGAAAGAAAACTAAGCATACTGAAAGAGTAGCTTAGGTGGACGAGGAACCTATTGAATCCCCTAATTCAGTTGGGAAACCTGAGAAAGGTGAATCATTGGTAATAAGGAGAGCTTTGATGCATGAATAAGTAACTGAGGAAACACCAAAAAGAAAGATTTTTTTTCAGAACAAGATGTAAGTACAGAGGAAAAGTATGTAAAGTCATCATTGATAATGGTAGCACTAATAATATAGTTTTAGAAGAGATGGTAACCAAGTTGAATTTGAAGAGATTGAAACATCCAAACCCCTATAGGATAGCATGGATTCAAGATGAACATAAGATCTTGGTGAATGAGCAATGTCTAGTGAAATTTCATATAGGATCATATAAGGATGAAGTATTGTGCGATATTATGCCTATGGATGCATGCCATTTACTATTAGGAAGACCATGATAATATGATAGGAAATAAATTCTGATGGAAGAAGGAACACCTATACTATGACTTCAAATGGAAAGAGAATTAATTTGATACCTTTGGAGGAAGAGGAAAAAAATCATGTTTGTAGCACTACCAAACTATGTTTGGTAGATGGAAGGAAGTTTTTGAATGGATTGAGGCATGAGAATGTGTTTTGCATTGATTCCAAAGAAAAGTGGAAAATCAGAGGCAAAAAATTCTACCATAGAGAAAGAAGAGGTAGCAGAGTTGTTGACAGAGTATGAAGACATCATATCAAAAAATGTACCAGATGGCTTACTGCTAGTCCAGAGTATTAGTCATCACATAGATCTAATACTAGGAGAAAGTTTTCCTAACAAAGCATCACATAAAATGACACTTGCAGAGAATGGAGATTGAATTGACAAATACAAGACTTGTTGAAGAAAGGATTGATCAGAGAAAGTTTAAGCCCATGTGTGGTACCTACTGTACTTGCACCAAAGAAATATGGAGAATGGAGAATTTGTACAGACAATAGAATTCAATAAGATCATTGTCAAGTGTAGATTCTCATTTTCAAGGATGGATGACATTATGGACTGTTCGAGTGGAGCAAAGTATTTTACAAAGATTGACCTAAAGAGTGGATATCATCAAATTAGAATCAAAGAAGGAGATGAGTGGAAGAATGCATTCAAGAATAAAGAAAGATTGTATGAGTGGTTAGTGATGCCTTTTGGATTGACCAATACGCCTAGCACTTTCATGAGATTGATGAATGAGGTATTCAAGAAATTCTTGGGTGAGTTTGTTATTATCTACCTAGATAATATTCTAATTTTCAGTAAGATTAAAGAACATCTGTGGCACATCAGACAAGTATTGTAGAGGTTGAGAGATGAGAAATTAATGACTAATGTCAAGAAGTATAGCTTTATGAAGATAGATTTGGTATACTTAGGTTTTGTCATTTATGTTGAAGGATTGAAGATGGACCTTGAGAAGGTTAGAGCAATTTTTGAGTGGCCTACACTGGTGAAAATTGGAGAGGTAAGATCATTACATGGATTAGCAAGTTTCTACTAGAAGTTTATCAGAAGCTTTAGTAGAATTTGTACACCTATGATAGAAACAATGAGAGGTGATAAGAAGTAATTTAAGTGGACATCTAGAGCGCAAATAATGTGACAGAGCAACCAGTGTTAGCACTACCTGATTTTGACAAAGTATTTCAAGTTGATTATGATGCAATTGGGAATGCAATAGGAGTTGTGTTGAGTCAAGAAGGAAGACCAATAGCTTATTTCAATGAGAATTTGAATGATGCTAGAAGGATATATTTAGTTTATGATCAAGAATTCTATGCCATAATTCAAGCATTTAAGAAGTGGAGATATTACTTGTTGCCTAAGGAGTTTGTGTTATACATTGATCATCAAGCTTTGCAATATTTGAAAAATCAAGGGAAGCTAAACCAGATACATATGATATGGGTTGAGTTCTTGCAGAGTTATACATTTGTGTTGAAGCATAGGAGTGGCAATTCCAACAAAGTTGTAGATGAACTGAGCAAGAGAAGGAATTTTCTGAGATAGATGAGGATGAAAGTATTGGGTTTTGAGGAGCTAAATCACATGTATGAGGATGATCCAAATTTTGTTGAAGCATGGAGAGCATGCAAGGAACCAGTAGTGGAAAACCAGAGCCAATGGTTGGATTATTTCATTCAGGAAGATATATTTTTCGAAGGAAATCAGTTGTGTATTCTGAAGAGCTCAATGAGGGAGAAAATAATCAAGGAGAAGCATAGTGGAGGATTAGCAAGACATTTAAATGAGGGATAAAATGAGCATGGATGACTTGATGGGATTATACTTAGATAAAATGAGTGATAAAGGGGAAGTCCTTTTGACTCAAATTTTTAAGTTTATGGTTGAATTTAAATGATTATGTTAAAAATGGATACCTAATACCAAACGGATCATAACCTTAGGTGATTTTGTGAATGAATTTGGAATAATTTGGATAGATATGATGATTCAAAAAGGTGGGAAATATGGTTTGGATGAACATGTAGATGAGATTATTAACTTGATAAACTTGGATGAATGGATATGTCACACATTTTAGACCTAAGAATGCTTTGGTTTTGATTGGAAATTTTGGAATCTAGTGATGGTTGTAGAGTCCAAGGATTGGATTATGGGCCCTAGAATAGTTGAGGGTCCTATATGATGGATTAAATATTTTTTTATTGAAATACATCCAAAGGTGAATGATAATCTTTGGGATTATGAAAATATGCACGGGGGTGAATAAGTATGGAATGAGGTGACTTGATGATAAAGGTGTAGTGATGGAAAATGTATCCCTTTACTTTTTCTCACTTGTTTGGGCCCTCCTTATTAAATTGGACTTAATTTTTCCTTAATTTAGTGTTGTAAAATATATTTATTTACACTTTCACACTTATTTAGGGCTCCTTTAATTAATTGAGCTTAATTTTGCCTTAATTGGCCCCTTAATTCATTTACCAAGGATATTTAACTATATTGTTCGAAGAGGAAACCCAACATTCGTTAATGCCTTAACATAACACTTCTCATTAAGCAATGTGTGTCCTAGTTTTAGGGACTTGGGACCCATTCACCCATGGGCGAATGGGTCCTCCCTTGACCCTAGGACCTAAATTTAAATTATGTTTTTTGTGGTATTTTAACATATTCAAATCTATATTTAGAAGTCGGTTTGTGATATTTGAATTTCGATAAATTAAGGATACATATCTATAAATATAAGGTTATTTCATCATTTTAAATCCTAGAAAAGCAATTCAAGAACCTAGCAAGTTTATGAGATTTCAAGAGCAATTCAAGGCATTCAAGAGTAGATTTATTGAAGATTTATTGCAGCAATCAAGATCCAATTGTCATGTCAAATTCTTCTTGCATCATGCATGTTTTTGGAGCTAATATGGTGATGTAGGTTTCATGATCCAATCAAGCATTTAAAGTACCATTTCAAGCAAGATTCAAAGTTCAAGATCCACATCCATTGAAGCCATTTCATGCAAGTTGTAGATTTACATTCCAAGGTTTATACAAGGGTTTGTTGAGTGGTAACATAGTTTTGTTCATTCTTTATTCCCTCTTTCATGTTTCATTTTATTTCAAGGTTTTATTACCAAAACGGGGTTTGACCAAGGCAAACCCCCATTCACCAAAAACAAAACATTTTTCCTCTTGATTTATGTTTTCAGATTTAGGTGCAAGAAATCTTGAAGATCTCTTGAAGAGAAAAATTGAAGAACTTATCAAAGTTTCAAAAATTTGTCAAAGTTTTCATCTTCTCATGGAAACTCATCTAGAGAATTTATTTCTATATTTTTGAATCTAAAACCTAGGAAAATTGGAAGATTTAGATCTGTAGCAGAGGCTCCCAAAAGTTGTAGAAAAATCCTAACTCAGGACCCATTCACCCCTGGGTGAATGAGTCCCAAATCAGCTTCAGAAACTGAATTTTTGTGAAAGGTGCATTTAGATCTTCCCTTCTCTGATCTACATTCTATTTTCTGGTTTTGTCAGTATTGAGCTTAATCTTGCTATTCCAAGTGTTAGATTGTAATTTGGTGTTGATTTACTATTTTTAGTTTTTCTTCCCAAAGTGTTATTTGATCAGGACCCCTTGTTGCAATATGGTGTGTCCCTTGGTCTCCTTGTGCACCGCGATGCTTGGGTTCATGACATAGCTTAACCGCTTCTTATGGATCTTGTATAAATCTAGCAGTTGTATCAGACATTGATAGGTCAATCTTTTGTTGTAACGACAACCACAAATACAACAATTGGTATGAGAGCCAAGGTCACAGGTTCGAACCCCTCGCTTGCAGTGGGGGGGATTGTTTTAAGATGGTGTGTCCCTTGGTCTCCTTGTGCAACGCGACACTTGGGTTCGTGACATGGCTTAACTGCCTCCTGTGGATCTTGTATAAATTTGGCGGTTGTATCAGGCATTGATAGGTCGATCTTTTGGTGCAATGAAAACCACCAATGCAACACCCCCGGATTGACACAAAAAGGAAATCTATAGATTCAAACTTTGACTTGATTCACCTAAGGGTTGATAATCATTTTATTGTGTGGATCTCATTTCCTAATGAAATTGAGGAAGATAGGTTCATCATAACCACAATTTCCCCCTTCCATATTGATGCACCTTTTTATCACCTTTTCAAAAGGATAACCTAAGACTTTCAATTATATGGATTTGATTGATTTAGGAAAAATTCCTAAGGTTTGGATTAATGTAGGGATGGTAGATGACGATAAAAGGATAATAGGTAGGTATTATGGATAGTGGGTTTTGGATGGACAAAGGATATGAACTATGGAAAATGATTAAGGTTTAGGAAATGGACTAAGTGTTTGAGAGGTAATGAATATGGATTTTTGGACTATGTAGTTGGAATTGGACTAAGACAAGGTGAATTGATTTTTGGAACTATTTTTGGACTAAGGTTGTGGATGATGGTTGTCCTAAAATTGGATTCAAAATTTATTTTGAGAATGCCAATTTGGATCGTGTTTTTAAACAAACAAAAGGTTTTTAAAAATAAGATTTGATTGACTTGGTTTGAAATTTTACAACCAAGCACTTGGTATTCACAAACACTAAATAAACAAGACACAAAAATAATCCTAGATTACTCAATAAAGGTGTAGTAATATCTGTGGGCCCACAAATATAATTTCTATCAAGTGATATATAACTAGGGAATGCATGGTCATGTACTACCTACGTACCCTTTAATTTGGAGGAAAAACCCTTAGGTCCAAAGTTATCTCTATCTCCCCACTTTGAGACTATGGTGTGGGTAATTTCTTGGGTAAATCGTTGTATGATGAAACACACGGAAGGATGGTTGATGGTATTTAAATAGGCTACACAAGACATTATAAGGGTATCCTCAAAATACCACAAGGGTGCATGAATCCTAATCCATGTAGACAAAAGTTAAAAAATTCAAATATACTAGAGGAGAGGATAACCCTCTCTTCTCCTTCACTTCCATAAGGCATACATTTTTGGGGGATTTAGTTCAAATAAAAAAATTCTCATCCAAGAGGTGTGTCTTTTGATTCAACCCCTAGTTTTTATACTTCATTGGAATGCTAGAGTTGAGTTCATCTCCTCAGTGATGAAATCCAAGGTATCCCCATAAATATAAACTTGGGAAGTGATCTATTTCTAATTTTCAAGATCATTTGAAAGTGCAAGAGGAGAGCATGCACAAAATATCACTTCGAGATTAAAATACACTAGTTATTTTTAAGAACCCAAAACAAAGTGTGAAAGGTAATTTTAATCTCAATGTTCAATGTGAGAAAATAAGTAAAGAAGAAAAACCATACATAAATTAAAAATGACTCTAATCAATGCCTTCTATAATTCATCCTACATAAACCACTAAATGAATAGTTTCAAGCATATAAATCTTTGACATATGAAAAAAATTGCATTCAAAGGTTAGCCAAAATATGAAAAGTAAGTTAGTCTAAGAAAAAAATAAACATCATATGAAAAGTTATGAGTGTTTGGAGCTTTAAATTGTAAGGATAATTTTCAAATAATTATACCTAATTTCTAGTGCAAATTCTAGGAAAATTACCCGATTCACTATGTAGAGCTTTGAGCTAGCTTTCCAATGCCTATAATTTTTTTTTCAATTATTAGAAACACAAAATTATGCTCATTTAATTGAGGTGTACCTTTTTTGGAGAAAAGGGAAGGGTTTAGCCTCGTGTGGATTATCTCATAATTATCCACATGACCTGACTAAGTGTTTGGGGTTTAAAACATGTTGGCCATTGGAAATAAGTCATTCTTTCATGGGAGTAATTGTGGACTTAAAAACCCACAAGACCAAGGTCTAAGAAGGAGAGTGGAGCTCTTGGTCACCAAGATGACTAGGAGCTAAACACTTGCAAAACCTATTAAACCCTTTTTACCCTACCAAACTATGCTGATAAACCCTAATTAAAAATAAAACATAGGACTATATATTCAACATGCATGACTATCTATATATTTATTTGATTATGGGTATGATTGTGTGCATACATGTGTTTGACCAAGACTATGTATTCCTTACACATAACTATGTCTATATGTATTTTTCAATGAGCATGGTTGTTTGTGTATGTGTTTGATCAAGACTATGTATTCCTTACATAAAACTATGTCTATATGTATTTGTCAATGAGCATGGTTGTGTGTATCTATTCCCCCTATGTGTTGTATTAAGCCACATGCATATATGTGTGTTCTTGCACTCTTTGTATCAAAAATCTAATGTAAAATTAAAAATAATTGAGCAAGAAACCCTATGTATATACCTTTAAGCACTAAGAACTCCATATACCTCCATATTGTGTATATTGCAAAAATAGATTATATATTAAAGCAAAAATATATGTGTATGCTAGAATCTATGTATATATCAAAAACTACTATTTATATGCCAAACAGAGCCAAGTGTTGTGTTTCCTTCAACCAATCCACAAGAGTACAATGTAGTTCATACAATACAAACTATACAGTCATACAAATTTATACAATAAAAGGTGTGCCTACATATTTTTAAACACATTGGAACTAAAATATAGCAACTTATATGTAAAAATTCATCCTTCCTCTACATGCAACCATAATGACTGTTCCACACTAGGAAGATCCCAAAATAACTTGATCGCCAAACCACCCAGAAAAGAGTAAGAACATATAAAATTCAATCACCCAAAACTCACAAGCACCAAGATTAATGAGGGACGATTGTGTCCCCAACAAAGCCTCCAAAATGTAAGACACGGTCTAGAAATCAAAATAGGAAACTAGTGTAAATGAAAAACTTCTAATTCTAAAATATTATAAACCTTAGATAGAGAACACACATGGAATTCAAATAAGGTAAACAAAACCAAACTTACCTTAAAACTCCATTGCAACTATGATTTGGAATGTGGATGTTCTTTGCACAAAAGTTGTCTATTTTGAAAAAATATACTTAGCATAAGATTGGATGATGAAATACATTTAGTAGTGTGTCAATTTATAGATTTTTGGAAGGGAAGATGCATCATGGAGATGTGATGAGAAGATCAATGGTGAAGAATGAATGAGAGGAATTTCTTAGGATTAACGAGAGGATGAAAGACCATGATTGAGTTTATTTAAAAATAAGACTATGATTGTATTTAATAAAAATAGTAAGTTGTTTCAACCATAGGAATGTTAGAGACAAATACATTTAATGGCTCATTTATTCTTGGAAATATTGGAGGGAATATAGCCTTAATTAAATAATAAACATATTTAATTATTTTAGTCATGTGAGGTGAAAATAAATTATTAAATAATTAAATTATTTGACTATGTGTGAGTGGGAAAAAAGGACTAATTAAATAATATGATTATTTAATTATGTGAGAAATATTAGGAGAATTAAATTAACTAAATTAATTAATTAATTAGTCAATGTTGGACAAGGTTTCACTAGGAAGAATTTAGGTGTCTACACTAATCAACAGTCATTTCCATTTATCATTGTCAAACATCAATAAACACATATCACAATATCTACTTGTCCTCAACACATTATGTTGCACATCCATTTCTCCATTTGATTAAATGATAATTGATAATTTAAATAACCACATACATCAACATATAAACACTTAATACTACAATACACATTATTGTGTACCTATCTTTGGTAGTAGCCATTCTCTATACAAATTTATATTTATGTTCAAAGATATATATATGTGTATATATATATGTATATGTATATGTATATATCTATATATATATGTATATGTATATGTATATGTCTATATATATATGTTTGTTTGTGTGTGTATGTGTGTGTATGTATGTGTATGTATATATATGTGTATATATCTATATGTATATTTATGTGTATATATGTATATGTATATGTATATGTACATATACATATACTTATACATACATATACATACATAATACATACATCTATATCATACATGATTGATCAAAACAAATTAAAATACCATTTATTTTCAAATAAATGTAAATTGCTACAGCTAAAAGCATCAGTGACCACCAAAGTTGGCTGATGCATCTAATAAAAAGTAAGTCTTAAATTGATACATACACTAATAAAAAGTAGGTCATGAGTTCAAGTATCTCAATACCCTGAAAAATATTCTATATAATTCTCTAAATGATAAGATAGATATACATTAGGAAAATAGCCCCTGCCCCTATCCTCGGGGTTCCTCCACATAATCCTTTCAATTATTACATGTATCCTATTCCCTATCAACGTCCATGTAAACTGGCCCTTTACAGGTCTTTTGATCTTTCATATTTTTATTTTGGTTGATGCATGTGGGTCACATTACATATCTTTCTCGCAAGACTTTAATGCCTCAATATTCTTCCATATCTTCCACGCTTGGTATAAAAGCTCTGTGCCATTGTCCCACTGGTCCAGAACCTTTGTGCTTACCCTTTGAACATTCATCCATGTCCCTCAAAGCTTTGTCCATGCTTTTCCAACCTTTTGTGCACATCATTGTATCATGACACCTTTCCATTGTGCATATAATTTTACTATACATTATCCTCGAATTCATAAACTATTGGTTCCTGTTTGTTTGTGCATACCATCTATGATTATCTGTATCTCTGCGTGCTATTATTTTAATTCCTACATGCCCAACATCTCTGTATCCTTCCTTATCTTTTTATCTACATCGGTAAGAAATATCTCAAACTATACTTCCTGCAAAAAGGTTTGTGTGGTGGTAATCTTTCCAACACTTGTCTGATCATCAAATCTGTTGTGTGCTAATGTATCCATATCTTCAATAACATTTTGGCTTATGGTGTAGCTTTTGAATACTTGCACACGTCCTTTTACTTACTTTCTTCCTTAGTGTGTATTCACAGTTTGAAGATTGCAACAAGTTTCACTATCAAATAAACTCCATGTACTTCAGAGTATTTTTCTTTGGTTCTTTAATCATGATATTTTGTGGATGTGTCAGGATTTTCTATTTGCACTCTCAACACAACTTTGGAGAGTAGTGAAGGTGGTCACAATACTTCTTAGTCTATCAAATAAACTTCAAGCATTTGAAGTCTTTTTTCTGGTTCCTTCATGATGATATTTTGTGGATGTGTAGGAATTTGATTTACACCACCAATACAATGTTAGAGAATATTGAACGTAGCCACAATACTTCTTGATGGCACTGTTCTAATCCTTCATCTCTTTCTTGACTTGTTTATTCCAAAGATCCTCTAATCTTATTTGATTTTATGTGTCTTCTAATTAATAGGGTTCTCTTCTTAGAATTATCTATTTTCCAGTGATGTAAGTTCCTCTTATTATTTTCCCATTCATTTTCCTCTTTTACTATAGGTTGATCTTGTCTTGGACTTACACCTTTGTTTTGATGGATTTTGAAGACCTGAAGCCATGCTATAAATCCACACTCTTGGCTGCTAATTTTTCCAAGCAACCTTCTAACCTTCAATCACTTCTTTTTTGACCATTTCCCTCCCACCTACTTGTCCTATTTTTCTATTTATGTTCCATTAAAATGAACATGTAAAATCAATTTATGAGTGTAATTTTTGTAATGTTGTCATTCTAGCATGAAATGCATGTAAGATATTGATTTTTGAAATATGTGTATCCACATATGATATAAGAGCATCCAAGTTCATGAGTGATCCTACATCACCCAAAAATAAAATATAGGTAAGTTGAGAAGAATTTTGGTTTTGGCATGTGTTTTTTAAGAAATGGTATGTTCAATGAATCAATGAGATCAAAAGGAATATTCCAACTAACTTCAACAATAAAAACATATAGTGCATCAATAATATCTTATTTTCATTTTGACAGCAACACATCCAATTTAACATCTTAAAGGACACTTCCAACATTATTTTTATCTATATCAACTTCTTTCAAACCTCCAAATTTCAAATGGTTATAAAAAAAATATTAGTATTATTCTCCTATAGATATTTCATCAAACACACTTAGCAATCATAAAAAATCCACCACTGTTTTCATTTAGGGTCAAGTAAATTTGCTTAGGAGTTATAAATAGTTTCATTTCTTACATAATAGCTACCCAACAAGAACCTAGATCTATTATGATAGATGGCCAAATCATGTTTGATTTCACTCTCCCCAAAACATGATGTAGGGCTTTAATGTCAATGAATTGACTCCACAAATATATATAGACTCTAGGACATAGATAATGAGGTGTAGACAAGTCAATCTTGATCTAAAACATGTCCTAAAATTGTAGTTAGAGATAATATTTAGCAACACAAAGAAAGCATACTAGATTAGGTTTAAGGAGAGAGGAGTTCAATCATCTAGAATAGGAGAACATAAGAGAACAATGGAAAAATAGAGAAGAAAAAATTAAGACAAAAGATCACATCTTTGGGCATAGAATAGGGATATGCAATTTTTTATGTATACAATAGCTAAGAATTTTTAAGTATGTCTATAAGTCTATGAAAGCAATTTTAATTAAGATAATATTTAATTATTTTCCCTTCCAAAATGGTGTGTGTCTTGCTAGGTTTAGGTGGTTATTTAGCTGACCCCCTTTCTTAGACTACATTAAATGGTATCAAAGAAAGGATTTTCTCATTAGGAATTTTTTTGTAAGTCTCTAATCAATTTGATGCAAACATGATAACTCATATTATTGTAGAGGGATATGCCACATGAGGGGTGCGCACCAAATGGTATTAGAGAAAGTTTTGTTTGCTAGGAAAATTTATTGTGTGAAGTGTCTTATCAATTTTTTTAATTTGGGTTTTTCAATTGTGTATTTTTTTTTATGGTGATATGACTCCCAAAAGGAGAGTTTCTATAATGAACAGAGTGGAGGATTTGTGTGATCAATTTTGGAACAGTCTCTAAAATGAGATAGTTTCTCTAGTGGTTAACCATGGAAGGAATCTTGAAAATGATGAAGAATAGGGCAATGATGAAGGATCCAAATGGAAGAGAGAGAAAATAAAGAATAGCAACATTTATATGAAGGATAATACCTGTGAATGGTGATCCTAAACCTGCACAATCATGAAAAAACAACACAAAATTAATCATTATACAAGTCTAAATCAACATTCCCCATAAGATTCATTTGAAACACGAAGAACAAGAAACAAAAGGAAGAACACAAATGAAAACAAACTAAATCTTATTCAAATGCTCAAACTCTCAATCCCATGGGGGAATTAGTGCTATTTTGATGTGGAAAATAGCCCTTTCCCAATTCCTTGCAAGCTTTGATGATTTTTGATGAAGATTGATGATCTTTGATGAAAATCCTCCATAACCTAGCTATGAAAGATGAAATGTGGATGAAAATGGATGAAAATGCCTACGATTGTGGATCCAAATGAGCATGGTAATCTTACATGGGTTATGGATGATCAAATGCAATAGAGGAGGTCTCTATTTATAACAAAGAAGGATGGAGGATTCAAGAATAGGATGAATGTGGGATTAAAGATGGACCAATGGCATTGTGCCAATTGTCAAGATGCTAATGGAAGGAGGTGGAGCATATTTTGGTCAATGTGCATGATAAATGCTATTAGATTCAAATTTGAAATTTGAAATTTGGCTTGTTGGAGGGAGATGAAGGATGAATTAAATGCCACTTGGCTCAATGCAAAAGGACATGTAAGAGGTTTAAATGCCTTGTTGGATTTACAAATCCTCTTGGAGGGATTTTTCAAACTTGGAGAATATTCCAACATTGATGCCTTTTTGAAAGAAATTGAAGATTTAATAAATCAATTAAAATGATATTCATGAGCAAGTTGCAAAATCTAGAGGATTTGATGGATTAGAGTTAGAGTTAATTAGGATTTAATTAACTTAGGTGGAGATTAGTTGATTTGACATTTTGACTTAGATTTTTGGATTTATTTAAATCGAATAAGAGTTAATTTATTCAATTAAAGGAGGGAATATGATTTAACCAAATAAAATGAATTATTTAATTAAAAGAGGAACATTAGGATTAAATAAAATTGATTTATTTAATCAAAGATGGAATATTAAATAAAAATGATTTATTTAATTAAAAGAGGATAATTAATTAATCAAATAAGATGATTTATTTAATTAAAAGAGGAATTATGATGAATTAATTAAATAAGGATTATTTAATTAATTGGTTAGTAAGAATTGGTTTAGGAAGAAATGATGTTAGTAAATCAAGATCGGGTGCATGATATCAATGAGGATATTTTTAGTGTCTACATTTTCCTCCTCTTTGAAGCAATGTACCTCTCACGTTGGTTCAAAGAATAATCTTGCCGAGATCAAAATTCAAAAAAAATATTATTTTTTCGGGTGCCCCACTGCTACCCCAGCGAGAAGGATTACGCTGGTATACTACCCCCTCAAGAGATCGAGCGAAAATGTTAATTTTCCAATCGAGATCGCGATAAAGTGTGAGAGGAGTGGTTCTACTGATCAGAGGACAAAAGATAATTCTTTAGAAAGATCAGATATTTGATGTAGACAATTTTGATGATGGATAGATAGTCATCGACCATGGGTAGCCTCATGTATATTTTGAGATATCACACAAATTTTGGATAGAAATGATAGTAAAGATAGAAGAATAAGAAGAAAAGGATGATGACAAGAGGATCCAACAAGTCCATGATCTATGAGACTTTATTAGAGAAGATGATGATGCTTTGCCTATCAGGAATTGTGATTTCAAAACAGCTTACTTACCTTATGTTTGATAACACACATAGGCATGATGCATCAAGGTATACAGAACCAGGATGGCATTGTACTTAGTGTGATGGACTTTGACTCGATTATCAGATAGGAGTATCCCTGTTCACACCTGACATACGAAAAATTTACTAGGATGTACTTCATATTTTTCAAACATCCCAAACCAAAACACGGAAAGGCATAACCTTCCAATGTAATAGTCAACAAGCTATTCAAAACACCCTCCATACATACCTAACAAAGCAAGTATTCGTCAAGGTTATATTACAAGAACGTCCAACAAGCACAACAAATAAAATATAATGATCAATGCCCCACTCCTTTCTCTCTAAATCGTTTTGATTAGACATCATCGAGAGGTCATTGGAATGAGCACAATAAGATAAATTAAAGAAAAGATCAAGTGAACAAACAAGCCAATGTTCTTCATACCTCTAGCCAAAGGGATGTGTTTTAAGGATAAGAATCCAAATTAATTTGCCAAAGATAATTACCATTGTAGGAAGGATGCATCCTAGGACATGTTAGTGGATGGTGGCAAGTTGATAGGTTGTTTGAAAGAAAGTTGACATAAGGTCGATTGACATGTTTGCGAATGATCAAGAGTTTGATTTTGCATTTAAAAGTTTGTTGTTTCAATTTTGATTTTGTGTTTGAAGTTTTCTTTTGTTGATTGTTGTGGTTGTTTCTGTTTGTTTTGCCAAGGGATGAAGGTGACGATTCATTTATTATGGATGAGATTATTGCGGGTGAAAGCAAAATGGGACAAATGGATTTTTTCAAATATTTGGAGGTTTTTGAAATGTTATGAGGCTGTTTTTTGGGGTTTTTTGAGATGTTTTACAAATGTTTTGATTTTCAAATTTTCCAATATTTTTGTGTTTTATGATATTTTAACCAGGAACCTAACCTAAAGACCTATCCTAGGGGTCTTGGGGGCTGATCAAAGATTAGCCTTGCCTACGTTATACACGTAGAGACCATGTAGTTTGACTGACGACTTGACCAATTTACAAGATGAAGATATAAACAAGTGATGAATTGACACCTTATTATGATGGACTCCTAAAGGAATGACCTAGGGTGTCTCGGGGGTCGATCGAAGATTATCCTTTCCTACGTTCAAGCTCAGAGATGACGTAGTTTGACAGGATGACTCCATTTTGATTTTTTTATGTTCGACATGTTTTGGATTTTGATATGTTTTGTGATGTTTTTTGGATTTTTTGAAGGATTTTTTTATTGTTTTTAGATTTTTATTTTAGGAATATTTCAAGGATATACACAAATCCGATCTGAATTTAGGCAAAAGAGCATGCCCCCAGCGCGATGCGATAGACTACTTTGATATAGGTAGGACAAATTGACCTTAGGAATGTGCCAAGTAGTACTAGGGGGAACATGATATGAACATAGGATCAAGCTATGATACAGACACAAATGAGTGAATGGAAGGATCAATGGAATGTGATGGGTGATACAGAAGGTGATGGGTGGATGATGCAAAATAATCCATAGAGATCTTGGTGGATGGAGATTGCCTTATTTACACAAGGAACCTATTTTCTAGGTTTTCACCAAGGTACTTGTCCAAAGCACCACCGAAGTGGTTTTCACTAGAGGATGATATTTTTATCTTTACTATTTTCTAATCTTTTTTCTGATTTTTTTGGATTTTTATATTCTTTATATTTTTGGTTTTATCCTTAAAAGATCAAGCATAAATTTTTTTGAGATGGGAGCTATTCATGGGTTCCTACAAAGGCTCCCCTCCGGGCATTGATATTTGGTATGCCCCTAACTTGTAGATTGTTGTGATGACAAAGGGTCCTAACCAATTAGGTTCAAACTTTCCCTTGCTATCTGGATTTGGCAAGTTCTTCTGATTCTCCTTCAATACCAACTCTCCGACTTGAAAGGTCTGACTCCTAATCTTCTTGTTGTAGCTCCGCTTGAGATGGTTTTGGTAGACTTGCAAACCATTTAAGGCATGCATACACCGCTCATCCAATAGTTCCAGTTCATTCAATTGTGCCACTCAATATTCTTCATTTGTAATGAGATTCTGCAATGATATTCTTAGGAATGGGAGCTCGATCTCAATGGGGAGGATGGCTTATGATCCGTAGACCAGGGAGAATGGGGCGGCCTCTTTGGGTGTGTGGATACTCATTCAGTAGGCCCATAAGGCAGGGTTTATCTACAAATTCCAGTCACAACCAGCTTCATTGACTGTCTTTTTGAGGATTCTAAGGATGGTTTTATTTGTAGCCTCAGCTTGGTCATTACCCTGGGGGTAGTATGGAGTGGAAAAGCGATGTTGGATGTTGAATTTATGGCATAGGTCTCGGACATCCTGGTTTTGAAAGGTGTCCCATTATCTGAGATAATGGCCTGAGGGATAGCGTAGCGGTAAATAAGGTAATCTAGGAAGAACTTGGAAATCTACTTTCCTATAATAAATGTCATTGGTATGGCCTCTACCCACTTTGTAAAGTATTGTGTGGCGGTGATAATGAACTTGTGTCCATTAGACGAGGTGGGGGTGATTTTTCCAATGAGATTGAGCCCCCACTATGAAAAGGGCCAAGGTGTAACGATCAGGTGGAGCTCTTGAGCTGGTGCATGGATGAGATCCCCATGTTGTTGGAATTGCAGGAATTTCTTGACATATTCATGGGCTTATTTTTCCATTGTCGGCCAATAGTACCCCATTCTCAGCAGCTTCATGGCCAAGGTCATACCACTTGAATGTGAACCGTGGATGCCATTATGCACCTCCATTAAAGCAGTCAAAGCCTCCTCGACATTTAAGCATCATATCAAGGTTCCCTCAATACTCCTACTGTATAGGGTGTCACCTAGGATAATAAAACAGGTTGAATTTTTAACAAAGGCCTTCTTAAGGTTGGGAGTGATGTCAATGGGGAGAACTCCTATTCTAAGATAAGTGTATATGTTGTGATACCATGGGTTACCAGGACCAATGATTTCACACACAAATTCAAACTCTAGTACCTCAAATGTTGGTATGAGGAGCTACTCTACAAGGAATTCTTTCTTTGGGACATTGTGTGGGACATCTAGTAGTGATCCAATTGTGGCCATAGCATTTGTTGTTCTGTTATTTTCTCTTAGTATCTGCTCAAATGTAATATCAATGAATTTGACGCTTTCTACCAATTTCTTGTATGGAGTCAACTTGTCATCCTTCTTTTCATATTCATCATTGACTCGGTTGATGATAAGCTATGAACCTCCATAGACTTTGAGTTCCATGATCTGCCACTGTGCGATAATTCTCAACCCTATGATAAAAACCTCATATTCTATAATATTGTTCATGCAAGCAAAGGACAACTTGTATGACTTAGGTATGTAGTCTCCTTGTGGTGTAATGAAGAATACTTCGGCTCCTAACCCATGTTGTGTGTAGGATCCATCAAAATACATTTTCCAGTGATCTACAATGTTTATGTTGAAGATGGATTCATCAAGGAACTCTGATACAAGCAGGTTTTCTAAATATATTGGTGCCTTTGCTAGATGATCTACAGTTACTTATCCTTTAATGGTCTTTCATTCCACATACTCAAAGTCATGCTCTATCAGGATCATAACCCATTTAGTTTTTTTCCCTGTGAGCATTGCTTTAGAAAGCAAATACTTGAGAGGGTCTATCTTGGCGATTAGTTTTATCTGATGTGCCAACATATAGTGTCTGAATTTCTGCACTGCAAATACAACTGCTAAGCAAGCCTTCTCAATGGATGTGTAATTCAGCTCATGTCCCACCATGGTTTTATTGATGTAGTAAATAGCTCTCTCCTCGTTTTTGTCATTTTGTGCTAAGAGAGCACCAAGGGCTATTGGTGTTACTGATATATAAAGAATCAGGGGTTTGTCGAGAATTGGTGGCATAAGAATTGGTGGTGTGAGCAAGTACTCCTTGATCTTGTTGAACGCCTGGTCACATTTCTCGTCCTATTTGTATTCTACCTCCTTGTGGAGTAGATGAGAATATGGGATTGCCTTATCTGCTAATTGTGCTATGAATCAACGGATGGACTAGAGTCTTCCTTGTAAGCCCCTTAGTTGCTTCAATGTCCTTGGTGCCTCCATCTCGAGAATTGCCTTAACCTTGGTAGGATCTATCTCGATCCCTCTCATTGACACAATGTACCCTAGGAGCTTTCCAGATTGCACCCCGAAGACACACTTCTTTGGATTTAGTTTGACCTTGTATTCTTTCAGCCTATCAAAGATGGAGCTCAGTGTTGATATATGATCTCGACATTTTCTTGACTTGGCCAGTATGTTGTTTACATAATCTTCCACAATTTTGTGAATCATATCATGGAAGATTAGCGTCATGGCCCTTTGATAGGTAGCTCCTATGTTCTTTAGCCTAAACGACATCATATTCCAATAGTGTGTCCCCCACGGACAAGTGAAAGTTGTTTTGTGTTCATCATCCCTAGCTATCATGATTTGATTGTATCCTGAGAATACATCCATTAGTGATAGCATTTCATGTCTCGCCATAATATCTACTATCATGTCTATGTTTGGGAGAGGGAAGTCATCCTTGGGACATGCCTTGTTTAGATCTCTAAAGTTAGTGCAGATGTAGATGCCCCTAACAGGATTTGAAATAGGTACAAGATTTGAAACCCACTCTCGATAGACAATTGGCCTTATGAAACCAACGTCTAGGATTTTTTGCAATTCCATTTTGACCAATAGTGCGATCTATGGGTGCATTTTTCTCATCTTTTATTTTACTAGCTTCGTCTCTGGATATACAACTAGATGATGCACCACAACTTTTGGATCACAGGAATGTTGGTGTAGGTCCATGCAAATTTTACCTTCCTTTCGCTTAGGAAGGCATCTAGGAGCTCTTGTTCTTCGGTCAGAAGTGACTCTACATATAACCTTATATGTGGTGTTTCCTCTATCCCCAAGTTGATCGGATTGCACTTCTTTGCTAAGACTGATGACTTCTCTTGACGAATAGCATTGAGAGGAAGATTGAATCCTCCATCCTCCGACACCTTAGAGAGGTTTTCACCATTGGATGTTTCCTTTATTTTTTATTATTTTTGGGTCTAAAAGAGCCACAGTGTGGTTTTCACTTAAAGACCTAGAGATTATTCTCAAGTTTTCACTTTTGCGACTGAGGGATTCATTCATCTCCCCATAATAGGCATGTGTGTCTAGTTCAATGTCGAATCCAACTTTGTGATGTCTACAAGGTACATTATCCCATAATCCCATGAATTATGAGAGCGCTTCATCATTCTCGAATGTGCCTAGAATTAGCGGTCCTCGTTGGTCGTAGTCTATTGACTGGGGGTATACTAGTTTTAGCTCATGGGCTTGGTTGTTTTCTTCAATGGACACAGTGGAAATCATGAATAAGGAGGAGTCTTCAAACAACATAGGTAGGCCAGTAATGGCATCCTCATCACTATCACTCCCACATGTATACCTTAGTTATCTCAAAGGTAAAATTATCTAAGGGTGGACCTATAGATACTGGTAAATGTAGGGGAGTTTTAACTTTTTTAACGGGGGACTTATGCCACATAAGGTTATACTCAGAGGGGTACATCCAAGGCCATGATTTTTGTGCGCTTCTCAACAATGATGGGTTCTAATCGGCCATTGCTATTTTTTCTAAGGCTTTCATTCTTGTTATAGCCCATACCTAGCATTAATTGAAGTCATTTTTTAGCGTCATCCATAAGAAGGGTTGGTACTGATCTTTTGTCTTGATAGAGGAGACAGGATATATCTCTTTCATCCACCACTTCCTAGCCTAGATCTCCTAAACTTTTGAATTGAGATGGATCTGCTCTAAAGGTTTGAGATGTTGTACTGGTTGGTTACGGTTGTCCATGGGATCTAGGGGATTGAGGTAACTCCCCTACCACAAAGGCTTTCTTCTTCATTTTGTAATCCCCACACCCATTATCTTGGATAATGACTTTGATATTAGAGATTTCAGGAATGGCGGGTGTCTTTGTCCTAGAGGTGGAGGCTAAGTTGGATCGATATACAGATTTGAAGGGCCTTCATCATTTTTTGGCACTTGAGGGATTTTGTAGAACTTGGCTTCTAGATTTTTGCAATAGGCAAAGGGTTCAGGATCACCATGAATTGTGACCTCTTGGTTCTTGTAGGGTAATTTAACACATTTATGAAATGTGGATGCAACCGCTTTCATCCCATGTATCCAAGGGCACCCCAAAATAGTTTTATATGGGAGGTTGAGATCAAGGACCCGACAAGTGGTTTCCATAATGGTTGGTCCCACCTGAATGGGAAGCTAAATAGTGCCTTGAGACACCCCTTCCTAATCATCATAAGCTCAGATGGTGATACCTTTTCTTTTTTCAATCATGGCCTCAGAAAATCCCAAATTTTTTATTAGCTTGAGGGAACAAATGTTCAACCTTGTACCTCCATCCACCAAGCCCCATTTGACCTTATTCTTATGGATGAAGACTTCCAGATGAAGTGCACGATTGTGAGATGGTTGGGTTGGGAGATCTTTCTCAGAGAATGTTAGGAGATGTGGTGTGGTGATGTTTCTGACCATAGCTTGAAATTGATCTGCATCAAGGTCTGTGGGTACATAAGACTCAGCAAGGGCCTTTTCCAAAATCTCTCTATGCGCAGGTGAAATTTTTAGTAACTCCATGATGGAGATCTGAGTGGGGTCCTTCTTTAGCTATTCCAAGACATTATAGTCATTGGCAACTGATTTGGAATTTTTGGGAGGTACTCTGACTTGCGTGGATGGTCTAGGGATGGTGATTCTACCGCTTCGTGTGGTGACTCCACAGTCAGCTTTGGATCCTGGGATATGGACAACACCTACCCATTCATCTAGGGATGCGGCAACATGGTCATACACATGGTTAACACTGCCATACTTCTTTCCCTTTCCGTTATTTTTTTCCTTATTGTGATCCGCATCGGGTTTGTGTATATCTTGAGGTCTTGATTCCCAGATCCTGGTGCAGGATGCTCAACAAAGATAGTTTTGTTTTCAATGAGGTCCTGGATTAGATTTTTGAGCCTCATGCTACTGGTTGTGGTGTGTCCCTTTATCTTGTGAAAGTGACACAGGTTCTTCTCGTTATACCATGGTGACTTAACTTGAGGCTCCTAGTAATTCTCAATGATAGGGAGCGTGATGATGTTGGCATCAACAATTCACTTCATGACAGATTCGGCCAATTCACCAAGTGGTGTGTACTTTCACCAAAATTTGAATGGTGATCCTAGACCTACGCAATCATGAACAAACAACATAAAATTAGTCATTATACAAGTCTAAATCAACATTCCCCATAAGATTCATTTGAAACATAAAGAACAAGAAATAAAAGGAAGAACACAAATGAAAACAAACTAAATCTTATTCAAATGCTCAAACTCTCAATCCCATGGGGGAATTGGTGCTATTTTGATGTGGAAAATAGTCCTTTCCCAATTCCTTGCAAGCTTTGATGATTTTTGATGAAGATTGATGATCTTTGATGAAAATCATCCATAACCTAGTTATGAAAGATGAAATGTGGATGAAAATGGATGAAAATGCCTAAGATTGTGGATCCAAATGAGCATGGTTATCTTACATGGATTGTGGATGATCAAATGCAATAGAAGAGGCCTCTATTTATAACAAAGAAGGATGGAGGATTCAAGAATAGGATGAATGTGGGATAAAAGATGGACCAATGGCATTGTGCCACTTGTCAAGATGTTAATGGAAGGAGGTGGAGCACATTTTGGTCAATGTGCATGATAAGTGCTATTAGATTCAAATTTGAAATTTGAAAATTGGCTTGTTGGAGGGAGATGAAGGATGAATTAAATGCCACTTGGCTCAAGGCAAAAGGACATGTAAGAGGTTCAAATGCCTTGTTGGATGTACAAACCCTTTTGGAGGGATTTTTCAAACTTGGAGAATATTCCAACATTGATGCCTTTTTGAAAGTAATTGAGGATTTAATAAATCAATTAAAATGATATTCATGAGCAAGTTGCAAAATCTAGAGGATTTGATGGATTAGAGTTAGAGTTAATTAGGATTTAATTAACTTAGGTGGAGATTAGTTGATTTGACATTTTGACTTAGATTTTTGGATTTATTTAAATCAAAATGAGAGGAATTGAATTTAATTAAATAAAGTTTGATTTATTTAATTAAAAGGGGTGATGCTAGACTTAGTCAAATAAGGGTTAATTTATTCAATTGAAGGAGGGAATTTGATTTAACCAAATAAAATAAATTATTTAATTAAAAGAGGAACATTAGGATTAAATAAAATTTATGTATTTAATCAAAGATGGAATATTAAATAAAAATAATTTATTTAATTAAAAGAGGATAATGATTTAATAAAATAAGATGATTTATTTAATTAAAAGAGGAATTATGATGAATTAATTAAATAAGGATTATTTAATTAACTGGTTATTAAGAATTGGTTTAGGAAGAAATGATGTTAGTAAATCAGGATCAGGTGCATGATATCAATCAAGATATTTCCAGTTGTTACAATACCATTTCTTAAAGGTTCTAATAATGATTACTAGAGGAACCAAGATGTAATTTCCTAAACTTTTTAGTGCATTGAATCCAAAAGAACTAACTGATCCAGATCAACAAGTTAGAAGAGTATTTTGAATATGAAAATATCCATGACCCATACTTTTATTCTTCCTTGTGATCTATAGGGTTCCCTTCTTCAAGTCCTAAATTATTCTAGCAATCTATGTGACTCAATGTTCAATTCATAGATGTCATGGTGTCAACAAATATTTTCTTTGACTCTTGCTACCTTGGTGTCATTCCTACCCCCTCTTGGTTATTTTAGGTAAGTCTTTAGCTACCCCTTTTGAAAATCATTTAATGTTGGATTCAACAAGTCCAAAAGCTTTTATTTTATGAGCCTCTAGCTTATGTGGGTTATGCTTCTTCCTTTAATTTTTTATCAAATTTTATCATCCTTTCGGTGAATTGATACTAATATGTTCTCATGGTTCATTTATCATCATATCCAATGGAATGAGAAATTCTCTTTAAAGAATTAAAATTATAATGGCCTCTCATTCTTTTTCACTTATCTTTAAGAGCTTTCCTCAACCTTCACCACACTTACATCCTTCATGATGCACTAGAAATTGATCTTTGGTGGCATCCAATAGTATGAATCTCTTCATATTTATATGTTTTAAAGCTTGACTCTATGGTGGGCCCAAATTTATTTCATCCTTTCTCCTCTTTAGGAACTTTTGACTCTTTACACACTAACATCCTTCAAATTGTACTAACCTTGATGTTGAATAATATATAATGGTCTACAACTTCTTGAGCTCTAGTTTATAAAATGAAACCAAATCTATCTTTTGAAGGTCTTCATGTAATAATTTGTATCTCCTCTTAATGACAACAACATGGTTCTTTTTCTATCAAGCTTATTTGACCCTTTTGATCAAACATTATCAATTCTAGGTGGCTCCTTCCAACCAATGTCTAGCACATGCTTCAATTACTCAAAAATCCCATTACTTAAATTTTATATTGAATAATTTTCATGGGTGACCAATATCTCTTCTTTGTCAAATTTTACAATCTCTCTTCATCAAAATTTTACAAATTTCACTTGCACCTAATAGAGTCCATCATGGTTTTGAATGGTTGTGTTTGAATTTCTAATTACTAGTGTGTGCTCCACATCCATTGATTTGGTATCAATTGAATAAAATCTAGTAAATGGTGCACTTCTTCTAACATCCACCCTTTCTCTCTTCTCATTCTTTGTTCTTTATAAATTCTCCTAGTCTCCCTAGTCAGATTTGCATAGGGATTCCCTATAATTATATAAATATGGGCTTAACCCTAATGTAAATATATTTTTCTTTTGATGAACATAATTTATTCTTTTGGATTTTATTTTTCATCACCCATCTTGGAGAGTACCTCGTAGTTAAATTTTATGAATGTGTTTATGTTTGTCTATTTGTACCCACCAAATGGAAGTGAATTATTCATGAATATCTAAATTTTCACTAGCCACAAATGTTAATTAATTTTATTTAGTGCATAGATGAGTTGTTTAGAGTAAGATAAGGTGTCCCTCCATGAACATGTGTATGTTCATGGATGAGATTTTATTTCTTTTATAAGACAAATTTTATTGATCATGCCCTTTTTGACAATTCATTGTCCACCATTTTATTTTATTTTACTATCCATATCTCTTCTTAACCCTATATATCCTCCTTATATCCCTTTTCCTTTTCCATTATTAGCATAGGTTATATTAACTTTTGTTTTTCATTTTTAGAGTAGTTTAGAAATAGAATAGAATAATTCAACTTTATCCAAATGCTTCCATGCGAATTTATGAAAAACTATAGATGTGTGTGTTCTCATGCTACTGTAGCTTCTCACATACCATCAAAATTTATAAGAATATATATTTCTATTGGATCTAGCAAGTGTTATTTATAGACTCAATATTTGTATTCCCAAGGGAACCAAGGACCCATGATTGTCTATGAGTGATTGGACCCTTGATCCATCTCCTTCTCATAAGAGCTTCCACCAAATATCCATAGTACAAATTCCACAACAAACTATTATTTGACACATTGAGTGGGATTAAACTTAGTCTTCTCACTAGTTGAGTGGGACTAAATTTGATTTATGCAATCTTAAACATATTTTATTTAACTAATTACTCTTTGTTTTTTTATGAAGACCAAAAGGGCTTTCACTTCCTAATATTTCATTCACCTAATGATTATGTTTCTTTGTTTCTCATATAATATGTGCATGTGTATGAGATAAAACTTCACTAGGTCTCAAGTGTAACAATTATTTTTTGATATATTCCCATAAAAATATCTTTCTCTTTAGAGGATACCATCAAACAAATACCTCCTCTCAATCATCATATTGTTGTTCCTCTATCACTAGTAATGGTTATCTAGTGAACCAAATATTTGGTGACAAAAATTTGTATTCCTCTCAGGATTGTAAATTGGGATTAGCTACCTACTACTACCATGAAGGCCCTTCTTCAATGGGGAAATTTTTCTTACTCCTATGGATCATACCAAATATCTCACTAACAAGGATATCACACTAAGAATTTTTTATACCTATTTAGGGGTAAAGATCGAGAACAATTTCTATCCTTCTTCATAGAAGCATTCATAATTGGGATGCTTTGGGAAGACTCTTTTGTGATTTTTTTAAAGGAATAGGAGATTATGTGTCCCTCTTAAAGACTAAATCTAGAACATCAAGTGCACTCCAATAGAATCTCTCTACATTTTCAACCTATGCTTGTAGAGGACCTAGTAAGGAATTATTTTGGGAATAAAACCATTAATGGGTGTAGTTTTCATTTTGTACCTTCTAGCTATTAACCCTAACCTATTATAAAAATAAAAAATAAAAATTGGCACAAGCATTGATACAACCTTTTACCTTGCTCTACAAGCCAAAAAAAATGAATTTGTGAGTAAGATCACCCCTAAATTGATATGCCTACATATCCTAAGGTTCCCCCTCCTTTCCACCCTCGTCCTTCTATTATGCTAATATCAATAAAATGATCACCTTGCAATCTAGTCCTTGTTTTCCTTGCTATTTTAAAATATATAAACTCTTCCTCAAACCTAGAAAATGAAAAAAAAAAATAGAAGGATTTGATGGATATGATGCAAGGTATATCTAACAAGTTTACCATCTTAGAAAGACACCAAGGTCAACACTTTTGTGGAATCAATCCAAGCAAAAAAATGGGGCATGACAACCTAATTATTGGTCATCTTAGTGACACCATCCTATAATTTCACTTCTTCATTTTCACCCTCATTTGAGTGCCCCTCTTCCAATATCTAATGGCTAATATAGATCCATAGTTCATTGAATCTTGTATAATGTATTATAAAATGATGTCCATGTTCCTAATTATTAATACACTCATTGAAATATAGACACTATCTAATTAATTATAAATAATACCAAAACCACTTATATCATGCTTCAAGGGGTCTTGTTCTACAACCCTCTTATGCCACTTTAGAGGAAGAATATTTAAAATACCCCCTAAGCATCCTTGCTAGCACGCTTTTGAACTTCATGGCAAATGAATTTTCTGACAAGAGAAAAATATTTGTTAATGATGCATTACATGACCACTTAACTCATGCCAAGAAAAGGGCACTTGATGAAGTAGGGCACTTTAAAAAATTATTAACATCATTTTCATTATATACGATCCCTAATAAATGTTAGTGTGAAAAGTGGTTTTTACCTAACTAGCTCATATCTACCTAGTTGTCTTATGCACACTAGTGATTAAGCTCACTTAGACACTTTTCCTTTTTGTCTCACCTCATGAGTGCACTACATGTGTCCTCACTTTTTCCCCAAGTGTTGCTATATGTTTAACCACTTTTGGAGGGGTATTCAATCTTTTATTCCTACTTTCCTTCTTCCTCCTTGTCCTACATATTTAAGCAACATATGTACATTTTGTATGAGTATTGGTATTATAGATTGTTTTTATTTAATATATATAGAAGAATTATTTAGCTTTACAAGGATCTTGTGATCCGATGATTCTCTTGATGACTCTAAATTGGTATCAGAGCTATGAATTTTCAAGCCCCTTCTCATGTTTAGAGGATTTTTGTCAACTGATTTCATACAATGTATCCTAGAGAAAAATAAACATTACTGTTGCATCTAGAAGGCCCAAAAATATATGGATTGATAGTAAATTTGATAGATTTTTCTTAGTATCATATACAAATATTTTAGGAGGGATTCCATTAGAGTTCATATGATATAGCAACATCCTTAGAATTTATGTCAAATCATACCTTCATATGGAACTATTGTATGATTTTCCTAGCCTACATAGAGGCCTCTCATATTATTTGCATTAAAATTAGTTAAGTTTTTTAAAATTAAAAAAAATGATTGTGTTTAGTTGTATAGATCCATATAGGTGCAAAGTAGGTAGATGCAACTAATGATGCCAATGAAAGCACAACCCCTAGGTGAGTAGTGGATAAGACCCTAGATTTTTTTAGCCCAAAGGGGCTAAAACCCATGGTAATTGCCTAGATCCAACAACTTCATCGCTAATACCCACCTATCCAGAACCACCACCTAAAATGTTTGTGCCACCCTCAAGCCACCCCCATAATTATAGGATGAATATTTAAGGTTTTAGAAATAAGATTTTTTTCAAATAGTTGTAGCTTTCACCCACTAAGGTGTTTTTCAACATTCTTATAGGATTCATAAAGCTCTTTTCGAGCCATTCACAATAGTGTTAATTTTTTTCTAAGCTTTTTGTTTACAACTATTATTCCACTTTGAAGCTCAAATTTTCTTTATTTTTCCAATTGGGCATAAATTTTACCCAAGGTATCAAAATTATTTTTTTTTTAAAATTATTAAAAAATTGCATGGATTTTGACTATCTATGTAACTTTTATCTTTGAAAAGCCTATTTTTTCTAAAAATTGTAAAGTCATTGTATTATAAACAATCGATTTAGCCTTGTTATGGTTTAGGACTACTTGGTAAATGGTGGATTTGATCAATGGCCTGCGTAGCCTTAATTATTCTAGCAGAAACTTTATGTTTTTGATTAATTATGGTTGGTCTACGGTTATGGTTATGAATTATGGCCTACAAGCCACCCTGGAAGTTGTTTTTTATGTTGGTTGGTGGTGTTGTTTCCCACCTTATTTCTTTTCCATTTTTTTTGTGTGGCTGTAACCATGGGATCAGGGCCCTTTCCCTGCTTATCTAATAAAAAACAATCGATTTAGGCTTCTAACTTGCACAATTATACTCAAAACTTGTCAAATTTTTTGGAAGCATATTTTGTAGTGTCATAAATTATCACCCTTGACAATTTCACACTAGTTTTGACATTGATGCAAGAGCATCTAGGGTGAGACAAATGTTGCATCACCCAAAAAAATGTTGTTTCTTTTCAATAAGGGCTAAATTTGGCAGGGTTACTATTTTTAGTAAGTTTGCATTTATGCACTGTTGGACATGAAATCTTACATTGACCTCCAGAATAGTAAATTGAAGGCAATGGAAAAGAATTCACTTCAATACCATTTTTTAATTGAGAGATACAATTTCAATTTTTTAAAATCCTATTAAAATCTTTGAAGTCAATTTTGAGGCACTTAGAGGCTCCGGATGGGCTTGAAAACTGGTGGAAAGCAAAATGCATCTCTTAAGAGATTTCCAAAAAGGTATTATAATAAAAAATCTAACTTTCAAATCAAAAGATATGACACCGTGAAGTTTTACTACCAAAATTAATAAAATTTCAAAATATCTTCTTCAGGAAGTTACACTTTCTAGAAGATTCTAGGGCGGTTACACCTTCCAAATAAAGGATGTGAAAGGGGGCTACAAAAGGAAGTCCAAGGAAGCATAGATGGTGGCTTTGATTTATGGATTAATGTAATCAGAAATCCCATGTGATGGCAAATATGATGTTGTAATTTAATTTTTCATTTTAGTGATAATAAAAAATATTTGCTTCCTTCTTGCATTTTGTTTGTGCCATTATCTATTGTTTTTGTGAGTTTTAGATTGTAAGGGGAGTACCCTTCATCAAACACCCTCTTAAGTGTATGTACCTAATTATGCTTATAATTTATCAATTAAATTGTCATTTTTGGGAAATTGATTTAAATTCAGGAAATTAAATTAATATTTTTTTAAGAAAAAATTAAATAGCTTAAAATGGTTGGAGTACAGCACACAACACCCTTATCCCACCTAATCAGGCCCTAAATCTCAAATCTTATGTCGACCTCCATATGTTTAAGAATTCAAATTCCTTTTTCATCCCATCTTAAAGGTTAATGCAAAATATGTTGAAACTCATAAAAATATAAGTATTTACATCCATTTGAACATCTAAGAAATCTAATGGAATTTTTATCTCTCAAGCAACTAAAAGGAAATCAATGCAACTTCAAGAGCAGAATAAGAAAAATATCTACAACACTGCTACATCCAATTACAAGTTTGCAACACATCATAAAATTCATGTTTAGGTATTGTAAAGATGTTATCATAGTCATGTTTATTATTGTTATGAGCACTAAAATTTGTAGGATCTTCAAGCATCCTCCTATTTCTCCTTGTATGTGATGAGAAATTGACTTCATTCGAACAAGGATCTCTAATTTGAGTGGTAAGTTACAGTTGTGTTATTTATCATTCTTTTTTTTTCATTTGCCTCTACTCCTACAAGAGCACACAATTTATATCATTATCACCATAGCTGTTTGTGGAGGTGGAAACACTAGAATTGGGTTTGACCAAGGCAAGCCCCTATATGGCACAACCCTTATCCCATTTTCCTTCTTGTAGGTTAAAGGTCTAAAGTGGATTTGAGATCTCAAGTCTTCAAAACCATAATTCAATCATGCATGCACCTTTCAACATCAAATTAGGACAACCTGATTATTCACAAACTTTCAAACTTCAAATCTAGGTCTTCACAATTAGAGATCAACTAACACTATCACACCTATACCAACTTTCAAATCCTAATATTCCACATTTCTGGACTAGGGCAGCCAACACCCATGTCTCGTCACTAGTTCAACCTTAGATTTATATGCTAGGTTCTTCTTTGTCTACACTTTCCAATTCTACTTTCTATTTTTGTCTTTCTACTCTAAGTTTCTTTGAATTGTATAAAATTTTATCATTTTAATATTAATTCACCTAATTTGTAACATTTTACAATCAATCCTAACATCCCATCATCATTTTGACACAAAAAGGGGACAAAAACCTTGACCAATTATTTGGCTCTCCCTTGAGGACATCGGCCAAATAGTTTCTCTTGGTTAATTTTGTGTCCCCTAATGCCTATGGTGGAATGAGTGATGGCCAAGGGTATTTCTAAAGTCAACCTTGGTAGAAAAACAAGGGAGCAAGAGGTTTCTTCCTTGGATTTAGTAGTACAAACATTAGTTAGAATAATGGACAAGGATAAGAAAACAAAAAAGGGAATTGAAAGAGTAGTTAGAAGAAATGAAAATATTCATCAAGGATTTGATTACTCCCTTGTCTTGGAAATAGATTACTTATGTAAGTAATCCTAATTTATGTCCAAGAAGTAATTTTATTCTCTACAAAAATGAAGAAAATTTCTAACACTACTGATGAATGGATTAAGAATTTTTTGAATGAAGAAAATAAGGTCATGGACTAAGGATATCAATTGTATGAGCAACCCCAACAACTTGGAAAGACAATCGATTCATTTATACAAGGGTTGAAAGATGAAAAATATAATCATGACAAGAATCTCCCAAAGTTATAATAAATTAATAGAATGAGCTTAGAATAGTTGAAGGCTAATACTATTCTTCAAAATAAAGAACCTAATTTTAAAAAAAAAATGTACTAAAGTAATTACCTTTAGGATAGATTTGATAATTGAGTACAATTTAAATATATTACAAGAATAGAAAGAAGTATATAAAATTGTGTGTAATATTGAAGATTTTATATCTCAATTTATGAGCCCTAGGCATATACATGAGGAAGAACATAAGCTAGACTTAGTGGAGGTGATCAAAGAAAGTCTCCAAAATAAAAGGGAAGAAGAGTTTAATCAAGATAAAAATTTGATAGCATTATTTTAGACATGTATAGAAACTAAAGCGCACTTTAGAGATTTTGAGAATGACCTGAAGGATACGAAGCAAAAAATAGAATATTCATGAAAATGTTTTGAAGATTATGCATTCATATTAGATTAGCTAGATGGCCCTAATAGGAAATATGCATCCACCCAAGATAATTTCCACATAACCCAAATATATAAATCTATGCACATAAGTATTCAAAATCCATCAACAAAAGAATAGACAATATACTATCAAAGATGACACAAGATATACCATGGGAAAACCCTCAAGAGGGAAAAATCCAACCTCCAAAAGTATTTGTCACTCATGTATTATTTAGCAATAAAGATTACAATACATCTTCAGAGTTATCCATGAACACCTTTAAAATATCAATCCATCTATAAGCACTCCATGTGGACAAGCATGTAACCACACATCCCATGCCATGCTTCAATCCTCACTCACAAATGCTAATAAGAGATGCTTTCAACCCCTTAGCCAAAATAGCCAACCAGCCAACCTTAGACAACTACCCATGTGTTTTCTTTTATAGAAATAAGCTCACACAAAACCACCAAGTGGTATTACATAAAACCATGTGACTAATACCATGAGCTTACAAAACCATTAACTCCCACATTTACTTTTTGGTATTAAGTTTTCTCAATATTAAATATTTTCCTAATATGTATTCCCACATTAAATATTTATCACAATGTTACATACAACACATAAAGTGGCCCCAAGAATGCTAACCCATGTGATGCACGCATCCTTAGAGCCCCTAGGTGCCCCACAAATAATAAAATATTACATTATGACATTATGCAAGGTGGAAAACACACCTTTTCCTAACAGGCCCAAAGGAGACAAGATTGAATAAATGTTTGGTAGCATTTAGAGAATATCAGATGAGGTAGAAGATGACAAGTTAATCAGATATCTAAATTTTGATATCAAGACATTATTATATTTAATAATATGACATCAATTTTATTTTTGAATTTAATTTATATCTTTATCCAATATAGGTGATGAAAATGAAATGTTTGAAAGTAAATGGGTCCCACTAAATTTATAAATTGGTTCCTAAATTTTAGGAGAAAAAATAGGGCATGAATTCAACCCAATTATTTTGTATGGATTATTTTATGAAACGCAAAGTCAAAGTATATTAATAAGTAGAGTTGTGTTTTTTTATGATGCACTAAAAATAAAGGAACTACATGGAATGTTTTAAAGCAGCTAACTACTAGTTGTAAGTAGGATTTTTTTTCTTTTCCTTATCTATTAAAGGAGGTGCCCATCATTTAATAAGGATCCCTTCCTAATCGACTTTTTATAAATTATATTAGAAACTTTTTACCTACAAAAGAAAATTCTCAAGGAGAAAATTGAATTCTAATGTAGTTGTCAGAATTGTTACAAATTATACAAATCAATGAAAATATATTAGCTTATTTAAAAAAATACTCTTTAAGTGGTGAAGAATCGTATTCCATTATTTGAAAGTTGATTATTTGAGAGAATATTATGAATGCTTAATGAGAAAATCTATTTGAATGAGTTATAAAATTATACATTAAATGTGTGTGTGAAATATAGTCATTTGCACTCTTCATATAAATTTTATAGAATCTTGCATCTATAGTTTGAATGATTGAGTTAAAACTGGTCATAATATTGTGGGTTATTGAATTTCCTGGATTTTTATAATAAAATATTGGAATTAGAGTACTAAATTTACTCTCTTTAGTTTAATTTTCATAAATTGAATTCTCTTTTGATTTTTTTGTAAATTTTTTGAATATGATTAGATTAGGAATATATATAGTATAAATCTTTAAAAAAATGAATTTAATATAAGTGAAAAAACATTGTATTGATTAAAACAACATAACGAATAAATGCCCCTTAAACAAACCATATTAACCAACTAAGTTCATCCAACACAATTGTGACCAACTGCCAAAACCTTGGAGGTGATGAAATCAATAGGTTAGTTATATTTTCAGGAGAGGTGGGGTGATTTCACTATACTTATTTTGCATGTGTCATTTTGGCTATCAACAAGAAGGATAGCCAAACTAAGAGGCTTGTGGGTAAAGTTTTCACAAATGGTAATCTATCATCAAATGAAAAATGATTAATAAGGGGGAAAATTGGTTGGTGGCCCAATTATTTTCATTAGAAAACTATCATTCAAAGGCTCCTATACTACCAAATTTGCAAGCAATTATGGATAGTCATTAGTAGTTTTTGGAGATATGCTAAAAGGGTTGCCTCCTAAAAAAGATCATGAGTATGTCATTCAATTAGTACCTTGAATTCAATTACTTAACTACAAGTACCCATATGCACATAAAATTTAGATTAAGGAGATAATACAAGAGATGATAAAGGTAGGTATTATCAAGCATAGTCAAAGTGCTTACTCCTCTCAAGTGGTAATTGTGCGCAACAAATATGACATTTGGTAGATGTGTCCTAACTATAGAGAGATCAACAAGTACACCATAAAAGATAAGTTATAATTCCAATAATTGATAATTTACTAGATGAGCTTAATGATGCTATTTATTTTATCAAACTTGACCTTTTTTTAGATTATCATCAAATCAAAATTAGAGATGAGGATATACATGTGATATATTTCCAAACCTATAAGCACCACTATGAATTTTCGGTGGTGCCTTTTGGCCTCACAAATGCACCATCTACGTTTCAAATCTTGATGAACTATATCTTCAAACCTTTTTTTCAAAAAAATATTTTAATATTTGTAACATGGTGAAAAAGGCGATCCTAAAGTTTAATGCCAAAACCTATGCTCAATTATATTCATTTTTCAAAAGTACATTAGAATGCAAATCAACAAGGTGAATAGATTGACTTTCAACCAAGAAGGTGAGTCAATCAGACCTAGATCCACATTCTTGGGGCCTTGAAAATGGACTGGAATTATTTGGAATGATTAACCTAATCAAGCTATATGACCTAATATGAAAAATGCAATATTCTGGAAACACAGACTGAAACAGTAAACTACGGGTAGATCTAAGAAGTATTAGAGATTGTGCACCTATCATAAAAAGTTGGATCTGGCGTACAAAGGAGGAATTAGATGCCTAGGGGTGTATGGGTCCCTAATAAAGGTGTCTTGAAACTGATTTTGTAGTCCTCTAATGTTGGATTTAACCTTTCATTTCCCAATTGTAGAGTTGTCGAAATTTCATTAGATAATTTTGTAGGTGAGTTTTTGTGGGTTGACAATTTTTAGGGATTTGAATGCAACAATGAAAAGAAATTCTTCAATATTTCTTCAATCCTCTTCAAACCTATAACCTGAACATTCAAAGAGAGGGAAAATGTTGGGCCATTTAGGGGGTTGCCTTAGTCAAACCTCGTGTAAGTGTTTTCACTTCCAAAATGGCAATGTCAATGATAAATAGATAATTAAAAATGAAGGAATAATGAAATCACAATGTGTTGCGACTCACCACTCTTCAATGGCTTCCTTGAAGGACTAAATTCATGCACATCACCTCAAGGTATTGATCTTTCTTTCTTGATTTTATTGAATTCTTTTGAAGACCTACAACAAGGGTTAGCCTTCACAAAACATGAACACACATAGAATTTGACATGATGTTGGATCTTGAATTGTTGTAATAAATCACTGAAATACTACTCTTGACTTGCTCAATAGTGCTCTTGATCATAAGTTTGTCAATAATTTTTCCTGTTATCTTTGAAATGATGCAATAACTAGGCATTTATATTCAATTGTTCTAATTTCCCGAAAATTAGATCCTGAAATCTGACACTTGAAATTTGAATTTTGAATGTTAAAATAGCACCAACAACGTATTAAAAATTGGTCCTCAACAAGATAGGGGAACCCATATTCCCAAGGGCGTATGGGTCCTGGCCCTATCTTCCAAGACATTGAGTGTTAGGATCAAAACATTAATTGCTTTTATTTATTCAATGGTTGCAATCCTTCAAAAAAGGATAAAAATAGGCCTTTTGGAATGCATAATTTAGGAAATTAGGGACCCAATCAGGCTCATTAATTTAGGGGGAGAAAAACATAGTGTGAAATTTTCATGGGTGACAATTTACGATGCTACAATTTTTTTTTATGACATTAACATATAGCAAAAATTTGGAGAAACATTTTCTACATGTCAAAAAAGTTTCAATTTTTTTTTAATAGCATCATCTTTATGCTAAGCCATCCAAGTGTGTTTTTGGAGTCAAAGAGGTGGAATACCTAGGTCATATTGTTTCATAAGAGGAATTTAAGATAAACCCTCATAAGATCAAGGCCATAGTAGAATGGAAAATTTCTAGGACCTTCAAAACCTATGCATTTTCTTAGGGCTTACTAGCTACTATCACCAATTTGTAAAAGTTACAGTAGCATAGAAACACCTCTCACTATTGAAGAAAGATTTATTTCAATGGAATAAAATAGCTACCATGAAATTTGGGAATCTGAATGAATTCATGTGTAAAACTCCAATCTAGCTACACTATATTTTTCTAAAGCATTCATTGTAGAATTGATACTTCTATGGCATAAGAGAAATTTGTGTACAAGAGGGAAAACCCCTATTAACAAAATTTCCAAGTCAAAAATAGTAATTTTTTTAATCTATGTTAAATTAGAAGGAAATTATGTATATCCTACATGCAATCAAACAATGGATTCCATATCTAATGGAAAGACACTTTAAGGTAAAGACATATCATGATAGTCTCAATTACTTCTTGGAAAAAAAAGGTTATTAACTAAAGAATGAAAAAAATGGGTGAAAAAGATGTTGGAATATGACTTTGAGATCATATATAATAAAGTAAAGGAGAATGTTGTGGGTGGTGTTCCATCTAGGAGGGATGAGCCCATATGGTCACTATTGTATGGCATGTCCATAGTGCAAGTAGATTGAGTGGATAAGGCATGAGAAGAGTGCAAAAAGGATACAGATACTCAAAATCTCATTGAAAATTTCCAATAGGATGCAATTGTGTCAAAATAATTGAATGGAAAGGAAATTCTCTAGGGTAAAAATATAGATTGTACTTATGTGAGAACTCAACCCTTAAGTTTAGGGTTTTGGTATAACTATATACTTCTCTAGTATGTGAGCACTCAAGATTATTAAAGAATTACAATATAATCAAGTAAGATTTCTTTTGGGATGGGCTTAAAAGGGATTTCCAAAAAATTGTAGTAAAATGCATGTTAAGATAGAAAAATAATGGGGAGACAATTAATACAAAGTCTAATCCAAAGCTAGCAAGAATTGTCTATGGATTTCATCATGGGTTTACCTATGTCTAAAGGAAAAAATTTCATCATGGTTTTTGTGGATCAAATCACCAAATATGCTTATTTGTTTTCCTTATCACACCCATTTGTAGCAAGTATTATACTAATAGACTTTATGGATAGCGTGGATAAAAAATCCTTAGAGCTCCCTTCAGGTTGGTGTTGTTGTTTTTGCATGATCTTGGCCTGTGCCTTATATGTTTAAACATTCTTAGCTCCTTTTTTGCAGCACCTTCGCCCGCTTGCTCCAAGTCCACGTGTCCTCTGCACGCTCCTCGAAAGGACTTCTTCCCTTGCTTCTCTGTCGAGCCCCGCCCTTTCGCCATGTGTCAGGAACGTGGACCTTTGTGATCCCTCTCTCCTTTGTTTCTCCTCTAAGCTTCGCTTGTGTCCCACACTGCATCATTTCACGAGAAACCTTTTGGCGGACCCCACAGTCAACATTTGAAATGTAGACTTCTCCATGTGTCTTCTCCACGGGGATTTTGATAGAAAGGGAGGAACAAACAAGTATGAAGCCCCATCTCTTCACCACGTGTCCTAACCAACTCCGTGGGTGAGTGACACATGTCACCTAGAGATTTTTTCTGCTTCTTCCCTGGAACTATAGTCATCATTTGTTGAGGAGTGCATCTAGTTCAAAGGCGACTGTGTGCTATGTATCCAAATCTTTCTGTTGCAATGGATTTGGGGAATCATTGCGGCGGATATCATTGCTCATACCTAGGAATCTTTTTTAGTTACTAGCTCTCTGATGGTGGGTGATCTATATATACTGCTCTTACTCTCTGTGAAAGGGTTCAAAAATCACAAAAAAAGAGACTGAAAAGCTCTAAGCCTTTGTATTTTTTTCTAATTATTGTATTAAGACTTACAAACTATGCCAATTTTTTGGCCTCTATGTTTCTTAGTTAATATAAGACATTATACTGTGCTACTTGTTGTATTGAGTAGTTTATTTGCATGACTTTTATAATTTCAATAGAAATTTGTTGTTCGGATCATGTCTCAGACTCTTCTTGTTCAGTAAATGTATGCAGAAGTTATACTATGTTATTTAATTAACTGTTTAGGATTTTTATCTATGTTTTTTGTTATTCTCGGACATGCAGATTGTTGAACGGGCCCTCAAACCTCATCTGAAAGAAAGGTTTCTCTTGCCTATATAATTAAATCTTGGTGCATCGCCTTAGAGATTAGACTATTTTTTACATCTGCTTCCTTTTCCCACTCTAAACCCCAATTACATAAGGATATGACTTCTTTAAAAACCCATAGGTTACTCAGTTTAGTACAATTGGTCCCCCATTAACTGAGTTTCCCATAAGGTTGTTTGCCTAGAAATTCTAGGCATCAACAGTTCTTTTTTTGGCATGCCCGGTGGGGCTTGTTTGAATGTATCTAAATCTTAAGTGGGTGTATGAGCCATAGACCTTTTACTAGATCCCAAATCATGAACAACCCTAGCCTGCTAGTGCCACCGCTAGTAAGAGTACAGACAAGAACTCGCCTAGTGAACGTCTCGACCCCTCCACCAGCCATGTTGTTGATCGCTAACATAAATTATGTGGAATGGGATGTCGGAAGCCCTCTCATAGCAGTAGTAGCACCAGCCATTTGGGCCCTATTCCAACCTTTACTTTGAAAGTTGTACCAAAATTCATCGAGGAAGGTTCGAAGACACCATTCGAACATCTGCAAGATGTGGCAGACATGTGTCTAGTGCATGGTGTAACTATCAAAAATGTAGCATTGAGGCTACTTGCAACCTCTTTCAAGGGAAAAGTGCTAGATTGGTACTGCACTCTAGGAACCAATCCCATCGGTACCTGAGACCAACTCGGAGATCCTTTCTATGAGCGGTTTTCAAACAATGGAGATCGGTCCTCGCTATTCCAATAGCTGGTGACCATTAAGCGAACCCCTCAAAAGGCCATGACCGACTTCAATGCCAATTTCCACACGACTTGGCAAAGGATCCAGACCATGATCCACCCGCCTCCTGATTTGGCACTCATGTTCTACCTGAAATCTATCAATGTCGATATCTCAATGATGATTCAATCTCTTGGTGGGAACACCTTGTCGGATGCATATAGCATTGTTGTTATAATAGAGAATAATTTGATTAATGCTAGAAAGTTACCACCTCAACCCTTGATCCCTATATTTGCATAATTATTAGCTCCCACCCCAGATATAGCTTCAACTAGTGTGTTTGCTCTTCTTCAATTAATGTATGCATATCCAAGTGCACCACAAAACGCTACTTCTACATCTAACTCTTCAAGGGATGAGATGAGAAATGTCAAGGAGTTATTGTAGAACATCTCAAATGAAATAACTACCATCAAACATAATCATTCCATGCCCCTGAATCCAAATTACCAAAATTACCAAGGCGAAAGACCTTCCTACCAGAAAAATGAGTTCCAAGGAGGCTTGCGCATGAGTCTGCAGGCTCAAACAAAAAATTACATGGTGTCGGTGCCTACTCCATGGTGGAGCTTTTAAATTTTCCCCCCTTGTGAGTTTGTTTTACTTTGTCCTTGGCTTTAATTGGTTGGGTTTTGGGTTTTTTACAAATGATTGTAGGTCATAAGAGTTCTATTCAAGCGATGACTTATTATTAACGGTGACCAGTCTTTTAAGTATGGTCCTAACCTCTTTCGGCCGTGACATTATCGGCCCCTCTTTACATGTCCTTTTGGTTTTTTGCGCCCTGACTGTATTTTGTATTTCCTTAGTGTCGGGTTGGTAAAAAGAATTAGATTAATCTCTAAAAAATATTTTCGGCCTCAAGGCTCATTTCCCTGTCCACCTAGTCAGTCCCCTTGTTATAAATAACCTTTTTTGCATGTGCAGATTGTGTAGCCGTCAAATGGAGTGATCTGTATCTGGACCATTCCTCGCAGACCCCGCAAGGTTTCCTGCTGACGTTACTAAAGTGATGTGAGGCATGCGAGATGTTGCCACCTGTCGCATATGATCGTGGGACCAATTCTTGTTCGCTGACCGATGAAGGGTGTTGATGTTGATAGTTATTTCTTTACCAACGCATCATGGTCGTTCCTCGTTGACCTTGCGTAATTAAAACATTAGTTTTAATAATGTTGTGAGGTGCGTCAATTTTTGACGCGTGGACGTCGATGTTGCACAAGGGATGATTGAGGTGGGGCCTGTTTCATGCTGAGGTGGTGTCCGGTAGGTGACTTTCTGTTTTCCTAAAGATTGGTGAACATACATGGCATTTTCAAACCTTTTTGACTCAATCTAAGCCGTTCTTCTGGCTTACATTATTTTGGATCAATGGTTGGCATTTGAAATAGGTTGGTGTTGTACTATAGCCATTCTATCTTGCGCGAGTGAGTAGTAATGGTCGAGTTCGAACTGTGCTCTCATAATTAAATGCTAAAAGATCAGTGAATTGCTATTTTTGTGTGTATTTCCACGCTGAAGAGGAATCACTTGGTACCGAGCGAAGCGAGCCATCTTTGTAATTTTTCAACCTCACTGTCATTAACGTTCAACAAGTGAAACCGTAAGTAACACATATACCATTTCTTGTGTTTTCATAAGGTCTTATGGTTTCTTGAAGAACAATTATTGATTGCTTCTTGTTCTATTCCTAAAGGATTGTTTGAGTTTATTTACTTTAAAGTATCTTAAAGCTTGTCTTGATAAAACTTTTGGCTTCTTGAATTGTGAAGCATTTTCTATTTAAGTCTATAGGGTGCAAGTTATAATTGTTAGACATATAAAAACCCTAGCTCGATTTATTCTCTATCTTGTATAAATGGCACCTGAGGCCCGAAGCTCTGGCTCTAAAGCCGCTACTAGGTCCTCTTCCCAGGATATTATAGACTTATTAAAACCCTCTACTAGAAAAAGGGAGGAGGGAAAGGCTTTGTTTTATAGTCCCTTACTCCTAGAAGGGTTAACTGATAAGAAATGTGCGGTTCAGGTCACTGAGTTACCATATACCGGATGGCAGTTGTTCTCAAATTGGTTTGGGAACAGGAGTTTGTGTGTTCCTTTGTGTAACCCGTGGAGGTTGGATCTTGGTAAGATGGTGGTTCCTAATGTCTACTTGGATGTATATTTATTAAAAGATGTTTCTGCAAGGTATGACCCTGTAACTAGAGTTGTCAGAACACACTCTAGCATAGAAATGGTAAAGATAACCAGGGAGGAAATTATAGAAATATTTGGTCTACATGAATGGAGTCAGGATATGGTTGCCATTAATCTTGAGGCTTTCAAAGAAGAGTACAAAAATACCAAGGGTTTGTTCAAAACATCTCTTTTGATACCTCATTTGGCAACCTTGGGAAGAGCAAAGAATAAGAAGTAGGTAGTGATTGGTAAGAATGCACCAGAACCTTTTCTTGTGGACTACTTCTCTAACTATTTCAAGAAGACAGTTTGTGCCTTGTTCCAAGTTTTAGGAATTAGCTTGAAGAATACTCTGCCTATTGATATCATGTACATGGTTGTAAACCTCTAGCATCTAGGTTTCAATGTGGTATATGATTTTTCCACTTATTTAGCAAAGAAAATGCATGGGTGTCTGGTGGCCCTAAAGGAAGGAAAGAATTGGGTTGGTTTCAGGTGGTTTTCCCTGTTGATCCACATGTTTTTATATATGGGCCAAGCAGTGTTTGAAAAGGATATGGAACTAAAAAGGAAGGAGGATAATGTTGACATGCCTGTCCAATATTGGACTAGGATCCTTGATATGCATGATCGCAAATTTGATTATGTAACGTTCCAAAATGTCTTTGGATCCAAGTTGAAAAAGGCTCTAGTTCATGATCCCCCCAGGATTCCTAAAGAGATTCATGATTTCTTGAGGCCAATGGAAAGAAGGCTTGAATTAAATTTGACACACAATTGGGGAGATATCATCCCTTATCATAATACAACAATTTTCAAAGTTTTTGGCACTAATGTCAACCCTTATGTTCTACCCAGGGAGGTGCCTCTAAGAATTGGTTTTTTTGGAAATCATGAGACAGTTGGGGTGTGCTCAAGAAGTACATCTACCAATAGAACAAAAGAAAGGATCTTTCTTTCCTGAGTATACAGCGTTTTCTGATTTTGTTATGACAAAGGGAGGATGGAAGGATTTATACACATTGCTTAAACCTTATGGATTAAAGACTGTACGCCCTAAGAATCATGATCCTGAGGGTTTTATTTCTCAAATGATGGCCAAGCATCGGATTGGAACTTTTGTCCACAATTTCTATTTTCCTAAGGACATTACCAGGAACATTTTTATCTAGAGATAAAAGAAGAGAGAAAGGCAATGCACATTGCCTTTACCAAGATGGTGAAAAAGAAGCAAGATACCTGCTTTCAATCCCATACCAAATATCAATGGTGAGTTGAACAGGGCTATGTTGTTGGGCATATAGAGTCGGTTATGTCATCATAGATCAGCATTTAATACAATAGTAACTTAGTGATTTTCATTTTTATCACCTCAAAGACACAAACAACTATGCCATAAAGTGGAAGTAGGCACAGTTGATCCCTCATTGATCCTCGAAGAGAAGTAAATGCTTGAAAAATAATAGATTCAGTTTGCAGAATCAAACAACAATGAAAGACAAAACTATGAACACACAGATTTACGTGGGGAAAAACCTTTCAGGTAAAAAACCCCACCCTCCAAAACACTCAGCTCACATGTATTATTCAGTAACTAAAACGGTTACAATACAAAACCAGAGCTATGCTCTGCAGGAGTTTACATCTTATTCATCTGGAGAATACAGGCAACAACAAAATAAAATCTTCCCACAGTTACAATGTCCTCATGACATACTTTGTAGATTCCCTTCAGCTCCTCACAAATGACTGTCACAGTCAGCCTCATGGCCAGCCCAACCCCTTGGCCTATCAGCTTCACATCTTAATAGATTTGAGAGTCTAAGTGTTCACGGTTGAACCGCTTGAACACTCTCAGCCTCTCTTTGTTATCGTTCATCATCCTTATTGATCTGCACACCAGAATACATATATTGTGTGCCAACCTATTCAACACATCAAAGCCTTCAATGGTCATCAGGATAATAAATTATCCACCTGCAAGCATTCCATTTCTGATAATGTGCACCGCTTAATCTGCAAGCATCGAGCCGCGTAGCACTAAATCCGATTTTCAGACATGTCCGTCAACCTTGCTATAATAATGCAGCTCAGTCGCACATCATAAATATAACCATTCGGCCAACTAGATCATAAGGATCGTCCATGTGTCGACATTCCATTCATTCATCATTGTACTAAGAGTCGGTCAAACCGGTCTAACTCGATCAACCGAGTTTCGAGCTCACCCAAGCTCCTATCATGTTACCGCTAAGCCCACATGACCTAGCCGCAGTACAGCGATGAGCTCACTCGAGCTCACCCTGCCTTCTACCTCTTTACCGCTGCCCTATTAGACTCACCTTGTAGTGTGGCGGTTAGCCATTCAGGCTTGCACCCTGACTCCACCGCACTACCGCGCCCCTGTCTGAGTCACCTCGTGGTATGGCGGTGAGCTCACCCGAACTCACCCTTAGCCATCTCATGCTACCATTGAGCTCGTTTGGCCACCCCACAGTAAGGCGGTAATAGCCTGCATTGACCGCCATCTCCACTATGCTACCATTGACCTTCCAAAGCCATCTTGCGGTGTGGCGGTAACCACCAGGCCAAATGTTGGCGGTCTCACCACGGCCACCATGGTGAGAAGACCCACCGCCCGCGGTATGGCAATAACTGCCAAGCCCACTGCAGGTGGTCTCACCGCAGACATCGCAGTGAGAGGAACCACCGCCTGCGGTATGGCAGTAACCTCCGAGTCCACCGCTGGCAGTTTCACCATAGTGAGAGGGACCACCACAAGTGGTAAGGCAATAACAACCAAGCCAGGCTACTAGCGTCCTTACCATGCCACTGCGGTGAGAGAACTCATCGCACGCGGTAAGGCAGTAACCACCAGTGCAGGCTGTAGGCGGCCTTACCGCGCCACCACGGTGAGTGAACTCATCGCGCGCAGTAAGGCGGTCACCGCCAGACAAACACCACCAAGACCAAGCCAGACCGTCGTGGTAAAGGCTAGAACATGAAGGAAAATGCCAAGAATGAAGGGAACAAGCCAAAACGTTAAGGCATAATTTCCCAACATATGTATGCCATTGACAATTTTGAGAGTTTGGTGGGATTTTTGAAGGATGAACAGGTTATGGAAGAAAGGGGAAAAACACAAACTATTGAGGAGTACCATAAAGTAAGGGTGGAGGAGAGGCCTACTTATCAGCCCCCAAAGAAGATAAAGGTTTTTTCTAGGAGAAGGGGAAGAAAGGCTGGAGAAGTTTCTAAAAATGTTGCACCATCTTCTTCAGGGCAATCATTTCCAAATATTGTTGATCTGGATTCCCCTCCGAGGCTTTCTGACCAAACTTGTCCATCATCACCAGAGAGACAGAAAATTGAAAGAACAAAGGTGGTTGATTATGATGGTGATGAGGATGAAGATATCATTGTCATTCATGATGAGATGTATTTGGGAATGCCATCTTTCCCACTTAACACTTCATCAAGTTCTGGGGCAATTTCTTTGAGGTTGGGAAAAGATGAAATAAGGGGAATAACAAATAATGATGACCTAAGGATGGAGGCCTACAGAGAGTTCATGATGGATGACTTTTTTATCAAGACCAATGCTTGTAAATATTTTGTATGGAGGGCACATGTCTCATTGTATGCTGATAGGGTGGCACAAGAAAGAAGTTTGCACCCTGAGCTCCCAAAGCAATTAATTCAATCTAAGGTCAGGATGTAGATGAAGGAAAGGTTCAAAGAAATAACACCAGAGCAGGGCCAAGTGTTGGTACAGAAGAGTGGGATGCCTTTGCAATCTGGTCTTTGTCAACTGGATCTAGGAAACCAGTAGTCCCATAACCATCTAAGTTCAGTGGTCACCTAGTTGTAAGAAGATTTGTTGATACCCCAACATTGGAGGCTCCTGATATGGTAGTAAATGTTGCCAAATTCACTAGGGCAACTATTGAAATTTTGACCAAGGACCGAGATACTCTGAGAGACCAATACAATGACATTATTGAATATAATAAGAGCTAACAAAGGGTTTCAGAGTTATAAATTGAATTGGCCTTATTAAAGCAGCAAATAAATACATTGAGGTCTCAAGGGCAAGCTAGTTCTAGCCGCACTATCTCTGACCCACCAGTGGAGCAATCTCAACCCTCTTCATGAGGACAGTCCTTAGCTATTGTTCCATATAATATGGGATAGGTTCTTATTGTTGTTGAAAGGGATAATAGCCTAGGAGAAGGACTCTCTAGGGAGAAATTAATTTGTCAAGTTGAGGAGTATAAGGAAATGGTGCAATAAATTCTGGAATCTGCAGGGAAGAGCAATTCGGTGATTGTGGACACTGTTTTGAAACACTTAAACAGGAGGGTCCAGGGGAAATTAAAAGTGTTCATGCAAACTATGCTCTAATGTTGCAAGCACCTAGAATGTTCCCAAGAGATAGAGATTTGGCCACCCCATTGCTGGACAAATGGAGCCCCAGAATTGAGAAATTGAGATTCATGGTAGTAGGAGCAAAACAACATGGGGATAAGTATCCTATGGTTATATCAACTTATCAATTTGTCAAGGGAGTCTTGGAGAAAAAATTTCAGGGGTATGTTGCCCCTATGGAGTTAACGATTAAAGGGTTAAAGGCCAAATATGATCGAATGGACTTAACTCCATTGCCACACATTCTGCATAGTCAAGACGAGGTAAAACCTTTGTAGGTTTGCAAAGATCAAATGAATAATATAATGATTGCTCAGACACATGAGATATGCAGAAATGCTGACATTGGTATGCTGGAGAATACACTGAAAAAATTGTCATTTGTCATTAGTTTCTTAGAAAACTTTGATAAGAAGGCCACATCAGTAATGGTGAAATATGCACCCTATCGAGACAAGATTCATCAGGTTATGGATTTTAAATGGCCATCTGAGGAAGATTTTGAATTATGGAAAAAGGTGTTCACCAATGAATTTGAAATATGAATACTACAAGTGAGAAATGCAACTTGGTCATGTATAATACAAGTCTGGCCTCAAAAGTTATATTTGAAAATATGCATTCTCCTTTCGACTTCAAGTACGAGCTGCTGAGGTGGAATAAAGTGTTACAACGGTTAAAGATGCTTTTGATGTGAACAAGTGGCCCTTTGAAGGGCGGTTTCTTTTCTTCCATAACAACTAATGATTATTCTTGTCTTATGCTTTTTCAATCGCATGATGTAAGTATAACTGATTTAGGGATTAGCGATCCAATGAAAAAAGGACATGTGTACTCTCCGGCCCAAAGCTTGTTTGCTCCCTTGTTTTATAAAAGGGAATTATGGGCTGTGAGAGTAGGTCTGTTGAAATATCCGAGAATTGAGAAATAAGAGTTGAGTGATACATAGAGTATGAATGTAAGTTCAGGTATTAAGGTTTTGAGTTAGATAAGAGAACTTTTCAATTATGGGGTTCTTAGGCGTGTTTTTGTTACACATGTGAATGTTTTGAGTCTATTTTCTCTCCTATTGTGATACTTTGTATGAATTATTAATGAAATATTGGTCCAAGATGACTTTCATTGATCTTCATTTTTTCTTTACTATGAATTACGTTTAACGATAGCTCTGGTTCAAAGGATCGGTTAAATGCTTCAGTTAATCAGTAAGTTCATGCAAGCAAACAATAGGATTCATAAATTAGTGATAGACTTAGATACAGATATATGGATTGTAATGCGATTCATATAGATCATAAGTGCTTAAGATGAAATTTGCCCTGTAGTTCAGTTTTCTCATTTCACTCCGTGCTTTAGGATATGGCACTGGAACTCTTATTGCAGTTATATTTTCTCATGTCTTGTGCTATGACTTCAAGACATTTTATTCAAATATTTCCTATCAATCTACTTTAGTCATTTTTGTGATTCTCTGCTAACTAGACTCGAACCTTTTCAAGGAATAGCTAATTTCTTGAAGGATTTCATCCTTTTAGCGTAAATGGGGAATCTATTTGTTGTTTATCAAATGTGCAAGTGAATTGTTTAATGTTGTATTTCAAGAGCACATTTTAGGGAATACCCTCCTGGGTCTTACAAAGCCCGAAGTGTAGGAGAATTAGCATTATCGCTTTTCTCATCGAGTTGGTGAAACGCTTCCTAGACTTTTATCATTGAACGTGGCAAGTTCATAGAAGCTCTCGGGAAGTCTGCTTGGGTTGTAGTAAAAAAACACCAACACTCCACTACATAATTTCCCATCGAGTTCAAATAGAGAGTTGGTAGCGGTGAAAAATAATCTCGCTGATGATATCAATCCCTAGTGTTTCCCTTGCAACAAAGCGCATATGCCTCAAAATTGTCCGCATGGAAATCTACAACAAAGAGCGGCAGAACAACGCAATCAAGGCATCGCTTCAGGTTTAGGAGGTTATGCATATGCCTCTCCACAAATGGAAAACATGGTACTCACCACGCAAATGCAGAGCAAGAAACGAATATAGCTCCCGACCACATTCTCTTCTCATGGATGAAAGAAGAGGCGGTGTTTGCAAATGAGGTGTCCACATCAAAGGCCTCACAAGTGCAATCAGATTATAACACTCGATCAAAGAGGAGATTCATAGGTGAACCGGTCACTTAGCCTAAAATTGTTCCCATCCAAGCTCCTAGTACCTCCGCAATTGCACAACAATCTTCACCCCGTAAGGAGATTGTTATAACAAGGTCTAAGGAATAGAAGTCTTTGAATCTGTCGCCATTCAATGTGGTGGAACAACTAAAGAAAGCCTCTGTGAATGTATCTCTTTGGGATATCTTAGTTATTCTGAAGTAGAAGTCATTGTTACAGAAGGCCCTACTAGAAGATGTGAACACAAAGATGACAGAGAAAATCTCCAAAGGAAAGGCCATTGATTCGCCATCTCAGTTCAAAGTCCTCACGAACGATGGATAAGAAGTCTCTATTGAAAGTAAAGGTAAGCCTAAACTGAAACGTTTCTTCTTGACCCTCATTGTGGGTAAGGAATTATTGCACAATTCTATGATTGACTCTGGTGCTAGCACCACAGTCATGCCCAAAAAAATAGCTAAAGCCTTAGGACTTAGCTATGAACCTCTAAATAGAGGGGTTATGCAACTTGATAGGAATAAGGTTGAAACTGTACATGTCATCAAGAACCTCCCCTTGAATCTGTTCTCCTGCCCTAGCATCACTATTCCACAAGATACCGTGATCATTGATGTTCCTCCCATGTTCAGTCTTTGCTTATCCCGATAGTTCACTTCCAAGATAGGCAGATATATTTCCTTGGATTGGTCACACTTGATCTTGAGGACCAAGCATGGAGCTAAGATGAAGATAGTATATGAACCTTTACATTCAAAACATGTAGCAGATGAAGCAATGATCAACTTTGAGGCTACTCATACTTCTATCACCAAGGATTAGATGTATTGTACTGAGTTACTAGAAGATGAGAAGGTCACCAAAGACCGAAATGATCAGGAGGAAGTCCTCTTGAGTGAATTCATAGACAATGATCCTTTCAAAAATTATCATGCCACAAGGTTGGGAACCTATATCATTTATGATGAGGATCAAGTGATTATAAGGGTCACGAAGAAACCAGAGGGTGGTCAATCCTTCGAGCTATGGACGCTACATTTTGATGGAGCAAGATGGAAAGTTCATGCAGGAGCCAGGATATGTTTGACATCCCCATCCAATGAGAATACACTCAGGTCTTTTCGCTTTTAGTTTTCCTATTTGAACAATGAAGTTGAATATGAAGGCCTAGTGCAAGGTCTAAGCCTTGTGGAGCAGATGGGCATTAAAAAAATAATGGTGTTCAGAGACTCCAAGTTAATAGTAAATAAAGTCTGGGGAGTCTCCACAACAAAGAATATTTGCATGAGATCTTATAGACATGGAGCCTGAGACCTAATTGAAATATTTGAAGCTTTCAATATTCAAGCGATGCCCAGAGAGCAAAATGCTACTACAGATGTATGGTAGCAATAGGATCTCAAGTTGACCTTGTTTTCGAACTAGTTCATAATATACACTCTGTGTGAGTAATTTTCTGACCTACAATCCCAAATAATGACCAGAGCTGGAAAATGTTTGACAGTGATGAACACATCGCTTTATTCATTCAACATTCAGGAGAGTTCGTTGACCAACTCCAACCAAAAATTGCAAAGGCCTATGAAGGGTAAATTGTTCAGCTCGGGTCCAACAAGCTTCCAAAAGGACTGGTCACTCTTGAAAACCTATTTGATTTTGATGATGCAAGGAATGACAAGAGGAAGTTTTTAGCGAAATTATGCTTATCTTCAGGTCAGAGATGGAAGGAATTTTAAGGTCAGGAAAGATGTCCCACAGCATGATAAATAACGGCTCATACATTTTTGTGGAAGATATGAAGGATTAGTATCCTGGTCATATGATGACCTCAAGGGATATGATCCTGAAATCATCCAGCATACTATAGAGCTAGCGGAAGGAGAAAAACCCGTCCACCAAAAGTAGAGGCCAGTGAATCCTAAGATTGAGGCTTTAATGGTGTAAGAATTGACAAAGCTTATTCACTCTTGGATCGTCTTATTAATTAAGCACAGCACATGGGTGTCCAACCTAGTTCATGTCCAAAAGAAGAATGGAGACATTCACTTATGTGTTTCTTTTTGGGATCTGAATAGAGTATCCTAGAAGGACCACCACCCCTTGCCTTCCATGGAGTCTATCTTGCAAACAGTGGCCGACTCAGAAATTTTTTCTCTGTTGGATGGCTTCTCCAGTTATAACCAGATCTGGGTCAAAGAGGAGGACCGACAAAAAACAATGTTCACTACCAAGTGGGGAACGTTCACCTATGCAAAAATTCTCTTCGGCCTCTCAAATGCAGGGCTACCTTCTAGCGAGTGATGGATATTTCCTTTAGAGAATTGATCAATAAGATGATTTTGATCTACTTGGATGATCTTACTGTGTTCTCTCAATCAAAGGATGATCATTTTGATCATCTTCAAATGGTTTTTAAGAAATGCTAGCAGTTCGAGATTTCCTTGAACCTGAAAAAATGTATATTCAGAGTACCTCAAGGTAAATTATTGGGACATGCAATTTCCAAAGATGGAATTTGCATTGATCCAAATTAGGTGAGGGAAATCAAGGAACTTCCCCTTCCCGTGAACAAAAAAGGAGTTCGGTCGTTCTTGGGAAAGGTAAATTTTGTAAGAAAATTCATTTCTGATTTTGCGGGATTAATTAGACCTATCACCTTGATTCTCGAAAGGATCAATTATTCAAATGGACTAAAGAGCCAAGAGAAGCCTTTGAAAAGGTTAAGGAGGCTATTTCTGCAAATCCTATTATGGTAAATTAAGACCTATCAAAGGACTTCATAATGTATGTGTTCAGTAGCAATTATAGCATTGCTATTGTTTTGACACAAAAGTATGATGAAGGAAAGGGAGAACATTTGATATCCTTCCACTCTTGGACCTTAAAGGACTATGAGACAAACTATAACTTCATTGAAAGATAAGTGTTCACCATTGTTAACGGGCTCAAGAAGTTCTGATGTATCATATCTTGCAACAAGGTGGTATTATATGCCATGCATTCCAGTGTGCGCGAATACATTATGGAAGGATAAATCACAGAAAAAAGGGCCAAGAATATGACATTGAGGTCAGGCCCACCAAGACCGTGTGGGGAAGAGGATTGTGCAAGTATCTGAAATATGATGAAGTGGCAACTAAGGAGGAACAACCCGAGCTTGTCCTAATGAACGAACTTGAGTCTGAAGGTTGCTAAGTAGCAGACAGAATGAGATTCATGTAGACTGGGAAATATCCAGTGGGCCTCCCATCTCAAAAGAAAATATTCTATAGATTATAGAACAATGGGTATGTGCTCATTGAGGGGATCCTTTTCAAAAATAGCTTCAACGGTGTTCTTCTGCGGTGCGTCACCTTAGAGCAGGCGAAGAAAATTCTAGACGTATTTCACAATAGTCCCACAGGCAGACATTTCTCTTCAAAGACCACCGCCATCAAAATTATTTGTGTCGGGTATTTCTTGCCTACAGTTTTCAACGACTCACACTCTCTGGTTAAACGATGCAAAGAATTCAAATTCTTCACAAGGAAGAGGAAGAACTCAACAATGCCTCTGAATCCATTAGTGGTTGAAGAACCCTTTGTGCAGTGGGGACTGGATTTCATCGGGATGATTAATCTTACCTCCAGCATTGGACATAAATGGATCCTCACGGCCACAGATTATTTCACTAGATGGACCGAGGCCATGCCTTTGAAGAGTGCGACAAAGGTGGAGATTGTGAATTTCCTCGAGGAACTGGTAACGAGGTTCGGCCCACCAAATACCATTATCTTCGACAATGCAAAGGCCTTCTTGGGTTCAAAGGTATGTCAATTCGCACTTAAGCATGGCATATTCCTAAAGATATCTTCAAACTATTACCTGCAGGGAAATGGTCTAGCTGAGTCGACTAATAAAAATTTAGTCTGAATCATTAAAAGAATCGGGTCGGAGCTGTAGGACGTCAAAATCTGCAAATGAGAGATTTAAACAATTTCATGTTGTTAGCACAAAAGTTAGTTTAAATCAGCAAACTTAGACATCCCTATGAAATATAGAATCATGTTAAACAATGCAACTAATAAGAACAATGCAAAAACATGAATCATTCCTATCCCATAGTGGATTGGTGCTCTTTGAGTATGTGAAAGAGCCCTTTCCCAATCCTTGATAAGCTTAGTGAGATAGACAATGAGATGCTTGAACTCAAGTTGCCTATAGTGTAGATGCTTTCAAAATGTGTGTAGATTGTAGATGATGACGAGCAAGATTGATTCTCAAAAGAAGAGAGTAACCTTGCAATGAGTAAGTGTTGTGTTGTTGTTTTATGTTGAAATGCTTTGCATTTTATAGATTCAAGATTAGGAAGAGTGATAGATTTGGATGAATGTGGGATCATTCATGAGCCAATGACAAGATGCCACTTGTCAAAGTGTGAGAGGGTGAGGAATGTGCAAGTCTTGGCCAATGTGCCAATTTCAAATTTGAATTTTGGATGAAAAGACATGTTTAGGGGGGATGAAAGGTGCAATAAATGCCATGTTTGACTTGTGCAAATAGCATTTAAAACCTTGTTGGAAGGGACAAGTCCCTTTTGGGGGGAAGATTCAAATTGGAAGAATATTCCATTTTGATTCCATTTTGAATGTAATTAGAGGAAATAATAAATCAAATAAATGATTTATTGGTGCAAGTGGGTGGGTTAGTTAAGAGTTTGGATTTGACTCTAGTTGAGTCAAAAGCTAGAGAATGATAATTATGATTAGAAGTTAATTAATGTAGATTAATTAACTTGGGGATTTTAGGGATTTGACATTTGATTAAATCAGTTTGATTTATTAAATCAAATGAGAAGAACATAAGGATTAAATAATTTGATTTATTTAATGAACCTTAGGAAATTAATCAATAAATTGCTTTAATTGATTAATAGAAGAAATGAATGTTAATTTGTATGATGCATGATTGTTATTTTTGCATGTCTACATTTTGACCCTCTTTGAAGCAATGTACTTGTTGCATTGGTTCAAACAATGATTCTGCCGACATCAAAATTTTAAAAATTTCTACTTTTTTTTCGGATGCCCCAGTGAAAATAAATACGTTAGTACATTGCCCCCTCGAGAGATCGAGCGAAAAGATTCAATTTGAGGTCGATCTCGCGACAAAGAGGTTCAAAATGGATGTATGGACGATCAGACTATATGATAATGATGATGAAAATGAGATGTTTAGAAGATGCTTAGAATAACAAATCTATATTATTTTAAGCATGTTAAATGATTATGCGATGCATGTGAGATGGATGAGATGGATGATGTTGTCCTATAATGATATGACGTGATTATGCAAGATGAGAGGATAAATGCAGCATGGATGCAAGATGGATGCATTGTTAGCGTGAAAGAAGGTAGAAGAATGAGAGGGATGAACCCTTGAATCCAAGAAGATGCAGAATTTCAACAAGCCAACTTTATTAGAGATGATGATGTATTGCTTATCCAGGAATGGGAGATAAAGAGCGTAACTTTCTTTATGTTTGATAACACACATAGGTGCAATGCATCAAGGTATTAAGAACCAGGATGGCGTTGCGCCTAGTGTGATGGACTCTGACTCGGCAATCAGATAGGAGTGATCTTGTTCACACTTGACATACGGAAACCTTGCTAGGACGGACCCAACAAAGAAAGTATTCGCCAAGTTATTTTACAAGAACATCCAACAAGCACAAAAAATAAAAAGATAATGATCATTTCCCCATTCCTTTCTCTCTAAACCTGTTTTGTTTAGGCATCATCGAGAGGTCCTTGAAATGAGAGCAAAATAAGATAAGTCAAAAAGACCAAATAAAGTAAACAAACAAGCTAATGTTCTTTGTATCGCTAGCCAAGGCTAAACCACTGTGAGGGTTACCTGATGCTTATGTCCATCGCAGGAAAGCTTCATCCTAGGACATGTAGTGATCAGGGTTTTGGTGGGACTGATTTGGGTGATAAGCTATTGATACTCTGAGTTGACCAACTTGCTGACTTACTGACTTAGGCTTGAGACTCTGACGATAAGGCATTTACTTTAGAACCTGCTAAACTTGCTTCTGACTAACTCACCAAAGGGTGAAAGCGACGATGATTTATTATGAGTGATGACAATCACGGGTGAAAGCGAGATGAAATGGCTGCACCATTTTGGGTTTTTTTCAAATGTTTTGAGGCTGTTTTTGGAATTTTTGAGATGTTTTACAAATTTTTTTGGTATTTTCAAGATTTTTCAATGTTTTTGGTATTTTCAAGATTTTACGACGAATAGTCTAACTTAAAGAACTATCCTAGGGGTCTCGGGAGCTGATCCATAGATTAGCCTTGCCTACGTTATATACGTAGAGACCATGTAGTTTGACTGGTGGTGGACTAACTTGATGATAATATGGACAAATGGATTGCCATTTTATTGCCTAAAGGACTAACTTAAGATGCAGACTAGATGGGCCAACGGATTGCCAATGCGACGGACGCCTAAAGGACTGACCTAACCGTCTCGGGGGATGATCAAAGATCAACATTGCCTATGTTCAAGCTCAGAGACGACGTAGTTCGACAAGGTGGAAGACTGACAAGACTAAATGATGAATTTTGAAGATTTTCCAATATTTCGACATGTTTTTGGATTTTTTGAATGATTTGGATGTTTTTGGATTTTTGAATGAGTTTTTGAATGTTTTTGATTTTTTGATGAATTTTTGAATGTTTTTGATTTTTGATATGTTTTGGATATGTTTTGGATTTTTGAATGAGTTTTTTGAATATTTTTTGTATTTTCACATGATTTTGGCAATTTGGATATGTGATGACGATATCAGTGCTCTATTTTTGGATTTTGTTGAAAACCAAGCTTTAATGTTGATCAATCAGATTGATGGATTGATAGTTTGACTAAGTGTGTTAAGTCAAACAAAAGTGATAATGCACTCGTAAGTTCTAGGAAGTTGTGTTATCCCAGAGTAAACTCGTACAAAAAGGATAATTTGGCTAGGTGTGTTAAGCCAAACAAGGTGATTATGGTTTTGATAATTTGGCTAAGTGTGTTAAGCCAAACAGAGTGATGATAATGAACTTGTAAACCCAAGGAAGTTGTGTTATCCTAGAGTAAACTCGTGCACAAGATGATAGTTTGGCTAAGTGTGTTAAGTGAAACAAGATAATGATTGATTGGATTCGATTGATCAAGATTGATGAAGCTTGAGTTAGAACCAAATTGCTTTGATGATTTGATGTTACGCTGACGTGTGCATTAGACGCGACTGATATTGATTATTGGATTGATGTTCGACAAAAGATAGAGCATGATAAGGAACATCATCTTGTCAAAATATGCCATGGGCTAGTGATTTGGGATTTTGGCTCACAAATGATTTGAATGATTTGACCAAGTTGATTCCATGTTTTCCAATGCTCGGATCTCCACATAAGTTGGGGGATATAGATCAAGATTTATTCACGAAGCAAGATGTAATTATCTGCCCCAAGCGTCTAGCAATGTATGGAATGCCATGGGTGGATTCTTGGATAGATGGATGGGTATGGTAAGCATGCAAAGGATGCCAAGGATTATCTTGTGACAAGATAAGGTGTTCGAACAGAGGAACGCTCATTTAGATAATGCTTCAAGGCTCAAATAGCATTGGGTAGGATAGGATCAATGAAAATGAGCCATGTCAAGATGTCTACCATAAGCAACTGTAAAGTGTGCACCAAAATTTTCCAAGATCAAGATAACTTGGAGTATGGATGTAGATGGAAAATGGATTGGATAAATGGTTCATGGATGAACGGATGATATCGATGGAATGTTGGCTTCATTATGGATGTGATAAGATTCTTTCTTCTGAACTGGCGCACGTAGATGCTCGATTCTACACATAATGCCTATTTGCCACGTTTTCATCATGGTACCTGCCCAAAGCGCCACCGAAATGGTTTTCGCTAGAGGATGATTTTTTTCTTTACTATTTTCAATCCTTTTTTTGATTTTTTTGGATTTTTGTATATTTTGATTTTTTTGTATTTTCATGGTTTTTGATTTTTTTGTATTTTCTAAGAGATTTTAAGCTGATGCTGAACCACCTAGTGGTGCTGATTTTGATGCTTCTATCATAATGTTCCATCGATATCCTGCTTGAAGAAGTTGCTTTGCCAAGATACGTGCACTTGAATGCAACTTTTAAGAAATCTATTCTGCTTTGCTGATAATGGACTTAACTCTGTCTTTGTGCACACATCGCGATAGAGTGCCTTCTGAATCCTTATGATGAAGGGTCAATGCCAATACGTGGTCAATGTGAGAATTGGATATCATGCATGGAGGAGTGGATGGAGAGTGTTTAGGGATAAAAGATGGATTGGTCGATAGTTTGGAACCTTTGACTCTCCAAACTTGGGAAGATGAGCAATTATGGATGGATACGGAAGTGTGTGTGGAATTAGGACCAACTGCTTGATACACTTTGTATGTTGCTTGAGAAGCTTTATTTTTCTTTTGTGGAAATCTTTGATGGATACTTTTCCCTTTTTGATTTTGCCCCATAGTTTCTTTGACTGATGGAGTTTGATAGGGATAGTCATTCTTTGTATTCTTTGGTATCCACTTATATTTTATTTTTCCTTCGTGCTTCGTCCTTTGATTCAAATCTTTCTTTTGACATTGGTCCCAATTTGTGGATGGGTTGATAGGTGGATGAAAATTCGTGACATGGCGGGTTGTAGTATTGGCATTGGTTTCATCATAAGGATTCTTTGTGCTCCCTATGTTGATGTTTGCTTGAGACGAAGTTGCCCCCAGTTTTGTGAAAGTTTTACTGATATGTTGAGATCCCTTGATTGTCGAATAACCAAGGCCTTGACATTTGGGATTTCCAAAAATCTGCACTGGTTCCAAGATACCCTGTTCATGTAGGCCTAATCCTCTACCTTGATAATTCATCTGCTGAAACATTTGATTTGCAAAAGGATATGATTTCCCTTGGAAACAAGGTGTTGCTCCTTCTCTGCTTTGTGGTGGACCTTCAAATGTGTCAGCTTCTTTATTGATGAGATAGCTTACTCTAAGAAAGGTGAGTGATCCAGCTTTATAAGTGATAGGATCCTCCACATGTGGGATAAATTCCTGATTGATATCTTTAACTTGATCTTGTGAGATATCAGATTTTAATTCTTCTTCAAGAAGTGTTGATGTTTCACTGTCCACACAAAAGTCTTCCTTATGACTCGCTTCACAGGATGTTTCTGATTCATGACTTATGTAGAAGCCTTCTTCATGATTTGTTTCTGATACGTCTCTGGATTTTTCTATATCTTGATCATGTGTACAAATGTTAAGAGTAGGAGACTCTTGTTTGTTGGTAATGATTTCAAGAGTATGAGACTCTTGTTTTGAATGAAGATCATCCACATGTCCATCCAAAGAAAGCATCTCATGGGTAGATGGAGGAGTATGTCCTATGTGGATGTGGTCATCTTGTATGGATAGGAGAGTGTCCATTATATCATTGTAGTAGCTTGGAGATGCAAATTCTTGATCTTGAATGATTTCATAATTACTTTCGACATGCTTTGGATCAAGTTCTTGACATGGGTCAATTTCAAAGAATGGATTTCTTTCTTGGATATCTTCATTAGGCATAGGAAGATTCTCAAATTTCATGAGGTCAAAGGATGGCCATATGTTTTGGAGAGGATCATTGCTAGACCTTGGTGAAAGATGTTGATCATGCTTTGGAACAAATTCTTGAGATATATCTTCTAACTCATTAGGTGATGTAGAGACATTTTCAACATTGTCATTAGTTGAAGGATCACAAATTATAGGATCAAATAATGTTAACCCTCCTTTGAATGGATCATTGTTAGACATCGTTGGTGAGTTTTGATCATGATTGAAAAGTGGCTTTTGGGGTGTGTTGATTTGATCGTTGGTCGACGTGGAAACATCTTCAAGGTGCTTATTGATAGATTGATCTTGATTTTTGATTTCAACAATTGTGGTGGGAATCTATTGCAAGCTCTATTGTGGGAGTAAGGCCTGCATTTTTTGCTGAGCCAACAACACTTGTTGTTCGTCATGTTGTTTTTGTGCCAACAAAGCTTTTTGTTGGGCTCTTTGTTGTGCTACTTCTTCTTGGATTGCTTGAAATAGTGCGTAGAATTCTACTTACGCTTGTGCTTGTTGGGCTACTTGAGCCGCTTGTGCTTGAGCTTGTGCAGCTTGTTGGGCTTGGAGTGCCTTTTTGCGGGAAGCTTCTTGAGCGGTTTGCAATATGATGGAGAATGAATTGGTCGTGTTGTATTTTGGCGGTGGTGGTGGTGGTGGTGGAATGGGAATGTTGTTGATTGTTGGGGTTGCTTGGATGGTTTCCATCTGTTTTTGCGATATCGATGGAAAAATGGGATGATTTGGTATGATGTTTTGATTTGGCATGATAGATTGAAATTGAACATTGTTGTGGTTGGGAATCATATTGCTTGGATTTAGGTAACTTTGATTTTGCATGTTGTTACCTTGGCTTGAATCAACATATGGAGTTGTCAACATATTGCTTGGATTTTGAACATTGATGGGATTTGCAAACATGTCTACCCCAAAATTTACCAAGTGTGGATTTGAAATGGTCATGTTTGGTAAAGTTGTACTTGGCATGTATGGATTTGGTGGGATAATGTTGTTTGGAAAACTCATGCATTAAGCGTTTGGTTGATAGATTTGCAGATTTGGACTTGGATTTAAATCTATCATTGGGAAAGGTGTTCCAAACTTTGGGTTGGGTATGCTCATATGTGTTGTACCATTGATGTTTATATGAGATAATGCTCCCATGTATGCATTGTACAAGCTTTGAAAATCAAATGGTATTGCAAGGCTTGGATAGTTTGGTTGACTTGAATTGCTCATGATGGATGGATCAAATTTATATTCCATGTCCCTCTTGTGTTGAGATTGAGTTTGAACCATAAAATGAAGATCAATTTTCAAGAATGTAAGAGATGAACCTCTAATCCTTTAGATCAGTCTAAACCTTAGGTTCAAAGAAGTGAAAAACTAGGATAATTGAAGGATCAAAGCGATAATGAGGACGAGATAAACGGAAGATGAGTGATATGGATGAATGGAACTCTTAAAGAAACTTTGAAAGGAATTCTAAACCTTTAGGACTTGATTTGATTGTGATTGGATTGATGGTTTGACTAGATGTGTTAAGTCAAACAAAAGTGATAAATGTAATCGTAACGCTCTAGGAAGTTGTGTTATCCATAGAGTGAACTCCTACAAGATGGTAGTTTGACTAAGTGTGTCAAGTCAAATGAGGTGATGATTTGATAATTTGGCTAGGTGTGTTAAGCCAAACAAGATGAACTTGTAAACCTTAGGAAGTTGTGTTATCCTAGAGAAAACTCATGTATAGGATGATGGTTTGACTAGTTGTGTTAATTCAAACAAAAAGGTTTTGATTTTTCCTAAGAGTTTAGCATAATAGATGACAAAGATTCCAAGAGTTGTTGGTGAGGTGATTTTTGATTGATTTTGATGGTTGAGAGATGGATGAAAGTGATTGAATTTTATCCTAGATTTGACCTAGAATAACACTTCTGCTTACAAGACCTCGGTGTTGAAGAACACGTTATATTTCCTATGGGAGGAAAGCAAACCTTTCAAACAATTTAGGATCTCAAGACGCTTCTCACTAGCTTTCAAACTAAGCTTTTTGAACTTCGGTTTTGGGATTTTGATCATGTTAGAAAACACATGTGTAATCAAATTTGTCTTTATCTTGTCTTAGTGAATCCTTTTTACCAAAATCACTTGCTTGATTATGTTTTCAAATTGAATGTCTAATGTCCTGCTTTCTTCTTCATCCCACAAGGTCCATTATGTGGAAATCAAGGAAATTAGGGCAAAAGTCTCCTATGTTTATCCTTAGTGAAAACAAATGACTATAGAATTCGAGCACTTAGAAACCTCTAAGGATATGATCCCTAGGGAAAGCAAGAGTGCTTAAATTTGTCAAAGGTATTTGTTTCCTCCAAGGTGTTTGAAATTTGAGGCTTTTGTGAATGTTCTCTTTTCAATGTTTTGAATCCAAGCAAAGTGTTTTTGATTCCAAGCACTTTTTACAACCCTAGGATGATGAGGCAATATCTTGTTGTGTTCCCACTTGGATAAATCCAGCTGTGCATATCTTGTGCGAATGGCTAAATGCTTGACCACACTGGCTGCCCTCCACGGCACTCACTTATTCGGGTCAGCCAAGCATTAGTACCCATGAATCTCCCATGGCATACTTTCCATTTCCACAACAAGATCGCATATTACGTGGGGCGGCTTCAAAGGACATAACCTTTTGCACCAACAAGATAGACAAGGTTTTGGCCTTTTTCTAAACAAGGGGTTCTAATTCGGGCATTCCGTTCGTGGGGGATTATCCAACATCGGCGAGAGTCCATTGTTGTCCATCTCGTCGGAATAATCCTCGTGATATTGGCCTTTGTTCCAATATCCACACTTATATCCCGGGTGGAAGTCGCTTGGCTTTAGCGTGTTCCCGGTTGGGTCGTTCCCTCGGGTTATTACTTTTTCCCACAAGGTAGGCCCTCTAAGTTAACAAAAGCGAGCTAACATATCCCGTCGTTCACACAACCTTTGTTGAAAAACAAAGGGGAGAACCTCTGCAATATATTGTGCTCACACTCGCATGTTTTGTTCAATTTTAGATCCCAAATCGAAGTGTGGAGGCAATATTTTTGACAACTTAATATCAAAAAAAGACTTTTGATTCTCAAGGTCGCTGTGAGGCGCGAGAGAAGCGCATACGTCTTTTTGATGATATTACTTTGTGAAAAAGATTGCAAAATATGACAAACAGTTGTTCATTTTAAGTCCAAAAAGCAGTGATGAATTCATTTTAAGCACCAAAATCCAAGTGTGAAGGTTGCCTTGTTCAATTTTAAGTCCAAATTGAAATCTAGTAAATGTCTCTAAGGTTCAATTTTAACCAAGTTGAAAAGATCAAGTCAAATGGTTAATTTTAAACCCAAAAGAAAGATGAGTTGGTTCAAAACAGAAAACTAAAGCAGTTTTTGAAACCTCAGATTTTAACAATAAGCATTAAAAAATGCTTTTTCCCAATCTTGATTTCAATGTTCAAAGATTAGTTTTCCTCAATTCCAATCTTCTATTTGATTCTCCAAAGATTGCAAAATATGACAAACAGTTGTTCATTTTAAGTCCAAAAAGCAGTGATGAATTCGTTTTAAGCACCAAAATCCAAGTGTGAAGGTTGCCTTGTTCGATTTTAAGTCCAAATTGAAATCTAGTAAATGTCTCTAAGGTTCAATTTTAACCAAGTTGAAAAGATCAAGTCAAATGGTTAATTTTAAACCCAAAAGAAAGATGAGTTGGTTCAAAACAGAAAACTAAAGCAGTTTTTGAAACCTCAGATTTTAACAATAAGCATTAAAAAATGCTTTTTCCCAATCTTGATTTCAATGTTCAAAGATTAGTTTTCCTCAATTCCAATCTTCTATTTGATTCTCCAAAGATTGCAATGTATTTTCATCTAATGTTGTTCCTCTTTAACTCTGCTTTTTTTTTTTTTTGGTTTCAAAAGTAGATCAAGTTGGCAAAAACCACCAATTATCTCCACCTTTGTCAACAAAATTTCCTACACAAGACACTTAGAGATATTAATGTTGAGGCTGATAAAATGAATCTATATACATAAATTTCATGTCAAACATCATAAATGCATACAAAATTGTAATTTGTAGACAATAGTGAAAATTGATTATAGAGAAATAAAAGCACAAGTAATTTACTCCCCTTTCACCAAGTCAACCACGCTTCTCAAAGGCCTGCCTAATCACAACTGCACTTCCAATCATAATAAATATGTGGTTGACATGCCCCATCAATCACTTAGAATCGAGATTTTGACAGAAGGCAAGGAAGATATGTTTTACAAGAAAAGACATTCATTAATATCAGACATTAATATTGATGACTTTTTGTTGATACTCTATCCATATTTTAATTATGTCATTGGGCCCAAGGATGATATTACACCGCTATGATCTAATCTATTGCATCGTGATCTACAATAAAAAATGCATATATATCAGTAATAGACAAGAAAAGAACCATCATTGACATTGATTTTGAGAGTTTACCGCCCAAGATTCAAAAAGATTGAATCGTTGTCATGCATCTTCAAAACGTCCTCACTGTCCTGGCACACCTATTTAATGCTGAGGGGCTCTAAACTATTAAAGCTATATCATCATCCTTTTGATCATGATTATCCTCTGTGCAAAGACAGCGGAGGTAGTGGCAGGGATATAATACTATATATATCTAGTGCGTGGGGTCGTTTATCCCTGCAATTTACCTGAATGTTCACTTTTCTATAGAGAGAATGCCACTACGGAAAGACTTGTAGGTAACTGTCGCTTTTATAGAGATCATGTTTCAAACTTTACAGATAAAAAAAATCTCATTGATTTTACAGTGAATAAACCTCGATCAATGCCATCCACACAAATCCAATGCCTCCGTTTTGGTTGCCCCTTTCTTTGGCAATCTCTCTGTGAACGTTAAGGAAATGTATTCAAGTTCTTTCGGAGTAACGCAGGGAATGATTCCTCATCCCCGGCTATCGTTTAAGGAAAACACTCGGGCTTATGAGGGAAATCACAATGAAAACGTGAACCCGTGAGGAGTGGGAGGAGGAGGGTCAGGATCGGGATCAATAGAGGATCTTACAAGACACCCCTTTGACAGTGATGACTACCTAGGCTATGATCCTCGCTTGCCTTCTCAGGGATTCGTCGCCAATTAAGTCTGTCTTGCAATGCATACACATGGGTATTATATCAATGCTTCTACAAGAGATATATTGGATCCATGGCCTAAAAAAATCTGCTCATGAGACAACATCATTAGTTGGACTTCTACGTCAAATCAGTAAAGTTCAATGCATTAGTAGAATTGCCTCTGGTTAAGGAAAGACTTTGATGGGTGATTACATAGTCTAAAATTAGGCAATTAAAAAAAAACGGTTGTACGCTCCGCTTGACATGTTATGGGTGGAAATCAATGACAGAACCGGGAAGCGCCAACATACAGCTCTCTCTTATTCTCTTGGTGGGAATGCCAAGTTGGCCATGGTTTGCGCAGTATCTCCTGCAAGCAGTTGTAGGAGTGAAACATTGAGCACATTAATATTTGCCCAGCGTGCTAAAGCCATACAGAACAAGGCTATTGTCAATGAAGAAACTGAGAATGATGTTAATTTGTTGCGGGATCAATACGCCAACTAAAGGATGAGCTGATGAGAATGAAATTAAAAGACAGTAATCAACTTGTGGGCAATGGTGGCTACTCAAATGGATGGAATGCTCACAAAATTTTAAACCTTCTCAGAATGAGTCTCGCTCCACTGACACTATCACATATGGATATTGACAGTGATGAAGATATGGAAATAGATGAGGATGTTGTTATGACAGAGAGACAAGAGTTGCAGCGTTTCAAAGTGATGAGACACAGAATGCATAATTGCTTGCAAGAATAAAATGTCAATAAGAGGAGACAAAGCAAATGCAAAACTCCATTCGTTGATAGCAAAAATGCAGAGAAAGCGCATCTACATTATTATTGACATTAACACAGCTTGTAATATTTTTTGTTTAAAGAATCAAAATAACCTATTTAAAAGGTGGAATGCATTATCAAGTAGTTCACATTTTTGCTCAGATATTTCACCACATTGAGATGCAAATAGATATGTGTTGCACCTTATAGCCTGCAAATGAAATGTGAAAAGCAAGAGAGCAAACAAAGTTTGAAGTCTACACGGACAACAAAGAAATATTTTATGTTTACTATCTAATGCTTGACATGAACGGAGATGTACAAAAACAAAGATTATATTCAAGCCCTCCTTCTAGTGCCATTTGTAGGACGTCAAAATCTGCAAATGAGAGATTTAAACAATTTCATGTTGTTAGCACAAAAGTTAGTTTAAATCAGCAAACTTAGACATCCCTATGAAATATAGAATCATGTTAAACAATGCAACTAATAAGAACAATGCAAAAACATGAATCATTCCTATCCCATAGTGGATTGGTGCTCTTTGAGTATGTGAAAGATCCCTTTCCCAATCCTTGATAAGCTTAGTGAGATAGACAATGATATGCTTGAACTCAAGTTGCCTATAGTGTAGATGCTTTCAAAATGTGTGTAGATTGTAGATGATGAAGAGCAAGATTGATTCTCAAATGAAGAGAGTAACCTTGCAATGAGTAAGTGTTGTGTTGTTGTTTTATGTTGAAATGCTTTGCATTTTATAGATTCAAGATTAGGAAGAGTGATAGATTTGGATGAATGTGGGATCATTCATGAGCCAATGACAAGATGCCACTTGTCAAACTGTGAGAGGGTGAGGAATGTGCAAGTCTTGGCCAATGTGCCAATTTCAAATTTGAATTTTGGATGAAAAGACATGTTTAGGGGGGATGAAAGGTGCAATAAATGCCATGTTTGACTTGTGCAAATAGCATTTAAAACCTTGTTGGAAGGGACAAGTCCCTTTTGGGGGGAAGATTCAAATTGGAAGAATATTCCATTTTGATTCCATTTTGAATGTAATTAGAGGAAATAATAAATCAAATAAATGATTTATTGGTGCAAGTGGGTGGGTTAGTTAAGAGTTTGGATTTGACTCTAGTTGAGTCAAAAGCTAGAGAATGATAATTATGATTAGAAGTTAATTAATGTAGATTAATTAACTTAGGGGATTTTAGGGATTTGACATTTGATTAAATCAGTTTGATTTATTAAATCAAATGAGAAGAACATAAGGATTAAATAATTTGATTTATTTAATGAACCTTAGGAAATTAATCAATAAATTGCTTTAATTGATTAATAGAAGAAATGAATGTTAATTTGTATGATGCATGATTGTTATTTTTGCATGTCTACAGGAGCATCAAAAAGAGTGGCATCAGAACCTCAAAGCAGCACTCTAGGCAAACCGAATAACCCCCAAGCAAGTCTTAAAGACTTCTCCATACAAGTTGGTATACGGGAAGGAAGTGCTACTGCCTATATCTATGGAAATTCTTGCACTGCAATTGCTTAAGTCTGTGGAGGTGGAACAAAATGGAGCCATGGAGGTTTGGTTGTTTGAGCTGTTGGAGGTGCAAGAGAAAAGAGGAAAATCTCTTATGGCCATGTACAACCACCAACAAGTAGTTAAGAAGTGGTTCGATAAGAAAACCTTTGACCAGGGTCTTAAATGTGGAGACTTAGTGCTAAAATTCAATGAGAGAGCCGCAAAGCCTGACCAGCACGGAAAATTTGATAGTTTGTGGGAAGGCCCTTTTTGAATTATTCAATGCAAGCAACATAGTGTGTTTGAGTTAGAAAATATGGAAAAAGAAGAATTGGGGATTCTTGTCAACGAAATCCACCTGAAATTGTTCAATTAGCTTTTTAACCCTTTGACACGTGTAAATATGTAATTATGTAAATATATTCATTGTGTTTTCTTCGGCTTGAGCTTTGTTATGGAACCCATGATGTAGGAAGCAAAGAAAGAAAAAGAGACAAAAATTTGAAAAAAAGAGCTTTATATTATTCATTATACGGTAAACATATATGCTTTGAGATATTACAATTCAAAAAGGCTCTTGGGACACACTTTTCAAGTATATCTATACTAAGCAGCTTCTCGAGTATATGTATTAAATTCCTTCTGAGTCATATATACAAAATCGAAGATAAAGGAGTTCATTCTTCAACCAGGGCAACATCACCATTAGCAGCAGCAGGTCCATCTGGAATAGCATTGGGAACAACAACAGTAGCAGGAGCATCCATGGTAGCAATGGCAAGTGAAGGAGGAAACACTAGGTTCCTGAAGTCAATGTACCACTCCACATTGTAAAAGAGCACTATGTTGTAGCATCTCAGTAGGAAGTGGCAAGCACAAGAAACCCTTTCGCGGTGTTCTCCAACTGTCATAATGTGAAATCCGCTCAAGAATGGCACCTAGGGCACCATTGTCCTCTTCAATGTGTCAGCGGAGATCACTTGTTATGGGGAGACCAAGGCCATACACCACATTCGTCATGACTTCACCAAGGCCTCTGAGGTAGCACTTTGGGAATATTTCTATGGTGAGTCTTAGTATCATCTGCTTGGGCACCTGTATGTGGAGCAAAGATGCAATGAAATAAGAGAAAATGTTAGTATTAACTCTATACTTATCCTCATACTCTATGCAATCCATACCCAGTACCCATATCATCGCAATTATTTGCAGAGAATGCTTGTTCTTGGTCATGCGCTTTAAACATCTGCTAGAAATCTCGCCTAGAAAAGCTACTTGTGACTTATTGCTAGTAAGCCTAATAGGAGTATCCATTGCCTTTATTAGAAATCCCAATTACCAGTGTAATTTTTTCTTTATATCCTTAAGTCTATTTATAGACCTAGCCAGGTATAATGTGTGTGATAAGCATGATGATGATCAAGAGCAAACTCGAAAATCCCCCGGAGTGCAAACTCAAAAATCCCACCAAGTTGCAATTGTTGCGAATGAATTATTGTGTAAAAGTTAAGAAGAAGTAATTAATCAGCTTCAACTAGTGGAAGGCGTAGGTGATGGTCTACACGGTCAAGTGCTAGGTTTCACGTTGAGGACGCTTTTTCAGTATTTAAAGATGAACTCAAATATTTTTGAGTAATTATTATGTCCCTTGCTTAATCACTCTTTTCAAGTTATTAAGTGCAAAAGAATGCAAAAATTTTTGTCTCTTTTATTCCTGGCTCAATTTCCCAATGGATGGCGCCACAGGACATAATGACTAATCGTCATTATGAATTAATGTCTTTTCAAGAGAATGGGAATTCATTTTGTATGAATGGATGAGTTGGCAGTACATACCAAATTTATTGCAAAAAGGCAACTGTATTCTACAACTCCAAGTCGAAAACAGGCTAAGTCTTGCATGCAAAAGAATAGCACTAAAGAGTTTTGAATACGTAGTTCATTGCGATGAGTTTTGAGTGCATAGTTTGTTGGGAAGATTTGTATGAGTTGCAGAAGGGATGAGTATCACAAAGGTCCATAGAGTCCTGAAATAGCCCAGAATCCTCAAACAGAAGCACAGGGAGAGGCGGTCCAAAGCTTGATTGACACCATGTTAGCGATGCCAATGGCCAATATTTTTGGTGAGGTATCTTACACCTCACCAGGATTCCCTGGAAAGTCAAAGTGGCCTCACACGTTTGATGCATAAAAGAAGACTAATCATAGGGACAAGGCCCTAATAGTGGAGGAATGGGATATCATTCATGACCCTATCCTCAGAACTAACCCTAAGAGTCTTAGGGAAGCAACCTGCAAGAGGATGAAAAATACTAGTACCCAAGATTCTTTGGTGCAAAATTTGTGGTTCTACGTTCTCCCATAGTATATGGTCCCCTCAGTACACCAGTGCTTGAAGCTAGTTCACGAGTGTGCTTAGCATTTCAACCCGGATACCAATGCCATTGTAGGTTGGAAACTGAGGGTTGTGATCAAAGTGGATGCTATTAGGAATATGTTATGTATCCCTACTAGAAGGAGCTCCAGAGAAAAGAAAATGGAGACATTCACTATAGAGAACGCAGAAGAGTTTTGGAGGACCAGAAAATAAGCTCTGGAATTTTATAACCAAGAAACAAAAAGGTATAAAGAAGATGTAGTAAATCCACCACAGTTTCTGATTGCACACAATTCTTTCAACTCGGACTTGCAGGAAGCCTTCTCTATGATGACTTTTGTTTACGGCATGGACAGTGATCAGTATGTTCAAAAGTTTCAAATGGGTCTAGTTTTAGTTGAGAAGACAACATTCCCTATTCTGGTATGACTTCGCGGAGGTCATTGTTCAGGAGATGTTCAACCAATTCAAGGAATACTAGATGAAACATATATTTAGGTTTTCTTCTCTTCTTGCTCACATACTTTTGCACTAGAACCCTGACTTCTTTAGAAACCATATGGGTTTGGCTATGTTTGATGAAAATGGGGTGAGAAGGTCAGTTTTTGTGTGGACTCCCCTCCTTTCCATAACTTATGATTAATATGCATTCTCTGAGTTTTTCTTGACTCTAATTTTGTGAGATTTTAGTAAGGAGGGTGAGGGTTATCATCTTTTCGCTGAGAAAATAGGGTGGATGCAGTATTTTACTCCTCCTTCTGATTGATTCCTTGGAGAGGAGTTCTCATTTTTCAAGTTGTGTGGTTTTACCAAGGAACTGTCCCGGCTCCCGGTATGTGTCACAAATAGGGTGTTGGCCCTTGAGTTATTTCGGCAACTGGAAATTATTGACGTCAAGTTTTGCAAAGGAAAAAATAAGAAAGGTTTTTTCAAATGCCCTTTGAGCTTTGGTATGATAATAATGTTAAAGAAGCAAACACATGGTTTGCTAGAGGCAAAGCTAGCTCATTTGGGGCTAGTATTAATCTGTGACAAATGGGATTATAATCCCGATAATGACTTGGCGAAGTTGAACACTAAAGTGACTCATAGCTCCCGGTCTTACTGGGAAGCTCGGCAGAATCCGCAGTCAGGGGATCCAGATGATCTATTTATGGACCTGGCCTTTGTTCCTACTGATGATAAGAGGCCACCATGGTTCTCTTTCTATTTTCCTTTGGCCAAGCCCAATGACAAATGTAAAATTGGGACTACCCTTCGTAATCAATTGATCAAGAAATGGCAATGGAGTGAGGAAAAGATTACAAATTTTGGGTTTATCATTAGGAGACCCAATGCCTCGATGCCCTTTTCAAGGAGACATACAAGGATGACAAATTTGATGATCTTTGGAACCGAGCGCACGATGATACTAATGCAAGCGGAGATGAGGATGTAGATCCAGAGGTGGCGACTTCGATAATGAAAAGAAAAGAGGAGAAGAAGGCCCAAATGCAGAGAATTGGAAAAGCAGTGGAACACCCCAACAAAGCTCCACTAGGCACACAAGTGACTGCATCTCATTCAGAGGCCTCACTACAACGTATATGGGTTGTGAAGAGACCCATAGTAGCCCAACAATCTTAGGAGGTCATAGTGTTGGATAATTCTCCACCTGAGAAGAGGTCACACACAGATGCAGCTCCTGGAGAAGACTCACAAGTACTTGCAACGACCCAAGGATCAGTGTTCGTGGTAACTCAGGTATCTTTCTCCTCCTCTCTTCTTACTTCATAGTATTTAGTTAACCCTGCAACCTCTACGTCTCCCATTACTTTGAGTGTCGGCCTTTCCTTTTCTTCTTCTACTCCCGTGGGAGGTTTCTCTCAATTCTCCCAAGGCGGATAGGCAGCTTTTACTCCCTCACAGTTAGTTCGACCGTTTGTCAGAGCCTAATCTCAACTCGTTATTGCAAATACTTTTTCTCCCACTGCATCGGCTCTGATTCAAACTAAGCAACAGATGATCCTCTACATCTTCGCTTCCACCACCACTCCTTATGAGTCCTTCCATCGCTTCCCAAACTGGATCCTAGCACAGCATTCCCCTGTTCTCCCCATTGACGGTCTCTCTGCCAAAGAAAACATCCTCCGAGACCATAATAATTTCATTCAATTTCACTCTTCCTCCCGATGCACCCTTCGTTGGCGAACTGATTAGGTCACCAGCACAATTTATTGATCAAGGCAACAGGACTAAGGTAGCACGGGCCATCAGGACCCAAAAAAGAAAAGAAAAATATGCAGCAAATCCAGTCGAGCCATATGTGCAAAACCCTTTTTAACGAAGTGCAGGGGACGTTGCAATTTGAAACCACGACTTCGAACACCATCAAACCGCAAAGGGAGATGCAACCTAAGTATTATACAATCCATGTTATGGAGATTGATCTGCACATAGCCTAGCCACAAGACAAGGTTGAGCTGATGGAGGAGACTTAGTGGGTGGTGACTACCAAATTTTTGAAGCATAGTCGACAACTGAAGAAGCGGGAGGAGGAGCTCAAGAATATCAAGGAAAGAATGGAGATCCTACATAAAAAGGAGAAGGCAAGGAACGTCAAAATTGCATGCTTGTCTCAACAAGCGTAGACAAAAAAGGCCAAACTTCAGGAGGAACTCATGAGGTTCCAGTCCCAGGATCCCAACCAAGTTACCGGACTGCAACAAAAAAACCAGGAGCTCCAAGACCGTTTGACTCAGGTAGAGCAGGAAATACAACAAAAAGATGAGGAGCTCTAGGGAAAACAGGCTCAGTTCGAAAGGGAGATCTAGGAAGTAAAACTCTCTTTGGAAAAAGAATACACAACCCAAGGTCAATCTGAGGAGTTATTACAAAGCAAGGATGTCAAGTTGGAAACTTTGCAGGAACGACTCTCTATGCAAGCAAGAAGATTGAAGAGCTGACACAGGATGTTGGGTCGAATGAAATGGAGATTGGTCTTTTGAAAAATCCTCCCCAACCCCTTGCTCCTCAATCAGATCTCTTTTTGGTAGCTTAGCAGTTATATATCTCCTATTGGGAGAGAGTCAAGTCTTTTTGTTTGACTCTTCAACCGGTGCTCCAATTCATGGTAGATGTGGCAAGTTTAAGCAAGGAGGTGCATGGAACAATGGAGCAAGTTCCACAGTTCATTGCGGAAAAGGTGCCCGAGGCAGAGAGGTTGCTAGAAAAATTGTAGATGGTGGTGAATGTAGACTTGGTGAACGCATGGATTGAAGATCAAAGGTTAGCTACTAAGAAAGCGAAGGAATTCATTCATTGTATTGCAACCATCCTCCAGGCTAGCAATTGCTCAGCAACACTGAGTCAGACTATCAGCAAAATGCGGATGCAATATTCCCAGTTGACTCAAATGGCCCTGCCCTCACCTTTTCTCTTTGACGATCCGATGGCCAGAGCAGAACACATTGTAGCAAAGATCAAGGAAAAGTGGCAAGATTTATCTACTTTTCAAGATTTTAGTCAACCTCCCACTACAGTGGACATAGAAGGTGCCACCTATCAAATCGTGTGTCTTCTCTTTCAGCTTGAGTCTAGGACAAGAATCTGTATGGAGCTACCCTTCAAAGAAGTTATCAATCTGCATGAGGTGCAAGAGAATCTGTGTGCCATATCGATGACATCTGAGGTCGATTGGCTGCCTCTACAGACCACACTCTCAAACCTCTAACTATGTTGCCCAATGGATAAGGCTCTGGTCTTCGAACCAAAAATTTTTGGGTTCCCATTCCACAGGCGAAATTCCCCTGATAGTCACCAAAAGTTGTGGATCAAAAATCCTTAGAGCTCCCTTCAGTTTGGTGTTGTTTTTTTTGCATGATCTCATCCCATGCCTTATATGTTTAAACATTCTCAGCCCCCTTTTTGCAGCACCTTCACCCAATTGCTCCACTTGTTCGCCGTGTGCTCCTTGGAAGGACTTCTTCCCTTGCTTCTCCGTCGAGCCCCACCCTTTTGCCACGTGTCAGAAGCACGGGCCTTTGTGAGCCCTCTCTCCTTTGTTTCTCCTTCAAGCTCCACCTGTGTGCCACATTGCATCATTTCACAAGCAACCTTTTGGCGGACCCCACAGTCAACGTTTGAAATGCAGACTTCTCCACGTGTCTTCTCCATGGGGATTTTGATCGAAAGGGAGGAATGAACGAGTATGAAGCCTTGTCTCTTCGCCACATGTCCTAACCAACTTTGTGGGTGAGTGACATGTGTCGCCTGGAGAGTTTTCCTGCTTCTTTCCTGGGACCACAGTCATCATTTGCTGAGGAGCACATCTTGTTCAAAAGCAACTGTGTGTTATGTATCAAAATATTTTTGTTGCAACGACTTTGGGGAATCATTGCAGCAGATATCATTGCTCATACCTAGGAATCTTTTTCAATTACTGGATCTCTGGAGGTGGGTGATCTATATATACTACTCTTATTCTCTATGAAAGGATTTGAAAATCACAGAAAAAGAAACTGAAAAGCTCTAATCCTTTGTATTGTTTTTGAATTATTGTATTAAGACTTACAAACTGTGCCAATTGTTCGGCCTCTCCATTTCTTAATTAATATAAGACATTATATTGTGCTACTTGTTGTACTGAGTAGTTTATCCACACGAATTTTATAATTTCAATAGAAATTTGTTGTTTGGATCATGTCTCAGACTCTTCTTGTTTAGTAGATGTATGCGGAAGTTATACTATGTTATTTGATTAACTTCTTAGTATTTTCATCTATGCTTTTTGTTATTCTCGAACATGCAGATTATTGAACGGGCCCTCAAACCTCATCTGAAAGGAAGGTTTGTCGTGCCTATATAACTAAATCTTGACACATCACCTTAAAGATTAGACTTTATTTTTTATATCTTCTTCCTTTTCCCATTCTAAACCCCAATTATAGAAGGAGCCAACTTCTTTAAAAACCTAGAGGTTACAGTTTAGCGCAATTGGTCCCCCATTAACTGAGTTTCCCATAAGGTTGTTTTTCTAGCAATTTTAGGCATCAACGGATAGCATTCAAAATTTGCATGGGACTCCAAAATTCATAGTAAGTGATTATGATCGTATATTTACAAGTAATTTTTGGAGTGACTTATTCTCATGTTTGGGAAATTAGCTTGTTCCTATCTCATAAAATCATTCCTAATAAAATGGTTAGACTAGGGTGGTCAGAAAGTGCTTGGAGGGTTATCTCTAATTTTTTGTTTCAAATAAACAAGAGAGGTGTGTTGTGGGTACCACTAGAAAAATGTTGGTTTAACACTTCTTTCCACATTTCATCCAAAATGTCTTTGTTTTTTCACTATATATGTGCCATCCACCATCAATCACCTCTTCACTACAAGCACACCCAAAAGTAGAGCAGTTAAAGAACACATTCAACACCAGAAAGAATTATTCTCTAGCCTCGAGGAGAACTTTGCAATGGCATAGAACATAATGAAGCAAAAAAATTATCAACATCCCAATGAAAGGACTTTTGAAGTAGGAGATGGGGTCTTTGTGTGATCATATCCATATAAGTAGATGTCACTAAAATAGCTTAATAAAGATTAAAAAAACTTTCACCCAACTATTACAGCTCTTATAATGTTTTGTAGAGGATTGGTAGTGTGGCATACAATTGGAGTTACCTAAGTCAACAAAAAATGTATCCATTATTCCATGTTTCCTACTTGAATAAGGTTATCAAACAATTATTTTGGAAGTTAGGGGAATCCTTCAAACATGCACTAAGAGGTAGTAGAAGAGAAATCATAGATTATTTGATCAAGTGGAAGAATTATCCAATTGAAGATGCTACATGTGAAAATGGAGATTTTGTGCAAAACCATCTGCAATTGATTTGTATTGAATGCTTCTTTAAAGGGGGGCATTGTATTCCCTTAACCCATTGATTGTATTGGGATATGTGTAGCCAAATTGTGGATAACACATCCTTTATTTAAGATATATAAGCATTTGTATAGTCTTATATAGGTAATCTAGTCAACCTAGGTAGCATCCAAGGCATATGTATGGTATATATAGGAGTTAATGAGTAGTAGCTAATCATCATATTGTGAAAATTATATTTCTTTTTGAATACTTTTGGAGGTTTTCCCCTTGAAGTAGCTTATTATTAACAAGCATGTGCAATTATTTCTATTATATTTTCAAGTATTTGTTGTTGCATTCTTCTATTGTGCAAATTATTTCATTATAGAGCAACTTAGCACATTAGCCTTTTGTCTAATGTAGAGGAATTCTTGGATGCCAATTTTTGGTTATTCGTTACCAAATTCACTAATAAACTCACCTATCAATTATTTGAATGAATGAATGGATCACTTTGGCAGTCTAGAGAAATACCCTCTAAGGTACTAAGGAAAATTTAAGTGAGTATAGCATCCCAAGGGAGGAGATCCCAAACAATTGTTACATAGGCCTTAATGTGGTGTTTGGTCTTGGAAAGACTCACTCCTAATTGTATGATCCAAATATTCTCACATTTTCAAATAAGTTCTAATTATCAAATCATGCAAAGGAGAAATACAATTGTATCTAGCAATAAAGGGATATGTAGAATGAGTTGGAGAGTAAGACTCATCAATTGGCAAATATCGTATGGTAAGTAGTGCATTAATCTACTTTGGCATTAATTTGTAATAAGGTGGCATTTAGTTTGAAGTTTGATTTTGACCATGCACGGGAATTTGATGGTCTTGACAAGGATAAGTTTGTTGATGGGTAAATTGTAAGCCTTTTTTTTCTAGGTTTTTTAGTCTCTCTATAAGGGCAGTGAATTTTGTTTGATGTTGTATGAATTGTCCTAATTTGAACCATTTATTTCTTAAGTTATGATATTGGCAAGTTCATTTCTAAGAATTTTTTCGTCAAAGATGGTTTGTATCATTTTTGTTTGGGGTTATAATTTGGAACCACTTGCTTATGTAGATAGGGATGTACAAAGAAGATCCACTCCATCTATTTTAGTTATCAAGGAATGAAGGATGGTGAATCTCAATAGAAGTACATTAGTTCTTTCATAAATTAATTGGTCAAAAGAATTGCTATGAAGAAAGTGGGATGATACCCCCATGCTTTGGCATCTAGTTGTTTAAGAACCCATCCTAGTTAAACACAAGAGGGTATGAGTTCTAAGGTGAACACTTTGGTCTCTAAAATTTGGCCATGAGAAATAGGGAAATAGGAAAGATTGGATTAAGAAGATAAAATAAGAAAGCATGGTTAGTTCACATCGTGTTCACCAAATATTTGTGCACAAAATTGGCATTTGCAATTTTTGGTGGTCAAGCCAAAGCAATTTATGTGAAAAGGGTCAAGAAAACTCTATTGTTGGTTAGAAATATTGCTTGTCAAGAAAGTGTTGTGACTAACAAAAAAATGTTGCAAGTTTGACAAATTTTCAAAAAAAAGTTAAGTCTTTTTCAAAAGTAGCAAATGTACTTTATAAAAGATTAACAAGAGGGATGCCAAAGAAGTGGGTTTGATAGATTGCCAAATGACAAAGACTAGTGTAGTTTGCAAAGATTATTGTTTTTGGATTATTGACAAGAAAGTTCAAATTTAACAATATGAGAATTTGATAAGTTTTGCAAGAGAACCATATTTGACCAACAAATTGCAAGTTATTGATTTATTACGAATGCTAATAAAAAAAAAAGTAATTCTTGTTGTTTTGATAAGATTGTTTTATCTTTTTGTTTGAATGTTTGATTAATGGTTTTGATAGATTATGTTTGTAATGTTTGATTGTTTTGCATAACTACAGTTTTGAAAGGAAAGATTGCATAACATAAATGAAAACTGAAAACTAATCTACTGTTAACACCAACACTAATTTATATTATTTAAATCTGCACAATCTAGTATTTTAAACTCTAAGATCTAACTATCAAACTACTGTAATTGAATCTAATGAAATTAAAAAAACTTAAAAGAAATCCAAATCGATAATCAAAAGTTGCAGGTCTAGAAATGGGGTTTGAATTTTGTCCTCAGATTGAACCTAAATCTTTTAATTTGCAGTGATAAATCAACTATATAAATTTTCCAGGATAAGATAGAGTTGAGAAATGAGAAATAAGATAACAAGAAGAGAGGCAAATTAACTAATTATGGCTAGGTTGTGGCTATAGTGAAGGTTTGGTAGAGTTCTTGTTGTGTTCTACTTTTCCACATATTGCAAGAAAAAATTGGATGTTGATGTATAAATTTTGTTCTGGAGTGTGATTGTTGTGAAAATGGGAGAGTAGAGTTGAATTATAAGAGAAATGGGATTTTTTGGGCAAACATAATGGAAGGAAATGACTGTCAGCGCTTCGATGACTTGTCTTGTCAGATTGGAAGCTTCTTCAAGGCCACAATGATTTTGAAATTGTTGAGGAAGTCACAAGATGCATATGGGCATCCTGCACTTTCATCCAAGTTAAGGAAATGTTGAAAATAGGGGCTTTGGAAAATGGAGAAATGCATGGAATGGCTAAGATAGACTAGAAGATATGATTAAAAGAGGTTTTAGGAGATTTTGACTATCCTGGGATTGAGCAGAGCTTTTTATGTCATAATGGCTTTGTATAGGTGTTTAATCATCATATCAAAATTTTGACCCAAGCATTTTTAGATATTTCCAATCATGTTGGCAAACTCTTCGGTTGCATTGTCTCACAGCAAAGGACAAAGATGAAAATCATTTTAGAAATGTTTCTTTATTCAACAGAAAGAAAGTTATCTAAGATGGATTCAATATTATATTTATGCCTTTAAAGTAGGGTTGGTCTTTTAACTTGTATTTTAGGGATAATGGATGTTTCCGTGGCCTGTATACTATTCCAAGATGATGATGGGAGAGAGGGCAACTTATTTCGTTAGGCGCACACTTTTTAATTGTGAGAGAAACTATACTCAAGCTAAAAAGGGGTGCTTGGTCATTGTCTTTGCCACTGAATGTGTGTGATATCATTTATTAAATCAAGAAACATGTGTAACGGTTTGATATATGCTTTTAGGTAATTTTGTGTATCAGCCCATGTTTTCAAAAAGAGTTTGATGTTATATAGCGCTTATCAAAATGAGCTTAAGGTAAGCTACATCAACTAAAGACCACTAAAATATAGACTACTATTAATTGGCTGATGCAAGCTTTCATCTCTGAAGTTGAGCTTGTGAATGATAACATTCCAATTGGATTTGTCTTTGCCATTGAAACTTCGCCTATTGCTCAATCATCATGGTACACTAATATTGTCAAGTTCTTGGTTGATCATTTGCCACATCTCAGCACAAAAGGAACCTTTGTCTTTTGGTATTCAAGTATGTTATACTTAGCAACATTTTATATTGAAGGGCCTTTGATGTCCTCTTGCTTCTATGTGTAGATTAAGAACAATCCAAAGGAATATCAAAAGAATGTCAATATCATTTGTGGAGGTATTTTAGTGACCATACTAAAACAAGGAAGATGTGGACACTTCGGATACAATTGGTCATCTCTTGAGATGGATGTCATAGATCTTGTGAGGAAATGCCTTAAATGTCAAATGTTTACTCATGTCATTTATTTGCCTATTCAATCCCTTCAACCCATCATTACTGCACTTAAAAACTTGATCTTATTGGATCTTCCTCTAATGGACATAACCACGTCACTACTACCAATGAATACTTGACTAATTGGGTGGAAATGATGCCTTTGAATTCTATTTTAGTGTCAACCATTAACAAAATTGCGCTAAACTAGATTATGTATAGAATTAGCATAGCTTGTGTTCTTATTCAAACAATGGCTCATCCCTTAATAATCCTAAGATGCTCAAGTTGTGTAAAATGCACAATATCACCCATAGCTTTGAGTTTGTCTATTACTGGCAAGCCAATGTACAAATTGAAGGAACAAATAAAACACTTCAGTCTGTACTAGTTTAAATTATTTTAAATTCAAATTGTGATTGACACACAATTCTTCAACATTACGGACTTTAAGGACTGGCATTGACACTCCCATGGGAGCAACATTGTCTTCCTTGGTTTTTCAATTTGAAGTTACTCTTCCCCTAGAGGCAAAACTTCCTAGCCTCTATGTACCTTTGCAAGCCCTTCTAAATCATGAAAATTACCAAGTAGCTTTGTTAATAGAATTGGAAGTTTTGAATAAAAAGTGGTTGAAGTAGCACACATTAAAATTATGGTTATTGTCGACTCTTTAATTGATGAGATTGTCTAACCTGAGCATTAAGTCACCGCCCAAATGGGGTTGAGATGGGACCTTAATGTATTGGCACTAACTAACTTGAACAAGTTGGTTAGTGCCAATACATTAAGGTCTCATCTTAGTCGGATTAGTTAGTGCCAATACATTAAGGTCTCATCTTAGTCGGATTAGTTAGTGCCAATACATTAAGGTCTCATCTCAACCCCATTCATGCTCCTACCTTCTTTGCCCTTCGGTGGTGAGCTTGTGCATCTACTTAGTTGTGTGGGGTCAAGGACAATGAGCATGGGGTGTCCTTACTGACGTAATTTTTTTTGTATTGATATAAAGAAGAATACAAGGTGATTGTAGTAAAAAACTAAAAGAAATACTAGCAATTATAGTCCTTCACGAACAACAACAAAAAACTATAGAAAACTAGTAATTACATGGCAATACAATTGTAGTAAAATCTGCAAGAAAAACTATGAAAGAGAACATTTACAAAAAATTACAACATGCTCGAGTAAGTTGAGCCAAAAAGCATAGAAATGTAGCCAAAAAGAGCAGAATGAATCTTGAAAGTAAGACCTTAGGCCCTGCCATAACAACCTTCCTTTTGTTGAGCAGTTGGTTAACTTGGATTTTATATGTTGAATTTGAAAATTAATATTTGAATTCTTCTCAACCTCAGCTTGTAGATGAGAAAAAAGTGAAGTCAGACAATTAAAAGATGACAAAGTAAAGCCCTAGAAATGTAACTCTTTGGTGATCATTTAGGTTATTAAAGACAACTTTACACCTGTTTCTTCATATATGAAACAAAATTGCATGCCTAACTCCATCAGCAATGATATTATGATGCAGCCCAACCCCCAAGAAGGGCTTCTTTCCAATTTAATTTATGTTTAAAGATAGTTGGCAGATCGTTAAAAACAATATTCCACTGTTTTTTAACAAACTGGCATCCCCAAAAAATATGCCTTATATTTTTTTTCCTTTGACAAAAGGAACAATTAACAAGTTGGACCATCATGCATTTCAGCCTGTTTGCAATGGGCAATTTGCAATGCAAAATCTTCCATGTGATTAACTGAGCATCTATATTAGCCTTTGATTTCCAAATATGGGCGGATAATTTAGACCAAAAATTTTCACTGAACTTGCAATTCCACTTGGAGTTCAATCGAGATCTTAAGAAAAAAATTGAAAGCAACTACAAGTAGGCCTTTTTTAAAGGAAACAAAAGAAAAGGATATGAAGACATCCATAACCAATCTTTGTAGAAGTTGTAATGGATAGGAGTACATAGTTTCATAGACAAATCAAGTAGAACCAAAGACAACAAAAATCAAAAACATTGTATTTATTACTTAGGTTAAATTGAGCTTTGACATAATGCCATGACAACCAACTCATAGTGCGAAAATCCCGAAGATCTCCAACATTGCAGACTCTTTTTTAAACAGAGACTAAAATTGTTTTGGAAATCTCAAAGGAAGGGGCTAATCCTGATAAAGAATGTGCTTATTCCACCAAATAGAAGAAGTGGAGAAACTAAAACCATGTTGAAGTGAATTATCTCTCCATTTTAAAAGATAGCAAGTGTGTTGCCAAGCTTTCCATACAAACTAAAGGGGAGGAGAAGCCTTTATTGAAAAAAAAGGGGCATGAAGAATTTTGTCAAGCCGGCCCACATACTATCATTTGTCCTTGACAGAGGCACGGTTAATGCAGTTATGTATAAGAATCTTCCATATTCATCACCATGGACAGCTCTAATAATCCATTTGGTAGCCAAGCAAAATCCTTGAGTTCTTGGATCTATAAGCCCCAAACCACTTTTGCATTTAGGTTGAATATAGTGGGTCCATGATGTGGAAATAAACCCTCTATTGTCATCTCATTTAGCCCAAATAAATTGATAGATGATTTTGATTAAATTGTCATACCCCTTTTTTTAGGGTATCCAACATGAAGAATAATAAACATGTATAGCAAGAAATATTTTATTGGTGACCTATATTTTACCAGCCAAAGAGAGAAATTTATTTCCCCAAATGAAAAGTTTATTCTTGACTTTATTAAGGTACCAATTCCACATATTTGAAAGAGAAACCCCAATGCCAAATGGTATACCAAGATATCTCATAATTTCCCTGTGTTTGATTTGTTTCCATTCACGGGGAATCCGTTTGGGAATAGGGCTAGTTTGAACCATCAAAAATTATGTTTTATCATGTGCAAATTTAGATCTTGAAACGACACAATATAGATCCAGTATGTCCATCGTGTTCGAAATAATATTTTCAGAATTTTGTAAAAAATAAGTTGCCATCAGCATAATGAGAGTTAATTACAACAACACTATCAAAAATATAGATTCTTGTGACCAACTTCATATCATGAGCACTTTGAAGTAAATAACCCAAAGCATCAACCATAAGGACATAGAGGTAAGGAGCTAAGGGACAACTTTGCCGGATAGATCTTTGCAAAGGAAATGGGTCTGTCATCACATTATTGATAATAATTTGAGCATTAGCATCTTGAAACAACATTTGAACATGAGCTCAAAGTTTAGGTCCAAAACCCAGCCATTCAAACATTTTAAGAATAAAACTCTAGCAAATTTTGTCATAAACTTATCAAAATCGAGTTTAATCAAAATAGCATTTTGACCAATCCGTTGAGCCCATTCACAAGTCTCTCATGCTAACATAAGATTAAAAAGAATGAATCTACCAGCAACAAAACTTGTTTGTTCAGCTCTAACAATTCCTTGCACCACTAGTTTAATCCTAATGGCCAAGGCTTTTGCTATAATTTTATAAGAAATGTTGAGAAGGGTGATAGGACTCCAATCAAAAATGGAGTCTTCATTTTTCCCTTTAGGAAGAAGTTTGATTATACGGCCATTAATAATAGGGCCCAAAGATCCATTTTTAATAGCCTTCAGGTATAAACAATAAAAATCGTCCTTAATGTGTTCCCACATAGTTTGGTAAAATTCCATAGGAAGCCCATTGTTGCCCAGACTTTTGTAAGGGGCCATAGAGAAAAGAGCCTTTTCGAACTCCTCCAATGATAAAATTCTATCTAAATATTGACTATAATTAGAGCCTATTCTGTTAGGAATAAAAGTTTTAACCATATCCTCAAGGGCTTGTTAGATATCATGCCATTGGTCATCTTTGAAAAGATTTTCATAAAATCGTTTAAAAATATTGCATATATCAAAAGGGTTAGATTGAAGAGTATTGAATTTGTCCCTTATCACAATGATTCTTTCCTTTTATGTTTGTAGTTGAGATAATTAAAAAAATATTTAGTGCTTTTATTTCCTTCTTTTATATAGTGAAGTCTAGATCTAACTTTGGCCCCTTGTCCTTTGTAATTATCAATTTTATGCAATTGGGCTTTTGTAGCAGCAATAGAAGTTTGATTTTTAATATTGCTAGTTTTTAATATTGCTAGGATCATCATTAAGGAGTTTTCTGGCCCAATTAAGTTTGCCTTGAAGGGATTTTTCCTTACATTTGCATTGCCAAACCATTTTTTTTGCCAAATGAATGTAAGAAGTTAGTACACTGAGTAATGGAAACACACCACCAATCAATCCAAGACTCTCCATCTAATTTAGGAAAGGAATTCCAAATCCCCACAGGAGCAGCTAGACAAGTAGGATTATTTAGATGAGAAACATTTAGTTTGAAGGGAAGTGAGTGGTCAGTGTTTGGAGTTTGAGACAAACTTATGTTACAAATTATGGGATAATGATCAAAAAATGTAGCAAAAAAGTCCACTTGAACACATAATCATTTCGAATCTTGGACCAAATGTAAGACAAGGGAAATATAAAATCTGTCCAACCTACTCAACTTTTGGTCCTCTCCCATTTTGCAATTAGACAAAGGAAACCAATTTTTTGATTGACTAGAAAATTTGTCATGAATAGGATTTATCACTCCCAAGGAGTTTTGGTAAAATAACCAATTGTCAAATTCTTCAAAGCTGAGATTAAACTGTTTGGACCAGCTATGGTCATGGGAATGCTCAACCATATTGAAATCACCCCCTAAAATCCAATCAACACTAGAGAGGTTATCAGACATCCAATTCCATAGTTCAATTTGATCTTTAGCAAGATTGGGAGCGTCAATTGAACAAAAACCAATGAGTTGACCATTAATAAAGGTGAGAGCCCAAACACTACAAGAAGGGTCCTCGCCTTTACTAATGATGTATTTAGCAACCCATGGAGCAAATCCAATAACCCTGACTCTGCCATTATGATGGGATGTATGCAAAAAACTAGAATCTCTCCAAACACCAAGGCTTCGTAGCAGAGGAAAATGCAGCTAGATTTTGTTATGCATCGATTATTCTCTCGCACTTTGTCGCTTCTAGTTTTTAAGCTTTTAATTCCAAAAACCTATTCAAGCAACAGCGGCAATGGAGAATGTAGCTACGAGAAATAAGGGCTATCGCACCAATTGAGGGCTAAGAAACCTTTCTAGTTCTTTGTACTCATATTTGCTCAAAATCTCAATAGTTTTTGTTAGGGTTTGCTATGTATTGTTCTCTTGCACTCCATCCAAAACTCTCTTTTGACAATTTCATTTCACCAATTATTACTAACGTAATTGTTATTAAGGCTTACAATCTATCTTGATTAGTAATAGATTGCAAATAATTTTATTTTTTCATGTTGTTTATCTATCTTGATTTATAATAAATTGCAGATAATTTTGTTTCTTCATGCTTATCTCTTTAGGATTTAGCCTTTTTCTATGATTTATGTCCATACTTCATTATTTTTTTTATTTTTTTAAAAGAGGGGTAAAAAAAAATTAAATAAAGCAAGAAGAAGTATAGCGCAAGGCTTTACACAGCCCTATCAAACTCAACTAAGTTGTCCAACTCTTTAGACAAATCCAAGGGTAATTGACCCCTATCCACAATGTTCCAATTTTGCATATGATCAGAGGCCCACTTGGCCAAACAATCTACAACATCGTTCCATTCTCTAGGAATACGATTGAAAGTAACTGACTCCAAAGAGGCACAAAGATTAAGAATATGCTTAACAACCAAAGCTAAATGCCAACTAACATCCTATAAATCCCGCCTATTCAACAGATTCACCACCACCTGGGAATCAGACTCGCACATGATCCTTCTCCACCCAAGCTGACAACCACATGTCATAGCATATAAAATGGCAAGAGCTTCCATTAAGTTGTTAGTATGAAGACCCTTGTAAACAAAAAAGATAAACTGAACAGTCCCAGAACTATCCCAACCAACTTCACCAATGCCAGTATGACCAAGATTTCCCGGAGAAGACCCATTCGTGTTGATTTTCAAAACTCCCTAAGGAGACTAGCATCCCTCCCTATTTATCTTCTGACGAGGATGTCTACCACGATTTCTTATGAACTATCCTTGCTGAGGAGGAAGATGAAGACGATTGCAACAAACAACATCTCGAGGATCCATTGCTTCCGTCAAATCACATTTTGTCGCAACAATTTCTCCCAAAGAATGAAGAATTTTCCACCACAAGCGATGACACACCATCATCACATCCTGAAAAATCCTACAATTCCTTTCCAGCCATATGTGCCAGATAATAAAGGAGGGGCCAAGAGCCCAAGCAACTTGAAGAAAAGAAGAAACAGGGGCCTTGCCCCACCGATCAAAAAACTCAGCCAAAGATGAGACATGCCAATAGGACGTGTTCCACACACCCCACCACAAGTGTCGAATCTCCCTAGCAAAGGAGCAGTGGAAGAAGAGATGTGAAACACTCTCGTCATAATTACAGCACAACACACACATTGAGGGGCCCTGAAACCCACGCTTGCACAAATTATCCCAAGACACCTATTGTGAACCACTAACCACATGAAGAAGTTACACTTGGGCCACGAAAACGAGTTCCATACTTGTCTTCACCAAGGGACCTCAATGTCTCCAAACATTTGCCTACCAAGCTGCCCATATCCAGTAGAAACAAAGTACTTCCTAGATAAATCACTATCAACCCAAGCCAAAACATCATGCCCCCCCAAGGAATTGCAATCACGAGAAGCAAGAATCTGAGCCAGCTCACACCTATCCACTTCAGACCCCCCTGGTGGCCAATCAGAAGAGTGCTTCCATCGAAAAGTAACAGTCGACCCACAATGTTAAGCAACCTTATAATGCTCAACTATGTCCCAGCCAGCAACAGTAAAAATATCACAAAGAGATTGGAGGTGAGGATGAGTAGAAAGGATAGGAGGGTGCCCATCCCAAGAATCCAACCAAAAAAGTGCTTGAGACCTCGAATGACAGATCCAAAAAATCCTACTCTTAACCAACTGAGCCCCCACTTTCAGAGTATGTGAAGTCATAGAACCCCTTCCCTCCAAAGGAAAGCAAGGGACATCAAAAGAAGCAACACATTTAAGATACTTATGATTGAGAATACAGGTCCAAAGCTGATGTTGATTGATACCCCAACGCCAATAAAGCTTAGCAACAAAAGCTTGCCCATTCAAAATTGCAGAGCGTAAACCAAGACCGCCCTCTTTCTTCGGCCTGCACACAGTTTCCCACTTAACAAGGCTCTACATAGTAGACAACAAGTTACCACTCCAAAGAAATGGTCGTGAGAGAGCATCAAATTCCTTAAGGAAATACATAGGAGTAGCCTGAACAAAGCACCTGTAAATAGGAAGAGCTTGGATAACAAACTTAAGAAGGGTCACTCTAGTAGCAATAGATAACCATCAATGAGTCCAATGAGTGACCTTCCCCCACAACTTATCAAGCAAAATCTGCGAGAAGGACCTAGGTTGCCTACCAACAGCAAGAGGAATACCCAGGTAAAGAAAAGGAAGAGACCCAATCTGAAACCTCAAAATAGTCGCAATCCGCCTTTGAATAGCCTGAGGAGTATTAAAAAAGAAAATAGATGACTTCTACTCATTGACTTTTTGTCTCGAAGCAGCCAGGTATGTATCCAAAGCCTGCCAAAAAGATTCAGCTTTCTGAAGATGAGCTAACCCCATAAGAGAAGTATCATCCAAAAACTGGAGATGAGAAAGCATTGGTAAACCATTGCCCCACTGCCACCCATGAATCAAGCCTTGAGAAACTCGAAGCTTAAGAAACCGACCCAACCCCTCAACCATAATAATAAACAAATAGGGAGAAAGGGGGTCCCCTTGGCAAAGGCCCCTGGTGGCGCCAAAAAGCTCTGAAGGTTCTCCATTCACAATAACCGTAAAAGGAAGAAGAAGTAACACAACTCATAACCCAACTCACCCAATCAGGACAAAATCGAAGGCCAAAAGAATCTTTTGAAGAAAACACCACTTAACTCTGTCATAAGCCTTAGCCATGTCTAACTTAATGAACATAGATTTCTCCTTTGAAGTCGCCATAAAATGAATGACTTTCGAGGCCACCACCACTCCATCCAGAATTTGACGACCAGCCACAAAACCCCCTTGCTCCTCAAAAATGACAAGAGGAAGACACGGTTTAAGCCTCTCGGCAATCAATTTAGTAATAATCTTGTACACCACATTACAAAGAGCAATAGGCCTCAAAATTCAAGCCTATCAATGCCCTCCTTTTAGGAATGAGAACCAAAAAAGTAGCATTCAAGGCTCAAAGCATCTGTTTACTGTGGAGAGATTCTCGAACAACCTCCAACAAATCCAGATTAATAATATCCCAAAATTCTTGGAAAAATTCAATTGGGAAACCATCAGGACTAGGAGCTTTACCCTTGTTCATCCCAAACACAACTTTCTGCACTTCAAACATAGAAATTGGCTGAATGAGAGAATCATTCATCTCATTGGAAATCAAAGAAGGAATGCAAGCAAGGACCATATTCTCATCAACCTCAGCCAAAGGTGAATCTTTCGTAAAAAGAGCAGACTAAAACTAACGAGCCTCTTTAGACAAAGCCTGCAGAGAAGAAATTGTAAGACCCTCATAATTAACAAGGGAAGAAATATAACTCTTATTGCAACGAGCCTACATAGAATGGTGGAAGAAGGTAGTATTCCTATCCCCTTCCTGAAGCCAATCAACCCAAGCCTTTTGTTTCCAAAAAATCTCCTCCCGAAGCTCCCACTCCACATTTCTCATAGCCTAGGATTCAGCTTTCCCGAGAGCATCTAAAAATCCCAAGTCCCAAATTTGGCAAATAATCACATCAAGGTGAGCCTGAGTTTCCCTTTTCTTAGCCCGAAGGTTACCAAAACAGAACCTATTACATCTCTTAAGATGATACTTAACATATTGCAGCTTCTTAACAAAAGAGAACATAGCAATACCATAAGCAGGGGCCCTATCTCTCCACCACTAGGCAACGAGATCATGCAGGGAAGAATCCCAAAGCCACATAAGCAAAAATTTAAAAGGAGGATTCTTTGGAATGGTAAAAGATGAGGTTGAAAACTTAATTGGCCAATGATCTAAACCCCTCCGGTCAAGAATTTCAAAGCAAGTCACGAAGTGGCCACCCACCCAAAAACTGGAGACAAGAAATTTGTCTAACCATTCAAAGATTGCATCCTGCCCACTCCGTCGATTATTCCAAGTGAAAATCCCATTAGAAGGTTTAACATCAACTAAAGCAAGAGAATCCACATTAACCCGAAAGAGATCAGATGCAGGGCCAAGCCTAACCAACCCCCCTCTTTTCTCCTCCAAACTCAACACAAAATTGAAATCACCAGCTAAGACCCAAGGCAGATATGGAGCACATGATCGGACATACCTTATATGAGCCCAAAGCTGAATTTTACCGCAGATATCAATCGGAGCATAAACATTAGTAACTAAAGTAGTCTTACCAAATTCCAAAACAAAAGCAACCATGGAGATAGAAGAATGGCTAGAGATCCACCAAAGAGGAACAACTTTACGTGGATCCCAAAAAAGAGCCAAACTACCAGAGCTACCCTGAGAGCCAATACACTGACACTGACCAGAAACCCAAATACAAGGAGCATGATGAAGCATGATGTCAACAGAAAGTTGTCTCTTGAACACAAAATAGGTTAGGAAAATGAACAGCAACCAAATCATGAATAACCTTTTGATGAAAAGTGTTATTCAAACCCCCTTACATTCCAGGAAAGAACAATCATGGAGGAGGTTGGGAGAAGTGAACATCTATGGGTTTAACTGACCCAGATTCCACCAACAAATCCCCAATAGATTTAATCTTCTCCATCTTCTCACGACCAACTTTAGAGGAATTATCAAGATGACCTTTCTTAAGGGGGCATTGCTACACACCTAGAGCCTTAGAAGACCCCCTTCCTTTACCTGAAGTCAAAGCCTCCTTAGCCAAATCCACTAAGACAATATCATCCTGCAACCCTTCAAAGTCACCAGAATTTCCAAAATCCCCCTGCTCCTGCACCGAAGGCTTATCCCTAACAACAATTGCCTGCTTCTGCACTGTATCAAAACCCACGGCATTGGCCCCAGAAGAAACCTCTACAAGAATCCCCTCCTCCAAGGCCAAATTATCCAAGACCTCAAAATGGTTGAAACCCGCCTCACTCTACCTATCCTTAAAGGACTGCTTTTGAACTCTCCCTTTAGCCTGCAGCTTAGCAAGTATAAAGCCATCCTTATCAAGCGCCCCATCTGTCATAGGAGCTTTACCTCTATCCCCCTTCTCCATCCCTGGAACCGAAGGAGGAGGAGAAGAAACCCTTGCCGATTTGTTAACCCGAGGACACTGGCGCTGCAGGTGTCCATACTCGTGACAAATCCGGCATCGAAAAGGAAGAGACTCATAATCTAGCAACTAAACCCAAGAAGCAGAGCCAAGGCAAATTTTCAAAGAATCCGACAAAAGGTTATTTAGATCAATCTCAATGCAAATATGAGCATAAGAAAATACCTTTTTATCCAAGGTATGCTAAGCAATGGCAATTGACTTCCCCAGCAAAGCGGCAATTCAATGCAAAATATCCTCCCTCCAAAACTCCAAAGGAAGTCGTGGCAGCCGAACCCAGACAGGAACTCTTGAGGGCAGCACTTCTGCAGAATTAAATCCTCCATGCCAGGGCTTAATGAACAAACCAACATGATTGTAAAAATAGGGCCCTCCCTCAAAAACTCGATTCCAATCCGAGATGCAAGAAAAATCAACCATGAAATAACCATTCACAACCACCAAAATTTTGAAATCTCCCTCAACCTGCCAAGTTCGATGAATCCAAGACTCCAATGTCGAGAGAGATGGATTCCAAAAGAACTTGCAAATCAAAACATGTTCGCTCCAATAAGAAATATCTTTCATCACCGATTCAAGGGAAATAAGCAAAACCGAACGACCCACATCACAGTAGCTCCTCCACACCCACAAAAACAAAGACCACCCGCCTCCCCGCCCGCCCACCGCCCAACGTGCACACAATAAGGAATGGACACGGAGCTCTAACACAGAAGCCCTAGCTCACGCAAACGCCTCCCCTACAAACCTTCGTCCATACTTCATAATTTAATTGTTAATTTATATTAGTTTCTCAAATTGTTAAGGCTTTGTCTCGAACGTTGAATAATAGTCTAGATGTTGAAGGATTTTCTTTATGTGCTATTGTTGGTAGATCTGAAATGTTACTTTTTGCCTGCAATTTAATTTACATAGAATAAATGGTACTCTTTTCATAGTTTGTTTTTTGCATCAAGAAATCTCGTGTTTCTCATCTTCCTTTTTCTGCCCTTTTCTTGTTCTAATCCTTCTAATTTTTCTTTCCACTAGTCCCAAGTTGGACAATAAATGACAGTTTAAAAGGAAACTTTGCGGCTGAAAATTACAATGCCAAGTTCAGTTCCTCCTGCTCTTTCTTTCCTCCCTAAGAGGATTTTCCTTCTTTGAACCTCAGCCTCAACACAAAAGAAAATGTTCACAAAAAAGTTCAACCCCATTATTTCCATAGCAACTTCCTTCAAAACTCAAAATGTTTTTCCCACCAATAAATAAAAATAGCAATCCCTAAATTTGGCAATTGCCTTGTTTTATCCATCCTTTCAAAATATCAAAAGTCATATCAGTCCACGAATCAGGTTCCATTATCTTGACTGAGAAAAGTGTCTTACCAAACAGTAATGCTTTCTAACAAAAATAGTTAGGTTTCACATTCTGGAATGCCAAAAAAATAATATTTAACAAGAAAAACAAAGAACGTGTGCACAATTCACAAGAGATTGAAAACATACTTCCCATTCATTGATATCACTCCCACACAAGAAACATATCCATGAAGTTCTCAGTGCCCAATGATTGAAGTAACACAGTTTTCATTGTGATAATACTACAAATACAAAATACATTAAGCAAAGGAACAATTTTTCTATCTGTTTGTCCTTATTTTAATTCACTGCTCGTTTGAGAGGCAGATCTAATTTCCACGATTTAAGGTCTACCTCTCCGTTACAAGCAAAGAATAGCTGGGAGTGGAGGAAGAAATACAATTTCATTTCATTTCCAGATTCCCTGCATGACATTATATTTGATTACACAAATAGGAAATTCCAAGAGGCTGTAAATATGGAACATTGCTCTGAACCCCCAATCACCTTTAAAACTGCTTTTTATATTTCTTCAAATACCGAAAACAGATCCCCATGAATGTAATCATTGTCCACGAGACTCACCAAGAAGTAACTGCTTTGCACCTGCAGATTCAGACATATTGACTTCAGCCTAAAAAGGAAAATCAATACTGTTTTATTCAGCCCACATGGATTAGCAGTTCCTTAAATAACCAACCATCAAACTTTAGTATAAAAACTCAGATATCGACAACCTGAGTTGATAGTTTACCTCTTCAAGGATTTTTCTCGAAGGATCGGCATCTGGATACAAGGATGCCCATTCCTTTTCCCATGCTTGGAATGCTTCATCCTTCCAAACCATAAAACTTACAGGATCTACAACAGTAGGCTGGATAACCTCCTTTGCAGGAAAAACTCCCCATGTCACAGCATTTACGTCATTTGGACCAATATTAGATACAGTCTCACCCTTCTTGTTTACAGCAATGTATGTGAGAAAGGGTAATTTTTTGGATTGCTCAACCACTGTATTCAGCCTTTCTGCTGAGCAGAAAAATTCCACGTATGCCTTCTGATAAACATACCCACCTGCCCCTCCCCATCCTGCAATGAAATCGGATTGATTTAGAACATACTGAAATATCAATTTTTATATTTTAGATCAAGTTATGCATTGAAATAAACATTGAAAGGGATCTATATCTGCTTCACACAGATGCCAAACAATTTGAAGGGATGTGCAATTTGGTAGTGGTTAGTACATGATCTATTTACCATCATGATTATGCTCAAAATATATTTAAACAGGGCAATGCAAAGTCTTTGTTTCCTAAAATGCAGATCCACAAATCGGACTAGCATAACATAACCACCACAGGCACACAGCATACTAATATTTCATTTATTGTAAAAAAGAGGGGGCAAATGACAACTGTAAAAATTTACTTAGATATTATCAAAATATCACTTAACAAATACAATGTAGACTTCCTTTGTAGTCATTCTAACTTCCATGATTTGTGCTTTCAAAGAAAGTTGGAACTTACAATCTACAAGGTAGTATAACGTGCTAATGAAGTTATTATTATCCTCATAAGTGACGCTTAGAAGACAGCATACTGTAACAGAATTCTGAAAATCTTTGAATGGTGAGATATAATTGGATAGAAAAACAGTAAACTTATGTTATTATAAAAATTGCATCAATCCCAAACTCAAACATCCATCCTATCCACAGAAAATTAGTTTGAAGAAATGAAAAAAATAATTGAAAACCTGACAACTAACTCACAGGAACAGAATAGTGATAATAGTAAATGCACACTCCCAGAAACACCTTCTGAAAAAGGACTTTGTAAGCCATGTAGCTTAAAATGAAATAGAAGATAGAGCTCACTTCCTTGATATTTGTCAATGATGTAATGATACTGATGTGTTTCAGGTGATATTAGCAATTGCAGATCAGTTCAGGAAACCCTAAATCAAGACAACCAAACCAAGCTTCATGATTTTACTGTGAATCTAAATGACTATTGAAACAACTGAGTAAGCAAGTAAACATGGGATTTCAACAACCCCAGAATTCTTTGGGCTAATAGGATGTTAAATTTTCAATCCTTTCACATTTGTCTTATAGTGGGCTTTTGTTTTCAATCATTTATTATTTTAATTCATTTATGGTTTGTTACTTTCTCTCCGGGGTAGTCCAGTTGGAAACAGTTTATGGGTAGCAAAGGATGACACTAAAAAAGACAACTAGAAGGATCACACTCTGCAGAGAAGATATAAGCACAGTGTATTGTCTAGACTCTAGACACTTTGTTGGGTTTGACAAACCAATTTGATCTAAAGGACACTAAAAGTCAACATCATCGTTTCTCATGGGAGTGAGGCAAGATTGAATCACTTGGGAGACATGTTTATGAGAAAAGTATAAAATCAGATATGTCCCCTCCTGGGATTTAAAAAGGAGGAAACCAAAAAGACTATCAGAAAAAGCCAGAACTCTGCTTCTTACTTGAAATTACCCACTAATACTGTGTTTGTTGTACTTGTATTGTAATTACGAGAATTCTACCAGAAAAAAAAGCTGGTGACCATGTGGTTGACTATGGGGTCCCACATATTATTATGGAAAACTAAAAGCCAAACTCTGTGAAGATAAAAGGTTGGAATAAAAATGAAACTAGAAATTATTTGTGAGAAATAATAACTGTGCCATAAAAGGATGCAGGAAAACATCCCCTCCTTAAATAAGCTAGGATAGAGGTGGATAATAGAAAGAAACTGTGGCATCCTGTCATCTTAACCCATTAATCAACCTATGAGAATGCCTACAAAAAACTTTTGATTAATATAAACCAGCCAATGAAAACAGTTCTCCACTTCTTATCCAGATTAAAGCAACAAACTAAAACTGTCTTGTGATGCTTCTTATAGAAAGTAAAGAATCAGTCTACTGACCAACAGAAGGAGAATCAGATTTCTCGCCATTCACTGCAGGCTGACTATTAATTGTCAGAAAACCTTTCGAATTTAGCACTGCTAAATTTTCATTGATCTTCACTGTCTCAGGCTGAAGGCCGTCGAGTTCTGACCATGGATTGCTCTTCAATTTTCCCAAACAATAGTTGGCAAATTTCTGGTTGAAAAATAAGCACCATACTTGACATAAGAGCAGTGATCCACAAGCAACCTTTATTGACATTAAGCACATGATATATAATCAATTTGAACCAAAAAATAATAATATCATTGTACCTCCTGGACATCATTTATGGAACTAAGAGGAACAACCCATTCCTCCAAAATATTCTTGTTCCTCGAGCGTCGCCTCAAGAACTGTCAATCCAAATATAATTTCCCGTTAGATAATCACATTCCCCAAAAGTAACAAAAGGTTGCCGGATATACTCCTCTAACAGAGAGAGTTCAGAAAAATACATATATTGATTAATATGATGATCCCCCGTGAAAGAAGAGATAGTAACGCTTTTGAAGTACTCATTTATAAGATTTTAAGTTACTTTTGGCTTTATCTGTATATTCACCTAGATCTCTGTTATTATATTTATTAGAGTGATACACAAGCCATGAAAATTTACATTCTAATAAGCTGCTATACAAGCTAGCAATGCCATAACCACTAAACAACCAAACAAATCATTTGGGTGCAACAGTTCACTCATCTTTAGCCTACTAAAACAACAATTAGTTTACATAATGTTCAAAGACAACTTGTAATATCTATTATAATTGAGGATGTACACTGTAGCATGACACAGAAATCATGACCAGTAGACAAATACAAAATCCTACTCTGGCATCTCAGTTATAAATAGGGTGAAATCTTCAAAGCCAGCCAGCCCTTTAAAAAGCATCAAAAATTTAAATGAGAATGAAACTTAGAGATTTCAAAGATTGCTTTGACAAAAGCTATGGCAAAATGACATGGCAATTATCATATAGACCAAAAACCAAGGAAGGATATGAGTGTGGCTATCATTCTATTACAACCATTCTCCCATCCTTTTTGTATGGAGGAGGTCAAGAAGTCCAGGTGCTGCTAAAATGCTGCTTTGTCTCACTAGAGGACTCATTGTGAAAGGGAATTAAAAGCCTGCCAGATATTGGAGACTGCCAAATGTATTTTTTAGATACTAGGTATAAATTCTGTTTATCTCCATTTTTGAATAGTTCCTCTGATGTATGGGTGCCCATTAGACAAATAAAGAGAATTATTTATTGGCTTGTGGAGTTCAAAAGTTTGTCTTTTGTTATGGATTTAAGAATTCAACAGTAATTTCCTGTAAGTTGATTTCAGTTCACATACCTTCAAAAAGAATTGTACAACTACATCTGCTATTAGCCTATTACAGATGCTTCCTGGCTCAAAGTTATTTCTTCTACTCCTCCTCATCAATCTTTATTCTCCATACATCAATTTTGCTCCCATCAATTACTCTTCGGACATCAGTTTACAGAAAACTTATCATATTACACTCTTATTGCATCGGAGAAATACTGTGATTCTAAGCACAACGAGACATTAAAGAATATAATAGTGGCATTCCCTATTAAGCATTAAGCAAGTCACCATACAACCTCTCACATAAAGTTCTCACAGCAAGACACACTTAACAAACACAACAATGAACAAGATGCAAAGAACAGCTTACCATTATTTTGAAAAACTGGAGCAATGAAAGCATATTGTTGATCAGAATAACTATTCTATTCATGTTTTCATGTATTGATTCCACAAAGGTACAAGAAACCAAACAAAGATCAATAACTGACAAATAAAAACATCTTGTGAGGCAAAGACTTCCTTTTTCTTACACAGACACAGTCCATAAAAGGTGATATTAGTTAACACACTTTTACATGGTTTCAATATACCTGGTAGTCATTAGCTGCTCCATAAGCTGGACTACGTGCATCACCCCATCTCCCGTGTGGAAATTGTTCCCAACCAGTGGTCCGAGTAATGTAGCTCCTTGGTCGGTTGGCCCTGGAAATAGAAGTAACAGTGTAAATAGAAGTAACGGTGTTAATGTTATAAAGCACGGCCAGAGGCTGGATGTTTCACATTTGAATTACCCACTGAACAAAAATTCTTCTGTTATAATATTTAGAAAAAATCTCAATGAATAAATCAATGAATTCAGATCCAAAACTTTACAGCACATACCAAAATATGGGTCGTACATTTTCTTTAGTCCGTAGAATATTAGCTGCTGGTCTCCATGGCAAAGGCCTCTTAATCTTAGTGATGTCAATCAAGCCAAGATTCTGCCATAGAATATCTTCCAGTCATGAGAATTAAAATATTATAATATCCAAAAGAATATCAACCACAAAAGGGAATTTGGCATACATACCGAAAGGATAGCCAGAGCTGACTTGTCCATGTTGAGAGTATATAAATGCAAAGCCTTAATTCCATGAGCTAGAATCTTCTTACACATTTCAGTGCCTTGATGAATACCATAAGCCCTTACAGCCTCATCATTCTCTTTGATGGGTTCCAATGCAGCAGTTATCTCTGAAGGAATCTGAATAAAGTTCATTAAGAAGTAAAATTTCCTGAATGGGAATAAACCTAGGTATCCAAGAGAGGAGTGTCATGAGTCATTTCTCATCAATAAAGCATTTTCCAAATTAGTAACATGGCTGGGTGTTGGAGTTTGCCTTGTTGACTAATCTTGGAGAACACTGATCTGAAGCCTGAAATTTACTTTCTACTTTCTATAATATAACCATAATAGACAACACGAACAATCACACACACAATTAGCTTTACTACAGAAGCCGGTTCCACATATTTAATCCGAGTAATAAAACATGGGGTGGACAACAAAATAACAGTGTTTGTACACTGATTAATTCAAACATGCTTCAAGGGGTGGGGGCCCTAGCTCGGTTGGCTAAACCTTTCCTATTGCAAGAGGTTGGTCACGAGGTATAGTCTCCCCCACCCCTGTGGTACCGGAGGGCATGTCATGCCAACGTCACTGGTCACGTCAAAAAGTTTACCAGGTGCACTGCAGTTTATAGGGGGTTGTGATACCCGATTCCTGCAGTCTTAAAAATAAAAAATAAAAATAAATTCAAACATGCTTCATAGCTGCACAAACCTTATGCATATAATCTAAGAATCTCGCCACTCCAACTACAATGAGAGTCAAATGAGTACATTAATTGAAGGAAACATCATGCTAAGGGAGATTAAATGGCTTAAATCCAATCAGGTGGGTGTCACTAGCTTCTTTGCACAATAGATTATAGAATGCACTGAATGTAATGACAGTACATGACCATCAAGCAAAAGTCTGATTAGTAAGGCAAGAAATAAATGCAAGCTTGTATACCGTTTTATTGTGCATATTATTATTTTGCATGCTTTTCTGTGTCTTACGCATGACTGGACCTGGTGAATAATAACCCTAGCCTCCACTTCCCGTGGGGATATTATTGAAGTTCAGTTGAGGGTCAGCATGAAAACTTATTTGATCACTTGGTATGCCTCTCATTAAATATGAGAAATCTTGATACTTGCAACTTTATTTTAAATATTCATTTTTCCATGACCATAAGGTATTCTGGTTTAAGATCAAATTCTTAATGCTTGTGATGCTATCTCAAATCACATTTGTCAAATAGCTAGCAATGGCCAGTTTCATGTTAAGGGCATTTGATTCAGTGGGCAAAGTGTTAGTGAATCTTTGTTAGACATGAGATGACCCAGTAAGCAATTCAAATAAAAATATATATTTTGTCTCTTGTAAGAAATTAGGTAGGCATGTGAGTTGCTTGCAAATCTTTCTAAAACTATTCCTTGTATGAGCTTTGGTCAGTCGTAGGTTGCCAACCACATACATGACCAGATATAGTTCCATCAGCCAGCAAGGGATGCCACCTTATGAGGCATCCCTCCCTTGGAACCAGTGTCCATAGTTCCAATCTGTGTGCTTGCACATTGCACTAATGAAAGGATTGAAAGGCTCTTAAAAATGGGGTTATACAATAATCGGGTATGTCTACTCTATCAAGTGTGAGTTAACAGAAGTGATGAGCAACTTATGGTTGATCCACTTGTGTGTGTTTAACAGTTCCAATCTGTGTGTGTGCATGTTAGCATTGATGAAAGGATTGAATGGCTCTTTAAAATGAGGGTCTATAATAATCGAGTATTACTGTATTATACAATATCAAGAGAGTTAACAAAAGTGACATGCAACTTATGGTTGTAGCTATACGACTGCAATAATACACATTCTATTACCACACCTAGAGATTGTGAATGTTCTTTGATACAATCAATTCCTTGTGTTCCTTTGTGTGTCACACCAACATAAAATAAAATACAATCCTCTAAGAATCCATGACAGCATTCTGAGATACTCATGTACTTGTTATAAATGTCTGTAAAATTAGCATGTAATACAGATTAGTCTAGCATGTTCAAAAGACAGGCAAGCAAGGTATGCGATTGAACATTAAGTATGCATGTAGGTGATATACCTACAGGCCCTAATTAATTAGTTTGAATAGTTTAGATATTTTCAGTTCTAAATTCTGCACTGAAAGACTCAAGTTGATAACATGCCCAGAATTAGAGGGAAAAAAACAACTTTCCTAATCATATGGATTTTCCAACTGATACAAAAATAGAAGGCTGGCATACCTTAGTTTTGCAAAATCCAGTCATACGCACAAACCCCTTGTAATTATTTATAGGCATGATGCCAGGGACAATGGGGCACTTAATACCAATTTCCCGACAATCATTCACAAACTTCAGATAGATGTCCGTGTCATAAAATAACTGTGTAATTATTAAATCTGCACCTGCATCAACCTGCAATACCATGCATAGTAAGTTAAATTAGTTGGCAAAAGAATACCGTCGAAAGAAACCTGTGATACACAATAAATTCATAATAATCCTGTCAGAAAACTAGTTGGCAAAGAAGAGAAGTCCACTGTAGAGGAATCCCAGCTAAGAAACAAACCGAGGGGCACACTAATAAAAAAGACATTAGCAGAATTCAACATCACAGTAGGGAATACCATTATACCCACTCATCTGAGGTTATAATGGGGACTATCTTTTTATTCTTATATTATAATTGCAAGTCTAAAGACATCCTATTAACATTTAGGCTTAGCGATTGGTTTGGGTTAGGATTTGGGTACACCAGTACAGCAAAAAAATTTGGGGGGTTTGATATATCCATACAAAAACATATAAAAATAATAAATATGTAAATATTTTAGCCTAAAAGACTGAAACAGGAATTAAGTTCAGATAGCACATAACATACATATAATAAACAAATAACCATAAAATTTAAGAATATTAAAATTTTGAAAATCAAGTAAATTAAAAGCATTATAATTTAAATGAACTTAAAAAGCATTAAAATTAAATAAATTTTAAAATATTTAAAATTAAATAAACTACAAATATTATAATTGAAATCTAACCTAAATATATTAAATGTATAATCTTTTTTTAGATATATTAGCCAAGGGTTCCCTCTCCACTACATCAAACAGGGATACTGCTCTACCTAAAGCTCTCCCAGTGGGGATACCACTTGACTGGCAATCTCTACTAGTGCTCCTTTGCCTTAAACACTGCTTCTCTTTTCACCTCTGACAGGGCATCCTCATCTTTCTCCCTCCACCTCTGCTACTTGCAATTCTCCAGCACTCCTCCAGCTTGAACACCACTCCTCTTTTCTTCTCCTACATGGAATCCACCTCAACACTCCACTTATGCTACTCACAATTCTCCAGCACTCCTTTGGCTCAAATGCCATGCCTCCTATATCCTCCTACAGGGCATCCTCCTCCTCATTGCTCCATTGGCTCATCCTCCTATGTCAACAGCAGACTTAGCACATACTCTATCAACTAAAGCGGGATACCGCTTTAATACACCAATCTGGCACTAAGATGTCCTTGGGGAAATTTAAACCTCAGTCTCCAACATGAGAACCAAGTGGTTCTAACACTTGACCAAAACCCCATTGACATGTTATAAATATAATACTAATAATAATTTATAGATCAATTAAATTCTAATATATATTTTTTTATAATTAACTTTTTTTTAAATATGGCTTAACAGCCCACATTGATGCTGCAAGGGCCATGTCAATGGCACCCGACCCATTTTTAGTTTTTCCTCACATTTAAACAAAAAACCCAAAACCCAACACCGTTGATGTTGCTTATTTATTCTTTCCATGAAATGTGAAGACAAGAACAAAAATTACAATGCGAAGTAAGAGAAAAATAAATGAAAAATAGTAATACTAAAGTTCACAAAGGGCTTGCCCTGAGCACGAAATTTTGAGCCTGGATTTGTGTGGGCTCATCCATGGGCATACGCAGCTGAATCCAAAGTCCATGCCCTCCCCACACCCACTACAGTCCAGACCAGGTATGGACCAGATCCAAATTCAGGGGTTTTTTTAGCGAACATGTAACATAGCATTTAAATTTTAGGCAGAAACCTTATGACATTCATATGCATCAAAACTAGCCTGGGAGGAAAGTGAGATTTCCAAGTCCCCTTCCTCATATATGGATAAAGCTATTAACTCCAGTGCTATTACTTAGAGTTATTGCAAAATCAAGAATTCACGTGAACTTTATACAACATGTTTCTACTTTCAAGAAAAACAGATAAGCTGTTCCTACGTTTAAGAAAAACTTTTATCAGACAGTGTGAAAACATCTATCCTCATTTGCTTGTTATTTTTATGGTTCCTTCAATTTCCCCTTACACAACCTCACTTGCTAATGTTAGCTAAAGAAAAGCAGTTGTAACTTGTAAGCACTAAAACTTATTTTGTTTCTACATTCAAGAAATATAAATAAGCTGTTTCTGCATTCAAGAAAACTTTATCAGACAGTGCAAACAGAAAGCTCTACCGGTAATTCTCATATTCTTACCATTTTTCTGATTCCTTCAGTTTCCCCTTAAGCATCCTAAGGTCCTAGTTTCAGCAAGAACCAGAGTTATTTCTCTTACACTAATTTGCCAGCTCAGATTCAGGTTCAGTTTGGGTTTACAGATTCAGTACATGGATTCAACAAAAAAAAACGGGATTGGTCGTTTTGAGTTCATCCATATAAAAAATACATAAAATCATAAATATAAATATTTCAACCTAAAAACAGGGATAACCACATAACATAAATTTAATAAACAAAACAACCATAAAAATCTTATAGATTCATATTTGCCTGATATTAAAAGCTCAACTCCCTTTTGTGGACCCTACAGAGAGCATAAAAATTAAAAATTAAACCCACTGTTAATACATTTGGACACTTGTAAGCCAAAAGATAAAAAGTAAACAATATGTTGTTAATAACATGAAGCCAGTAAATTATTGGTTTCTAAGATAAACGTATCAGATAATTCATAATACTAACAAAACCTCTTGAACAGCAGTGGCAGCAGAGAATAACACCTCCAAAATTCCATCATTTTCACCCACTACTCATTGGCCAAAGAGATTAGTAGAAGAAGGAGAAGCTTTGGGGAACAATTGTGCCGGTAACAGAGGAACAATCATATTACTGCAATGGTGCCATTTGCACATGTCCCCCATTGTTAACAGAAAAACAGGAAGATGTGGGAGGGATTTTTAATTTTGTGTGTTCGTAAAATGTGACCAAAAAAAGAGCCTGTGTAAAAAATGATTAAAAAAATTTGAAAAAGACATTTTTTTCTGGGCAGGTTCTGCCAGATTCATCATGAGTTCATCCAGGACAAACCCACAGGCATCATAATGCATCCTGGCCAAATCTCCTTGTATTCCAGACATGGATCTGGACGTTCCCCCTGATGAAACAGTAACTTAGATTTTACAGCTTGCTTTCTTGTTTTTTGTCAATTTGATGTGCATCTATACCATTCCCTTGCAAGGGAAAATGGGCATACCTTTTACTCCATCACCCAATCCTCTATTTCATTTTTATACAGCAGAGGTAGTGGAAAGAAAACTAAACAGAAAAAAAAAATCAAACAAAAAATACTAAGCCATAAACAATCTAAATACCAGCAGCCTTGACCAAAAACAATCTGGATGCACTTAATATACCTTTGATTTCAAGTAGACCAAATCCTTTTTATAAGCTTCTTCAGTAGCTCCCTCTTCACTCGCAATCACATCAGGATGAGCCTCTGAGATCATAAATATCATATCACAATTAAACAAAGAATACTAAAAAGATGGAGGCCAGAGCAGAAACAATTGTTGGTCCCATTTCCAATCACTTTAAGCCATAACACTATTTTACCTGGATAGCCAGCAACTGTAACTCCAAAGTAATCACCATGCTTCAATCTAATATGTTTAACCTGAATGAAACATGCACAAGTCAAAATTCTTTAGTGTAACAGCAATCCTGACAAAGGCATGCATATAAATATGTGGCAATTTATAAATGAAAAATTATCATGTTGTGAAATTACTTGTAAATTGCTAAATTGTAAATGCTTCACGAAATATTTAAATTTTAAATTTTTAAGTGGTTATTTAGTGATTAAGTTGATTAACACTAGTAGACGTTGTGCCTCTTTTGCTAGTTAAAGAATAAAATTATAAATCCTGTATTTACAACTAAAAATGTTTGCATCAGAATCTAGGAAATTCTAGTAAGGCGAGAATCATTAAAAAAATTCAAGGTTTCTACCCCATATGCTTTGGAAAGTGTTGTTATTATCATCTATGATACTAGTCATGAATGAAAAATAGTCAATGTCATTGATAGATTCCTGCTACAATGGCTTTTTGAACCATTTAGCTAATTGATAACTTTCCATTTAGTCAGGTTTTGTTTCCTCTTTCCAGGATGATGAATTAGGATGACATCTCTTCCATCTTTGGATAAAGATGGATACAACTGATTTTGATGAATATATTATATCATAGTAGTAAGACCATCCTAGATCAGCCCATGGACTTGGAGAGTCACTTGCCATGGCCATAAATCAAATTTAAGTTAGCCTGCTAATCTTTAGAATCAAAGAACAGACATCAGTCTGAATATCTTCTTTGACACCAGACACACATTCCCCTACCAGAACATAGGTCATCATTTCTTCTCAAAAAGTTCCAAACAGTATTCATCCGAATATGTAAGAGTGCAGTTAATCTCAACAAGCCAGAATAGAAAGAAAGGGAAATAAAGAAAAGAGAAAAAAAACTTGCAATTATAGGCAGGGATTATGGAACCAGGTTAAACCCAAACTAGCTATAACTCAAACTTGTTACTTGTTCTTGCATGTAGTCAAATTTTAATGTATTTCTATATATAAAACATGTAAACCACCAGAATATCAGAGATGTTTTCCTTAAACACAAAGTGTTAAAAAAACCCATTCATTTTATTTTCATTCTGTAAAAGCATATCTGTTGTCAAAAGTAGTATAATTTCATTAATTTGCACCAGAATTTCAATGTTTTACACCTGACGTCAACTTGGAACTTTGGTGAGTATGGGTGTGTGGGTGGACGTGGGGAACAATGACGGCCAACATTTTAGAGATACATCTCTGAAAAATAAGAATTAATTAGTATAAAAAAGAGACAAGAACACATGCACCCAATGTTATAAATTAAATTTGTCCAGGGTAGCAGCACATTGAAGCCTTAAAAAATTAGATAACTGTGAATCAATTGTTTCTACCAATTGCAGCAATGAAAAAAAAGTATTAAGTATTCTATGGATAGTACAAACCCATCTTAACATGGATCTCATCTATGACTAGCACAAATCCACCTTAACATGGATCTGATCTATGCCTAGCACAAATCCATCTTAGCATGGATCTGATAGGTATCCAAAAGATTTGAGGTGCCAATAACAACACAAATGTAAGAACATAAGGGTTGGGATCTGAAATCTTTTCGATACTTCTCATACATGAATCAAAACATGAATATTAAACTGGCTAACAATATGAGAAGCCAATTTCGTTCTTTTATACTCAGGAAAACTTTAAAATGTATGGTTTATGATCATATCTAAATCTTGTGTAGAAAATTGGATGTATATATTATTTCAATATTCTTTTAATATTATAAGCAGTTTGGAACTTTTTGAGATTTGAAAAGTTACTCCTATTCCAAATGATTAAATATCAGACCACACCCAAAAATAATTATAGCACGTTTTTGCAAGGCAATTACAGATGCAAACTGCATCACCTTTTTGCTATACCTTGGAGTAACAGATTTAAGGTTTCTAGAGTGTTACTGAAGTTTTTTTATTTGAACATTCGACTTGAGGTTTGGTGATTTCTAGCCATACATATTATGATATAGTAAAATATTCAAGGTCAATAGGCAGATCTTAATGCTGCTTTTTTTGTTTTTCATGATATATTGCATGCCTCTCCTTTGCATAAATGGGAAAGTAAAATGCTGGGAATAGAAACATGAAAATTATCAGGCATAAAACACTGTAATATTTCCTAGAATTTAATAGGAAAAAAGAGTAGTACCAGATCAAGAGCACAGGCAAATCCACCTTCAACTTGGACAAACTTATCCTGTCCACGTGGAGGGTCCCCACGAAGAGCCAATACATTCTGAATGCCATTTTCTTTGATGGTCTCTAAAGCATGATCAATTTTCTCCACAGGCATGTTTGTGCAAGTTAAATGCATCATGGATTCCACGCAAATCTGAACAAGGTTACAAACACAGCCAAATGAGCGAAGTTTCAATTCAAGTATCAGAGAATCATAAGAATAAATAGCCTTTTATCAGGATCAAACAGTGATAGAATCCCAAAATCAAAAGCAAGAATAGAAATGTATCCTTATCCAACACACTGTAAACTAGAGAAAAATGACATCCAGTCAATATGTCACCAGCATGGCTGCATTTAAATGCAAATGATGTTACAAATAAACTTCAGTTTACTCATGAGATTAGGACCATAACATAACTAAAGATGTCTAAAAAGTAAAAGTTTATATTTCTCACATGCATAAGTAAGACTAGATACCTTATTCATACTAACATACAGGTTGAAATAACTAAAATACAATGAAATTGGCTCTAGGTTAATAAGATCCTCGTATCTTATTGTGGACATTCCAGCTAGGTGCCTATGGTATGAACAGCTGTCAACAACTATTGTTCAGTTTATGGTAAATGAGCTCTTGAACAGGAATGTTGTATGATCATAGCCCTACATAATTGCTTTGCATGGTGCTCTAGCTTCATTCTGTAGAGATTGGATGTGATCTGGGTTCTCCTAGGATGCATGGATTGGAATCTTCCCACTAAGTTTTGCTAAATTTCCCTGGCAAAGGAGCAGTGTAGGAGAAGACGATCATTTCTCCAGCCTGTTGGCAGTATTAACAACAGAAAGGCCCCAACCAGCCATTCCTGTGTAGATTGTTTGCCATCATTATTTTTCATGATGATAAACCACACAAATGCGTGATTTTAAAAACCTCCATCTGCTGGAATGGACCACTGCTACAAAGTTTTGAAAAACCATCATCTCCAGCAAGTTACAAGATTGTTATCTGAATGGTTTACATGTTTTGTATATAGAAATGCATTAAAATTTAAACAAATGCATCTGGCAGGCATGAGATAAGCAATTTGTGGCAGTATACAGAAGGCACACACACTGTCTCGGAAAGTGGTAGCTCCTTGGATTGCATGCATTGCCAGTACACATTTAACAGGATCATTTATTAATTATTAAACATCTGAGAGCTTTTAGTCATTGCAACTAACAAGGGTAACCCAGCTCTTCAAATTTTGCAAGGGTAACCCAGCTCTTCAAATTTTGCCCGTATCCTTCCAGCTGATAGGAAAACATGACTAGAACACCATAACTGAAGTAACAAATTGACGATGAATCTAGGTTGAAGTAATACAGCAATCCTTGCCACTATCCACTCAGCACATGCAAAACTGAGAGTTCTGGATCAAAGAATGGAGCGCCATCAATACAAAGGAAAGAAGATTTTGTCAGAGGCTGTGGTTCTGAGTCCTACTTGCACCATTAAACATGTAGGCAAAATCTAATAGCATACAAAAAGTTTACATATGTTGAACAAAAACCCACTTTGAAATGCAGTCCCATGGATATTATCCAAGTGTATCTTGCATTTGGAAAGTGTGCTAAGCAACTGTCGGAATATTATGTGTCCTTTGCAAGCTCACCCCCATGGAACAGGATTTGAAGATCCATTAAAAATTTTAAATAGAATCTTTGTTTAATGAGGTCGAATGAAAGGTCTACTATTGTTGCTACTAGGATTGCTCATTTCAAAGTTGCAACTGTTGTGGAAAATAGTCGTTGATGGCATGGCTGGAGGTGAGGGTCAGAAACCATATTGTGATACCAAGTTCAATTCTCAGCTTATGACATTCAGTTTGAGATCTGTCCTAACGTCTAAGCGAACCTTTCAATCTGTTGGACTATGGTCTAGTCGTAATAGATGGCACATATGATGTCATAACCAGATTCAAACCCCACATGCACACCCCTAACATTAAAGGGATCTGTGTTAACACGATCAAAGTGATCTCTGTGTTGATGCAGTTTAATGGATATGGAAAAAGAGGAGGCTTTCAATTTTCAAAGAATCCTTGATCAGCTACCGTGAGTGGAGGCGGCCTACTCTGAGACAATTAGCAGGCTAGTCCACATACCAAAATAAAGAAAAACAAATGTTTTCATTTTACAAATATTTGTCATTTAATAAAAGCATCGCAACTCAGACAAGCATAAAATCATCAATGTGGCAGCCCGATACAACAATTCTTCCCACCTGATAAAACACCTTTCAACAATGAATCGATAATTGTAGCAGATCTCATTACCAAAAAATGCTCCAGATTTAGAAATGAGACATTCTTAGAATAGATGTAATCCTCAAATCGAACAAACCCACAAACACGAACAAAGAATTCATAAACTGCTCAAGATTGAATTATCATTTGACAGATTGCGGGGTCAATTTGGCTGGATAACCCTCAGACCTTGACTCTTAGCTAAAGGAAGGATAATTCATATACCCATGCCATAATATGCTAAACTGGCATTGTAAGATGTTTATCCTCCAAAACAAAATACCAACAAAACGTTTAGAACTGCAAATCGCATATTCGTCGAATATATGCAATCCTCAACTTGCCCAAAACTGAACACTCCCCACCACACTCACACCAAACAGAGTTCCCAAAGAGCTAAATTTTGAAATCCCAAACACATGTATGTAAAGTTTAAAAGATACAAACTGATAAGAATAGCATACCATGTTCTGCATCTTGTTAACAATGTCAAGAGTGAGATCCGCAGTGGATCCTCCAGCACCCCATGTAATGTCACAGAATGCAGGCTGATGCTCCACCATTCTATCCATTCTCTCGAATAGATTTTCAATACCCTCATCTGTTCTTGGAGGAAAATACTCAAAGGAGAACACCACCTTGCCCTCCTTCTCTGCATTCTGCAGCTTCTCAATTACCTTCATCTTTCCACTCCAAGTTTGAAAAACACCCACTGACAAAATCCAAAACAAGAACCAAATCAGACTACTAAAGTGTAGATATCATAAACACGAGTCACAAATCTACAAAAATGGCTTTCAGAGACGATAGATCCGAGTGCAAATTAAGTGAAAAGGTCTTCTTTTAGTTATGACATTCGATGCATACCTTGCTTGTAAGGAAGAAAATGGGTCTGCTAGCGAGACAGACCAACAATCCAAGTAATGTGGCAAGAAGTGATAGTGGGTTTTATTATTTATACTGTTCGAAGCACCCTTCTTTGTACGTATTCAAAATGAATGCAAGAAGATTTAGATGGTAGGTTGTAACCATGAGGAGTTTAGGAAAGCCTCAACTGAGGCATGGCTAAGTTAGCTTTAGTAAAGTTCACACAGGGCAAGCTAAGCTAAAATCGATGTCCCATAATCAAACAAAAAATGGTCTACCTGATTTCAATAAAATCAAAAAATTAGAATTATGTTTGGCGTTTTGTGGTCTTAACACATTGTGGTGTGGAGTATGAAAGACCTAAAATGGTATTGAACGAGTGAGGATGAACCTTCACCTACAATTAGGTATATGTCTCTTTAGAACAAATTTATAACGGGGGTTGGTGTAGGTTCTCTCAACTATTGTGGTAAGAATTTTTTATTATTTTATTTACGTGTTATGAATTGCAAAAGTTTGAAATTTTATGATATAAATTAAAAAAATAGAATGTGTTAATTAGATTTCTATTATTTTTGAAGTGAAATAATAATTTAAAAGTTAATAATTATATTTAAATAAAAAATTTAAATTACAGAAATATCATTTTAAAATTGTATAATTAAATAAAATTGTATAATATTTATAAGATCTTTTGATAAATAGTTTTAAAAAATATAATTTATCTTAAAAATATAAGTTATAAAAAATATTTAATTAAATGAAATTAGAAATAACTAAAACTAATATGAGTTAGTTTTTAAAAAATTGAAAATATTTATAAAAGTCTTCGCTTACTAAATATAAATATATCAGTAGGTTATACTTGGTTAATCCCAGACTTAAATAATGAAGAAAGGGATTGAAAGGTAAAAATCTCAAAGAGTGTGTTAAGTGGGTCTTGTAAACTATAATTATTACTAACATAAAATATAAATAAAACAAAATGTCATTAATGTAATCTCCACTCATCGAAGTTTATTTTGGAGATGATTGAGGTTGTAATTGGGTTAATCTTGCATTGGTAAGGTTATCTTGGAGATGATAAAGAATAAAAATTTGAAACTAAATTTTGATGATGAAGCTAAGGGCAATATGAGTCGGGTGGGCATCGATGTGATGAGGTGTTACTCCTCAAGTCTTTTTTATTAAGGATAGCTCTTTTTGGGGCACTAAAATAAACATTGAAACATAAGCTTTAATAATATTAAAATTTATTATTTGTTGACAAGCTTAAAATACAAAAAATTGAAAGTAAAAGGGGATTCCTTTATTGTGATCCACACTTGATAAAATATTATTAATAATTTTGATACTATTACAAGAAATACAATCAAGTAGTTTACTATCTACCAAATGAAATCATTAATTATTTTGTGTTCAAAGTTAAAGTCATTGACCTTTCTAAAGAATGTGACATCATGCCTTTGCTAAAGGTGGGCTCCCTCTACACTTTGAAAAAGTGATCAATCTTTCATGTGGATTGTCTTCCATTCTTTGAATGATAGGTCTTATTTTTAATTATTGGGTTGTATGTTTCAAAGGACATTATTCTCATGGTAAGTGAGCTTCTCTCACATGTTAGCATTATGGATAAATGGTAGCTTTATGTGAAGCATTTGGATGGATGATTTAGCAAGTGTCTCTACTTTTGCCTCTTCTACATTTGTTGTTTGTTCTTTTTCCTTTCTTTCTATTTTTGCAAGTATCTTCTAGAGCCATTTTTGGTGTTTCATAAATTAAAGCAAGGTTATTCATCCAAAGACACCTTATAGTGGTGTAATTCATATTGTCATGTGTGTGGATCCTTCTATATTCTTAATATTACAATCACAATTTTGTGAAGGAAAACCTAGGGTACACAAATTAAGCAACATAGGAGCTTTACATACAATAGCCCCCATTATAGAGGACTTCATCAATAGGCTTAGCTCCAAAATTTTGGGTGTTGATACCAAAAAATGGATCCTTAACAACATTCATCCAAATGATGATTTAATCTCCCTTGGTGATATTTATGAGGCAAATATGCATGGGTTAGGGTATGCCTCTAATCATTTACAATATGCAAATAAATTGGTGGATTTAAATAGAGTATCTCAATTTCTCTCAAAAACATATTGAGTGGCTCTTTACTACAAGAATTTGGCCTTGTATTTAAATAATCTTTGAGTAATCCTTTATGAAAAATGTTTGGAAATTTTGAGATTGCATACATTCCCATCCATTTCAATTAATGGTGTTTCATGTGTCATGTGTCAATATTTTCTTGAACTAAGTGTTGAGGTGATTATATAGAGACATTTTTATGGGTCCTTGTTATCGATGAGTTGTCTTGATTAGGGATCTTTTTATCTTTGCATATATAATTCTTTTGATTACATATTCTAGTTAGGAATGTTGCCTTGGTATTATTTTTTATATTGTTAGCAGTTAAATTTATGAATTCTTTTATTTTAGTCATCACCTTATTATATTTGTTCTTAATTTCCTTTAGATAAGGGCCCAAGTATAAAACCCTAATTTAACCTATCACTAAATATTATCCAAAAATAATTTTTCAAGAGTGTGAAAGGATTCTTTTTTAGAATGGTTTATGAATCAAATTCTAGGGTAACCATTAAATATTCAATCAAGGGTAAATATCAACCCTTATTTGATTCCCAATACCTTTATTATTTTAATTGAGAAAACACTAATAAATGAATATTTTGGTTATCTATGTAATATTTAAAAATGCATCCACAACTAATGTAACAAAAAAATCTCTTAAGACCCAATTGATGTTAATCTTAGTAGCTACTAAATGTGGATGAGACCAAAAGTTTAATTTATTAGGTAGTGAAGTTTCTTTCTTATTGGTGTGAATAAATGTCTTGTACCTAGTTAATTCACTCACTAGGTAATTAGGGGACATATTTGTATGATTAAGTTTACTTAGGATATAAGATTCTTGTAGAAGTCTTACCTAGAACTTATTTTATCTATGCATCATTTCCTAGGTAGTTAGTTAGTTGTCACATGTCATAGGATTAAGACACATGTCATAATCATGTTCAATCATATTCACCACCTTTCCTATATAAGCAAGGCATCATATGTACTTTTCCATATTTAGTTTGACATTCTTGCATCCTTAATGATAGCATGATATTTTTGCCATTTCTCTCTTGTGGAAGTTATTTTGTCTTGTAGGTGATCTTGGGGTGTTTGAGGAGTTCACCATAAACTCATACATGGTATCAAAGCTTCAGTGTTGTAGACTTCTTCCCAAAATTTGAGGGACCAATGTTGGCATGAAAGTTTTGTTGGGTGCAAATTGGGGTTTTGATAGCCTCACCATTAAATTTAGGGCATCAGAGAAAGTCAATATTGGCTCTCATTTCATCAAAATCTAACACATTTTGTCAAATATGTAAGGGTTTGAAGAAAACCATTTTTCATTGGAGCCATTTTCATTTTTACTTTAGAATTCCAACTTCCACTCATTTGTAGGAAAAATTATTTCTAGGTTTTGTAGCCAAGGTCGAAATCTCATCTGGGTATCTTTTAGATTTTGCATATCTTGAGCAGATCTAAAGAAAATTTGTGTCCAAAAAGTGTCGTGCGTCATTTTTCTACAAGTTGAAGGTCAAAAGAAATTTATTTTTTCATCTTCTACTTGTTAGATTGAAAAAATATTTTTGGGTTTTGATCTTGGCATCAACATAGTATTTGGGTATCCATTAATTTTTGCATGCAACAAGTAAATTTTCCAAAAATCAAATCAAAAGGGTCGTGTCTACATTGTCGGTTAGCACAATTTATCCCTTTTTTTCAAAAATTCATAACTTGAGCATACGACGTCCATTTTTTGAAAACTTTATATCATTGGAAAGCCGATTTTATCCTCTACACAAATTTGAGGTTATTTTTCATCATGAAGGTAGATGTGAACATTGATCAATGTATGCACTATTTCCTTTTTTTGTGCATTAGGTTTGCATTTTCTCTGCACTTCATTTCAATTCCAAATCATTTCTCAATCAACTATTGCTTCATAGATCCAAAGTTGTGTCAGTTTGTGAGTTTTTCAGTGTTCCTTGGCATCAAGTTTTATGTTGCTTTATCATGATTTTGACATGAGTCCTTGAATGATTATAATATGGTTTCTAGCAAATAGAAGTAGCTTTCCTTGTTTGTTGAATTAAGGATTCCAGTGTTACTCCAAAAGTGTACTTCCAGCACTTCTTTACAGTAGTTTTTCTCATTATGGGGGGTGTATGATCTCTCTTATCATCCTTTGTGTGGATAGATATTGATTGGATATGTGATGGATATCATTATTGCATTTCATCTCTTTTGAGGAGGAGTTTTATCCCACTAGGTTTTCTCCTTTTCTTTGGTTGTGAGAGATTTTTTTGTCATTACATTTGCATTTGTACATGGGTACCTAACATGGCCTAGTATTCGAGACCCATCATTGCATCTTTGCATAATAATCTTCTCTCCTAAGTTACACTTAAGGGGGGTATTGGTGTGAATAAATGTCTTGTAACTAGTTAATTCACTCACTAGGTAATTACGGGACATATTCACATGATTAAGTTTAATTAGGATATAAGATTCTTCTAGAAGTCTTATCTAGAACTTATCTTATCTATGCATCATTTCCTAGGTAGTTAGTTAGTTGTTACATGTCATAGGATTAAGACACATGTCATAATCATGTTCAATCCTATTCACCACCTTGCCTATATAAGCAAGGCATCATATGTACTTTGCCATATTCAGTTTGGCATTCTTGCATCCTTAATGATAGTGTGATATTTCTACCATTTGTCTCTTGTGGAAGTTATTTTGTCATGCAAGTGATCCTAGGGTGTTTGAGGAGTTCATCATAAACTCCTACATTTCTTTCATGGTAAAATCTTGTAATCTATAGATAATAAAAGCCCCTCTAAATATTTTGTGTGTTTGGCATATCTTACATTTGGAATGTGTCAAATGAGCAATCATTTATTCATCAATCAATAATTATTTTTCTCTTATCTTTAAAAAGTAATGAAGCACTTTATTTATAATATTTTTAACTCATATGATATACTAATTTATTTGGAACAAGTTATGTCAATAGCATTTGCATTACGAATAATCACAATGCATGAAACCCATATGAATTTAGGATAATGTTATGCATAAAACTATAACAAAAAATATGTGTGTTCTTAGAAGAATGAGAATCTTCCTTTCCTCTCTCCTTGTTAATTGATGTTATGCATATGCAAATTAGATGTATTTTTAGTGATGGGATATTTAGTAATTATTTATGTGAAAGAATGTGTGTGTGAGTGAGAGTGAGAGAGAGGTTGAATGGAACTAAAATTAAAGGCATATGTCTTCCACACATAAAATACAAGTTCAAGTTTAGAGGAAGATAAGGTATTTACACCTCATTGAACAATAAATTTAAAACACATTATGTGTGTGTGTGCATGCATGCATGTGATCAATGTCTCCCTCAACATTGACTAAAATTATACCTTAAAATAAGGAGTTGCATGTATTAAAGGAATGCCAATTTAAAAGAAGGTTTTAAGGTTAAGTCTAGGTAATCTTTCTTTATATTATAATATCCTAAAATATGTGTATGCTTTATAGCTCCTCTTTTTTTAAATTATTATCAATATCAATAATGGGTTAGAATTTATAACATTATTTTAAGTAAAGTAGTGTAGCTTTAAACAAGAATTTTATTTTATCATAATGTCTAAATATTATACTTTGGTATGTATCTCATGCAAGTTTATTTATTTATATAAAGTAAGATCCTTGTTATGATAACAATTCATTTAAAAATAAAGGGGTTTATGAGTAGGATTGGGAAATTTTAGGCAACATTTTATCAATCTATCTAAAGTGAATTAAATCTTGGATTTGCATAATGAAATATATTGATAAAAAATATCATAAATTTGTATGGTTCATAACTTGATATGGAGCTCAAGGGTTATAATCTTCATGAATAACCTTTCAAATGTAAGTATAAAGAAGTTATGTGTGTGCAAAATCTAGTTATAGATTGAACAACATAGAGATAGGGAAATATAGAACTAAGTAGAGAATGTGTCATTATTTTACTATATATTATGTAAATGGCATACCCTTGAGAAAGGTGTATGGTTTTTTGTCCTTTTTTGACTCTTATGATTGTAGTGATTTTTATGAATCTTGAAACTATGTTAAAAACTTGTGTATATATAGTTTACAAATAATCATGTCATAAAAATTAAAATTTGCTATGAAGTTGAATCATCTCATCAAAAAATAAGCTAGTGTGTGACTTGGCATACTATAAGTCTTGTGAGTGTCAACTTGATTTATCACACACACATATTTAAGATTGCATAATTACTCTTAGGATTATGTGGTGATCATACTTGTGAGTTTGGAATTACATTTTTTCTAAAATGTGTGTTTGACCCTAGTAAAGCTTTGTCAGAAAATGCAAGTCATTGGGTGAGGAATGTTTGCCACAAAGGTGTTTATATCTTTGTAAAGTGTTATGCATTACTATACTAAAGCATGTGCAACACTTGATAGATATTTCATATGGATATTTATATTCCATAGAGCATCTAAGATGTATTTAGTTATACTACAAACCTAAGTATCCCCATAGTTGTTGCAATCCATGAGAATGACCTAGATGTTATTGCAAGTACTTGCTTTGGTGAATCCTCCTAAATTACAACTTTATGCAAGTATATCAATAATTTGATAGAGTGATGATGTAATAATATACCAATTAAATGAATTTCCTTCAACTGCTATAAAATATACTCAAAAGTGGTTTATCATATTGAATAGAGATAAATATTGATGATTACACATTAATCGTGGAGGAAATCTAGAGGATTATTATTAACCTTAAGGTAACCTTGATTTCATATGCAGTAAATGTCCACTTGGCTAATCAATCTCCTAAATAGTGTCTTACTCATGTCATGCACATTATTTTGAAGAACAAATGACTAGTTTATCTTACATGTTAAGCATGCTTTCAAATGCATTGATGAATAGGTTCTAGACTAGCTTCCCTAATTTTATCATAAATATTTAGACTTTATTATTTATTATTTTCTCTAGTCATTCTTAGGCTATATATTCTTTTGTTTGATGTTTTTTCTAGATAACTTAGTATATAGTGTGGACCTAGTATGGTTCACTTCTATTCATAGTTCTTACTTTCTTGTATATGGTACTCCTTTGTAAAGTTATCTTGTTTGACTCTTCTTAAAATTATATCAAGTGTACCATGTATCTATAAAAATGATTAAACTTATCTCACTTCATATTAATCCACTACATAAAAATAAAATAACACTTTAAACTAATGGATTCACAACTTAAATGTAGTGAATTATGTGTTATGAAGGAAATAATACCTTCATTAGAAGGGTAGGTGTAAGAAGTTGGGTCCACTTATAGGGCAAGTGTCATTTTTTAGTGTTAAAAGATGTACCCATTCATTTTTTAGAATAGGTGCCCATTTTAAAGTGGGTACTTGTTCCAAATAGTTTAAAACTCACAATCCATGTTTTTCATTTGATTTTAGGCTCAAAAAAGTCATGGTAACACAACCCTTGGCCTTGGACCTACAACCTTCATTAGAAGGGTAAGTGTAAGAAGTTGGGTCCACTTATAGGGCAAGTGTCATTTTTTAGAGTTAAAAGATGTACCCATTCATTTTTTATAATAGGTGCCCATTTCAAAGTGGGTACTTGTTCCAAATAGTTTAAAACTCACAATCCATGTTTTTCATTTGGTTTTAGACCCAAAAAATTCATGGTAACACAACCCTTAGCCTTGGACCTACAAGTACAAGATCATGTTAACAATAAGAGAAAAAAGTGACTTTAGCAATATGGCTGGCGATTTTTTTTTAGAATTTTTTTTTATAAAATTAAAACCTATTTTAGATGGAAATGTCTAGTTTTCAAATATGTAAAAAAAATAATTGTTTGAGATTATTTTATATTTATTACCTAATTTCTAAGGAAACTATTCCACAAACTTGAAATGTAAGGTGTTCATATTTTTAAAAGAACTTCTAATTTTTAAAGTTTTTTTAAAATATTATGTCATCACTCTACACACAATTCTGTACATAATGAAAAAAATGATTAGTTTACTTCAAATTATGCTTGTCAGGCATGAGTTGGGGTTTTCAAAAATAACAATTAGGGCCAATAAAAAATATAACAAAATATCCTCATCAATATTTAGTATAATACACATCTTTTCCCAAAATCAATTATAAAAATAGTTTTATTTAGGTCAAATTATGCTTGTCAAACATGTGCATGGTATGATCCTAAAAAGGTGACTTTTAAAAAGTTGTTTTTGTACAAGCCTATAAAAAAATAATTTATATCATCTAGGTATTATAGAATAAATTACATATTTGAAAACTAGACTCAAAATCCTACATTTAATATAAGTAGAATTTTTAAAGATTCTAAGTGTAAGTGCTTCAAATATTTAGTCTAACTATGTCAAAACTGTTTTTCAAGAAAAACACTTCCACTTTTTGACCAAAAAGTGGACCCAACTAATAGAGTTTTATTAGAAATTAATGTTAAATTTATATTATTAAAAACAATTAAATTTTAAGCTTTCATTTGATGGATACAACATGTCCTTTATCAGTATACATTTTAGAAGGTCAAGACAAATCATTATTGGATTACTAAATTGTTGTCTCTCATAGTGAAGTTTCAAATCAATGTTAAGTATAGTTTCTATTCCTATATATGATTATTCCTCATAAGAATTTTCTATAGAAATATATTATTTTTTGGGCCAAATGTTGTGAGATTATTTGTGTTCCACGTCCATATAGATATAGACTTCTAGAGAGTGGATTAGGATATTTATTGTTTTCCTTAAGATAAATGAATCCTTTGAATCATTGGTATTTATTTACAAAGCACTAAACTTTTGTGAAGTGGGTGGTATATGTTATCAAAGGGTTTGATGTATAGAAAATTCTCTTAAAGAATTATATTTTTTACACCATTAATCCTATAATATTAATAAGGTTATGAGTAATCACTTGTGGAGCTACCTTAACTCTTAATTAAGTCATATGATCATTATTATATTCTTATTTAGATATTTAGGTCACCTTAGGTGTTCTAATTAGGTATCTAAGTTGGTCTAAGTGACATTCAAGGAATAATTAGGGTACATATAGTAGCTTTTTTGGTTAGTATAATATCATCATAAGTAAATCTCACATGTTATAATTACATGCTCTTATATGTCATAATGACATTAGATGCTCTTACAAATTCTTACACACCTCAAGATATATGACACATGGCTATTAATTCCACCTCATTTATAATGGGATGTCCTCTTTCTCATGTAAGACCAAAATTTAATAAATAATAAGTATGGAAACATTGGGATAATACGTGTGGAACATTGGGGTGTAATGTTTGAGACACTTTTCCCAACAATCAATTTTTTGGATCTAAATAATTTGAGCAATTAAATAAAATATGTCACCTATGAGACTATACAAACTAAAATACAGTTAGTAGACAATACACTCCCTCAACTTGTGTGTACTACCAAGGAGTGCACCTAAAGTAAGGAGGAGAGGGAAAAAATATGACTAGAAAGTTGAGTATGATTGAAAGTTGAATTTGTAATTTAAAAAATTGAGTATGATAAATGAATTTAATATGTAACTATAAGGTGAAGTAGAGAATGTATTCTTGAGGTGTACTTAATTATTTCATTTAAAAATATGGTGAATATATGAACCCACCCACCTTTTCATTCCAATAAGAGCATGTAAACTTGCAAAACAAAATTAAAAAAAATCTTGTCCTCAACTAGCAAGATCAAGTGAAAGCATCATGTAACATATAAAATATAACATGCCAAAAAAATTAAAATGTGAAAACAACTAAGAATATTAGTGTAATTTGTGTCAATATCAATGGGGTCAAAAATATGTCACAAGAAACCAATTCCCTATTAGAATATCCTCTAAGATATTATTGTTGCACATGTGGTGATGATGATGTGTGATCACAAATTATCTCTCTAAAAAATTTAGTGTTCAAAGTTCTAACATTTTGGATGTTATTTCTCAAGAATTTCATATATCCTTATTTTTTAGATGTGTGCATATATCTTTCAATTTTATTATATTGATCATGATCATGATAATACATATATAAAGATTTAATTTTTGTAACTTTGATCCAATGTTGATCCTTTTTGACAAAATTTTATTTCTAAAGTTTTTTTTATCAAAGTACTAAGGTCAACCATCACCAAACTGCATATTTTACCATTGACAGACAATTATATGTAAATTCTTCCTTCACTGTCATATTATTTGATGTCTCAATGTGTAATATAGACATGTGATGTGGTAGATTCTAGATATTTTTAACCAATAGGTTCATCATAAATGGGCATGAAAGGGTTCTCCTTATTCACTACTACTTTATCATATTGAATTTTTTTGTCATTAATGTATTTTACTTGAATTGCCCTTTTTTCTAATTAGATCTTGAATTTTATGTTTGATTACGATGCCCCTACCCATGGTATGCCCACTTAGGGATGATGAAAATGTGAATCAACTTAAAATAGGAACAACATATATGAAAGTACCAAATTCACACTCAACAATCACTTAATAAAGCTCAAGATCTATGCATAAAATAAAATAATAAACAAGTATACCATATCAAAGACCTTGATTTGCTCTATTGTTTCTTTGATAGTAATTTGAATGCTTGATACGTGGGTTTCTCTTCAAAGTAACATAACCATGATAGCACAATGCTAGTATAATAACATAAAATTGCAATGATCAAAGATAGATATATAGTATATCCAATATGATAAAAGATAGCTATATCAACTAGCTAAGATAATGATAGTGCTTGATAATGACAATGATAGCTAGCTAATGATTCAAGATTGTTCTCTTGATAATGTACCCTAGGGGATATGAATGAAGAATTTTATTCATATGCTTCACTCAAGAGATTTGATAAATGGTGGAGATTAATTAGAAAGATCAATGGATATGAAAAGATAGGATAGGAGCTATAATTTAGTGAATAGATAAGAATAAATAAATTAAATAAATAAATTTATTTAATTCATAATAGTGTAGTTGAGGAAATAAATAAAATATTATTTTTATATATTTATTTTGCAGGGAAAGGTAATTTAAATCTAAATAATTATTTTAATTTGTTAAATTATTAAGAGGAGTTCTAGTAATCAATTTTTTTTTTTAAATTATTTAACTATAGTGAACCAAAGATAATTTGAATTTGATTTTAATTAATGCTGGAGGGAAAATGATAAAATGATAATTAATCAAATGATTAAATATTATTTAATAATTATAAATGAAAAGAAGGGATATTAGCTTAATCAAATAATTGAAAAATATTTAATTAATATAGATAGAAGAATTGATGAAAGAATGATAAGATGAAAGATACAAATGCATTAGCCATTTTTAGGTGTCTAGACCACCTATCATGTGAAAATCACAAAAAGTATTTGTATCAAAGGGTTTTGAGATATATCTAGATCTATCATATTTCTTAAATAGGGGTAATGTGATAAATTATTTGTATAGGAGTTATAATATTACATGGGGAGGAATTACCAATCTAGTAAACTATTTAAGCTCCTTTAGTTTTACTTGGATAACTTTTAAAAGAGAAGTAGTGATAGTATTGACATGATGTATAGCCTCATGTTGGATAGTAGGATATGTATAAGGACATAATGGTAAACATGTTTAGTATTATTTGTAAAAGATAATACATAATGTGAAGATATGTAATGTTCCCTAAGAGAGTTATGAGCATTTAAAGATAATGCATTATTTGAAAGCATATATGCATCATAAGACTTCCCGACGAATGAACACTAGAGGTTGAGAGATTTGTGTCACAATACAAGTATAGTCTTTGGTAATTATTAAAGTATTCAATAAGATCACAAGTAAAATGAAATGAAAGGACTATAAGAAGTATGAGACACATCAAACCATTGCAACATATTATTAGTTAAAGTTTCTTTGAATGCACATCCATTATGAATTTATCATCATGTGTACGGTCATAATATATTCAAAGAAAAGTGATTTTACATTTAATTGTATATTTTGATCACCACTAAATCCAATCACTATATCTTTGATGATATATGCACCATAAAGAATAGTATCCAATACATCATGGGACATTAAGACATTTTCATCAATCATCACTATCATGAATTACTTGTGAAAAATTATCAACCTGAAATATAACAACATTATGTGAAAAAAGGTAAAGGATATCCATCAAGAAACAAGCATCGTGAAGGTCCTCATTTGGTCATCATCAAGAAGCAAGAGGTGTCAACATCATTAAGTGTAATAATACCAACAAATAAAACATGATCCTTAAATCTATCAAAATAAGTTATATTATAAGGTACAAAATATATGTACAACATTGGAACACAAAAAATACACACATTAAAAACATGAAACATTCTATCACCAAATAATGGGACACCAATATCATCATTGGGTTCATCACGAGTTTCTTGAAAAATGTCTCCATAATGAGATAAAATAACATCATGTAAGGGGAAAGAAATATAAGATATATCTTATATGTAAGCACCATGTACCTCTTTATTATGTATATCATGAGAAGAACATAAGGCACTCAAGATAAAGTCCTCACCATTAGTCACATAAAACATATGATCAATATTAGACTCATAAAAATCACTACCACTAGTCACATGAGAACTGTAATCAATATGAAGCTCATGAACAAAACAAGTGAAGTACTCTAACATAAAAGGGAATGTGCTAACAAGCTCTATGAATTATTATAATGAGAAACATGTTAAATCAATCCATCCATTAAACACAGAGCACCATTCTTTAAGTAAATAGACATGATATCCAGAAGGATCAATTGGTAAGATGCAAGAAATTATGAAAACAGACGAAGATATGTGATATAGGAGTGGACATTCCAAAGATAAGGGAAAATTGTAATTCACAATTAAAGGTTTAGCAATGATAAATAAATAGTGGGTCTATTCAAAAGGTAATATTCCACCAAAGGTCAAACCCTGGGTGAAGCACTAAGGAATAATGCTCACAAATAAATAGAAAGGCTATGGTAAAAGTAGAGCACACATATCTAAAACTTAGAGAAAACATTTAATTCTAATCCTAAGGGATATGCATGTAAGTTATGGGTTCACCAAAATGTAGAGGAAAATAAATAACCTCTACAAAATATCTAAAGTATAAATTACATGTAATTCACCATTATAGTTATATAAAGAGTAGAGTCTAATACATAGCTGAAGTAAGATAACTAAGAATTTAATTGAACATGCATTGAAATGTAAATAAGATGCATACACCTTGATACAATGTGAACTTTGACTTTTATGATATTATGACAAAATGTTGATACCTAAGATTTGGAACTAGATATTGAATTTGAGAATAAATATGATAAAATAAAAGAAGTTAAGTGTTTGGGATGTGATCATATGCAAGCTCACAATCTTTCCCAAATATACATAATTCTATCTTGAGTAGAATAGATTGTCAACATTTATAAATCATGTTTAATGATGTTTGAGATAAGTAAAAGTGGTGATGCTAAGGAAAAATGTGGGATTTTTTTATGCAAGATTGAAGTTCACTACTTTCTTTTGCCTTAGTCAATTCCTAAAACTAAGTTAACAATAACAGTAGAAGAGGCAAGAAGTTGAAATGGATGTTGTATGGTGGAAATGAATGCTCTAGAGGTGAATATTAAATTTTCTTGTACCTCAACAATAGATGTTAATTGTTATTGTTGTTGGTTGTTAATCCCTGATATTAACTGATACTAACTAATGTATGATTCCTACAAAAAGAAAATGAGATCGTATGCTCTTTTAATATTCTATGAATGGTATCCCATCATGTCCAAGTGTCGTAGGATAATGTCTTTACATACTTATAACCCTAGACACATAATTCAAACTTTGGTTGCCCACACTTATGATTGACAATAAGAAATTGAGTTTATTGACCGTGAAAATCAAGAATTTGAAATTTAAAAATAGTAGAAGGAGAGCACACCAATGATTCTTTCCAAGGAATAAAACTTTAAATGTGATATATATACATATATGATATGAGATGATCAAGCTTATAGGAACTGAGTTAAATAAATTCCAAACAAAAAAAATGACATAATAGAAATTTAAATTGGAATTTGAATTAATAAATTTATCAACATATTCAAATTATGTACTAAAATCATACATTCAAAACAATAAACTAAAATCAATATAAAACCATATATATATAAATGGCTCTAGAAAAATTCATCCCAACAATTCACCAAAGGAAAATTCACCAACAAAAATTCACGGCCAAGTAAAATTCACCGCCAACAATTCACCAATATTTTTTAATATATATTTCAAAAACTTGATGAATTGCGGTGAATTTTACTTCGCTGAATTGGAATTTGAATTAATAAATTTATCAACATATTCAAATTATGTACTAAAATCATACATTCAAAACAATAAACTAAAATCAATATAAAACTATATATGCATATATATATATATATGGCTCTAGGAAAATTCATCGCCAATAATTCACCAAAGAAAAATTCAACGCAACGAAAAATTCACCACTAGCAATGAATTGCTGACGATGAATTTGCCATACTCTTCTCTTTTCTAAAACTTTATATTTTATTTAATTAAATAATATAATAAAATTTCAATATTTTTAATCTTAAATATCTCTCTATGTATATATTTTGATGGCTTAAAAAAATTCCCTTTTGTTAGAATAAGGGCCCAAATCATACCAAACGCACATGAAAATATAGTTGGAGGGTTGGTGAAATGGGAAGTGGGTGGGTGAGGGATTAGAGTTGGGAGTTGTTGTAGGTCGGTGGGCCCTCCCAATCGCTATCTCCACCGCTTATATCTCGCCTTTCTGGTTGAATTAAAGTGTTCATGAAAGCGACTCATATCATCACATTTTGTTCCACTTCCTTACCAACTTCCTTGGGTCTAAGTCAATGATTTCCATGTTTTGATTGGAGTGAACAATATAAAATAAAAATAAAAGAGTAAATACATACTGTTTCCGAATGGGCTAATTCTATAGATAGGTTTGTAGTTAAATACTATATTTTTATTTGTTTAAGATAAGTTTGTATTAATTTTTCAAGAAATATTTGAAAAGTATAAAGTTTATATTATTATTTTAAATCAATATACAATTTTATTAATAATTTAAATTGAGTGTTATAGTTTATAAGATATAGAATGAATAGGTAGTTAAGTTGTTGATAAATATAGATAGTAGTTGGCCGGGCAAATTTTTAATTTCAATTCTTATATGAAAAATAAAAAAATATTAAATTAAAATTATGTCAATAATTATTCATACAAAAAATTTCAAGTTTTAAGCAACTCTTTTGTAAACGTGGAAAAAACTTAAATTATTTGGAGATAAAAACTCTAAAATGCTTAAGAAATAAATCACCAAAATTCTCCTTCAAAAACTTAACAAAGCTTTTCCAAGACAACCCAAAGAATCAAAATTTTAATTTCACTTATTATATGAAAAATAAAAAAATCATGTAATTAAAGAAATAATTAAAATCTCACAAATGAAATTCTTATTATACAATTCTTTATATCAAAAATCAAAAATTAAATTTTAAAATTTTTAATATATTTATAATATTTTTTGAACTCTATTTTTCATATTATTTAAATTAAATTCCTTACTTTTGTCTTCCAAAATTTAACCTATAAATAATATCCATTATAATGTTCTATTAACTATAAATTATCTTATAATTTAATAAACAAATACATTATAATTCAAACCTTTATGTTTAGATTAATAGTTTACTACATTGTAATTTTTCTTCTTAAATCGAATCCCCTCTCTATATATTTCTTAGAACGTTTAAATTCTTCCATATGGCGTGTTGTTTTGCTTCATTGTTTTCTATCCTATTCATAAAAGTGCAACGAAACTTAGATTTTATTTCTATTCAAATGTATAAAGAATTAGTGTAGAATTGAAAGAAATAAAGGATATGGTTATCTTCTAGTTTTTTTAAAGATTATCGTAATAGAATTAAAAAATTATTGTTTTTTAATTAATTTTTAATTATAAAAGGTGTTATTTATAAAGTAGATGTATGATTCTTGAATGAAGTAATTAGGTGTAAATTAGATGTAATTGTGGATGTGATTTTGATCTTTCTTCTTATGATTTGACTTCTTTATAATGGTTTTGTTTTCAATTTTATCTATTTTAGAATTTTTTTAACTTTGTCATGATAATAAAAATGAAGTGGAAGTGGCATTAAAAAACCTTTTGGAACTTGCATGCAAAATATTAAAGTGTTGGCCTTAAGCTTGACTCAAGCTCCTTGTTCATTATTCACAATGTGTATGAAAAAATTCAATTGTTGAAATGTGGGATGTGTGATGCAAGCTCCAAGGTGTCAAAGTTGTGATTCAAGATTGTTTTGAATTGTGACTAGAGCAACCTCAAAGAAATTAGTGAAGAAACAAGCAACCAAGAGGAGGTTCATTCCCTTGTCCTATGCCTTTAGGTAGTTATTTAGAGATATAGTCTTTTGTTATACTTTAGGTTATAAATAGATATATCCTCATTTTTTATTTCTCAAAACTTTAGTTCTCATTCATAACCCTTTCTCCTCACCAAGACAAAGAGTAGGTTATAAGGATTCATAGAGGAGTCAAAATCCTTCCAAGGACAACAAGAGTGGCCTCTATTGGAAACAAACACTTGGTAGAGCTAGATATCTAAATTATGAGGACAGAGGTCCATCCTCAATGAAAGGTTAATTATTATCCTCTATCATTTTTAGTTTTTGAGGTCTTTATTATGTTGATGATCCAGTTTAGTAGATAGATGCATTGATTATGTACGAAGTTCCTTGGCTTCTTTAATAGTTATAATAATCCTATTGTTGAAATTAGGCTATAATTACATAAAAAAAATAATCTTGGCTATTTTTTTTGTAATATCCTTAAATTAAAATATTAATGTCAAATCTAAAAATCTCTATTTCAATCAAACTTAAAACATAGCAAATCGGGTAGATCGAAAAGACACCAAAATACTCCAAACTGAAATTGGGTATTATGCAACTGAAGTAGAATGATTTATTATAGATTGTATCATGATATTGCATCATTATTACTATTAAATACATCAGATAACAAAAGTGAACAATTACAGAAAAATACACCAAAGAAATCTCTAAATTGGAAGCTCAATTACCCACAAAACTATTGCCAAATCCACAAAAATTCTCCAAACTTCATACAAATTTTTTGAACAAAAAGGTACATCTATAAATACTCTAATAACATCAAATTATGCTTCTAACAACAACAATACAAATTGAAACTCAAATCTAAACTATGCACTCCAAAATTGAATCAAACTCTTATAATCAAAATGGAACAAGAACACAATCGAAAAGCTTTCAACACCAATGCAATCCCTGTATGGAATTTCTCTCAAAAACCCTCGAAATCACTTTATTTCAGCCTCAATCCCCTTAATTTATCAGCCTTGGAGATTAATCCTCTATCTTACCAGTTATAGTGTCAGAAAATGTACTTTACATTTTCACACTATGTTTGGATCCTCTTAATTAATTGGACTTAATTAAGCTTCTAATTGAACCAATTATGCATTTAAAAGCCTAATTAATTTCATTTTAAAAAATGAGAACCTACATTAAACAATTGCAAAACATCAAATTACACATCTTGGAAAATATGTGTCCTAGGTTTAGGGCCTAGGACCCATTCACCCAAGGGCGAATGGGTCCTTAAGTTTAGGACCCCATTTTTTAATATGTTTTTGGTAGCATTTTTATGATTCAAATTCAAATTGCAATTATCAAAATTTGATGTTTAATTGACGATAAATTATAAAATTACCTATAAATACAAGGTCTTTTTATCAAATTAAAATCCTAAGCAATCTAAGATTTCAAGAGATCAATCCTAAGAGCAAAGAGTATTGTCAAGAGCATTGGAGAGTAGATTTATCAGTCAAGTATTGCAACAATCAAGATTAAGATCATCATGTCAAAGTTATTTGCATTCATGCATGTTTTTGGAGCTAACATTGTGATGTAGGTTTCAAGTCAAGTGTCAAATCAAGCATCGAATCAAGCCATTTCATGCAAGATCTAATCTTTGGAGTGATGTGTTAGTCCTCAAAGGGTAGCCATTAAAGGATTTGGTGAGTTGCAACAAGCTAGTGTTTATTCATCATTCCTTCCATTTATGCTTTCATTTTATTATCAAGGTTTAATTACCAAACTAGGGTTTAACCAAGGAAAACCTTTATACACCAAAAACAAACATTTTTCTCCTCTTTATGTGTTTGAAGATTTATATGTGGAGTGAAATTGGATCAAAAGTGCAAAGTTGTCAAAGTTGTCAAAGTTGTCATCAAAGTTATCAAGACACATAAACTCATTTACAAAATTTGTTTTCAGCCTTCCTATAATAAAACCTGGAGAAATTAGAGTCTTAGATCCAACATCAGAGGATTGCAAAAAGAATTTTTTTAAAAAGATACAAGGACACATTCACTAGAATAGGATGCCTTTGCGACACTTTTGGAGTCGGGTACAAACCATCTTGACCTTCTTAGATTTGCTAGTTAATGATTATTTCAAATAGTATTATCATAGCACTTTTTGATAAATCTCAGTTATTTGATCATTAATGCACTTTTATTCATCTCCCAAAAGTGCCTTTCAATCAAATATTAGGGTGTCTAGATTTGGCTAAAGCATCCTTATGCAGTTTTTGGGATAAGATTTTTGGGTTGATAGATACCATCCTACAACCCCCATATCTACGTGCAAATTATATTTTATGTTATTATTATGCTTTAGATATGCATTTAAAGTCTTACATGGCATAATTGAGATCATTTAATATTAGTTTATCACCCCAAAGTGTATTTTAGTCATATTTTACACTTTTCTATCATAAGGAAGAAGGGTCCACATAGTGTCTCAAAACTTGGATTTGACTCACCTTAAGGGTTGTAGGTCAATTCTAATCTCTTATGGAACTATCCTTCTTCCTAATGAAATAGGAAAAGGTGGATTTGTGATTAGGAGGACACCCCTTTTTATGATTTTTGGCATAGGTCCCTCATTTCTAGTTCTTCCTATTTTGCACATCCAACATTTTCCTTCATTTCACTAGTCTCTAAAGAATAGTCACAACCTGTGAGAGAAATAATGCATAGAATGAATTCCAACTTGGGAGACCAAATAAATAATATATGAAACCACTATGAACACCAATTTGGGTGCCCAAATCCCAATGCCCAAAAGAAGGGATCTTGCATTGAAAGATTGTAACTCCCACTGACAAGAATAAGGTCACCATAAAGATTGTATCTCCCGCAGCCAAGAGGAAAATCACCAAGTTTGACAATTATCAAGCACCGCCAAAAATCTACGCCCATCTTGATCCCAAAATAATATTCATGAATGTTTATAAATTTATCTTCTAGAATGATTTAATTTATTTAAATTTGAAAAATTAGATTTCCCACTTCATCCTCCGATCAAGATTTACTATTTTGGGCTTACTAAAATTGTTGTTTTAGAAATGGGACATGACAAGTCCTCCCTCCCAAAGATTGCTTGTCCTCAATCAATGAGGATTTGGATGGTTGAGAAATTCCGACTCTTCCCATGTTGCATCTTCAATGGGAAAATATTTCCACTTGATTAAGTGCTCGATGATGCTTCTTTTTCTTAGCTTCTTCTCTATTATTTCCAAAACCTTTTTAAAATATCATAATCAGATTTCCTTCATCATCTAATGGTGGAAAATCAAGAGAAGTCACAACTTGCTATCTTGCCACTTTTTTGAGACATGAAACATGAAAAATATTGTGTATTTTACAGCCCGATGGTAATTCCAGCTCACAGGCTACTTCTCCTACCTTCCTGATGACTTTGTATCCATAGAATTTTGGCTTGAGATTTTCTATTCCACTTTTCTTCAAGGAAATTTTCTTATATGGTTGTAACCTTACAAAAACTAGATCACCAAACTCAAAGAATCTTTCTATTCTATTTTTGTTTACATACAACTTTTGTTGAAATTAAGCATTACACAGTTTGTCTTTGAGTGACCTTAGAATCTCTTGACTTTGTTGGACAAAGTCACTTGCTACTGGGACTCTACTATCAAAAAATAATAAATCAACAAAAGAGAGAGAATCATAACCATAGAGAGCTTGGAATGGAGACATTTAAATGGAAATGTGATGGGAGGTGTTATAAAAATAGTCCCCTAAATGCAACCATTTCACCCAAGCACCTTGTTGATTTTAAACATAATTGGACCTCAAGTATCCTTGTATCCACTTATTGATGATTTATATTTGCCCATCCATTTTGGGATGCCAACTTGTGTAGTGTGTGAGCTCTGTGCCTATCAAATGAAATAGCTCCTTCCAAAAAGAGCTAAAAAAGTTGGTGTCCCTATCACTAACAATGTTCCTCAAAATCCATATAATCTGAAAATCTCTCTAAAGAATAATTCTACCACTTGGGGGGATTTAAATTTAGATGTGATAAGAAATAATGTGCATATTTTGTCAATATATCAACCATAATAAATATGCAATATTTACCTTGTGCTTAAGGAAAACTTGTAATGAAGTCCATGGAGATGCTTTGCCACTTGTGCTCAAGAATTCGAAGTGGTTGTAGTAATCCAACTGGAAAAATTTGCTCACCTTTGTTTTACTGACAAACCATGCATTCTTTGATGTTCTTGAGTATATCCTATTTTATTCCCTTCCAATAAAACCTCTCCCATATTTTTATATATGTCTTATAATACCCTTGATGACCAACCAAAGGGGTATCATGAAAAGCTCTCAATATCTTCTCCTTAATTTTGGACCTCGGTACCAAGTATATAATGTTCTTGTAATAAATTAATCCATCACAATGGCATACTTGTCATCTTACACTTTCCCATCCAAGATGTTAGAAGCAAAATAATCCTTAGCATATTCTAAAATTGGGTGTGCATGGATCTGTGACACAATTTCGGTGCCAAATTGCAAAAAAAACCCGTAATAGGTCATATTGCGCTCGCCAAATTTGGAGAGCGCTAAATTTGGTGCTCACCAAATGGCTTGAATTTTGAAATGAATGAACAAGAGTGAGTTCTTTTTATTTTTGCAATGACTGTTAGAATGCATTTTTCTAAACTCTTTCATTTTCTCTTTCTCTATTAGGGAAACTATATACATGAAATAAACATTTAAGAGTATGTAGGCATTTACTTTCTTATACTTTAAGTTATATTTCATGTATATAGGCAGGATGTTTGAGAGTGGTTTCAAATCTCTAGGAGTTATAATGCAAATTCTAGTTTTTGGAAGATCTTAAAAATTTCAGACTTAGTCAAATTTCAGTAATCAATAATTCAAATTCTAGTAATCAGGAGGTCAAATTTTAGTAGTCAGCAAGTTGTGTAATCTTTCTCTCTCTCTCTCCTTCTCTCTACTCTCTATCTCTCCACTCCCTCTCTCTCCCTTCCTCCCTCCCTCCCCTCTCTCTCACACACACACCCCTCTATCTCCTCCCTACATTTTCCTCCCTCCCTCCCTCCCCTCTCTACTTCTCTCTATCTCTTCTCTCTCTACATCTCCTTCCCTCTCTACTTATCTTTATCTCCCCTCTCTCTCTCTTTAGCTACCTCTCCCTCCATCACTTTGTATCTCACTTATGTCTCCCTCCCTACCTCTTTCCCTCTCTACTCTCTATCTGTCCTCTCCCTCCCTCTACCTACATCTCTCTCTCACTCTTTATCCCTCTCTTTCCCCTCTTTCTCTCTAACTCTCTCCTCTCTATCTCATAATTCTCTCTCCCTCCCTCTTACTCTCCCTTCTCTATCTCACCACTCTCTCTATCTCTCTCTCACACACACAAACATCTATCTCCCTCACTAACACTCCCTCCCTCCCTCCCTCCTTCCTTACCTCTCTACTTCTCTCTCTCTCCTCTCTCCCCTCTCTTGACCTCACCCTCCCTCCCCTTCTTTTTGTATCTCCTTCAAATTTCTCTCACTATTGTCCCTCCCTCTCCCCCTCCCCCTCTTTCTCTCTCAATTTCTCCTTTTCTCTATCTCACCATTCTCTCTCTCACTCACACACATACCTCTATCTCCCTCCCTACCTCTCCCTCCCTCCCTCCCCTCTCTACTCTTTATCTCTCCTCTCTCTTTCCCTCTCTATACCTACCTCTCCCTCCATCACTCTCTCTCTCCATCCCTCTCTATCTCACTTATGTCTCCTTCCCTACCTCTTTCCCTCTCTACTCTCTATCTCTCCTCTCCCTTCCTCTACCTACCTCTCTCTCTGTCTCTCCATCCCTCTCTTTCTCTCTCACTCTCTCCTCTCTATCTCACCATTATCTATATCCCTACCTATCACCCCCTCCTCTCTAAATCACCATTCTATCTCTCCCACTTTACCTCCTTCCCTCTCACTCCCTCCTCTCTAAATCACCATTCTCTCTCTATCCCACTTTCCCTCCTTCCCTCTCTATGTCTCACTTATCCCTTTCTACCTCTCCCCCCCTCCAACCTCCCTCTCTCTCTTTATCTCTATTTCTTATTCTCTCCTTACCTCTCTACCTCTATCTCACCACTCTCTCCATCTCACTCTCCCTCCTTCCCTCTCTCCCTCCTATCCCTCCCTCTCTCCTTCCCTCTCTACCTACCTCTCCCTCCACTACCTACCACCCTCTCTACCTCTCTCTCCCTCTCCCCTCTTTCTCTCTTACTCTCTCCTTCCCTCTCTACTATCTATCTCTCCCCAGTTGCTTCTCTACTCTCTTTCTCTCTCTCCCCCTTCCTCTCCCCCCTCATTTTCTCTCCTCTCACTCTCTCTCCCTCTCACACACACTCACCTCTATCTCCACATTTCCTCTCCCACCATCCCTCGACTCTCTACTTCTCTCTACATCTCCTCCCCTCTCTATTTATCTTTATCTCCCCTCTCCCTCTCTTTACCCACCTCTCCCTCCATCCCTCTATATCTCAACCGTGTCTCCTCCCTACCTCTTTCCCTCTCTATTTATCTTTATCTCCCCTCTCCCTCTCTTTACCCACCTCTTCCTCCATCACTCTATATCTCAACCATGTCTCCTCCCTACCTCTTTCCCTCTCTACTCTATATCTCTCCTCTCCATCCCCCTACCTCTCTCTCTCCACCCCTTCTCTCTCTCTTGCACACACACACACACACTCACCTCTATCTCCTCCCTACCTGTCCCTCCCTTCCCTTTCTACTTCTCTCTATCTCTCCTCTCTCTACGTCTCCTTCCCTCTCTACCTATTTTTATCTCCCCTATCCCTTTGTTTACCTACCTCTCCCTTCATCACTCTATATCTCACCTATGTTTCCCTACCTACCTAGGGTTGAGGGATTAAGGGTTAAGGGTTGAGAATTGAGGGTTGAGGGTTTAATGTATAGGGTAGAGGGTTTAAGGGTTGAGGGTTGAGGGTTGAGGGTTGAGGGTTGAGGTATTAGGGTTGAGGTTCCAATGTATAGGGTAGAGGATATAGGGGTTAGGGTTTAAGAGTTTAGGGTAGAGGGTAGAGGGTAGAGTGTTAGAGGGTAGAGGGTAGAGGGTAGATGGTTGAGTGTTTAAGGGTTGAGGAATTAAGGGTTGAGGGATTAGGGTAGAGATTTTACTTGGGTTTAAGGGTTTAAGGGCTAAGGGTATAGGGTTGATGGTAGAGGGTATTGGGTTTAGGGTAGAGGGTATTGGGTATTGGGTTGAGTGTTTAAGGGTTTAAGGGTCGAGGGTATAGGGTTGAGGGATTAGGGTAGAGAGGGAGGGAAGGATGGAGGGAGAGATGGAGGGAGAAGCGAGATGGAGAGGAGAGAAGAGGAGGGAGGGATAAAGATATATGAGGGTTGAGGATCCAATGTATAGGATAGAGGGTTGAGAAATGAGGGTATAGGGTTGATGGTTTAGGGTATAGGGTTGAGGGTATAGGGTTGAGGGTAGAGGGTTTAGGGTATAGGTTTAAGGGTATATGGTTGAAGGATTAGGGTTGAGGTTCTAATGTATAAGGTAGAGGGTATAAGGGTTGAGGGTTTAGGGTTTAAGGGTTGAGGATTAAGGGTTGAGGGTTGAGAATTGAGGGTTAAGGGTTTAATGTATATGGTAGAGGGTAGAGGGTTTAAGGGTCGAGAGTTTAAGGTTGAGATTAGAGGGTTGAGGGTATATGGTTGATGGATTAGGGTTGAGGGTCCAACATATAGGGTACATGGTATAGGGGTTGAAGGTGTATGGTTAAGGGTTAAGGGTTGAAGGTAGAGGGTTGAGGGTTTAAGGGTTGAGGGATAAAGGGTTAAGGGTTGAGGGATTAGGGTAGAGAGTTTAATTGGGTTTAAGGGTTTAAGGGTTGAGGGATGAGGGTTGAGGGTAGAGGGTTGAGGGTTGAGGGTTGAGGGTTGAGGGTTGAGGGTTTAAGGGTTTAAGGGTTGAGGGTATAGGGTTGAGGGATTAGGGAAGAGAAGGTGGGATGGATGGAGGGAGAGATGGAGGGAGAGATGGAGGGAGAGATGGAGGGAGAAGTGAGATAGAGATAAGGAGAGAAGATGAGGGAGGGACAAATATAGATGAGGGTTGAGGATCCAATGTATAGGGTAGATGGTTCAAAATTGAGGGTATAGGGTTGAGGGATTAGGGTTGAGGGCAGATGGTATTGGGTTGAGGGTATAGGGTAGAAGGTTTAAGGGTTTAGGGTTTAAGGGTTTATGGTTGAGGGTTTAGGGATGAGGGTAGAGGGTTTAGGGTATAGGTTTGAGGGATTAGGGTTAAGGGTCCAATGTATAAGGTAGAGGGTTTAAGGGTTGAGGGTTGAGAGTTTAAGGTTGAGGGTATAGGGTTAAGGGATTAGGGTTTAGGGTAGAGGGTATTGGGTTGAGGGTTAAGGGTAGAGGGTTAAGGGTTTAAGGGTTTAGGGTTTAAGGATTAAGGGTAGAGGGTAGAGGGTTAAGGGTAGATGGTTAAGGGTAGAGGGTAGAGGGTTTAAGGGTTAAGGGTAGAGGGGAGAGACATAGAAGGAGTGAGTGAGTGAGTGAGTGAGAGAGACTTGAGAGAGGGAGATGGGGTAGGAGAGAGAGACTTGAGAGAGAGAGAGGGAGAGGGAGTGGGAGAGAGATAGATGGTAGATGGTTTTAAGTTTTTAGGGTTTAAGGGTTAAGGGTTGAGGGTTGAGGGTAGAGGGGAGAGAGAGAGAGAGGTGATAGAGATAAAAGTAGAGAGGGAAAGAAGGTGGAGATATTGAGAGAGAGGAGGAAAGGAGGGAGAGAGAAATAGGTATAGAGGGACAACTAGGTAGAGAGAAGTAGATATGAAAGCAAAGATAGAGGGAGAGGTAGGGATGGAGGAGAAGGTGAGACAAAAACAAAGAGAGGTCTAGGTAGATATAGGGAGGAGGAGATAAAGAGAAGTAGAGGGTAGAGTTAATATTAGAGGGTAGAGTGTTTAAGGGTTTAGGGTTTATGGTTAAGGGTAAAGGGGAGAGAGATAGAGGGAGTGAGAGAGAGAGAGGGAGGGAGTGGCAGAGAGATAGAGGGTAGAGGGTTAAGGGTAGAGGGAGAGATAAAAGGAGTGAGTGAGTGAGAGAGATACCTGAGGGGTAGGAGGGAGAGACTTGAGAGAGAGATGGAGGGAGGGAGTTGGAGACAAATAGAGGGTAGAGGGTAGAGGGTTTGAGGGTTTAGGGTTTAAGGGTTAAGGGTTTAGGGTTAAGGGTAGAGGGGAGATACATAGAGGGAGTGGGTGAGAGAGAGACCCGAGAGAGGGAGAGGGAGTAGGAGGGAGAGACTTGAGAGAGAGGGAGGGGGAGGGAGTTGGAGAGAGATAAAGGGTAGAGGATAGAGTGTTTAAGGGTTTAGGGTTTAATGTTTAGGGGAGAAAGATAGAGGGAGTGAGTGAGAGAGAGAGAGGGAGGGAGTGAGAGGGAGATAGAGGGTTAAGGGTTAAGGGTAGAGGGGAGAGAGATAAAAGGAGTGAGTGAGTGAGTGAGTGAGAGACCTTATAGAGAAAGAGGGGTAGGAGGGAGAGACTTGATAGAGAGAGAGAGGGAGGGAGGGAGTGGGCAATAGATAGAGGGTATAGGGTTAATGGTAGATGCTAGAGGGTTTAAGGGTTTAGGGTTAAGGGTAGAGGGGAGAGAGATAGAGGGAGTGAGAGAGAGAGACCTAAGAGAGAGATGGGGTAGGAGGGAGAGTCTTGAGAGAGAGATGGGGATGAGGGAGAGTCTCTATATCTCCCCTCCCCCTCTCTCTCTCAAGTATCTCCCTCTTACCCCCTTTCCCTCTCTCAAGTCTCTCTCTCTCTCACTGAATCCTATCTCTCTCCCCTCTACCCTTAACCCTTAACCCTTAACCCTCTACCCTTAACCCTTAAATCCTCTACCCTATACCATTAACCCTCTACCGTCTATCTCTCTCCCACTCCCTCTCTCTCTCTCTCAAATCTCTCCCTCCTACCCCCTCTCCCTCTCTTAGGTCTCTCTCTCTCATTCACTCCCTCTATCTCTCTCCCCTCGAACCTAAACGCTTGAACCTTAAACACTAAACCCTTAAAACCTCTACCCTCTACCCTTAACCACCCTTTGTCTATCTCTCTCCCACTCCCTCCCTCTCTCTCTCAAGTCTCTCCCTCCTATCGCCTCTCCCTCTCTTAGGTATCTCTCTCTCACTCAC